>CM040121.1:452354256-453100356 GCA_022559845.1 Amorphophallus konjac | reverse complement strand
ATCGTCATATTCTTCGTCGAATCAATCACCTTGTGCAAACGGTGAAGTGACACACGGGACCGCATGGCAGGTGCCTCATTGCGAGGGCTATCATTAAAGGTGATGGAGGTAATCTTAGCCTGTACTCCTTCCATTTCTATAAATTCGTGTCCCTTTTATCCTCCCAGGTATATCGAGAGCTAACTCGAGGAGCACAAGTTCTCACAGGAGAGGAGGAGTTCAAAATTCCGAGAGTTGGATGGAGGGCGAATCTTCCCACTCCTTGAAGAGAAGCAGATCCAGTGGTAGTAGTTTCAGGAGGCTTTCGGACCTCGAAGGGCACTTCAGCGAAAGGGCCCAATCACAACTCGTAAGCTGAGCTTTCTTGCCCTTTTTTCCATTCTTTTTTCTTCCTTTCTTTCTGACCAAACCTTTCTCCATTTCTTGTATGCGTAGAGTGTGATGAAATCACAGATCTCATGGGAGTTGGTAGTGGCAGCATACCGAGGCCTCCCAGATTTTCAGAAGGCCAGGCTAGACGTGATGGGTTTTGGCACCTTTCTTCGGATCGAGCCGATCCAGCTCGACCTGGTCCTGATCCAAGCCTTGTGTGAGAGATGGGACCCAGTGAGTCGGGCATTCCTGATGCCCTGGGGGCACATGGTGCCCAGCCTGGAAGATGTGGTCCGAATTACGAGTCTCAAGGTGAATGGCGAGGCAGTGACCGGAGTCACTTACGCGGACTACCGAGAAGGTGCCCAGAAGTTACTGGGTTTGGACCTAGATGGTCGGAAAAATAGGTCGGTAGCTAGGGCGTCCCTCATGGATGCATTAGGGCTCACCGACACTCGTCGGCGGGACGACGAATCCTCAGAAGAGTTCATGGAAAGGATGGAAATAGGATGCCGTGCCGTGTACTGCACAGATTTCGGCAACTGGGAAAGATGCAACATAGATTTGAGAAGATTTCTCCTCTTCTTTTTGGGGAGATTGGTACTGAGCTCGAAAGGGGATGGTATCCAATGTCGCTTCCTGGAGCTGCTATCAGACCTTGAAAGAGTAGGGTACTATGCCTGGGGAGCCGCCATGCTGGAACACTTGTTTGTAGGTCTGTTCCAAGAAGCGGATCGTGAGATGACTGTGAGTGGTTTCACACCATTCATCCAGGTATTTTTGGTTTTGCTTGTTTTGTATTTTTATATTTTTTTTTGTTTTTGTAAGATATTGACGACATGTGCCAAAGCAGTTGTGGAGCTATTATTACCTCCCCATGGGGAGAGCTCGACATTGGTGACCCGCGATGGTGCCGTTAGCCAGGCGGTGGGAACCCATCATGAGTGCGGCACCCCTAACCTATCAACTGATGGTGCTAAGGCGGGAGCTACAGGAGTTCCCTGCAGTGATGGTAAACTGGAAACCCTACTCAGACATGGTCGATGCCGACCAGCCGTGGGTTCTAGCAAGTCGTGCCCCGTTCGGACAGGAATTGTGGATGCACTGCCTGAATGAAATCGAGCCGCTTCGGCTACGATTGGTTATGAGGTCCTTGGGACTGGCTCAAGAATGGGTGGATTCAGCTGCGCCACCTCGCGTTGGGAGAGAGACGCGAGGACCGGCGACCTGTATTGACTGGCGCGTGCGATTCCCCGAACAGTACGAAGACTGGCAACGGGGTGGCACGATTGTAGAATCGCAGGCGCGGGATAGCGAGGACTACTTGCGTCTATATAGGATAAAGTACGCAGAGCGGTTCCAACCCCGGGGACTTGTGGAGGTAGGTTTCCCCTTTTTCTCTTTTCTTCTTTCTCCCTTTTTGGTTTTCTAGTGGAAATGCTGACTCGTATGGCTGTAGGACATCCGTGATACCATGATAGCGAATTTACGAACTCGCTTGGCAGAGATGGAGCAACGGTTGGGCGATGCCCGTGGAGCTACGAGTGCCTTGGTAGGTGTACAGTGCGTTCCTAATTAAAACCCCAGATTCCAGATGTTGGCTACTAATTCACGCGGTCGTAGCATGCCCAGATTGGCGCGGCTTCCCCAGCGATGGGAGTAGGTGGTGCCTCTTCCAGCTTGTGGATTCCCACCTCAGAACTTGACTTGCTTCATGAGCAACTTGCTCACGCCACGCAGCATGCTGTTGAGGCAGAAGGGATGCTCTCTATACAGGTAAGAGTCTCAGTGTTGAGTTCTCCTTGTTTATGCCTTATCGCGTATCTGAGATGGTACACTCGGCAGAAAAAGGAGACGGAAGAAGCGCTTGCCCAAGTTGCGCAGAAGGAGGCTAGGATAGCAGAACTGGAGAGGGAACTGCGGCGTCATCCTGATGACGACTCCTCTAGGGATGCTGTGGAACTGAGGATCACTCTCCAGTTGGAGGGGGAAGACCGCGAGAGAGAACGTGCAGAGAAAGAAAGAGACGCAGAGAGAGAAAGAGCCAACAGATTGACTGAATGGGAGGAACGAAGGGCCATGGAGGCCCAACTATTCGAACTCCGGATCAGCCTTGGTCTTGCTGAACAGTGGCTGAGAGATGGTGAGGAGCGTTACCGAAGAGCACGAGAGCGTGACTTTCGTGTTGGTAGCTTCTCTGCTGCTTCCGTGGATCAACGCCGGGATGTGGGAATAGGAAGGGGAGTACAGAGCGGTAGGAGTACCGCTTTTTGTAGTTGGGTAGCACCTTTGAGAGCATTTTGCCCGGAGAGTAGTGGGACGAGTAATGCAGAGAGAGAGGGCGGAACTTGATGTAATTTTTTTTGGTTTTTGAAATAAAATACAAGGTTCGGTTTATTTGATTTTCACCTTTGCTTCTGTTGCCTGAATCCCTGCACATATCACTGAAACAAATAAATCAGAATTTATGTTCTGACTTGGCCCCTTGCTCAATAAGTAAATGGTCACTGTGACTGTCCTTGATAACTGGTCAAGGGGCCAAGCCTTTATTTTAACGAAGGCAAGGGAAAGAAGTGGTGATGATAAATGCGACAGGCAAGCACACGAATGCAAGCGGTATTAAAGTGAGATGCTGCACGCAAATGCAATCATGCAAAATTGATTTGTTTTCTTTTTTATATTTGGCATTTTTTTTGTTTTATCATAAAAAAGATTTTTTTTGTTTGCAAATATGTACATTTTCTCTTTTCCATTTTTTTTGTCGCTTTTATCATTTCAATTTTTTTTTTTGCTAACGCCCGGTAAGCACCCACATGGCACTTAACCTATGTGAGAACAGGGGCTTCTTACTAACCTCCCAGGTATCCTAAGTGCACATCTAGGTTGATTTGGGCCTCTAGACCCCTCGAATGATGATCCCGCCGGCTAAGACTTACCCTGATGACAATACCGTCATGCCATGCTTAGGCTCCCAGTCGCTTCCGTCCACAGGGATTCACCCAAAAGGTGTTTGAGGTAAGAGATTTGCCCGACCCGGGTCTGTTTCCTCACAACTCTAGATGGTATATGATGGAACACCCTGGAACCCTAACGACCAACCGTGCGACGCTGACCCGGAATCAGACGCCGTCGCACCCATAGGTGACGCGCTTGCATTGGCCTAAGCCCGAGGTTAAACAAGAAGACATCAAGGTGGTAAACAGGGGTCTTGACCAGCCAGAAACACGGAGACTCCTTCGTAGCGATAGCTTTTGCTTTTCAAAGTAGGCAACCATATGTGTATATTAAAATAAGGTCGCAGACCCTGGGCAGTTTTCACCCTTCAGAAACTCCATCGAACCTTCATCTTTAGAGGAAGAAGGAAGAGCGTGGGGGATAAACCTCCTGAGAGGATCGGCAAAACCGTTAACCCGGCGAGCGAATAAGGGCCCATTAACTCTTTCCTTTTGAACAATTTCGGACCAAATCTCGAGCATTTACATTCCACGGCCCCTTTTGTGGATTCAGACTTTTGCTTTGAGGGGTTCCGTTTATCGCAACAGGCACGGTCACGACCAGGCTTTTCTCTTGATTTTGATTTTGTATTTCTTTTTGTGAGGGAGATATAGTCGTTTGACGTTTGTGGGCTCCCTTTTCGTATGCCTGCGGGGACACTGCCCTCTTCTCGTGCTCTGATCGATGCTCGAGGAAATGGATCCTACTCTTACCTTTGGGGTTTGAGTTTCGGTTTCTCATGCTCAGCGTTTTAAGGGCGCCGACTGTCTCATTTGGTCGAAGAGAAAAGAATAAAGATTACAGCTTCCGGAGATCTTCTGGGTGGGGCCCCACCGTAGGTGATGCTACCGACTTTTTTTGAATAAAATACATACGTGAGCACATGTTAGCTTCCTTCGAGCGAGCATAGGCCGACGTGGCCGGACAGGGATCTCCACAGTTCTGGCAAATCAAGACCCGGTGCCTACCAAGCCTTAATGGGCCCTATCCTAACATGAAGGTTAGATGCAGGGACTTAACTACATGGTGACTGCCAGGCATCGGTATTTTGAATTTTCCATATTTTTAGTGGTTTTCAATATTTCTTTGTTTTTGATGTTTTTATCTTTTCATCATTTTTTTGTTTTGTGCTAAGGGTAGTATTTCTTAAGATAAAGCCCATTCCAAGGGTGGGATAACTCGGTCCCTTCGGCGTTGATTAGCTTGTAGGCGTTGCCAGGGTACACGGCTTGAATTACAAATGGTCCTTCCCAATTGGGTTGGAGCTTAGAACGCGGCCCTCCAGGTTTGACAAAAATTCTTTTTACAACCATCTCACCGACTTTGAATTTTCTCTCAACGACTTTCTTTTGGTAAAAGCGAGCAAGTCTATTTTGATACACACGCGCGTGTTCGGCAGCGGCCAGCCGCTTCTCATCCAAGAGTTCCAACTGGGCGAGGAGTGAATTACGACGATCGTCGAGAGGAAATTCCTCGTCCAATTGTACCCTGAGAGAAGGGATCAGAGTCTCGTACGGGACTACCGCTTCCATACCATAAGTAAGGGCAAATGGAGTCTGCCCGGTGGGGGTACGGATTGAAGTGCGATAGGCCCATAGAGCTTCGATAAGCTTTTCTGGCCAGTCTGAAAACTTACTAGACTCGCAGGTTTTTTTGATGATTTTGAGCAATGTTTTATTGGTGGCCTCCGCTTGGCCGTTACCTTGTGGGTAATAAGGCGATGAATGATGCAATGCAATTGCGTACCTTTTGCAGAGGTCCTGTAGGTCCTGAGAAATGAACTGTGACCCATTATCGGTGACGATTGTACTTGGGACGCCGAATCTGGCGAGGATGTTCTTCATGATGAACTTGCAAACTGTTGACGCCTTGATTTCCGCGTAAGCTTCGGCTTCGGCCCATTTGGTGAAGTATTCCGTCGCAGTAAGGATGAAAGATTTCTGCTTGGTGAGGGAATTGGGATTACCTAGGGGACCAATGATGTCGAATGCCCACATGGAGAAAGGCCACGGGGAGGATATTGGATGAAGTGAGGAAGATGGTGAATGGATTTTATCGGCGTGAAGTTGACACTTGACACACCTACGGACATAGACAGCACAATCCTCTTCCATCGTGGGCCAATAAAAGCCTTGGCGAATGATCTTCTTGGCGAGCATCTGACTATTCACGTGGCCACCGCACACACCCGAGTGCGTCTCCTCTACACATTTCCAAACCTCATCGTCACCAAGACATCTTAACAGAATACCAGTAAGGCTCCTCCTATAGAGTAGACCTTCAACCAATGTATATTTCTGAGCCACCCTTCTTATGGCTTTCTTGTCCTCTGTGGTGGCCCCTTCAGAATAAGACTGATCTTGGCAGTATTTGACGATTTCATAGAACCATGGTTTCTCTTCACCAGCCAGTTCTTCTTCGGCCTCTGCCAACATGATCTCCCTCTTCTCAAGGATATCTTCCTGCAGGATCTTTCTTGCTATCCTGTCTTTGATATTTACGTAGGAAGCATCATCGATTGCAGGGGCGTGAAGTTTATAGATGGAAATGGACTCAAACCATCTTCCTAGAGGGAACCTTATGGATGATGCCAATGAGGCGAGGGCATCGGCGAGAATATTCTGATGACGAGGGACATGAACAAAGATCAGTTTGGTGAACAGTTTGGCAAAGGCAGCAGTGAGTTCTTGGTATGGCTTGAGTTTGGGATCGCGAGTGCGATATTTAGTGAGCACCTGGCGAAGGATGAGCTGACTATCACCTACGACTCGTAACTCAGTGATACGAAAAGAATGGGCGAGTTCTAGGCCAGCTAGAAGGGCTTCATATTCGGCTATATTGTTAGTAATTGGAAATTTGAGCTGGTATGCCAATGGGAATGTGAGGCCTTCGGGCGACAAGAGGGTGACGCCGATTCCTCTCCCTTGAGAATTCAGAGCTCCATCAAAATATAGTGTCCACATTGGCTCATCTGATTTGTTGACGGACATTAGTTCCTCATCTGGAAACTCTGATTGGACGGGATCGAACTTGGGAAGAGGATGGTGAGCGAGATGAGGAACTAATGTAGGTGATGTCGAACTGAGAGAGAAAACTTTGCCAGAGTGCTAGCCTATCCGTAAGGACGGATTTCTCCAGAAGGAATTTGATAGGATTCATTCGAGCAATCAAGTGGACCCTATGAGCCAAGAAGTAGTGCTTCAATTTCTGCACTACCCAAACGACGGCAGCACAGGTTTTCTCCATGACGGTGTACTTCTGCTCACAGGGATTGAGAAGTTTGGACAAGTAATAAGTTACCCGTTCCTTGCCTTCTTCATCAGCTTGTGCGAGGACGGCTCCCACGGAGTCATCCAAGACTGAGACGTAAAGGATCAGAGATTTTTCTGGTTTAGGTGGAATGAGAACGGGTGGACTAGCTAGATATTCCTTCAACCCTTCAAAAGCCTTCTGACATTTAGAATTTCAGTGGAATTCTACTCCTGGCTTGGTCAACTCGTAGAGAGGTCTACACCTTTGTGAATGTTGGGACACAAACCGACGAATAAACTTCAACCTCCTGATTAAACCTCGGACTTCCCTCAAATTCTTGGGAGGCGGCATATCCCTGATGGCCTTAGCATTGTCGGGATCTATCTCAATCCCTCTCTTACTCACAATGAACCCCAGCAATTTACCCGACGACACACCAAACACACACTTTTTCGGGTTTATTTTCAATTGGAACTCCCTTGACCTCTGCAAGACCTTAGCTAAAACTTCTAGATGCTCCATCCTGGTCCTTTATTTCACCAATAAGTCATCTACATACACTTCCAGATATATGTGCATCATGTCATGAAATATGGCCATCATAGCTCTTTGGTAAGTAGCTCCAGCATTCTTTAACCCAAACGGCATGACCACGTAACAATATGTTCCCCAAGGGGTAGTGAATGACGTCTTTTCTTGATCTTCTTCTGCCAAACGAATTTGATTGTATCCTGAAAATCCATCCATGAATGAGAGGGTTTCATATCCTGCCGTGTTATCGATCAACACATCAATGTGAGGCAAGGGAAAATCATCCTTTGGACACGCGCGGTTAAGGTCCCGGAAGTCGATGCAAATCCTGACTTTCCCATCTTTTTTCATGACCGGGACAATGTTCGCCACCCATTGAGGATAAAGGACGACTCTAATGAACCTGGCTTTGTGGAGCTTATCGACCTCTTCTTTCATTTTCAAAGTCATCTGAGGGTGGAAACGCCTTAACCTTTGTTTTACCGAGACGGACCCTGGTTTTAGGGTTAAACGGTGTTCGACCAAGGTTGAATCTAGACCCGGCATATCCTCGTAGCTTTATGCAAACGTGTCCTTATATTCCTTGAGAACCTCAATTAATGCCTCTTCTTCAGAGGGTGGTAGGTTGTCACTTATGAGGATGATCCTAGGGTCTTCCTCAGTTCCCAAGTTGACTTCTTTGGTGGATTCTTCTACGGTGGTTGACGGCTCATCGAATCTCCTCATTCCACTTACGTATGCGCCCGCCGCATCCTCATATTCTTCACTCTCATCTTCAGTGGGGCATTCTTCATCCGTGATCTCGTAGACTCCATACCCTTCATCAAATGCACAGTCACCCTCACATTCTATTTCCGGTAGCCAGATGGGATTTTCTAACAATTGGGGGATGGCAAGGAGGGCTTGACACCTGGCGGCCAAATCTAGAAGGAATCGACGAGGGATCTGCCTACCCTTGGATTTCTTCCTAGGTACTACCCTTGGCCTATCATTCCTAGATTGACTGACAATATTTACAGAAGAAGAGGAAGACAAAGAGGATGGTGTAGAATGTACAGGAGAAGACCCCTCAGGGGAGGGGTAGAAAAGGTCACTCATCGGACCTTGGATGGGTGGTCCGCAAGGGGGGACGCACCCGTGGGAGATGTAGGAGGTTTCCTCAACGAAGATGTGTTGTTGGGGAGTTTGAAAATTGACGTTTTTTTTTTCATTTTCATTTTGAATGACAAAGCAGTGAAAAGAGATTGGAGGAGAAAGAAAAGTGGTTATGGCTAGAGGATTGTGAGGCTCATAGAGCAGATCATGGTTGAAGACCTGGTGCGGGTTGAAAAGCCCGCGTAGGTATGTAAGTAGAAAAGGGGATCTGGGAAGATCATCAGACAATTGTCTGGCCCAGGAAGACGATATCAGCAAAGGCTGAGACGAGTGGATGGAGAAGATGGCGGCTAATGAGCCGTCGACAGCAATGTTGAGGACGGATGAAGATCCGTCGATGACAGGGTCCTTCTGGTTAGGACGAAGATAGTTTGGAACCTTGGCAAGAGTGGTAATATTCTCTGGTATTCCGGAAGTCAATGGTGGTCCTTCAAGCTGCGAAGACGAGAACATCCTTTCCAGTGCAACGGAAATGTCCCGTATGTCGAACCATTTGTTCCACTCGCATTCCGGATCTTTGATCTTGCCTCTTTTGGTGATCCTCGGACATTTTTCAGCCAAATATACAGCATGTGATCTCCCATATGCTTCTCGTGGGTAATCTCCCATCTGAACAACGGGCCCTCTGTTGAAGTGTTTTGATAGAGTCCATGTGAGGGGCTCCCAATCCGCCTTAAACGATCCTTTGAAGCCTAGGCCAAACCTACGGTTCGGCCTAATTTCCTTTGGCGGTTTGAGCCTACCCTGTAACTGTGCGCCCAGACCTTTACCCTGTTGGTAGCCGATGTTCCTCATAATCTCCCAACCTTTGGAGTGAAAAGAGAGACATGATGTTGCGGTTGTCCTGACCGGGTCCTTTGGTGCTAGTGGAACGTGAGATGGATCACGTACGTCCAGTAGTGACAATATGGGTCGATGAGACGGCCAAACAGAGGGTAGAGAGGTGTTGATAGCATCCACTGTGTGAAGGATAGGTGTACTGACCACTTTAATAATCCTCCCATTGTAAGGAAACTTCAGGCACTGATGGTTGGTGGAAGGCACAGCGTCCATGGCTTCGATGTAAGGGCGACCCAGTATAGCCTTGAATATGGGGTCCATGTCGAGGACATGGAATTCTATGGGAATTGACATGGGGCCTAGTTCTGCCTTCAGAATAATCATCCCCTGTGGCGGCCTTTTGCTATTGTCATAAGCCGTGACCGTGATCGAGGAAGGTCTTATTTGTTCCTCGTTGACTCCACACAACTGAAGGGTGTCCATGGAGATCACATTTATGGACGCACCCGTGTCCACAAGACACGGGTTTATGGATACCCCATTAATTTTTATTGAAATGCACAGTGCATATTTTCGAGCTTCCTTGGGAGCGAGCTCGTAGTTGTGGAACATGATGGCCGGTTGTGTGTCCGTTGGGGTCAGGACGGTCGAAATCTTCTCCACGGGGAGGTCTTCATTAACCATGACTTTTTGAAGATATTCCATCAAGGCCGCCTGGTGGGATGTGGATCTTTGAAGTAGCTCCAGGATGGAGATCCGAGCAGGTGTCTTGTCCAAGTGTTTCAATAGATCATACTGTGTTCTAGGGATAGCTCTTTCTGGTTGTTCTCCATCATCCTTCTCTAGCTGAGATTGCTCAAGATTCTGACTATTGTGGGGGAAAACCCTGTGGAAAATCCTTCCACTCCGGAGCACCATTGCCTGCGGCTTTTGTACCGTTGTGGGGGTAGCAGTGGGTTTTAACAGAGGTTTGAGGGGTAGTGGTGGAGGAATGGTCGATGAAGCAGGGGTGATGACGGGAGCAGGGATTCTGATGAGGGGTTTGTTAGGTGGAGGCATGGTGGGGGTAGAGGGGATATTGCGCGAATTATGAAGGATAAGGGGTCTGGAAGGTGGAGGTGGAGACAAAGTAGAAGTGGGTAGGGCTTGAAGCGAGCAATGATTTTGAGGTGGGTGATGGTTAATGAGTGGTTTTGAAGGCATTAGTGGTGATACGGTGGAGAAAGACGGGGTTATGTATGGTTGACGGATGATAAGGGGTTTAGAAGGCGTAGGGGTAAATGTGGTAGAGGTGGATGGTAAAGTGGGGGAGTGGGAGAAGATGAGAGGGTGTGAAGGCGTAGTGGAGAGTGTCAGTTGATAGGGGATCGGGGTACGGATGAGAGGGCGTAATGGTAGTGGAAATGGTGAAGGCGATACTGACGCTGGTTGATGAGAGAGAGGTGCTACCCGGGCAAGGCAAGGGTGTTGCTTGATGATAGGATTGGCGGTAGAAAGAATGGAGGTACTTTCCTGGTGCCACACCTGCTCTCTCCCGACTTCCGGGAAGGAGGAGATGGGGTTAACCTGATGATTGGGCTGTTGGTGCTCCGGTAATGGATTCTGGATCATGCCCATGTCGGGCTGTTGTTGTGGGGCCTGCTGAGGCTGTTGTTGTTGTTGTTGTGGTTGCTGCTGCTGCTGCTGTTGTAACTGCTGCTGTGGCCTATGAGGAGGTCTCCTAGCCTTAAGAGCGGCGACGTTTCGTCTCATTTCATCCCAATCTATTTGATGTTCATCATTCATATCGTGGATGTAATCTTTGAAATGGAAGCAGTAATCTACTGTGTGTCCTGGCTGCCTATGGTAGACGCAGTATTTGGAGGTATCAACATTCGGGGGCCACACGGGCCTTTCTCTGGGTAGGGCGAGTTGGTTTGATGCCATGAGGGCATTAAAAATGTCTGCTAAAGTTTCTGGCAATGGTGGATAGTAGGCTCTCTTGGGACCGACCGGCCTCCTTTGTTGCTGTTGGGGACCATAGTTCCCCGGGGGTGGAACTTGGTTGTACTGAAGCGGTGGTTGTTGTTGCTGAGGTTGTGGTTGTTGTTGCTGGGGTTGACGTAATGGAGGCATATTATCCTGGGGTGGATTATTTTGGGGTGGAGGATGAAGAGGGAAAGGACCTGGTTGGAGGGGAAGTCGGGGCATTTGTGGAGACCTTGGGTTGACTGCATAGTTGGCATTGTTGACCGCACCCACTTGCTCATTTGTCACGACCCCTTCTGTGGCTCTGCCCGGGATACCAGCGCCTATTTTTCTGACCACTTTGGGCTTCGGCGACTCAAACATGTTCATAATGGGGGAGTCTTTTAACTGGGTTTGGATGTACCGGGCCCTTTTATAGAGTTCCTCCATTGTAGTAAGTTTATTCATGGCCAGGACGTGTCTGAACTGTGGGGTTGCATTAGACACAATCATCTTCACTTGTTCGGGCTCAGAGAGGGTATCCCTTATTCTTTCTGCCAGAGACCTCCATCTATCAGCATAGCGGACAAAATCCTCATCGGGCTTCATCTTTTCGGCCACTAGGTCGGTAATGGAGAGTGAGGGACCGACCCTATCCCTATATTTCTGCAAGAACCTTCTCTGGACTATTTCAAAATTCTCGGCCTCGCGGGGCTCCAAGGAATAGAACCACTCAAGCGCGGGACCATCCAATGATCTCCGAAAGAGGTATGCCAGGGACCTCTGATCGTTTTGCCAATAGGAGGATTCATACATGAAATCCTTGAGGTGAATGAAGGGGTTGCCGGTACCATTGTATCTGCAGTACGTGGGCATTTCGGAGGGAGGAAGATGAATGACGGGAAGGATTGGCAAAGCAACATCCGGGGTGGCTTTCACGTCCACCATCCTTCTCAGATTTTGAAACTGCTCGTCCATGCGATTGAACCTATTGAGGAGCGATTGGGCGAGCTCCTCTGGAGGTGAAGGTGGCACTTGCCACTGGGGGAGAAACTGTCTCCCGGAGAGTTGAGGGGGGAACCCGGAATGAGAGGGAGCTGTCGGACAGCCGACAGTTGGCCCTGGCTGAAGCGGTATGTGAGGAACAACGGGAGTTTGAGATTGTGACGGGAACTGGAATGAGGGTGGTTGTTGGCTCGCTTGTCCTTGAAGCGAGGGAGACTGGATGGCTTGCGCCAATGAAGGAGATGGAATGGCCTGCACGGACTCTTGGAGAGGTGCTATGGCCGGAGTTGATTCCTGGGGCGCGGGGGAAACAGATTTCCCCTTCAGAATGGCCTGGAAGGCCCGGAGCTGTTCAGAGGTAAGCTCCGTGTTGGCGAGGACGCCCAGTAAGGAAGAGATATCCTGTGGTGGGGACGTGTCCCTGGCAATAACCTGCACGTCATGCGAGGGCTCATGAGAAGGACCCGAGTCCATAGCATAGACTCGCGGGTCGGCTGACAAACCACGACTAGGGTGGTTCTCCTCAAAAGACTCGTGAGCCATGCTCACAGCTTTCCCAGAACGTAAAAACATACACTAGCAAGCAGGTAGCAGAGATTATCAAACAAGTGGATGCCTTTACGCCTTTTTTTGTGTTTTGATTTTGATGATTTTTTTGTGTTTTTAGTGAGATCCGAAGTTCACACAAAATAGGGGCCCTAGTTTATTTTTGTTTCACCGCCGTGTCAGCTAGGGTCTCTCGTCTCACCACGAATGAAATAACTAACTCCGGGGAACTTCAATGGTACAACCAGCCCAGTGAACAAAGAGGAGATTCTTCGATGTCGGGGACTTACGGAGGTCCCAGTGTAGGAGATTCTAGTCCGTTGAGAGAAATTCCCAAACGGAGAGTCCTTCCTTCACCGGGAAAGGGTGATCCTCAAAAAAATGAAAAAAGGATAGAAAAGAGGGATGGATGCATGCAATGAAATGCTGACAGAGATATGGAGTGGGAAAACAACAGAAATAATAGACATATAATAAACAAACAACCAATCACAACTGACAGTGCTGCCGTGAGCACAACGGGGGCGCGCGCGGACGCCAAGGTGGAGAGGCACGGATGGTGCCGAACTTGCAAGGGTAGCCGAAAGGAAGCAGTAGAGGTCCCACCGTGATCGCCAATCTGTGAGCGACGTCACGCGGTTCGGGGTGCGAAGAGGACGCGGAGCGCGCGGGCTCCTCTTTTTGTTTGCTGTAACACAGAAATAAGAGAAAAGAGAAGGGGCCACCACGGGAGATTGCTCCGGCGGGGCGAGCGGGACAAATGTAATATAGCAAGATATGGGGGTTAAACGGCCATAGCGGGAAGTGACTCGCCGCGGCCTCGGGGGGACGGGAATGGTGCAGAAATTAAATAGCAAGAATTGAAACGGCCATTGGGGAAGTGACTCGCCGCGGCCTCGAGAGTATGAGCAGATAAGAATATAACAGAATATAAGGAGAACATAAAGAGCAAGAATTTAAACGGCCATTGGGGAAGTGACTCACCGTGGCCTCGAGAACATGAATAGATAAGAATATAATATATAAGAACGGGAATTTAAACGGCCATTGGGGAAGTGACTCGCCGCGGCCTCGAGAATATGAATAGATAAGAATATAACATATAAGAACGGAAATTTAAACGGCCATTGGAGAAGTGACTCGCCGCGGCCTCGAGAATATGGGCAGAATATAACAGAATATAAAGAGGATATAAGAACGGGAATTTAAACGGCCATTGGGGAAGTGACTCGCCGCGGCCTCGAAAATAGGATGTGATCGCCAGGGGCCAAAAGACCCCAAAATAAAGAAAGTGATCGCGCCTACCTCTAGAGTGGGAGATAGCTGGTTGCTTCTTCCTCCCCCTTCGGCCGGCCGACGGAGAGGGCTTTCCTTGGGTACCCTTACAAAACAACGATAAACATGTAACGAGTGGATTAGAAAGATGAAGATGTAGTATTCAAATCCTTGCGATAAAAATAACGAAATGATGGCAAGACACACACCTGGTTGGTGTTGTCTTTTAAACCCCTCTCGGACTCGAGTAGGAGGAAAATGAGATGATGGATGCAAGAAGTATGTAAGAAGAGGCACCCTTATGAAGGGGGATAAATGATGCGAGATGATGAATGCAAAAGAACTACGAAGAAAAGGAAAGGATTGGCTTATTGGATGTGCCGATGGTGAAATCTGGCGGAGCTCCGGTAGCGTAGGGGCGACGTGGAAGCGCGGTGGATGAAGACGACCTTCCTCTCGCGAGCGTGGGCACCCGAGAAGTCGGCGGAACCTCCACCTACAAAAGACCCCACGGGTTAGAAATGACTCCGGTAGCCTCTAGGCTCCGGCAGCCTATCGGATCTCTTAGAAGCTCCTCCAGAACTGAGGGGGTGGGCCTCTATTTATAGGGCTCCGGAGGGTGGAGGCATCCCAGGCCCCGGACGCCTCCAACAGGTCCACCGAACCCCACCGACGGCCGTACGCGGTTTGACACAACGCGTGGTTTTGTGAGCGGCGACCCGTGATTCAGAAATGGGCGCGTCCAGCTGGCTGGACGTCTCCATAATTTGGCTTTTTTCACACACGACAAACTATCGTTCGGTGGGCGGTGCCCGTGAGGGAGTTGATGGAGGCGTCCAGGGGCCTGGACGCCTCCAAAAAAAATATTTTTTATTATTTTTGTTTTGTTTTTTATGCCAACTGGCATATTAATTTTTTATATTTATTTTTATGGAGGCGTCCAAGGGCCTGGATGCCTCCATTAATATATTATTTTTTATTTTGTTTTGTCTTTTTATGCCAATTGGCATATATTTTTTTTTTTATATTTGTTTTTATGGAGGCGTCCAGGGGCCTGGACGCCTCCATTAATATATTATTATTTATTTTGTTTTGGGCTTTGAAAAATAAATTAAAAGAATGGGGGCGTCCAGGGGCCTGGACGCCCCCATAAAGACCCACCCGGGTCCTCAGTTCAGGCGTTGGCGGCCGCCCGGCAAACACCCTTCCTGGTTCCGGAACCTCCTGATGTGTCTGACTGGTGTTGATGCCGTCCGAATGCCGTGACGAGACGATTCCGGATGCCGAAAAGGGCGGAAGAAGACTCAAGAAAAGGAAGCACTCAAGTGATTCAAAACGCGTAAGCCGTTGCGGGGCGTTGTATAGTAATATGAGACTTTCTCAGGATACGTCAGGAATGGCGTGTCTACAGTGGAGAGAAGAGGTTCCATGGGTGCGACTGCATAGGCGATTGCGGGAATCATGTACTGGACGTCCTTCCCCACCGGCCGCAAGCAACCGGTGTTTATTTACATCGGATTGAATCTGAATACCTTCGTTCGATGCTGAAGAGAAGTCTATATATGTGTCGGAAGCCATGGGTAGAGGGCTAGGGGGCATTCAGCAGCTATGGGTGCACGTTGGACCAAGGGGTGTTTACTGGGGTTAGGGTGTTGGGCACGGATGCCGAGTGATGTAGGTAGGAAGCTGGGGGCCCGAATGCGGGCACATGTATTTTTACTGGCTTTATAATGAGCCACATGGGCTTTACAAGCGGGCCTTAATGGGCCAAAGTACAACTGGAGCAAGCCGCGGGACAATTCCGACACGTGGGTCGGTCCCCGTGTCATTGCGTGATAAAGCGGATATCCGCGTGTTCTACAGGAACTCTTTACAGAGGAGTTGGTGTGGGTCCGACTGCCTTGGTCGCTAGAGCAGACACGGACTGTCGTTTGGCGGAGATTGGTCGGGTCTAGCGTCTAGGGTCTAGGGCGGCGAGTGTTGTCATGCTGGAGAGTCGAGGTCGGCCCCGAGACTATGATTCCCAGGCCAGAGGTCCGACTAGACTTAATTTGTCAATCTGAGGGGCCGACGACTGACTGGGAGGTGAACGGTGGGCACGCGGTTCCGTTTTAGGGGCCGACACGGCATTATGAAGTGCCCTTCGTGACCGTCGTGAGTTGACCTAAGTTGACGTACGCGTGCGGACCCGGGATGCGGGCGTATTTGTCGTTGACGTAGTCATCTTACATGCAGCGAGGATGGACTTGGTGTGAGACAGCTAAACATCGCGTGAGGGGAGTACGTGAGACATACCATCGGCGTGTGTGAGCCGACTAGCAAGCCAAACACGCACGCACTTATTTTCCTACGTTCCCAGCCCTTACCGAAAGCCCCGGGGGTCCGAGGGTGCGACAATTAGGTCGAGGGAGTTTGCTCGCCCGTCTGTGTGTCCGTGGGTTGCTTCACATACCATATGCATGTATTGTGTCCTTAGCTTGTTGGTAAGGGGGCAATTTATAGAAGTTGAAGGGGTGGGGGTGGGGTTTAGGCGGACCAAGTTGGGGGTCCAACTTGGTCCAGGTAAACCCCCCAATAGTGCTTTTATTTTTATTTTATTTGTGTGTTTTTGTGTGTGTGTCGGAGTGGAAGGAGTGGGGTTTAGGCGAACCAGCCCAAGGGGCTGGTCTGGTCCGCCTAAACCCCTCCTCCAGGGGGGGTTTAGGCGAACCAGCCCCAAGGGCTGGTCTGGTCCGCCTAAACCCCTCTTCGGAGGGAGAAATTCTTTTTTTTATTTTTGAAGGGGTTTAGGCGGACCAGCTTGGGGGTCCAGGCTGGTTCGCCTAAACCCTCCCCCTTGGGGGGTTTAGGCGGACGACCCTAGGGGTCCAGGCTAGTCCGCCAAAACCCCTCCCCAGGGGGGGTTTGGCCCCAGGCTGGTCCGCCTAAACCCCTCCCCAGGGGGGGTTTGGGATGACAGAACAGGCACTTATTTTTTAAAAAAAATCCTTTACTTTTTTTTTGATTACCCAGGGGTTTAGGCGGACCAGCATGGGGGTCCAGGCTGGTCCCCCTAAACCCCCCCCCTTGGGCGGTTTAGGCGGACCAGCTTGGGGGCCCAAGCTGGTCCGCCTAAACCCCTCCCCAGGGGGGTTTGGGCGGACCGGATAGAAGAGAGAGAGGGAGTGGTCCCACCTCTATAAAATCCATTTTTTGTGTTATTTTAGCCCCACTTTGACTCAGTTTGGACGCTAGAAGACAGGATACGAGCTTGGACTGGCTGACTGGCAGCTTGTGCGCGAAGATCGAGGGATTGACGTGTGTGACTCAACGTAATCTCGGGACTCCGTCTTCGCGAATCCTTCGACACACGGGTATGAAGAATGAACTTTGCACAAACCTCAGACCGTGAAGTTAGGAATTTCCATGAACTGGGACTGGGGAGTGCTGTCAGGACTCCGAGCTGAAGGGAGGGCGCGGCGCCCGGGGAGTTCACCCTCTCCGGGGGCGCGGCCATGCCCTAGGGCGAACTGGCCCCCGAGGAGTCGCAACCCCGAGGGATGGCCCCCGGGGGTCTTCCTTCATCGTCTAGAGATATCCTTTGAAGGATATAGGGTCCCTGAAACGGCCCACGGGGGCCTTTGTTCTTCGGGCTATAGTGGCCGCTCGCAAGGTGTTCGAGCGAATGCCCGACACACCCCGGGTTGCCGAACGATCCGCGTGGGTGGCCGACGGGCCTTAGATTTGGCCTAATGCCAAGGGTAGAAGTCCGTAAGAGCTGGGAGGAGGCACCTTGGGCCCACGGGCCTTGCCTCGTGTTGCATGCCATGTTGTACGGCGGGTTGGCAGGGTAGCCTCGGGTTGGCCCGAGAGCTAACTTTAGTGGCTTGTTGCCACGTGTCTGAGGGTCGGGGATGGCCCCGACTTACTGGAGGGTTGTTGTGGGACCCAATTGGTGTTCTGGAACCACAGGGTGGCCCGTGGCTTGGTGTAAAAGGGTTGTAACGTGCGCGCCCACAAGGTGTTCGGTAGAATGCCGAACACACGTGTGTGAGCCGTACGCACATGCTGCGGGCCTCCAAGGCCTGTGGTTGACCTATTTGGGTTACCCTTTGACTTTGGAGGGTTGAAATAAGGGTCTCGGGGTGGCCCCCTAGCCTTTTCGCTGAGTGCCACGTGGCGTGCCTTATAGTCGGAGCGTCCCCGGGATGGCCCGGGTGGTCTGTAGAGTGCGGGGAAAGTTCGCAACTTATGAGTAGGGGGCGGTCCCGATCGATTGCTAGGGCCGCCGTACGCCTTGACTAGCGGGTTGGGGCCGTTGGTCGGGCCCGTTGGGTTGTCGGAGGGGCTGGGTAGCCCATGCCTTGAAGGTGTTCGAGGAAATTCCTGAACCCTTATTTATGGGTATTTTGCTGGGGAAATAGTCCGAGCACAACAAATGCCCCCCGCGGGTCGTGCGTCGGAGGTGGAGACGAGGGCATACGGCCCGTGAACCCCTTCTTCTGAGCTGTTGTAGTTACATTTTTACGCTTCATATGTTTGTGATTTGTTGTATTGTATACGTTGAATTTCTGGCATACTGACCATTTTTTTGTGCTATGTCTTGCAGCTATGGCCCGATTTTGCAGGGACGAGAGGGTCCCGAGGCGTGTGGTCCAGGAGGAGGACAACTGGGTGAGGAGGACCGAGCGGTCCATGCCTCCTTTGGGCCCACCGGTCATCACTGCGGCTAATGTGGAGCAGCTTGACTGGGGGTACACGACTGTGGCAGAGGGCCCCGTTGGCGAGCGCGGCAGCGGGGTTGGGACTGTGGAGTTGGCCCGCGCGTCAGAGGCGGGCGGGATTTACACTTATGACCGCAGCGGTGGCTATCCAGTGGAGTCCCCTCTGGACTGATACTTTTTTGAGTTTATCAAGCACTTCATCCCGCCAGGCAGGGAGGAGAGTGACTCACGGGTTGCTGGAGCGCGTCACCGACTGGAGCGGGCAATCCTGGTGGGCCGAGATAGTTTGCATGGAATTATCCTCTATGGCTTTTTGAGTTTTTCTGTGGATTACTGGAGGCAGAGCCAGTTTCCCAGTGCTGAGTGCCTGGGCTTCTTTAGCAGAGCAGACTAGTTCGGGGTTCTTACTAGAGTGATTGGTCCTGCTTTCTGGGACTTGCATGGACACCACCGAGCAAAGATAGAGGGCAGTCTGGGATTAGTACTGGAGCCATCAGGGCTGAAGTATGCCGGAGAGGGCTATGACGACCACAACCTTCTGTCTGGGATTCTGCGATAGATCGCCGTTAGCTGGTATGGCCACTGGGCAGTGATTTCATCACACAGACATCGCCAGGGAGCTACCGAGTGGTTGATAGGCATAGTACACCACTACCGAGTGCTACAAGACCATGCCGATATCAGATATGCTGTGACTGCGGCTCTGTATGGGTATCCTTGCTACACATGACTTCTACAGGCACTGGCAGAGCGCCTCAACCGTAGGTGGAACACGGTGGCAACGGCTGAGGGAGAGACCTCGTTAGACTTGTGGTCCTTGTACAGGATCTCCGGGTTGCCGATCAGTGACGAGGGGTACGAGGAGGTAGTGATGGATGACCTCCATCGTAGCCACACCGATGGGCATGGACGATACCGGGTTTCTTACAGCTACCGGTATTTACTGAAGACCTGGAGGGACTTAGCCCTGGCTGGGAAAGAAAGAGCGGCGCAGACTCCTAGGGTGCCGTTGAACATGTGGAATCGCCACTTTTATGACGGACCCTTTTGCTTTCACCAGGAGTTCGCAAGGGATCAGACTCCCTGGGAGGAGTACACAGAGGTGGAGCTACGTTTCTGGACATATAGCCAGTATATCTATGCACCAGAGGAGGGGTGGAACCCCCATAGACTGTCGGACGTGACCCACTTGGCTGCGTACCTGGTGTACTGGCTGGCGACATTCGTGGTCCCACACGGGGAGGACGGCCAGCTAAGAGTAGAGCTGTTGTGGCCTACGTGCCAATTGGCGGAGGGACGGAGGCTGGCCTTAGCCCCGGCGACTTTGGCCAATGTTTACTAGGGGCTGGGGGTCCTGACGGCGCACCCGGTGCCACGTGAGCGGAGCCTACTTCTATCGACCCACTACCTCAGCGCGTGGGCTAGCCTACTGTTCCCAAGGCTGGTGTCTCGCTGGTCTGTGACGAACCAGGTGGCACCATTATTGTTTAGCTTCACCGGGCAGCCAGACGGGGACGCCGTCGTATAGCTGGAGGAGGCCCGGAGAGTCTTGTGTTACTTGTCCGGCAGGGGTGAGGAGGGTGTTCCCTTTGACGATGCCACAAGGGACTCCCACTTGATCATGGTTCCTTCTAATGGCGGGGCGGCCTGCGCCCTACCCTACCAGCCAGAGCCAGATGCGGCGCTGTACACAGAGTGGGTGATGAGCACCCGGCCAGCGGTGCTGCCTTTACACCGGTCTGTGACGAGCTTCTTAGAGCCGTACTACCCGCACAGGTTCGCTCGAAACTTCAGGTATGACCAGGGGATCCCGCCGAACCATGAGTTTCCTTTGGCGGGTCGTCAGTACAGAGGCCGGGACACACACTTGCTAGCCGCGGCGTGGTGGGACTTCTACTGTCGCCGAGAGTCGAAGCAACTGTCGACGCCTGTGCCGGGACGCAGGGGACGGTTCGACGTCCACTACACCAAGTGGTGGTTTGAGCATAGTCATCAGTACCGACAGAAGGCCTCGGTGATCCAGAAAGTCAAGGAGACCCATCTCTTGAGGGAGTACCTATCCCTCATTGCACTAGATGACGGGTACCTGCGGACTCGCTTCTCTCGGATTTTCCGGGAGGTAGAGCGGCTGGCGCAGTAGGCACCCCGTGGGAGCCGAGGTTATTTGTCTGGGGGGCGGAGCGGCAACGGGGCACTAAAGCCCCTCAAGCAGCCGCGGGTGGCGCCTGGAGGTACTGGAGCCAGGGCACCTCGACCCGGGACGTCGAGGACTTGGTGGACCCAGTTTCTGGCTGACTGCGGGTTTGAGCAGAGGGGTTCGCTGGACCGAGTGATCCCTAAGGGGAGTTTTGCAGATATGGCGATTGACGACTGGAGGCGTCATATCGCCCACGCGATCGGGTCGGCTGGACCCGTAAAGCTCGTGTCCCTCATTGAGTGCGCCTACACCCTGAGGGACGTGAAGGAGGTGGTCGCGAAGGCCGCACGGGTCATGGGCTTGAAGCCGGAGTAGTTAGCTCCTCCGCCGTTGACTCCCTTCGTGACTTCAGGTAAGACCTCTTCGTTAGCCTGCGGGCCCTGCTTTGTTGTTTTCTATGGCATATGGCTAAGAGATCCTGTGTGGTTGTGTTTATTGGTAGGTTCTGTGGCGGACAGGGATTACCCCTCCACGGGGACGTCTTCCGGGGAAGGTGACGGGGCCCTTCAGCCCCGAAGGAAGCACCCCTGGGTAGAGATCGAAGTCAGGGAGGTTGGTGAGTCCTCTCGGGGACCCGCTACTAGGGAGCATATCGAGGCGGAGCCGGCTCTAAGTAAGTGCCATATCCGCCTGCTTGCTTTATATTGATTCAGCCTTGACGATCGGCTAATCTTGTGCAATTGGGTTTGCCTTTCATAGAGCCATTGGAGACTGGGGCTGACGCGGCCTTCTCGCCACCTCAGGAGGTCGACCCACTTCCCGACGACGGGGGCGATTGTGGGATAGATATGGAGGGGCTTCTTCGTATGATGGATGAGATCGCCCCCAATGTCGAGACCTTCCCCGACTTTGAGCCATGGAAGGCTTCCAAGGATGCCCAGCCAAGTAAATGACTCTAGGACCGAGCATGTTGCATTCATGGTTGTATTTGATTCTGGGAGTTGACATAGTTGCTGGCGTCATGCAGAGGTAGTAGGGGCATCAGAGACCGAAGCTTCTTCTGAGATGCGAGGCGAGGTGCCCCCATCTGTTGACGGGCAGGAGCCCGCAGCTACCGAGGATGGCTTGAGTAAGTATTGAACTGTTATGGAGGGCATTGCCCTTCCAGTGTATAGTCGCAGGGATGCTGATACTGACTGACTTTATGATGTCATTTTCCAACTGAGGATCCAGCCGCTACTCTGGGGATGATTCAGGAGCTGGTTCATACCGGCCCCTCAGTGTCCCTTCCCTCCTTTGAGGGGGAGCCTGAGGGGAGGAGTGCTTCAATGCTGCCTGCGAGTGAAGAAGTATCCAGCCTATTGCCGCAGCTGTTGGCAGGGGTGGAGTGAGCTTCCCTGTCAGCGGTGGTGTCGGCCTGCACTGTGGGGCTGGTCGGGTCTTCGAGCATGGGACCCTCAGGTATGTAGCTGGGGACTTAATCATTTCTGTTAAGCCTCTTGTTGTTGATTATCTTCTAGTGCTGAGGTCCTGTTGGTATTATTTACAGGTATACCTTCGCCTCTAGAAGAAGGTGAGCTACCCCGTGACGGGGCTGAGGTGGTAGAAGAGGGGCCCACGAAAGTGGCTCCTGCTGAGGGCGATGAGGAGATCGTCGACATCGAGAGGGTTTCGGAGGGGAGTGCTCCGGCCGGTGAGTTTTCTATCTATAACTCTTAGCTGGAGAGGCATCCTTATATAGAGCCGGGTCTTGTGATGACCTTGTTTGCTGCATTGGCTTGCAGGAGCTTCCGGTTCGGCCACCTTTGACAGTTCGCCGAGGACCTCGTTAAGCTCTTCAGACGACGGCGACTCGGAGATGGAGACAGAGAAGAGTTCGAGCTCGAGCTCTTCATCCTCCGGGGCTACTGCTAGTAGGGAATTTTCGGCGAGGGCCGCTCCTGGAGGTATGCAGTGGTCCTTTCCGTCTTCATTTGGTGCTTCTTAGCCTTATAAGGCAGAGTGCTGACGTCCTTAGGTTACTTGCAGCGTCAGAGTCCGGAGAGGAGCGCGTGTCGGCTCCTGATGAGGGTGGGCAGGAGGAGCCCCCTGTCTCACCTGTGCTTGCTGGAGATGACCGGGTGGTGAAGGAATCATTACCTTCTACGACCCCGGCAGGTGATGCCCGTTGAGGCGGAGGTGCAGTTGCCTTCTCCGACCCCGACAGATGATGCCACAGGGACCGCTGGACTTGCTCTAGGTAAGGAGCCAAGGCTTGTCTCCTTCTTTTTCTCAGGTTTTTCACCTTGTTTATCGAAGGAAGCCTTTTATGTGTTACTGACTCCCTTTGGTGTTTGTTGGAACTATGCAGGTTCCACTGGGGTGCTGGCTGCATCTGGAGACCTCTCCCTAGATTTGGGGTTCGAGTGGCCTTCATTCGCCTCCCCGCCAGAGCCATTGTTGGAGGCGAGTGCAAGTGCCGCCCTACTCCAGCGGGCGCAAGGCTACTCACAGAGCGAGCCCCTCCCCTTTCCGGAGGACCTGAGGCAGCGGCTGTGGGAGTGCACCAAGGGCTACCACGCGCTTGGATTCCCACTCGAGCTCTGGATGTCTGGGTTAGCTGGGATCTGGGCGGAGTACCTGCGACTCCACGCGGTTCAGGAGCAGAGGGCTCAGAGGCTGGCAGCGATTCGAGAGGCACAGGAGCAGCGGGCTCGGCTTATGTCAGCCATAGCTGAGCAGAGGTGTCACGCCGAAGCGACCGCATTGGCAACTCAGGAGAGAGCCGCACAGCTGAGGGAGGTGGAGAGCCAGGCTGAGGTCTTGAGGAAGGCCTGGGAGGAGCGGCAGGTAGTCACTGAGAGCGTCCGAGCCGAGTGGCAGGCGGCTGAGACCACAGCCGGAGCCAGTGCTGAGCTCTTGTCCACCTTGGAGGCGGAGGTTGCAGCAGCGGACTCTCACCTTATGGCGCTAGAGGGGACTGAGCCAGTGCCCTGATTGTATCTTTCCCCCCCTTTTTTTGATGTCTGGAGTGTGTGGATTTTGTTACCCCAAGGGCATGTCTTAGGCTCCTTTTACAGAGTAGTAATGACAAACTCTAGATCCTTTGCTTACTGGGTTGCTCCCTCCCTTCTTCGATGGAATGGAATGATGCGTGTGAATTGACGACCACTTATTGTCAGTCGTGCTTGCTTGTTATACGATGCATTGTCATGAGTGATAAGGGATAGCAGGGACCGGGTTTAAGAAGGTGTTAGAAGCTGGAGGTTGAGTACGGGGTAGTTGGGGAAAGAAAGGGCCATATGTGGGGCCAATCCTCCTGGAGGGTGAAAGCCTACATACCGGGGGACCAATGTAGGCCCGTAGAAGCGGGGCAACTCACGTGGTTTAAGGTTATAGAGGTGGTTCTGGAGGGTGTATTAGCCCTGAACTGGATGGTGGAATATTGGCTAACATTATGCCGTTAGCCAAAAAATAGAATTCGTATGTGTCTGGGAAACCGGGATTGAGCTGGCTGGACGGCCTATAAGGACATGGCAACCAAGACTAGGACTGGGAGAGGGATTTGAAATTGAAGCTGGGACTGTGACTGGAAATGGGGACTGGTGCTGAAGCCAGCTGGGTGACCTGGAAAGGTGCGATGGTTGGGATCTGGAACTGGGTCAGATGGCTAGCCTGGGAAAGCGTTATAGCCGAGACTGGGGCTGGAAACTGAGCAGATGGCCTGTGAAGGCGTTGTAGCCGAAGCTGGGATTGGGGGCTGGGCGGCTGGCCTGCGAAGGCGTTGTGGCCGTAACTGGGACTGGAGGTTGGCGGCTGGCCTGTGAAGGCGTCGTAGCCGTGACTGGGACTGGGAGCTGGCGGCTGGCCTGTGAAGGCGTTGTAGCCGTGACTGGGACTGGAAACTGGCGGCTGGCCTGTGAAGGCATTGTAGCCGAAGACTGGGACTGGAAACTGGCGGCTGGCCTGTAAAGGCGTTATAGCCATGACTGGCACTGGAAACTGGCGGCTGGCCTGTGAAGGCGTTGTAGCCGAAGACTGGAAGCTTGCGTTGCCGATGACCGACCCTTGGGGGTGCAATGACCATCGTTATTGTGGAGGGATGTTGAGCTTGCTGTCGGAGCGTATGATAGCCGATGGCTTTGTAAGTGACGGGTGGAGAGGGAGAGAGAGTTTTTTTTCTCTTTACCAGCCCTATCGCCCTTGCGGGTTTTCGCCAGAGCTGGCCCCCTTTAGCTTTTTCCGGTGCGCCCTTGCGGGTTTTCACACCGAGGGGTTACCCGATTTTACCTAAGACACCCTTTCAAGTTTTCACCTTAGCTGGGTCAGTGGCAATTTTTGCGCCTGGTTGACTCCCTATAACGGATTCGACCAGGCCCGCCGGGATATCTCTATTTTTAACCCCATTATTTTTTTTGAGACTGACGTCCATAGCATGTTGCTGTCAAGGGACGTGACCTGAGACTGGAAGGTGTAGATAGCCGGACATTGTTCGGCCATTCATAAAGGTTTTCAAAAATCCTCACGCCATGGTGGCGAAGGGCCACTTTGTCATGGCAAGATATGACTGGAGTTATGGCTTAGTGGATCAGGGATGGTACGGGGGAACTAGGATTATAATGAGCCGGAAGGCTCTTGATTTGCAGGGTATGTAGGAGGTAGGGGCAGAGAATGATAAATGTTTGGGAATGTACCGGGATGTAAGTTTAACAAGATGATGACTGGGAGCTTAACTGTCACAAGGACTGGTTAAACTGTGTTGTTGAGGTAAAGGCCAAAGGTTGGCCAAACTGGGCAGGAATAACGTGAGGTTAACTGGGGATTGGAGGGTTTATGTCGTAGCAGTGTGACTGGATTGGAGATTGGCTCTGGATGAGGCTAACGGCCCACTAAGGAATAGGTGGAAGGCCGTTCTGACTGGTGGGGAGAAGAAGATTTTGTCGTATCGGCTCTACCGCCCTTTCGGGTTTTCGCTAGAGCCGACCCCCTTTAGCTTTTTCCGACGCGCCCTTGCGGGTTTTCACGTCGAGGGGTTTCCCGATTTTGCCTAAGGCGCCCTCTCGAATTTTCACCTTAGCCAGGTTATTGGCCTTTTTGCCCCCAGCCACCCTATTGTGGTGGGGATGACTGGGTCTATCGGGGCATCTCTATTTTTAACCCCATTTTTTTTGTTCTTTTTTTTTTACTTACCTGGGAGCCTGACGGCTAGACTGGTGCTGGTGGAGAAGTGCCCGTGCTCCCGTGGTGATGGGAATGGGGTAGGAGATCAGTCCTCGCGGATGCCTGGCGGCGGTTCCGAGGCGCTGGGCTGGCTGGTTGACTGGGAATTGTAGACTGGGGGAACTGGCCGGTTAGAGCCTTCACGGGGAAGGACCGGCCTTATTGATGATAGCTGGGATGTGCGCCTTAGTCTGGCTGGAGCATGAACTCGTGTTCTGGTGCATAATACAACTTCATGTGTTTGCCGTTGAGAGGGGGGAACGGTCTATGACCTTTGTGATCAACAACCGTGTAGGTTCCACCCTCATAGACATTCTGGATGATGTATGGACCTCACCAATTTGGCTGTAGTTTTTCACTGGAGCACCCTGCCATGACCTCTTTTTCCTTGATAATGACAAGGTCACCTTGCTTGAAAACTCGCTGCTTGACTAGCTTATCATAGGCCTGAGTCATGCGAGCTTGGTATACTTGCAGGTGTTTGTAGGCTTCGAGTCGCTTGCCTTCTAGATCGGCGAGCTCTTCTAGCCATCTCCGATACTCGTCTTCATCAGAGCTGGCAAGGCCGGTGTGAATTGCCACACGATAAGAGGCTAACTGGACTTCGATGGGGACAACTGCTACTATCCCGTAAGCCAGGGAGAACGGCGAGCACCCCGTGGGGGTTTTGTAGACCGTCTGATAGGCCCATAATGCTTCGAAGACCTTTTCACCCCAATCGCATTTTCGGTGGCTAACCATCTTAGCCAGGAGCTTGCAGAGGGTTTTGTTAAAGGCTTCCGCTAAGCCGTTAGCCCGAGGGTTGTAGACCGAAGAGGTTCCCCAGTCGATGTAGACCTTGGCCGCTAACTGGTATACGGTCTTATTCTTGAAAGGTGTCCCATTGTCGGACACTATGCGACTAGGAGTACTGATTCGATATAAATGTTGTGCCGAACGAATCTAGCAACGATTTCGCCGGTGACCTCTCGCAAGGGTAGAGCCTCCGCCCAATGAGAGAAGTAGTCAGTGCCAGCCAAGATGTATTTATGGCCCTTGGAAGATGGCGGGAAAGGCCCCGCAATGTCCATGCCCCATTCAGCGAATGGACAGGTGGGGGCCGTAGGACGCGGTGGGTTAGGAGGTCTTCTAGGTACTGGGCCAAAGGCTTGGCATTGATGGCATGTACGGGCATACTGGATGCAGTCCCCGTACATGGTTGGCCAGTAGAAGCCTTTGAGCTTGATGTTGTGCTTCATTCAGTCTTCGGCCTGGTGTGCACCGCACAATCCGGAGTGGACCTCCTGCATGATGGCTCGAGCCTCTGCCAGAGAGACACATATCAGGAGAATTGACTTATCCTTCTCGTGGACAAGCCGATACAGGGAGTCGCCGATCAACTCGTAGGAGGTTGCTCGGTGGAGTAGCTGGACCCTTTGAGCTCGGTCAGGGGGAAGCCACCCTTTCTTGAATTTGATGATGGGCGCACGCCAATCATCTTCTTCTGGAGGTGTGCTCTGGTCCAAGTCATGGACCTCATAAATGGTGAGACTGGTGTCACCTTCGAGTGAGCTCGGCATCAGCCTTCTGTGCTTGATGATGATGTCGACCTCGCCCTCGGGCGGGAGCTTGATGGCCGCGGCCAATTTTGCTTAGGCATCCGCCTGAGCGTTGCTGCTCCTGGGGATGTGATCTATTTCGAAGAAATAGAACTTCTGGGTTAATCTAGTGACGGCGGTATGGTATGGAACCAACTCTGGCTTCCGCACGTCATAGATGTTGCATCCCTACGGTTTTGATGATGTCTTACACTATAAATCAATCTACTACTTCTAGATTTATTCATGCTTCATCATGTAGGATTGTGCAGTTCATGTGGTTGTCAGATAGATATGCACTACTTGATCATGTCTACACTCTGTCAGCATTGACTGAACAGTTGTGGGTCGACCCCCCTTACTGATGGGTCGACCCCCCAATTTCGCAAGCCAATACATTAACCTTAGCTCTCATAGTCTGTACATTGGTCTTCATATTCAAAGTCTGTACATCCTCCGCTAAGCCTTCAAAGTCTGTACAGCCATTCCTTGAGGTCAAGTCCATACATCGGCACTGTAGCTTGCTCAACTGAAGTCTATACATCCTTCATTGGCCTAGTCTATACATTGGCGTACTGTTCATGCATCAGTCATCAAAGTCTATACATCACTGCTGAGCTAAAGTCTGTACAGCCGTTTCTTTTGTTAAAGTCTGCACATCGCCTCACATCTTCCAAGACTATAGAACGCCTTCTGCAAGCATTCTTCAAGTATGTACAGCATGTGCATTGCTTCATAACAAGTCTAGACATTCTGGTTGCGTTCTAAGTCTACACATCCTGATAGGTCGCACTTCAAAGTCTGTACATTGCCCAGCACTATACAAATCCATACATTGGCAGCACTGCACAAGTCTATACTTTGGCGTTGGGCATCCAAGTCTAGACATTGATTCACTATTCAAGCCTTGATTCAAAGTCTGCACATTGTGCTTTAAAGATCACCAAGTCTATACATTGCTCACAGCACACACGTTCAAAGCCTGAAGTCTGTACAGCCTTGACAAATGCTCCTAAGTCTATACATCGCAAAGTCTGCACATCGCTGTGTTCAAGCCTTTCAAGTCTATACATTGGCTTAAGCGTTCCAAGTCTGTACACTGGTCCTCAAGCTTACTAAGTCTGTACATTGGCCTTCAAGACTTTCAAGTCTGTACAGCCAGATTTGTCGTTCAGAGTTCAAAGTCTATACATCGTGGGCTTAAGTTCTTCGAGTCTGTACATCCTTCAAGGGCCAAGTCCACACACTGTCTTGCTCACATCTTCAAGGGTGATTGAGCATCGTGAAGTCTAATTGAGCATCGTGAAGTCTGATTGAGCACCGTGAAGTCTATACAGTGGCTGAGCATCGTGAAGTCTATTCAGTGGATGAGCATTGAAATGTCTATACATTGGTTAGGCTCGTTCATGCAGCGTTCATCCCAAGTATGTACATTGGTTCAGGATTACCAAGTCTATACATTGCTTCAATATTCTCAAAGTATGTACAGCCTGCCTTATCGTTTAGAGTCTCTACATCATTCCTTAAAGGCCAAGTGTATACATTGTCCATGTGTTCAAATGTTTCAAGTCTATACATTGGATAGGCTCGTTAATGCATCAGATGTCAAGTCTATACACTGAGGACGCTGAAGGCCTTCAAGTGTATACACTCTCACATTTGACACACTTGCCTAATTGACATCTCCAAGTCTATACACTCGATGGCTTCATACATTTCACAGAAGTCCACACATTCCCCCTGTTGTGATAATGCATTCTTCAGCAAGTATATACACTGAGGTCGCATGAAGACTTACAAGTCTATACACTCTCTCAGTGTACACACTTACTCAGTTACTGCTTCTAAAGTATATACATTGGTTGTTATATGACTAAACTAACTAATCACATTTCCTTTGTCTCTGCCTGCAGATGATTCAGGTTAATGATTAGGCACGTGAACCGAGGATGATGCCTGGCACGTGATCCGAGGATGCTCTGGAAAAGGAGGGAACGAGACCCACTCGTGTGAAGTCCTGAAAGTCAGGTTGAATGCCATATAAAAGGTGTTTTCTGCGATTAGATGGATAGAACTGGAGGAAAAAGCTGAAGAGAAGAATCCCTGAGCAGAAGAAGAAAAGAGAGAGAGCCTCCATGTTCCAGAAAGAAGATAGAGAGAAAAGATTTGAGAGTATTGCTGTGAGAGAAAAGTCTGAGTGAAAGAGAAGAGTCTAATTTTCTTCTTCGGAAGCTACATTTGATTTTGGTTTTCTGAAACAATTGTTGTTCATCGTTGGTCCTGTTTACATTTCTATTTTTCCTTTCATTTCTTCATATATCTGATTCCAAGTTGTTACCCTCCAGTGTTTGGAGGAAGGGAGAGTTACTCCGGTTCCCCTCTGGGCTGCAGAGGAAGAGAGATCTGTGATCTCTAGTTTTGCCAGTGACGGGTTGTCATTAGTAGGTTCCCTCCGGGTTGGAGGAAGGGAGAGCCATCTCCGGTTCTTGTCTTGCTGGTAGCAGGTCCAGGTGTCAAGCTCTGTGGGTAGCATAGTTTGGTTGAGAGATTTGTTTCCCTTGGTTGTTCAAGCTGTGTGGCAGCATCTTGTTCGCAGACTGAGTCTGCAGTTTTCTAGCAGTGGCTAGTGGAATCCTCACTCTAGTTGGAGTGAGGGGTGGATGTAGATTGTGAACTACAATCGAACCACCTTAAAATCTCTTGTCTCCTCTGTGGTTTGCTATTATCGTTTGTGCTCTCCATCTGCTTGGCTTTGTGTTTGTGTGTGGAAAGCCTCTTTCAATCGCACCTTATTATTATGTCTTAGTTACTCACTGCGTTAGCTATATTGTTTAGCTGTATTTGAAGGGTTGAATTTTGAAGTAGTGATTTTTCGCTGAAGTTTTCTAAATCGGGAGTGATCTATTCATCCCTCCCTTCTATATCACTCTTCTCTGTGCTAACATTTGGTATCAGAGCAAGTTTGCATCATGTGGACGAACGGTCAGGGAAATGCTAATGGTCCTAGAAGCTTCATGGCTGAAGGTCAATCCATTAGTCGCCCTCCATTTTTTGATGGTAATAACTATCTCTTTTGGAAGAACAGGATGGAAGTGTTTATCAGGGCACAGAGCCACAAGCTGTGGAGGGTAATTACTGTTGGGCCATATGATCTGCCACCGAACGAGGATGCGTGGACAGATGATCATGTCAAGCTATCTTCACTCAACTGGATGGCGCCGAACATCATCCAGTGTGATGTTCACCCAGAGGAATATGCCCGTATATCTGCCTACAAGACTGCCAAGCGAATGTGGGATGAGATGCAATTAATCTACGAAGGTACAGCTCAAGTGAAAGCCTCGAAGGTAAACATCTACACCTCTAAGTATGAACTGTTTAGGATGAATGTAGAGGAGAATATTACTGAAATGTATGCCAGGTTGTCCTTGATCACAAACACTCTTAAGGGGCTAGGGAAGGATCTAGCAGAGGCAGATATAGTTAGGAAAATTCTTAGACCTTTATCCCCAGCATGGCACACTAAGGCCATCATGATTGAAGAGTCAAAAGATCTGACGACCTTGACAGTGAATGAACTCATAGGTTCCCTCATGACCTATGAGATGAATTTCAAAGGAGGTGGTGAAGGAAGTGATAGGAAGGCTAAGAATGTAGCTCTCAAGGCATCCCGCAACAAGAGTAGCAGTAGCAGCGGCAGCAGTAGCGGTGAGTCTGAAGGCTTCTCCGATCTCGACCAGAAGGAGCAGGCAATGCTCACTCGTCAGTTCAGTAAATTTTTAAGGAGAAAGGGGAAGACCTTTAGGAGGAAAAAGCCATACTCCTTTAACAAGAATGTTGAATCTACCAATCATAGGGATAGAATTCCTAAGAGACTGACTTGTTATCATTGTAACAAACAGGGACACATGAAATGTGAATGCCCAGATCTCCAGAAGAAGGGTCCCTACTTTCAGAAGAAGAACACAAAGGTGCAGAAGAAGAAGAAGCCACAGGCGATGGTCTGCACATGGAGCGAGGAGGAAGAAGATCCCGAAGACACTTCCTCAGAGGAGTATGAAGAAGGAATTTGCCTAATGGCAAACAGTGAAGAGGAGGTAACCAATGTTTTTGAAAATTTTACGATTGATGACTGGGAAGATGCTTATGCTGAGTTATTAGATAAGTTTAATTCTCTTAGTAAAGAGAATAGGGTTCTGAAAAGAAAATTTAATACTAATGTTGAAGAACAAACCCAGGTCTGTGAGGAAAATCAGAAACTAAAAGAGCAACTAGAAGAAATGACCTCACTAAGAAAAGAAAATGATAAGCTCAAGGGAGAAAACCAAGAGTGTCAAACCCAGCTTAATGAACTCAAAATGAAAATGGAAGAAAGCCTGAAAGAAAATGGAGTAACCTCAGAGAAGTATGAAGCTGTTAAGAAAGTGAATTCCGAACTCTTAAAAAACTCTGAGTCTCTGCAAAAAGAGCTGGAACACAAACAGAAAGTTTTGGAAAAGTTTGTCCAAGGAAAAACTAGTCTGGATGCTATACTAGGGACTAGGGTTAACTTCAATAAGGAGGGTCTAGGCTATGACCCAACTAACAAGAGACCCTTACAATTCAAAACCATTACCTTCTGCCCAAAGAAGGGGAAAGAGAAGCTGGACACACCATCCAGCTCAAACAGCAGTAAGGGAACTCAAGGTCCGAAAGAAAGTTCTAAAAACAATGCTGGTCAACCATTTAAAATGGGAATGAATTCTATGAAAAACTTCACTAAGCCCACTCATCAGAACATAAATGATAAATGGACCAAGCAAGTGGATCAGAAGAAAAGCTAGAATTACTACAATCAGATGGGTCCAAACAGGACCTACTGGAGAAATAATTATAATCTTAAAAAATCTGTTAATCAACAAGCTTACATGAGATTTCCTAGGAATGGGAAGCCTAATGAATGGAATAGAACTTACTTCCCCAGACCAGCTGGACTTAATTTCAATAAACCAGAAGTAAAGGTGCCAGAGAAAACCATGCTGAAGCAAATCTGGATACCTAAACATTTGATCAGAGATTTGAACAATGTCTTTGGACCCAACTCATCTTGGGTTCCAAATCACTTTGCTTGATTTTGTTTGTGTAGGTCGGCCTGGCAGCTGAAGACAACAAGTGGTACCTCGACAGTGGCTGCTCCAGGCACATGACAGGAGACCGATCCAAGTTCAGCAAGATAAAGATGAAGGTAGGGGGTCTGGTCAAGTTTGGAGGAAAGAACAAAGGTAAGATAATTGGAGTTGGTACAGTAGGTAAGTCTTCCACAAACTCCATTGAAAAAGTTCTACTTGTGGAAGGTCTTCAACACAACCTGATTAGCATTAGTCAGTTATGTGACAAGGGTCACAGGGTTGTGTTTGATGATAATTCATGCAAAATCTTTGAAATAAATTCTGATGTGGTTAAATGTGTAGCCAACAGGATTAATAATGTCTACATTGTAGACCTAGATGAGGAATCTGAATCTAATATTTGTTTATCTACCAATTCTGAAAATGATGCTTTTGAATGGCATAGACGTCTAGGCTATGCTAGCTTTACTACTTTAAATAAATTGGTCAAGCATGATTTAGTGAGAGGCATGCCTAGAATTAAAATCAATTCTATTTCAAAATCTTGTGATGCCTGTGCTCTAGGCAAACAGACCATGAATTATTTCAAATTAAGATCTGAGCCATTGTCCTCTAGACCAATGGAACTTCTCCATATGGACCTCTTCTGTAGCAACCCTGATAAATTTAAAAGGAATAAATAATCAAAATAGATTAAAAGATTTAGTAAATAAACGAAATAGCTTGTAATAAAAATAATTAAACCCTGATGAAAATAACGCCTTAGATATAGGCGCTACTTTACAATAAAACGCCCTTACCTAAGGCGTGTTTTGAAGAAAGGACGCCCACACGTCAAGGCGTCAAATTTCAAACGACCAAAATAAATAAAAAGGGCAAGTTAGCGTAACGTCCCTTGCATGGACGCGTTTCAACAAGAAACGACGCTTGACAAGGCGTCAATTTAAATTCGACGCCCTGACCTAGGTCGCTAATTCAGTTTGAGTTTCGTTCGACCCAGGAGTCTATCCAGGGTAAGTTGATAACTATGAGAAAGAGTTCGAATGTAGTAATAACTCTATCTTGGAAGTATTACTTCCAATCAAACACTAACCCTATTAGGATTCTAAGGATCCTATAAAAACCCTTGCCGATCGAACCCTAAAGCAATTTGGTCGATCTGCTACTGCTACGGTACGTAAAGAACATCAGTTCTTCTCTCTTTTCTTTCGGTTGCATGAAGAATCACTGATTCTTCATCTTCTTCTCTTCTTACAGGTTGAAGAAGACGAACATGATAAGAACAAAGGGTAAGTTCTTCTTTCTTCCACCTTCAGTCAAGTATTATGAAGATAATACTAATGATCGTATATATATGTTCTCTGTAGGGGTCATCATAACCTACTGAAGAACGTGGGTTCTTCATCGGCGTACGTCTGCACCTAATCGTGCCGAAAAGAAAACCTGTCGACAATCTACACCAAGACTTCTGCCCTTTCATCCTACTCTGTTGATAACAGAGTACCATGTCTTCATCAGTTCGCCAGTTAATCATCAAAAAGGTAGGTTTTCTCAAGCACTGTAGCCCAAATCACCATAATAACTATATTAAACTATATATATTAGTTCATGCATATAGTTTTCACGAGTTTTAAAAGTTCTATTGTTGGAAAGAAACGCCCTTTCCAAGGGCGCTAATTTTATACGCGACCCAGACTAGGGCGCTATTTAAATAAACGACCCTGACAAGGTCGTCAATTCAAAAGATTTGATGCCCTGTACACAGACGTCAATTTAATTACCTGATAATTACCCACGTTAATTAGTCCAATATTCACTTAAACATGATTCTAAATCAGTGCATCCTGATATTATCCTGTCATGACCATATCACGTTTTCTAGAAATTTCAATGCTTGAAAAATTGTAAATTCTTGAAATACACGACCCTGTATAGGTCGTCTCTCACTTGACTAACGCCCCTGTTCAGGGAGTGAATTGAAAAGTAACGCCCCTGTCCAGGGCGTGTTTCTGATAAATTATTGAAAATATATATTCTGCAAAAATAGAGGTAAAGAATGAACGAGCATTGCATACGTCGTCAACTTTTAATTAAACGCCCCTTACAAGGGCGGGTTTTTGGTAAAATACGGAAATATTGAAAATTTTAAAAAATGTAAAATAGATTTACTGAAGGCGTTAATTACTTGAGTAGTGACTTTACTTAAGTCGTTATTTTTCTGTAAAAATGTTTTTACCCTGTTTCTGATAACCGATGGTTTCAGTATATCTATATATATGTATATCAGCACTATATCTCCACTCCGTGAGTATAGTCCCACGTTTCATGATGTTTTATCGATCACCCTCAATTCTCATTGACATACAAGCTCTCCATTGGACATTCCGTTCCTTTGGACTAGCGAGTTAGTCATAGAGACCTCCGTAAGACTCCTCGTACCATGGATTCCCTCAAGGTCGACTGAGCTGGTTGTACCCTAAAAATCCATTACACTATTGAATGCCATGTCACTCTAAAGAAACATGGTATACCGACCCTTATGATATGTAAAGAGTATATCATGAGAATTCTTAATGGGATGATGATATCATGCCATTTGTTGATGTTCTTGTGGACCTCAATTCTATAATAAGAATGAGGGTATCTTGCCTTTGATGTACTGTTCATGTGGACCTCAATTCTATATAAAGAATGTCCATACTTGTCATGGTACCCGAGTTAAGGGAACCTAATTCCACCTAGTTTCATCGTTCATCGTGATTGTACCGTTGTTATCGCCTATCTATGTCCAATGTCGTATTTTTGGACTCCATTCTCTCAAAGTTATCCTGCGTGTCTACAAGCTTAAATTGTTGAAATTCCATATTGGCTATATATATATAGATACAAGAGTGGATGTCAATTATACATGATAAATGCCTGCGCATATAGGGCCCGATCTGGTCCTGGGAGGAGCACCCGAAAGTACTTGTGCCCATGGGAGTTGAATGATAAGGTATCTGGCATTATACCGAGTGCATGACTAGCTTGATTGGACATTCCACACAAATCTTGTACTTGACTCGTACTTGACTTGACATGACTTGCGTGACCCGAGAAAGGGTAATTACTTGCTTGCTTAATACATGATAGCCAAAGTTCTTGACATGACTTGCTAAAGAGTACTTGCTTGAATATCTTGTCATCTTTTCTTGAAAGCTCGTGACTAGTTCATCTTGCTGTCTTATTGATAAATTCTCTCTCCATCTTGTCATTTTATGCGAGCATGCATAGCTATAGTACATTCATGAAAATGTAATTATTTAAACCCCTTGCTAGCGCTTGAGATATAATTTCCTACTGAGCGTTCGCTCACTCCGTGTGTTCCCTACTTTTCAGGTAATTCCGACGACGAGGGAAGTCAATCGGATGGGGAAAGTCAAGAGTGAAAGAGCTAGAGCTTTTCCAATTGTCATCTAGTCTTTTTTCTATTTTCTTGAGTCAACTATGTACTTTTCCTTTTTGAATAGAGTATTGGATTTGTAATAGTCTATCCATTATGAAATAAAGGATTGGGTTATCTTTCTATTTTGCGCATCTCTATTTTGGTGTCGAATACACTACTACTCTGATTGACATGATTGATATAAACTCGTCGCGCATATCCGAGTATCTTCCGCGCTCGGGGCGTGACAGTTTTTGTGGTATCAGAGCCTAGGGTATTCAATTCCTAGGAAAACCCAAGTCCAAGGATAGGTTTTAACCCTTTAACCAATGAGATTGGGTAGAACCAAGGGTTAAAGTTAACATAGAATGCTAGTCTTTAAGATACAAATCACGTATTAATCTAGTTATTGTAATTGTAGGATAATGGCTGCCGAACGTGCTCAATGGCGCAACATGCAGCGTACCCTTCAAGGCATGACTCAAGTGCTGCAACAAGTAGCACAAGGAGGTGGACAACGAGTAGGAAGTCTCCACCAGACTTTCAAGAACATGAACCCACCCAAGTTCACGGGTTCTACTGATCCAGATGACGATGAACACTGGATTAGGGAGATAGAACGTATATTCCGTGTTATGCAATGCATGGATCAGGATAAAGTTTTATTAGCTACTTTTCAGTTAGAAAGGGATGCTAGATGCTGGTGGGAACCAATAGAGGCTACTATAAATCAAGATCAGGTTTCGTGGGAAGAATTTGTTGAACACTTCAACGTGAAATATTTCTCAGATCGAGTTCAGGAAAAGAAGGCCGCAGAATTTGCTGCATTAAAGCAACGATCTTTGTCAGTGGCCGAGTATGAGGCCCAATTCTCTAGATTATCTCGGTATGCTAAGCATCTAGTTAGCACCGAGAAAATGAAAGCTAGGAGGTTTCTTAATGGGCTCAGGCCCCAAGCTATTACTCAACTGGCGTCGATGGACATTCAAGTCTACTCGGAGATAGTACGCCGAGCTCAACTATTAGAAGATGCCACGGAACTGTCTGATAGGATTCGTGGTAAGGATAAGAAGGAACAAGTTACAGGTTCGGGTTCCTTTAAACCCAACTTCAAGAAGAGGCCTAGCAATGGAGGTATTCCCTCGCAAGACCAAAAGTTCAAGAAGACCAAGCCCTTCTCTATCACCACTACCTCTCCAAATACAGTGTGCAAACATTGTGATAAAGCGGGTCATAGAGCAGAAGAATGCTGGAGGAAACTAGGAGCATGTCTCCGTTGTGAGAGTCGTGAGCATCGGATTCCCGATTGCCCACTACTAAATAATCAAGCCGATGACGGAAAACGCCCAGTAACCAAGAATGCTCGTCTTCATGCAATCAAGGAGACTGAGCAAGTAGAAGGAGGCGGCTTAGTGGAAGGTATATTGAAAGTTTGTTCCAGGAATGCATATGTCTTAATTGATACTGGTGCATCGCATTCTATTGTTTCTAAAAAGTTTGCTGACCCATTACCCCTAGAACCGGAATGGATAAAGTTAGTTTTGTCTACTCCTCTAGATAATGAGACTGATATTACACATTATTACCAAAACTGTGAAGTATTGATTCATGGTCAAAATCTCCCTATTGATCTCATATGTTTAGATCTGAAAGAGTATGATGTAATACTAGGGGCAGATTGGTTATCCAAGTATCAGGCAACGGTTGATTGCCGCAATAGTAAGGTTACATTCAAGGAATTTCCAGAAGTAATATTTACTAGTCCCAAGAGTCGGAGCAAATCCCCTATTATTTCTGCTCTCCGAGCTAGCAAGCTCATTAGGAAAGGATGTACATCTTTCCTCGCATTTGTCACAGTTAAAGAAGCTAAGGAGATTAAGCTAGAATACATTCCAGTAGTGCAAGAATTTCCGGACGTGTTTCCGGAAGATTTGCCGGGATTACCCCCGCAAAGAGAAGTGGCCTTCACCATTGACTTAGTCCCTGGTGCTGGTCCGATTTCAAAGGCACCTTAGAGGATGTCACCTGCTGAACTCAAGGAGTTAAAGGAGCAATTGATGAAACTCATTAAGAAAGGATTCATTAGACCAAGTACTTCCCCGTGGGGAGCGCCTGTATTATTTGTAAAGAAGAAAGACGGATCCATGAGGTTATGCGTCGACTATCGACAATTGAATCATCTCACTATCAAGAACAAGTATCCACTGCCGAGAATCGATGAATTGTTTGATCAAATTTCAGGATCCATGTACTTTTCCAAAATTGATCTTAGGTCCGGATATCACCAACTAAGAATCAAGGACGAGGATATTCATAAAACCGCATTCAGAAGCAGGTATGGCCATTATGAATTTGTTGTTATGCCTTTCGGACTAACGAATGCCCCTACTGCCTTTATGCAGTTAATGAATAGTATATTCAGGCCTTATTTGGATCAATTCGTGGTGGTCTTTATTGATGATATATTGATTTATTCCAAGACCAAGGAAGAGCATGAGGAACATTTGAGGATTGCATTACAAATATTAAGGACAAACCAATTATATGCAAAACTTAGCAAGTGTGAATTCTGGCTTGAAGAAGTGACTTTTCTCGGACATGTTATATCAAAGGATGGCTTGTCTGTAGACCCATCAAAGGTTGAAGCTGTAAGGAATTGGGAAAGACCGACCAATGCTAGCGAGATCCGAAGTTTCTTAGGTCTTGCCGGCTATTACAGGCGATTCATCAAGGATTTCTCTAAAATCGCTGTGCCACTTACGAGGTTAACTCGCAAGGAGATCCGTTATGAATGGGATGAGGAATGTGAGAGAAGCTTCCAAACTCTCAAGGATCATCTTACTACAGCTCCTATCTTAGCATTGCCAATTGAAGGAGAAAAGTTTGAGGTATACACTGATGCTTCTGGCATTGGCCTCGGGTGTGTTCTAATGCAACAAGGGAGGGTTATAGCTTACTCTTCTTGTCAATTAAAGAAGCATGAAGAGAACTATCCCGTCCATGACTTAGAATTGGCCGCGGTAGTATTCGCACTCAAAATATGGAGACATTATCTTTATGGGGTACAGTTTACTGTATACTCCGATCACAAGAATCTCAAATATCTCTTTTCACAGAAGGAACTAAACATGAGACAAAGACGATGGCTAGAATATCTCAAGGACTTCGACTTCAATATACAATATCATCCCGGAAAAGGTAATCATGTAGCATATGCCCTTAGTCGAAAGTCGAGAGCATTGATAGCCAATTGTCTGATTCAAGAATGGAAATTGCTGGAACAATTCTCTGAACTCAATATAAGCATGGACACGGACCCTAGATGTGTCACATTATCTCATGTAAGCATACAGTCAGATTTATTATCTGAGATACAAGCACTTCAGGATGATGATCCTACATTAGTAGAAATCAAGGGCAGATTAAAAGGACAATCGGATTTCCAATTAGCTTCGGATGGAAGATTAATGTTCAAGAATAGAACTTGTATACCGGACTGCCCCGAATTGAAGAAGAAGGTCTTAGATGAAGCTCATAGGTCAAGGTATACGATTCATCCTGGATCTACCAAGATGTACCAAGATGTGAAAAAGAAATTTTTGGTGGCCCAACATGAAAAGGGAAATAGCAGACTACGTATCACGTTGTCTCACATGCCAACAAGTCAAGGCGGAACACCAAAAGCCTGCTGGAAAGCTACATCCTCTAGATATCCCTAAATGGAAGTGGGAGGATATTGGTATGGATTTCATCATGGGTTTATCTAAATCAAAAAGAGGACATGATGGAATATGGGTTATCATTGATCGATTGACTAAATCAGCGCATTTCTTGCCAATCAAGAGTCGATGGTCAGTTGATGTCTTAGCTGCACTATACATCAAGGAAATAGTCAGATTACATGGTATTCCTGTTTCAATCGTGTCTGACAGAGATCCCCGTTTTACTTCTCATTTTTGGAAGGGACTACAACATTCGTTGGGGACGAGGCTTAACTTTAGTACAGCTTTTCATCCTCAAACGGATGGTCAGACTGAGAGAACTAATCAAGTGGTTGAAGATATGCTCAGAGCTTGCATCATAGATTTCGATGGAAGTTGGCATGATGACTTGCCGTTGGTAGAATTTGCATACAATAATAGTTACCAGACAAGTATACAAATGGCACCTTTCGAAACTTTATACGGAAGGAGTTGCCGATCACCCTTGTGCTGGAATGAAGTTGGAGAGAAACAACTGTTAGGTCCAGACATGGTAAGGGATACAACTGAGAAGATACAAGTAATCAGGGAAAGATTGCAAGTAGCTCAGACAAGGCAAAAGGCTTATGCTGATACAAGAAGGAGAGACCTTGAATTCCAACTCGGAGATCATGTATTTATCAAGATATCGCCTGGACGTGGAATACGAAGATTTGGTGTTAAGGGCAAGCTTACACCAAGATTTATCGGACCTTTTGAAATTCTAGAAAGAGTTGGCGAGGTTGCTTACCGCATCGCATTGCCTCCTCAATTATCCGAGATACATAATGTGTTCCACATATCCATGTTGAAGAAGTATGTACATGACCCATCACATATTATTGATTATGGGGACCTAGTGATCCAGAAAGATTTCACGTATGAACAGAAGCCTATGAAGATCTTAGATCGAGAAGTACGTACCCTAAGGAATAAGGTTATTCCCATGCTAAAGGTACAATGGAATAAGAATTCAGAACATGAAGCGACATGGGAGACCGAGGAATCGATGAGGAAACAATTTCCAGATTTATTTTAGAAGGTACATACTCTACACTCTCCAAATGTAAATATATGATATGGAATTTGGGGACCAAATTCTTTTTAAGTGGGGGAGGGTGTAGCAACCCTGATAAATTTAAAAGGAATAAATAATCAAAATAGATTAAAAGATATAGTAAATAAATGAAAGAGCTTGGAATAAAAATAATTAAACCCTGATGAAAATAACGCCTTAGATATAGGCGCTACTTTACAATAAAACGCCCTTACCTAAGGCGTGTTTTGAAGAAAGGACGCCCACACGTCAAGGCGTCAAATTTCAAACGACCAAAATAAATAAAAAGGGCAAGTTAGCGTAACGTCCCTTGCATGGACGCGTTTCAACAAGAAACGACGCTTGACAAGGCGTCAATTTAAATTCGACGCCCTGACCTAGGTCGCTAATTCAGTTTGAGTTTCGTTCGACCCAGGAGTCTATCCAGGGTAAGTTGATAACTATGAGAAAGAGTTCGAATGTAGTAATAACTCTATCTTGGAAGTATTACTTCCAATCAAACACTAACCCTATTAGGATTCTAAGGATCCTATAAAAACCCTTGCCGATCGAACCCTAAAACTATTTGGTCGATCTGCTGCTGCTACGGTACGTAAAGAACATCAGTTCTTCTCTCTTTTCTTTCGGTTGCATGAAGAATCACTGATTCTTCATCTTCTTCTCTTCTTACAGGTTGAAGAAGACGAACGTGAGAAGAACAAAGGGTAAGTTCTTCTTTCTTCCACCTTCAGTCAAGTATTATGAAGATAATACTAATGATCGTATATATATGTTCTCTGTAGGGGTCATCATAACCTACTAAAGAACATGGGTTCTTCATCGGCGTACGTCTGCACCTGATCGTGCCGAAAAGAAAACATGTCGACAATCTACACCAAGACTTCTGCCCTTTCATCCTACTCTGTTGATAACAGAGTACCGTGTCTTCATCAGTTCGCCAGTTAATCATCAAAAAGGTAGGTTTTCTCAAGCACTGTAGCCCAAATCACCATAATAACTATATTAAACCATATATATTAGTTCATGCATATAGTTTTCACGAGTTTTAAAAGTTCTATTGTTGGAAAGAAATGCCCTTTCCAAGGGCGCTAATTTTATACGCGACCCAGACTAGGGCGCTATTTAAATAAACGACCCTGACAAGGTCGTCAATTCAAAAGATTTGACGCCCTGTACACAGACGTCAATTTAATTACCTGATAATTACCCACGTTAATTAGTCCAATATTCACTTAAACATGATTCTAAATCAGTGCATCCTGATATTATCCTGTCATGACCATATCTCATTTTCTGGAAATTTCAATGCTTGAAAAATTGTAAATTCTTGAAATACACGACCCTGTATAGGTCGTCTCTCACTTGACTAACGCCCCTGTTCAGGGCGTGAATTGAAAAGTAACGCCCCTGTCCAGGGCGTGTTTCTGATAAATTACTAAAAATATATATTCTGCAAAAATAGAGGTAAAGAATGAACGACCATTGCATACGTCGTCAACTTTTAATTAAACGCCCCTTACAAGGGAGCGTTTTTGGTAAAATACGGAAATATTGAAAATTTACAAAAATGTAAAATAGATAAACGCCCTTACTGAAGGCGTTAATTACTTGAGTAGTGACTTTACTTAAGTCATTATTTTCCTGTAAAAATATTTTTACCCTGTTTCTGATAATCGATGGTTTCAGTATATCTATATATATGTATATCGGCACTATATCTCCACTCCGTGAGTATAGTCCCACGTTTCATGATGTTTATCGATCACCCTCAATTCTCATTGACATACAAGCTCTCCGTTGGACATTCCGTTCCTTTGGACTAGCGAGTTAGTCATAGAGACCTCCGTAAGACTCCTCGTACCTTGGATTCCCTCAAGGTCGACTGAGCTGGTTGTACCCTAAAAACCCATTACACTATTGAATGCCATGTCACTCTAAAGAAACATGGTATACCGGCCCTTATGATATGCAAAGAGTATATCATGAGAATTCTTAATGGGATGATAATATCATGCCATTTGTTGATGTTCTTGTGGACCTCAATTCTATAATAAGAATGAGGGTATCTTACCTTTGATGTACTGTTCATGTGGACCTCAATTCTATATAAAGAATGTCCATACTTGTCATGGTACCCGAGTTAAGGGAACCTAATTCCACCTAGTTTCATCGTTCATCGTGATTGTACCGTTGTTATCGCCTATCTATGTCCAATGTCGTATTTTTGGACTCCATTCTCTCAAAGTTATCCTACGTGTCTACAAGCTTAAATTGTTGAAATTCCATATTGGCTATATATATATAGATACAAGAGTGGATGTCAATTATACATGATAAATGCCTGCGCATATAGGGCCCGATCTGGTCCTGGGAGGAGCACCCGAAAGTACTTGTGCCCATGGGAGTTGAATGATAAGGTATCTGGCATTATACCGAGTGCATGACTAGCTTGATTGGACATTCCACACAAATCTTGTACTTGACTCGTACTTGACTTGACATGACTTGCGTGACCCGAGAAAGGGTAATTACTTGCTTGCTTAATACATGATAGCCAAAGTTCTTGACATGACTTGCTAAAGAGTACTTGCTTGAATATCTTGTCATCTTTTCTTGAAAGCTCGTGACTAGTTCATCTTGCTGTCTTATTGATAAATTCTCTCTCCATCTTGTCGTTTTATGCGAGCATGCATAGCTATAGTACATTCATGAAAATATAATTATTTAAACCCCTTGCTAGCGCTTGAGATATAATTTCCTACTGAGCGTTCGCTCACTCCGTGTGTTCCCTACTTTTCAGGTAATTCCGACGACGAGGGAAGTCAATCGGATGGGGAAAGTCAAGAGTGAAAGAGCTAGAGCTTTTCCAATTGTCATCTAGTCTTTTTTCTATTTTCTTGAGTCAACTATGTACTTTTCCTTTTTGAATAGAGTATTGGATTTGTAATAGTCTATCCATTATGAAATAAAGGATTGGGTTATCTTTCTATTTTGCGCATCTCTATTTTGGTGTCGAATACACTACTACTCTGATTGACATGATTGATATAAACTCGTCGCGCATATCCGAGTATCTTCCGCGCTCGGGACGTGACATCTTCGGTCCCACTAGAACTCAGAGTATTAATGGGAATAGGTTTGGCTATGTCATCATTGATGACTTCTCTAGATTCTCATGGATCTTTTTCTTAGCAAATAAAAGTGATGCATTTCAAAAGTTTAATCTATTTTTCAATAAGGTCAAACAAGAAGGAAAACACAAGATCTGTTCTATTCAATCTGATCATGGAGGTGAGTTTGAAAACTCCATGTTTTCTGATCTTTGTGAGAGAGAGGGACTAACACAGATTTTCTTCTCCCAGGACACCTAAACAGAATGGAATTGTGGAGAGAAGAAATAGAACTGTTGTGGAGATGGCCCGAACCATGCTAATTGAAAGTCAATTACCAAGGAGGTTTGGGCAGAGGCGGCCAATACAGCAACTTACATAATCAATAGGGCCATAGTAAGACCCATTCACAAGAAAACACCCTATGAGCTTCTAAAAGGTAAGAAACCAAACTTGTTTCATTTCAGAATTTTTGGAGCTAAATGCTTTATTCATAACAATGACAAGAAAGATTTAGACAAGTTTGAAGCTAAAAGCTCCCCTGGAATATTTTTGGGGTACTCTGAAGTGTCTAGGGCATATAGGGTCTTTAACATAACAGACCAGAAAGTTGAAGAGTCTCCACACATCATTTTTAGTGAAAAGAAAGGTGCTTCTAACATTAAAAATTTTGACAGGGATTCCAATCATGATGGGGAATTCCTAGAAGACCAAGAAGAAGAGAAGACTCAGCCGAGTGGAACAGCAAATACTCCCAACCAGGAAGAGCCAAGAGAAACAGGTGAGTCTTCAATAAATGCTAGATTTCTTAAAGATCATCCGATAGATAATGGAATAGGCAATCCTGAAGATCCTCTTCGGACTAGGTCTCATTTTAGGAATGTAAATAATGAAGACTTAATTGCTTTAGTCTCACAAATTTAACCCAAATCAGTAGACGAGGCCTTAGCTGATCAAGCTTGGGTCAATGCTATGTGTGAGGAATTGGGCCAGTTCGAAAGAAATAATGTCTAGGAACTTGTTCCAAGACCAGATAATGTTAATATCATAGGAACTAAGTGGGTGTTCAAAAATAAAATGAATGAAGATGTAATTATTTCTAAGAATAAGGCCAGATTAGTAGCCAAAGGCTATTGTCAGGAATTTGGTATAGATTTTGATGAATCCTATGCACCTGTTGCTAGGATGGAAGCTATAAGAATGTTGCTTACTTTTGCATGTTCAAAGAATATAAAACTCCAACAAATGGATGTGAAAAGTGCCTTTTTAAATGGAGTCATTAAAGAAGAGGTTTTTGTTGAACAACCCCCTGGATTTCAATTCTCTCCTCAACCTAACCAAGTTTTCAGGTTAAACAAAGCCTTGTATGGTCTAAAGCAGGCTCCAAGAGCATGGTATGAAAGATTGACTGAGTTTCTGATTAGCAAAGGCTACAAAAGAGGTAAAGTTGATCAAACCTTATTTACCAAGGGTTCAAATAAAGATCTCATCATAGTTCAGGTATATGGAGATGACATTGTATTTGGATCAACTAAGCATGAACTATGTGATGAATTCTCTAAAATGATGTCTGCTGAATTTGAGATGAGCTTGGTTGGTGAACTAAAGTACTTTCTTGGCTTGCAGGTACAACAGTCTGAGGATGGATGTTTCATCAACTAGACCAAGTACACAATGGAACTGTTCAAGAGGTTTGGCATGGAAAACCTGAAGCATATTACAACACCCATGGGTACCAATACCTCACTGGATGCAGATGAGACATGTAAAGAAATAAATGTCAAACTCTATTGAGGTATGATTGGATCTCTTCTTTACTTGACAGCTTCTAGACCTGATATACAATTCAGTGTAGGAATGTGTGCAAGGTATCAGTCTAGACCTACTGAATTACATTTAGCTGCAGTGAAAAGAATTTTCAGATATTTGTCAACTACTCATTCTCTTGGTTTGTGGTTTCCTGCATCACACACATTTAACTTAGTTGCATACACAGATGCTGATTATGCATGATGTAAACTAGACAGGAAAAGCACTAGTGGTCATTGTGAATTTTTGGGTGGGTGTTTAGTGTCTTGGGGTTCCAAGAAACAACATTATGTGGCCCTCTCCACTGCAGAAGCTGAATATGTGACTGCAGGGAGTTGTGGAACACAAGTCATTTGGATTAAACACCAGCTTCAGGACTACCAAGTAGACCTGGGGTGCACACCTATCTATTGTGATAATACCAGTGCCATTAATCTTGCCAAAAATCCTATTTTGCATTCACGCACCAAACACATAGAGATAAGGCATCATTTCATAAGAGATGAGGTTTCTAAAAATAATTTTGAACTGATTCATGTAGGCACAAATAATCAGATTGCTGACATCTTCACTAAACCTCTGGATAATGAAAAATTCACAACACTAAGAAGAGAATTAGGCTTATACAAATTGTCTTAAATGTGAAGTATGTTCTTTTTGTGAGGGGGAGTTCTGTACGTCTGCTGGTTAGCTTTCAGGAATGCTTTAAGTGAGGGGGAGCTGGTTGAGCTGTAAGAGGAAGAGTTCTTTGACATATTCAAAAAGATTGACCAGATGTGTGTCATTGCTGGTTTTCATGACAGATCTATTGTGGTTCTCTCAGACAGTAGAATGTCACTTATTTCTTAAGTCTATAAGTCAGTGATACTAAAGTCCAGTTAGAATCTTTCCTCTGGTATTCCTTCAGAGATCTGGATTAATTGTATAAAGTATATCTTCCTACATTGTCAATGATTCTGGTTCAGGCCAAAACCTGTATGTCTTGATATCTGACCCAATCAGCTTGAAATCTAGACTTCAAGATTCACTTCAAGAAATAGTCCTTCTGGTATTGTTTTCAATAATTCCATCTCTTCAACACAAGGGCTTAACTGAACAAACATGTCTTTTTATGGTCACTGAGAAACTGGGAGCTTCATCAATGAAATGAAGTTTTCTCCTATGTCATGAGGTGTCAAATGCTTAAAATGAATGAAAAGTCATGACAGAGCAATGGTGGCTTGCTGGTGAGTAATTGGGGACTCTGGCCTCTGATCAAGGTGTTTCCTCATGTCAAAAGCCACAGTTACTAACTCTATTCCTTTAATAAAAAAAAAAGAGGAAGTAATGAGGTACTCACACTTAGTAACTGAGGATTCAGGCCTCTAATCAAGGTGTCTCCCTAATGTCAAAAGAGTGAATTACCAACTTACTCATTGATCTTCTTGAAAATCATCTCACAAATTCCTTGTTGTTATGCAACTAATGGATTGCTTGTCTTCAATACCTTGAGAACACCTCTCTGACTTTGTCTCTTGCTGTCTTTTGGGATTGTTGACTGTTCAGCTATATCTGGCCATACTTGTTACCTCCTGCTCTAAATCATACACTATGTATGCTGATAAACTTTTCTATCATTCTATTTCTCTAGTGTGTGCTGGAGTTAAAGAATCTTCACTTGACTTTAGCACCTCACTTATTTTCTTAAGACTTGCTCGTGCCTTTCTGCACTAAGAAGTTACTATACTTCTTCTTCATGTCTCCAGCACTTTCATATATTCTGCATTTCCTTTTGCTGATGTCAAAGGGGGAGAGAGTTCTGCAATATCTGTAAGTCATGAATTGTCATGAGCTTTGGGGGAGAATTCATGTAATGGAAATAACTGAGAGTGAGTTATGGGGGAGTGGTTTTGGAGAAAGAAGTGTTTCAGCAGTAGTGTTTAGATCGTTTGCATGAGCATGCCTTGAATTTTCTTTGATTGTTGAAGCTGCAGTTAATTTCTTGTTAAGCTTTGATATTGCTTGATTCATAGTGTTGCCATCATCAAAAAGGGGGAGATTGTTACATCCCTTCGGTTTTGATGATGTCTCACACTATAAATCAATCTACTACTTCTAGATTTATTCATGCTTCATCATGTAGGACTGTGCAGTTCATGTGGTTGTCAGATAGATATGCACTACTTGATCATGTCTACACTCTGTCAGCATTGACTGAACAGTTGTGGGTCGACCCCCCTTACTGATGGGTCGACCCCCCAATTTCGCAAGCCAATACATTAACCTTAGCTCTCATAGTCTGTACATTGGTCTTCATATTCAAAGTCTGTACATCCTCCGCTAAGCCTTCAAAGTCTGTACAGCCATTCCTTGAGGTCAAGTCCATACATCGGCACTGTAGCTTGCTCAACTGAAGTCTATACATCCTTCATTGGCCTAGTCTATACATTGGAGTAATGTTCATGCATCAGTCATCAAAGTCTATACATCGCTGCTGAGCTAAAGTCTGTACAGCCGTTTCTTTTGCCAAAGTCTGCACATTGCCTCACATCTTCCAAGACTATACATTGTTAAGATCGGTGCGGAGGATTCAGAGGGGGGGTGAATGAATCCCACCCTTAAAAACTTTTCGGCTCAATAATAAAACTAGAACTCTAACAAAGCAAGACAACCAATCTGAAGAACAGGTAGAATATCCTTTTAAAACAAAGATAAATACGTAACCCGCGCCTAAATAAACAACTAGCGGAAGCAGCACAAATATAAATGAGAATGCAATGTAACCTGTGAAGTAGATAGGAGATATGGAGCAACCAACCACAGCACAGATATTTTTAGGTGGTTCGGTCCACGGACCTACATCCACCCCACACTCAAACTGAGTGTGGCTTCACTAACAGCTGGGCAACACAGCTTGGCAACAGACGCTGATACACAGCTTACCCAGGGGAACAACCTCCCCTCTTCCTCCTACACGGAGGGAACCTCTAGCAACCCACGGTCACTAGAAACCAGAGACTCACGTCTCTCTTCCTCTATACCAAGAGGGAACCCCACTAGTAGCAGCCCCGCTACTAGTGAACCAGCCAGTAGCACTCTGCTACCAGCAATCCACCAGAGGCCTAGCCTCTCTTCCTCCTAGCCCGGAGGGAACCCACAAGCAGCCCCCCTGCTGCTTGCAAACCGGAGATCAGATCTCCCTTCTCCTGACCCACCAGGAGGAACCCGACCTTAGTCCAGAGGATCGGAAGAACAATAGCAATAGGAGTATCAAAAAAAATAAGAAACATGAAAAGCACAGCAACGAAAGCTGGAAATGAATCACAATAGTCGTTCTGGATTTGATCCACGAACAGACTAAACAGATCTTCAATAGACTCTCTCCTCTTCTTCTTTTCTTCTTCTTCTTTCTTCTTCTCAGCTCACGCACTCTTTCTGTTCTGCTCCTTCTCTCACTGTCCCGATCAGCCCCTTTCTTTTTTCCTCCTTTTTGGCTCTCCCTCTCTCTTGCTCGATGGCTTCTCTTTATACCAGCAGCGGCTAGGGCGTGTGTCTTTCACATTTCCTGCCCAATACTTGGCCCACGTGTCAGCAACTAGAGTCAGGTGGCGTCAACTCACTTGCTCCAAAGGGTTGACGCAGCCTTCAAGGACATTCTACAGCAAATCTCAAGTCTGCTGCGTTGACTCCATCAGCCTGCTGCGTTGACGCATCGGTGATCCAGTGATCAAGTCTTCAACAGATAGACGTGCTACGTCGACGCTCTCAGCATGCTGCGTTGACGCATTGGTGTTCCAGCATCTGAACTTAGATGGCTTCAGCCCTCTCACGTTTCTTGTGGAGTGCGTTGATGCATTGTGCAACTACGTCCACCCTCTGGTCACCTTGTCGATCCATCAACCTGCTGCGTCGACGCCACTTGATGAATGCGTTGACGCACCAGAGTAATCCAGTAAGCCATCGGCTCTTCCTTTGTAACTGCTACGTCGACGCTGCTCTATTTTGGCGTTGACGTAGTGAAATAACTCGTGAGGGTCTCTGCTTCGTGGAGTTAACATTGTGGATATCAGTGAAGGCTTCTTCAACTGATGCGTGGACGCTTTAAGCTCCCAGCGTCGACCCTGTTCCTTTCTAGCAACAAGTATGAAATAAAGTGAAAGTATTATTGAATGAAGATTTAATTCATCATTGAATTGAACACATCATTCATATCTTATGGTTGTCATCATCAAAACTAGGGGCACAACAATCTCCCCCTTTTTGATGATGGCAACTATGAGGTGAATGCCATTGATGCCATTGCATCTAAACAACCATGGTTATTCATATCAAGCAAGGAGCTTTAGATTAACAGGAAATCTATTCATTGACTGAATCGAGCATTAATTTTGTCGTTCATTCAAGTAAACAATTAGATATTTAAGCAGTCAAACAGTCATCTAAATTAATTAGCACACCTCAGTGTGACTCATGGTGTGTCAGCCATCATCAAAACCACACAGGGGCACAACAATCTCCCCCTTTTTGATGATGGCAACACTATGAGTTACACTGACTCAGATTAGATTCTTCTCCCCCTTTGCCTTCATAAAAAAAAATGAAATAGGGAAACAATTCAGTAAAGCACAGGAATGTTATACTTCCCTTTGGATTGTTGATGGTTCGAAGGAGGCCTTTTCTTTGGAGACATCTACCTTCCAAATGTATCCTTTCAAGAGCTTCTCCCCCTGTAGATATGTCATATTTTCAATCACACAGGAGCACTGAAGTATGAAGAACTCAATCATGTAAAGAGTTAGGAGCTTAATAAAATGCATGAATCAAGTCTCCCCCCTTTTTTTTAGAATTATTGAAAGAGCAGCTATTTTCTGACACCAATTGAAAGTTTCTGACATAACAAATTTCCCTTAACGAAGTGGAGCATAGCAGCAAGCACACAGGGAGTTCGAATTGGATCTGATTCCAGGACTTCAGGAGTCGACCCATGGGGTCGACCCATGAACACAGCAAGCAGTGACTTATGCATCAGAACATAAGGTCATCTCAGCAAAAATAACATTGAAAATTAACTATATGAGTGCATAGTCATTGACAATTCATGTAGGATATGAGAACTATGCATGAGTCAAAACCTGAAAGGCATGTTATGCAATTAGTTTGACTAGCTCCCCCTTAGTCATACAACCCTTATGCATCCACCATGCTTATGCAGGCCCAAGATATGAGTGGAAGTCAACAGTTGAGACCAATTGATAGAACTGAGTGCAAATGAATCAGTCAGTTTGGTCTGAACGACTGGAGTCCAATATGAGAGAGTAAAAAAAGAATTCAGAAAGAATGAGAAAGATTTTCAATGGAATATCAAATTTCATAAATCTGATTTAAACAGATGATTACAGACTCTTCCATCATAGAAACCTATGAATGAACCTACGTTGACAAACCAGATCAGAATTTTTATGTATGCAAGGTTTGAACATGAGCCTTTTCTACTCATATCTGAAATCAGTTTTCTTAATAACAAGTGAACCAAGTTTTCATATTGAGAGACCTTTTTAACCTTCTTCATTCTTACTCACTTAATTTCAAAGATTTCCTCAAGAAATGCAATCGATAGTATTGAGGATAAACAAACAAGAAACCATTTATTTCTGTCAAAGTTTCTATTGAAAGAAGATTCTTTTCCAAACAATTTCAGATGATATGCTAGATAGGCAACGAATTTTTTAACAAAAATATTCAGGAGCAATTAAGTTAAGTACATCCTTACAACTGGAGGATACACGTTGTTTAGACGCCAGTATCCCTAAGCGCTTGGAAGGACTAGTTGTCATGCTTCTTAAGAACAGAGATAGTATTTACACCTCATGACACACTGAAACTCATTTCTTTGATGAGGGACATGTATTTCTCAGTGTGCCTGCCATTGCTCTGCCAGATTTTTAATCAACATATTTAAGCAGAGTTAACTTGTAGCAACCCTGGAAAAAAATAAGATTTTTAAATAAATCAAATTAAAATAAAAGATAAGTAAATAGATGACGAAGAGCCTAAATGAGTAAATCATTAATCAAGAGGAAAATAACACCTTTTATCAAGGCGCTGATTCAAAAGGAAATGCCTCTGTCTAAGGCGTTAATTTAAAAAGGACGCCTACACAAGAGGGCGTCAAATTTCAAATGACGGGAAATAAAATTAAGGAAAGGAAAGGAAACGCCCTCACCTTGGGCGCGTTTTTAATAAGAAACGACTACGACAACGTCGTCAATTAAAACACACGACCTAGCTTAAGGCGTTAATTCAGTTTGAGTTTCGTTCAACCCAGGGGTCTATCTAGAGCAGGTTCTGGATAACTATATCGAAGATGGAAAATAGTAAGGACTCTATCGTGGAAATATAACTCCCAATAGAACTCTAACCCTATTAGGATCCCCAAAATCCTATAAGTAACCCTCTCTGTCGAACCCTAACGAGCTGTTGGCCGAAAGAAGCTCTGCCGCTGCTGTACGTGAAGAACAGGTTTATGTTCTTCTTCCTTCCTTTGCTTTTGCCTCTGGTTGTTTGAGGAAGGAACGTTAATGTTCTTTTCTTTTTCTCCCTCATCTTCCTTTGCAGGTAGCATACAAACAACTCGTTGAAGAACGTGGTTCTTCATCAACATCGTTCTTATTCTTCTGCTTTCAGTTGAGTATTATGAAGAAAACTCATGTTTCTTCGTCGTCTTTTGCTATAGGTTGAACACCCTGTGTGCTGAAGAACGAGGGGTTCTTCATCAACATCCTCTGCGTCCACAAAAGAAGACATCTTCCTAAGCTCACCTGTTGTCGAGAAGCTCATATTACTTGGCTATTTAGAACGTCTGAAGACTCTGTTACGAACAGAGCATCGTTTTCTTCTCCAAACCTTCATCCGTTCATCAGTTAAATCTTCATAAGGTAGATTTTCTCAAGATCGTAGCCCAAACTAGCATAAGATCTTTAATAAATACCATCAGTCATCCATGCATATAGTTTTATTGCGATTTCAAAATTTTTCTCTAAAAATTAAAAGAAACGCCCTTGACCAGGGCGCTAATTTAAAGAAGCGACCCACACTAGGGCGCTAATTATTATTTTGACGCCCTGCCAGAAGTCGTCAATTTCATGTAATTAATAAATACCCACGTTTAAAATTTAATAGCTATGTAACCATGAAAATAATATGTTGCATGAGTATACCTGTGAAATCCTGTTATTTATCTTGTCATGACCATGTACCTCGTTTCCTGAAATTTTATTATCTGAAAATTGGTAAATTCTTGAATTTACGACCTTGTCTAGGTCGCCTCTTATTGAACTGACGCCCTAGAACAGGGCGCTAATTGAAAAGTAACGCCCCTGTCCAGGGCGCGTTTTTGCTAAAATTCCATATTATCTAAATTCTGCAAAAATAGAAATATAGAATGGACGACTGTTGTATAAGTCGGCAAAATTGTAATTAAACGCCCTTGAAAAAGGCGTTAATTTCATTAAAAATGACTTTACTTAAGTCGCTACTTTCCTGAGTTATTATTTTCACTGATACTGATAACCGAGAGTTTTAATATATATATATCGGCACTATATTCCAGTCCGTGAATATAGTCCCATGTTTTATGATGTTTTATCATTTACCCACTAATTCTCGGTGACATACAAGCTCTCCATTGGACATTCCGTTCCTTTGGACTAGCAAGTTAATCATAGAGACCTCCGTAAGACTCCTCGAGCCTTGGATTCCCTCAAGGCCGACTGAGCTGGTTGTACCCAAAAAACCCATTACACAATCTTTGCCATGTCACTCTATAGAAACATGGTATACCGGCCCTCATGTCATGCCATGTGTATGATATGAGAATTATCTTAATGAACGGGGTAGAGCATGACATTGTTATGATGTTCTTGTAAACCCCAATTCTATATCAACATTGTTATGATGTTCCTGTAGACCCTAATTCTATATTAAACTTGATGTTCTTGTGGACCTCAATTCTATGTCCATACTTGTTTGTCATGGTACCCAAGTTAGGGAACCAATTCCACCTAGTTTTTTTTTCGATAATCGTGATTGTACCGTTATTATCGCCTATCTATGTCAAGTGTCATATTTTGGACTCTATTCTATCAAAGTCTATCCTACATGTCTACAAGCTGTATCCTTGAAATTCCATATTGGCTATATACAAAAGTGTATGTTAAAAATACATGATTAATGCCTGCGCATATAGGGCCCGATCTGGTCCTGGGAGAAGCACCCGAAAGTACTTGTGCCCATGGGAGTTGATTGATCACGGTATTGGCATTATACCGAAGTGCATGACTAGCTTGATTGAACATTCCACAAATCTTGTACTTGTACTTGACTTGATATTACATGACTTGCGTGGCCCGAAAAAGGGTAATTTTGTACTTGCGTGCTTGAACGTGATAGCCAAAATTCTAACATGACATGATGAATACACTTGCTTGAAAGTCTTGATAGCTGCTTGATAAGTTCTTGAAAGTTCATGACTAGTTCTTCTTGCTATCTTATTGTTATACTCTCTCTCTATCTTATCGTTTTGCGAGCATGCATAGCTATAGTGCATTCATGGAAAAATGTAATTACTTAAACCCATTGCTAGTTCTTGAGATATAATTTCCTACTGAGCGTTCGCTCACTCAGTGTTTCCATACTTTTCAGGAAAGTCCGATGATGAGGGAACTCAATCTGAAGGGGATGGTCAAGAGTGAAAGAGTTAGAGCTATTCAAGTGTCCATCAGTCCTGTCTTATCTATACTTTCTTGAGTCAGAATTGTACCTTTCTTTTATTTTTATTGAGTCTAGTATTTGCAAGGGTTTGTAATAGACATATTCTTATTAAAGGAATTAATGGATTGGGTTATCTTTAGATTTGCGCACTCTATCTTTGTGTCGAATACACTACTACTCTGATTGACATGATTGATATAAACTCGTCGCGCATCTCCGGGTATCTTCCGCGCTCGGGGTGTGACAGTTTTTGTTGTATCAGAGCCTAGGGTATTCAATTCCTATGAAAACCCAAGTCCAAGGATAGGTTCAAACCTTTAACCAGTGAGATTGGGTAGAACCAAGGGTTGAGTTAACATAAAAACTTAAAAGCCCTTAACGCGAGTATATACTAATATAGTTATTGTAATTGTAGGGTAATGGCTGCCGAACGTGCCCAGTGGCGCAACATGCAGCGTACACTCCAAGGCATGACTCAAGTGCTGCAACAAGTAGCACAGGGAGGGGCACAACGAGCCGGAAGTCTCCACCAAGTCTTCAAGAACATGAGCCCTCCCAAATTCATGGGTTCCACTGATCCGGATGACGCAGAGCACTGGATCAGGGAGACGGAGCGTATATTCCGTGTTATGCAGTGCACGGATCAAGATAAAGTCTTATTAGCTACTTTCCAACTAGAAAGGGATGCCCGATGCTGGTGGGAGTCAGTCGAAGCTACTATAAATCAAGACCAAATTACTTGGGAAGAATTTGTTGAACATTTCAACAATAAATATTTTTCAGATCGAGTCCAAGAAGAGAAAGCTACTGAATTTGCCGCACTCAAGCAACGGTCATTATCGGTGGCGGAGTACGAGACACAATTCTCTAGATTGTCTCGGTATGCTAAGCACTTAGTTAGCACCGAGAAGATGAAAGCTAGGAGGTTCCTTAATGGGCTCAGGCCCCAATATATTACCCAGCTGGCGCCAATGGATATTCAGGTCTACTCAGAGATAGTACGTCGAGCTCAATTGTTAGAAGATGCCACGGAGCTATCAGATAGAATCCGTGGGAAGGATAAGAAGGAACACGTTACAAGTTCGGGTTCCTTTAAACCCAACTTCAAGAAGAGGCCTAGCACTGGAGGTACTTCTTCTCAAGACCAAAAATTTAAGAAGACCAAGCCCTTCTCTATCACTACTACACCTTCGAATATAATATGCAAGCATTGTGACAAGGCTGGTCATAAAGCCGAAGAGTGCTGGAGGAAACTTGGAGCATGTCTCCGTTGCGGGAGCCGTGAGCATCGGATTCCTGATTGCCCATTACTTAATGATCAAACCGGTGACGGAAAGCGCCCGGTAACCAAGAACACTCGTCTTCACGCAATTAAGGAGACCGAAGAAGAAGAAGGCGGACTAGTAGAAGGTACACTGAAAGTTTGTTCCAAGTATGCACATGTCTTATTTGATACGGGTGCATAACATTCTTTTATTTCCAAGAAGTTTGCTAACCCACTACCTATGGAACCGGAATGGATGAAAATAATTTTATCTACTCCTCTCGGAAACGAAACCGATATTACTCACCATTATCAAAACTATGAAGTCTTGGTAAAAGGAAGAAATCTTCCTATCGATCTCATATGTTTAGATCTAAAGGAGTATGATGTCATCCTGGGAGCGGATTGGTTATCCAAATACCAGGCAACAATCGATTGCCGTAATAGCAAGGTTACTTTCAAGGACTTTCCAGAACTAGTCTATTCTAGCCCTAAGAGTCGGAGCGAGTCACCTTTTATTTCGGCTCTCCGAGCAAGCAAGCTAATCAGGAAAGGATGTGTATCTTTCCTTGCATTTGTCACGATTAAGGAGGCTAAGGAAACTAAGATAGAAGATATCCCAGTTGTGCAAGAATTTCCAGATGTGTTTCTAGAAGATTTGCCTGGATTACCCCCACAGAGATAAGTGGCCTTCACCATCGACTTAGTCCCTGGTGCTGAACCTGTTTCTAAGGCACCTTATAGAATGTCCCCTGCCGAACTCAAGGAGTTAAAGGAGCAATTGATGGAACTTCTTAAGAAAGGATTCATTAGACCGAGTACTTCCCCGTGGGGAGCGCCTGTGCTATTTGTAAAGAAGAAGGATGGATCCATGAGACTATGCATCGACTATCGACAGTTGAATCATCTCACTATCAAGAACAAGTATCCACTACCGAGAATCGATGAGTTATTTGATCAAATATCTGGATCCAAGTATTTTTCAAAGATTGATCTCAGGTCGGGATATCATCAACTAAAAATCAAGGATGATGACATTCATAAGACTGCATTCAGAAGCAGGTATGGCCATTATGAATTTGTTGTTATGCCTTTCGGACTAACAAATGCCCATGCTGCCTTTATGCAGTTAATGAATAGTATATTCGGGCCTTATTTGGATCAATTCGTGCTGGTCTTTATTGATGATATATTAATTTATTCCAAGACTAAGGAAGAGCATGAGGAGCATTTGAGGATTACATTACAAATATTAAGGACAAACCGATTATATGCCAAGCTCAGCAAGTGTGAGTTCTGATTATATCAAATGATGGATTATCTGTAGATCCATCAAAGGTTGAAGCTGTGAAGAATTGGGAAAAACCGACCAATGCTAGCGAGATCCGAAGTTTCTTAGGTCTTGTCGACTATTACAGGCGATTCATCAAGGATTTCTCTAAAATCGCCGTACCACTTACGAGGTTAACTCGCAAGGATATCCGTTATGAATGGAGTGAGGAATGTGAAAGAAGCTTCCAAACTCTCTAGGATCATCTTACTACAGCTCCTATCTTAGCTTTACCAATGGAAGGAGAGAAATTCGAGGTATACACTGATGCTTCTGGCATTGGCCTCGGATGTGTTCTAATGCAACAAGGAAAGGTTATAGCTTATTCTTCTCGTCAATTGAAGAAGCATGAAGAGAACTACCCCGTCCATGACTTAGAATTGGCCGCGGTGGTATTTGCACTCAAAATATGGAGACATTATCTTTATGGAGTACAGTTTACTATATACTCTGATCACAAGAGTCTCAAGTATCTCTTTTCACAAAAGGAACTAAATATGAGGCAAAGACGTTGGCTAGAATATCTCAAGGACTTCGACTTCAATATATAATATCATCCCGGAAAGGGTAACCATGTAGCAGATGCCCTTAGTCGAAAGCCGAGAGCACTGTTAGCCAATTGTATGATTCAAGAATGAAAATTGCTGGAGCAATTCTATGAACTCAATATAAGTATGGACACAGACTTTCAATGTGTCACATTATCTCATATAAGCATTCATCCAGACCTATTATCTGAAATACGAGCGCTTCAAGATAATGACCCAATACTAGTAGAGATCAAAGGCAAACTGGAAGGACAATCTGATTTCCAAATAACTTGTGAAAGGAGATTAATGTTCAGGAATAGAACTTGCATACCGGATTGTCCCGAGTTAAAGAAGAAGATCTTAGATGAAGCTCATAGATCAAGATACACGATTCATCCTGGATCGACCAAAATGCACCAAGATGTGAAGAGGAATTTTTGGTGGCCCAACATGAAAAGGGAAATAGCAGACTATGTATCACGCTGTCTCACTTGCCAACAGGTCAAGACGGAACACCAAAAGCCTGCTGGAAAATTACATCCTCTAGATATTCCTAAATGGAAGTGGGAGAATATTAGTATGGATTTCATTATGGGTTTATCTAAATCAAAAGGAGGACATGATGGAATATGGGTTATTATTGACCGATTGACTAAATCAGCGCATTTCTTGCCAATAAAGAGCCGATGGTCAGTTGATGTTTTGGCTGCATTATACATCAAGGAAATAGTTAGATTACATGGTATTCCTGTTTCAATCGTGTCTGACAGAGATCCCCGTTTTACTTCTCATTTTTGGAAGGGACTACAACATTCGTTGGGAACAAGGCTTTACTTTAGTACAGCTTTTCATCCTCAAACGGATGGTCAGACTGAGAGAACTAATCAGGTGGTTGAAGATATGCTCAGAGCTTGCATCATTGATTTCGATGGAAGCTGGCATGATCACTTGCCGTTGGTGGAATTTGCATACAATAATAGCTACCAGGCAAGTATACAAATGGCACCTTTCGAAGCTTTATACGGAAGGAGTTGCCGATCACCCTTATGCTGGGACGAAGTTGGAGAAAAATAACTATTAGGTCCAGATATGGTAAGGGATACCACCAAGAAGATACAGTTGATTAGAGAAAGACTGCAAGTAGCTCAGTCTAGACAAAAGACTTATGCTGACACTAGAAGGAGAGATCTTGAATTCCAAGTCGGAGATCATGTATTTCTCAAGATATCACCTAGACGTGGAATAAGGAGATTTGGTGTTAAAGGCAAGCTTACACAAAGATTCATTGGACCTTTTGAGATACTGGAAAGAGTTGGCGAGGTTGCTTATCGCATCGCATTGCCTCCTCAATTGTCCGAAGTGCATAATGTGTTCCACATATCTATGTTGAAGAAGTATGTACACGATCCATCACATATTATTGAACATGGAGACTTAGTTATCCAGAAGGATCTCACATATGAACAGAAGCCCATAAAGATACTAGATCGTGAAGTATGTACTCTAAGGAATAAGGTTATTCCCATGCTAAAAGTACAATGGAATAAGAGTTCCGATCATGAAGCCACATGGGAGACCGAGGAATTCATGAGGAAGCAATTTCCAGAATTATTTTAAGGTATATACTCTACGTACTATGGAATTTGCGGATCAAATTCTTTTAAGTGGGGGAGGATGTAGCAACCCTGGAAAAAAATAAGATTTTTAAATAAATCAAATTAAAATAAAAGATAAGTAAATAGATGACAAAGAGCCTAAATGAGTAAATCATTAATCAAGAGGAAAATAACGCATTTTATCAAGGCGCTGATTCAAAAGGAAACACCTCTGTCTAAGGCGTTAATTTAAAAAGGACGCCTACACAAGAGGGCGTCAAATTTCAAACGACAGGAAATAAAATTAAGGAAAGGAAAGGAAACGCCCTCACCTTGGGCGCATTTTTAATAAGAAACGACTACAACAACGTCGTCAATTAAAACACACGACCTAGCCTAAGGCGTTAATTCAGTTTGAGTTTCGTTCGACCCAGGGGTCTATCCAGAGCAGGTTCTGGATAACTATATCGAAGATGGAAAATAGTAAGGACTCTATCGTGGAAATATAACTCCCAATAGAACTCTAACCCTATTAGGATCCCCAAAATCCTATAAGTAACCCTCTCTGTCGAACCCTAATGAGCTGTTGGCTGAAAGAAGCTCTGTCGCTGCTGTGCGTGAAGAACAGGTTTATGTTCTTCTTCCTTCCTTTGCTTTTGCCTCTGGTTGTTTGAGGAAGGAACGTTAATGTTCTTTTCTTTTTCTCCCTCATCTTCCTTTGCAGGTAGCATACAAACAACTCGTTGAAGAACGTGGTTCTTCATCAACATCGTTCTTCTTCTTCTGCTTTCAGTTGAGTATTATGAAGAAAACTCATGTTTCTTCGTCGTCTTTTGCTATAGGTTGAACACCCTGTGTGCTGAAGAACGAGGGGTTCTTCATCAACGTCCTCGGCGTCCACAAAAGAAGACATCTTCCTAAGCTCACTTGTTGTCGAGAAGCTCATATTACTTGGCTATTTAGAACGTCTGAAGACTCTGTTACGAACAGAGCATCATTTTCTTCTCCAAACCTTCATCTGTTCATCAGTTAAATCTTCATAAGGTAGGTTTTCTCAAGATCGTAGCCGAAACTAGCATAAGATCTTTAATAAATACCATCAGTCATCCATGCATATAGTTTTATTGCGATTTCAAAAGTTTTCTCTAAAAATTAAAAGAAACGCCCTTGACCAGGGCGCTAATTTAAAGAAGCGACCCACATTAGGGCGCTAATTATTGTTTTGACGCCCTGCCAGAAGTCGTCAATTTCATGTAATTAATAAATACTCACGTTTAAAATTTAATAGCTATGTAACCATGAAAATAATATGTTGCATGAGTATACCTGTGAAATCCTGTTATTTATCTTGTCATGACCATGTACCTCGTTTCTTGAAATTTTATTATCTGAAAAATGGTAAATTCTTGAATTTAAGACCTTGTCTAGGTCGCCTCTTATTGAACTGACGCCCCAGAACAGGGTGCTAATTGAAAAGTAACGCCCCCGTCCAGGGCGCGTTTTTGCTAAAATTTCATATTATCTAAATTGTGCAAAAATAGAAATATAGAATGGACGACTGCTGTATAAGTCGTCAAAATTGTAATTAAACGCCCTTGAAAAAGGCGTTAATTTCATTAAAAACGACTTTACTTAAGTCGCTACTTTCCTGAGTTATTATTTTCACTGATACTGATAACCGAGAGTTTCAATATATATATATATATATATATATCGGCACTATATTCCAGTCCGTGAATATAGTCCCATGTTTTATGATGTTTTATCGTTTACCTACTAATTCTCGGTGACATACAAGCTCTCCATTTGACATTCCGTTCCTTTGGACTAGCAAGTTAGTCAGAGAGACCACCGTAAGACTCCTCGAGCCTTGGATTCCCTCAAGGCCGACTGAGCTGGTTGTACCCTAAAAACCCATTACACAATCTTTGCCATGTCACTCTATAGAAACATGGTATACCGGCCCTCATGTCATGCCATGTGTATGATATGAGAATTATCTTAATGAACGGGGTAGAGCATGACATTGTTATGATGTTCTTGTAAACCCCAATTCTATATCAACATTGTTATGATGTTCCTGTAGACCCCAATTCTCTATTAAACTTGATGTTCTTGTGGACCTCAGTTCTATGTCCATACTTGTTTGTCATGGTACCCAAGTTAGGGAACCAATTCCACCTAGTTTTTTTTTGATATCGTGATTGTACCGTTATTATCGCCTATCTATGTCAAGTGTCATATTTTGGACTCTATTCTATCAAAGTCTATCCTACGTGTCTACAAGCTGTATCCTTGAAATTCCATATTGACTATATACAAAAGTGGATGTTAAAAATACATGATTAATGCCTATGCATATAGGGCCCGATCTGGTCCTGGGAGGAGCACCCGAAAGTACTTGTGCCCATGGGAGTTGATTGATCACGGTATTGGCATAATACCGAAGTGCATGACTAGCTTGATTGAACATTCCACAAATCTTGTACTTGTACTTGACTTGATATTACATGACTTGCGTGGCCCGAAAAAGGGTAATTTCATACTTGCGTGCTTGAACGTGATAGCCAAAATTCTAACATGACATGATGAATACACTTGCTTGAAAGTCTTGATAGCTGCTTGATAAGTTCTTGAAAGTTCATGACTAGTTCTTCTTGCTATCTTATTGTTATACTCTCTCTCTATCTTGTCGTTTTGCGAGCATGCATAGCTATAGTGCATTCATGGAAAAATATAATTACTTAAACCCATTGCTAGTTCTTGAGATATAATTTCCTACTGAGCATTCGCTCACTCAGTGTTTCCATACTTTTCAGGAAAGTCCGATGATGAGGGAACTCAATCTGAAGGGGATGGTCAAGAGTGAAAGAGTTAGAGCTATTCAAGCGTCCATCAGTCCTATCTTATCTATACTTTCTTGAGTCAGAATTGTACCTTTCTTTTATTTTTATTGAGTCTAGTATTTGCAAGGGTTTGTAATAGACATATTCTTATTAAAAGAATTAATGGATTGGGTTATCTTTATATTTGCGCACTCTGTCTTTGTGTCGAATACACTACTACTCTGAATGACATGATTGATATAAACTCGTCGCGCATCTCCGGGTATCTTCCGCGCTCGGGGCGTGACATAACTATGGCACTTCATGACATATCTCAATTCATTTCTTTGATGAATGAGATGTGTTTCTCAGTGACCAAAGACATTGCTCTGACAAGATTTGGTATTTGATATAATCCATATTCCCTGATGTTTAAAAACAATACATAGTTTCATACAAATTAGTCAGGGAAAATCATGATTTCAGAATTTCAGATTTCAGAAGAGTTTAAAAGACACAACATGAAATGGTTGGTTAAAGTTTATTAAGACTAACTCAGATATTTTCAAGAAGAATTCATAAGCAAACACAAGAAATACATGAAACTTCAATCGGCTGAAAGCTTCAGACATTCATAGTCCTATATGATAGAAATTTCCTTAAAAATAATGTTTTCGGATTTATGATCCAGATATGCGCAGAGAAATCTTTCTGGGACTTCAAGGAAGGCAAGAGCATTTTTCAGGTACAACCAAGTCAACAAATGCCAATGGATACCAATTGATAGTATGAGTGACAATGGCTGACAAGAGTTGAAGCAAGAGGCTGAAATACAATGCATTTCACAATCACCAAGGAGTTTCTCAAGATTGCAGTTCAAACAGGAAGGTGAGTATTAGTCATCAGACATGATCTTTGATGAGAGGTATGATGGTCACATGCAATTACATGAATGAATAATGAGAAATGCTCCCCCTCACTAAATGCATAAACTGAAACCCTCCCTTTTCTTTTGAAAAATTTCATGATTAAATGATGCCACTCTAAGATGCAATTAGATGCATTAACTACTCATGAAGGGCATGAAGACCCTGAAGGGTATTAGACTAGTCAAATGTGCATGATATGCAGTGCAGCTCCCCCTGACGGTATGCATTCAAAACATTTGAAAATCATTCATGAGTCATGAATTCTAGATGTATGTAGTCACAGAATGAGCATATCCAGACGCAACAACTATTGCATGGAAATGCAAACATGCATGTTTAACCACTAATTAACAAATCTATCTATATACCTAATGCCATCTAAGCAGACTCATTAAAAAGTCAAGAGACTTACCTGAGAAGTGCATGAGTGGGGTTTACCTTTTTAGGGTGTCTTGGTTTATTTGCCCCTTTTATTTCTCGTTCCCAAGACACACCTGCAAAAAGTTTCTCACTTGGCACATTTTGGTACCCAAGTTTCCTTGGGTCCTGCAGGGTTAGTGGCATTTTGATGGGATGTTTTCCAAAGCTTCTGAGCCATCATATCATCATGCTTTTTCATATAGCAACTAGGCATGGAATGTCCAGACCGACCAGAATAATCACATGAACCACTCGGTCTGAATTTCTTACTATGCATGTAAGCAGGTGTGCTAAATTCATGAGCATGAATGTTTTTGTTTTTACCACCACTTTGTTTCAGATGGTCAGAAAACCAACAATCAATCACCTTGTGACCTTGCTTTCCACACTCAAGGCATGTGAGGGATTTTCATGTTTGAACAGATTTGTTCCTACCAAACTCACTTTGTTTAACAAATTTAGAGTTGACCTTCTTTCTCTGGGAATGCCAGCAGTCTTTGACTGTATGGCCAGGTTTCTCACAGTGATAGCAGAAGATGGAATTTCTTCTACCAACATTAAGCCAGCAGTCAACCGCCCTATGGCCTGACTTGCTGCAGGTGGAACACACCATGTGTTGGCCCCTGGACCCATTTTTGTTCCTTTTAAAGACATGCTGATTTTCATACAAATTGACATGATTAGAATTTGAAAAATATTTGCCTTTACCTTTGACAAACCAACATTGTTCACTAACATGACCTGTTTTTCCACAATGATAACAATAACTTTTTCTTTTCTGTTCAACATGACTATTTTTGTTATTGCACTTCGTAGCATGCATTCTATCATCCTGTTCCATCAATTTACATTCATGCATCAAGTGACCAAACCTATGACAGTAATGGCATGAAATTTTCTTTTTATTTGCATGAATGTGTTTGTTCAATTTAGGCACAGCATTCTCAATTTTATCATGAGAGTTCCTTGAATCTTTGTTTGGAACATGAACAATCTTTTTCTGTTTTTGAACTTGTTTCTCAGACTTAGGGCTGTCAGTGGAATTTTGATTCTTCTTAGCACTAAATTCAAAAATAGGCACATTCGATGTGCTGCCAGACTTAGAGCTACTCACGAATGAAGTTTGAAGCTTACTTTCAAAGCTCTTTTTATTTATTGGTTTGTAGCCCAAACCCTCTCTTCGGAGATTCACTTTAGATCCAAGAATTTTATCAAGATTTTCTTTTCCACTGACAAATTTCTCAAGAGATTTCCTCAATTCTGTAACTTCTGATCCAAGCTTTGATACATGGATTTCATATTCATCAGCTTTCTTTTTATAGCAAACAACATCTTCTTTCAACATTTGATTAACAGTCCTAAGACTTTCAATTTCCTGTTCAGCTTTCATTAGCTCATCAGAGCTATCCAGGCTAACACTCTTCCCTTTTTCAAGAGTGATAAGTCTCTCAAACATAGCTGTATTTAACTGTTTTAGCTTGCAGATCTCCTGTCTCATTTTACCATTTTGTTCCAGGATTTCATCATCAAATTTCAAAACACTTAAGGAGGTCTGACATTCACTAAACATTTCTTGTTCATCTTCAGATTGAAGATTTTCAAGCCTTTTCTGAAGTTCTGAGTTTTCTATTCTGACAGTCTCCAAAGTTTCAGAAATCAATCTATTTTCATTTTCAAGGCTCACTGATTTAGATCCAGATTCCTCAGTTTGGTTTTTGAGTCTAGCATTTTCAGATTTCAGATATTCCAGATCTGAAGTAATAGAATCAAGATCAGTCAGCTGTCTTCTAAATATCTGATTTTCAGTTTTCAAAGTATCACTGTCCTCACCAGTAAGTTTAGAATTCTCAAACCTATCTAACCGTTTTTTCATAGATCTATTTTTCTTGCTCAATTTATTGCTAGATCTTAACAGCTTGGAATAAGCATCTACCCAATCATCTAAGGTATAGTCCGCAAAGGGTTTTACCTGAACTTCGTTCTCTTCTTTATCACTGTGGCTGCTGCTATGGTCGCTCCCATCAGCCATCATGCAGTTTTCCTTCCCTGTTCTACAAGTTAGTTTCATCTTGTCCAGAATATCCCTAGCAGACTTGCAATCATGAAGGCAAAAGTGTAAGGCCTTGCTAATGGATGCTTTTATCAGATTTATAGCTTTCTGATTTTCTCTATGCATTGATCTATGACGATCAGTCCATTCGGACTCTTTTCGTGGTAACCTATGAGGACCATGAGTAATTAACTTCCACAAATCGGGATTATCTAGATTGACGTAGTTACGCAAACTACTGAACCATGAATCAAAGTTAGACCCATTGAAAACCAGTGGAAGAGCCATTTGTAGGCTATGATCAATTAGACAAAAATCAAGGAGCAACAAACCGGAATAAGCACCGAGAAGCACGGGGATCACTGCAGATCATTGGATCTTGAAGCAGTAACCGCTCTGATACCAATTGTTAGGATCGGTGAGGAGGATTCAGAGGGGGGTGAATGAATCACACCCTTAAAAACTTTTCAGCTCAATAATAAAACTAGAACTCTAACAAAGCAAGACAACCAATCTGAAGAACAGGTAGAATATCCTTTTAAAACAAAGATCAAATACGTAACCCGCGCCCAAATAAACAACTAGCGGAAGCAGCACATATATAAATGAGAATGCAATGTAACCTGTAAAGTAGATAGGAGATATGGAGTAACCAACCACAGCACAGATATTTTTAGGTGGTTCGGTCCACGGACCTACATCCACCCCACACTCAAACCGAGTGTGGCTTCACTAACAGCTGGGCAACACAGCTTGCCAACAGACGTTGATACACAGCTTACCCAGGGGAACAACCTCCCCTCTTCCTCCTACACGGAGGGAACCTCTAGCAACCCACGGTCACTAGAAACCAGAGACTCACGTCCCTCTTCCTCTATACCAAGAGGGAACCCCACTAGTAGCAGCCCCGCTACCAGTGAACCAGCCAGTAGCACTCTGCTACCAGCAATCCACCAGAGGCCTAGCCTCTCTTCCTCCTAGCCCGGAGGGAACCCATAAGCAGCCCCCCTGCTGCTTGCAAACCGGAGATCAGATCTCCCTTCTCCTGACCCACCAGGAGGAACCCGACCTCAGTCCAGAGGATCGGAAGAACAATAGCAATAGGAGTATCAAAAAAAATAAGAAACATGAAAAGCACAGCAACGAAAGCTGGAAATGAATCACAATAGTCGTTCTGGATTTGATCCACGAACAGACTGAACAGATCTTCAATAGACTCTCTCCTCTTCTTCTTTTCTTCCTCTTCTTTCTTCTTCTCAGCTCACGCACTCTTTCTGTTCTGCTCCTTCTCTCACTATCCCGATCAGCCCCTTTCTTTTTTCCTCCTTTTTGGCTCTCCCTCTCTCTTGCTCGATGGCTTCTCTTTATACCAGCAGCGGCTAGGGCGTGTGTCTTCCACATTTCCTGCCCAATACTTGGCCCACGTGTCAGCAACTAGAGTCAGGTGGCGTCAACTCACTTGCTCCAAAGGGTTGACGCAGCCTTCAAGGACATTCTACAGCAAATCTCAAGTCTGCTGCGTTGACTCCATCAGCCTACTGCATTGACGCATCGGTGATCCAGTGATCAAGTCTCCAACAGATAGACGTGCTACGTCGACGCTCTCAGCATGCTGCGTTGACGTATTGGTGTTCCAGCATCTAAACTTAGATGGCTCCAGCCCTCTCACGTTTCTTGTGGAGTGCGTTGACGCATTGTGCAACTGCGTCCACCCTCTGGTCACCTTGTCGATCCATCAACCTGCTGCGTCGACGCCACTTGATGAATGCGTTGACGCACCAGAGTAATCCAGTAAGCCATTGGCTCTTCCTTTGTAACTGCTACGTCGACGCAGCTCTATTTTGGCGTTGACGCAGTGAAATAACTCGTGAGGGTCTCTGCTACGTGGAGTTAACATTGTGGATATCAGTGAAGGCTTCTTCAACTGATGCGTGGACGCTTTAAGCTCCCAGCATCGACCCTGTTCCTTTCTAGCAACAAGTATGAAATCAAGTGAAAGTATTATTGAATGAAGATTTAATTCATCATTGAATTGAACACATCATTCATATCTCATGGTTGTCATCATCAAAACCAGGGGCACAACATACATCACCTTCTGCAAGCATTCTTCAAGTATGTACAGCCTGTGCATTGCTTCATAACAAGTCTAGACATCCTGGTTGCGTTCTAAGTCTACACATCCCGATAGGTCGCACTTCCAAGTCTTTACATTACGCAGCACTGTACAAGTCCATACATTGGCAACACTGCACAAGTCTATGCTTTGGCGTTGGGCATCCAAGTCTAGACATTGATTCACTATTCAAGCCTTGATTCAAAGTCTGCACATTGTGCTTTAAAGATCACCAAGTCTATACATTGCTCACAGCACACACGTTCAAAGCCTGAAGTCTGTACAGCCTTGACAAATGCTCCTAAGTCTATACATCGCAAAGTCTGCACATCGCTGTGTTCAAGCCTTTCAAGTCTATACATTGGCTCAAGCGTTCCAAGTCTGTACACTGGTCCTCAAGCTTACTAAGTCTGTACATTGGCCTTCAAGACTTTCAAGTCTGTACAGCCTGATTTGTCGTTCAGAGTTCAAAGTCTATACATCGTGGGCTTCAATTCTTCGAGTCTGTACATCCTTCAAGGGCCAAGTCCATACACTGTCATGCTCACATCTTCAAGGGTGATTGAGCATCGTGAAGTATGATTGAGCATTGTGAAGTCTGATTGAGCACCGTGAAGTCTATACAGTGGCTGAGCATCGTGAAGTCTATTCAGTGGATGAGCATTGAAATGTCTATACATTGGTTAGGCTCGTTCATGCAGCGTTCACCCCAAGTTTGTACATTGGTTCAGGATTACCAAGTCTATACATTGCTTCAATATTCTCAAAGTCTGTACAGCCTACCTTATCGTTCAGAGTCTCTACATCATTCCTCAAAGGCCAAGTGTATACATTGTCCATGTGTTCAAATGTTTCAAGTCTATACATTGGATAGGCTCGTTAATGCATCAGATTTCAAGTCTATACACTGAGGATGCTGAAGGCCTTCAAGTGTATACACTCTCACATTTGACACACTTGCCTAATTGACATCTCCAAGTCTATACACTCGATGGCTTCATACATTTCATAGAAGTCCACACATTCCCCCTGTTGTGATAATGCATTCTTCAGCAAGTATATACACTGAGGTCGCATGAAGACTTACAAGTCTATACACTCTCTCAGTGTACAAACTTACTCAGTTACTGCTTCTAAAGTATATACATTCGTTGTTATATGACTAAACTAACTAATCACATTTCCTTTGTCTCTGCCTACAGATGATTCAGGTTAATGATTGGGCACGTGAATTGAGGATGATGCCTGGCACGTGATCCAAGGATGCTCTGGAAAAGGAGGGAACGAGACCCACTCGTGTGAAGTCCTGAAAGTCAGGTCAAATGCCATATAAAAGGTGTCTTCTGCGATTAGATGGATAGAACTGGATGAAAAAATTAAAGAGAAGAATCCCTGAGTAGAAGAAGAAAAGAGAGAGAGCCTCCACGTTCCAGAAAGAAGATAGAGAGAAAAGATTTGAGAGTATTGCTGTGAGAGAAAAGTCTGAGTGAGAGAGAAGAGTCTAATTTGCTTCTTCGGAAGCTACATTTGATTTTGGTTTTCTGAAACAATTGTTGTTCATCGTTGGTCATGTTTACATTTCTATTTTTCCTTTCATTTCTTCATATCTCTGATTCCGAGTTGTTACCCTCTAGTGTTTGGAGGAAGGGAGAGTTACTCCGGTTCCCCTCTGGGCTGCAAAGGAAGAGAGATCTGTGATCTCTGGTTTTGCCAGTGACGGGTTGTCATTAGCAGGTTCCCTCCGGGTTGGAGGAAGGGAGAGCCATCTCCGGTTCTGGTCTTGCTGGTAGCAGGTCCAGGTGTCAAGCTCTGTGGGTAGCATAGTTTGGTTGAGGGATTTGTTTCCCTTGGTTGTTCAAGCTGTGTGGCAACATCTTGTTCGCAGACTGAGTCTGTAGTTTTCTAGCAGTGGCTAGTGGAATCCTCACTCTAGTTGGAGTGAGGGGTGGATGTAGATTGTGAACTACAATTGAACCACCTTAAAATCTCTTGTCTCCTCTGTGGTTTGCTATTATCGTTTGTGCTCTCCATCTGCTTGGCTTTGTGTTTGTGTGTGGACAGCCTCTTTCAATCGCACCTTATTATTCTGTCTTAGTTACTCACTGCGTTAGTTATATTGTTTAGCTGTATTTGAAGGGTTGAATTTTGAAGTAGTGATTTTCCGCTGAAGTTTTCTAAATCGGGAGTGATCTATTCATCCCCCCCCTTCTATATCACTCTTCGATGTGCTAACAATAGATGCCGAGGACCTACCGGACTATCAGCTGGGAGTCCCAGTAGGCTTTGAGGCATTTAATGCCCATGTGGAGAGCCATCTGGAGCCCAATGAGTAGAGCTTCATACTCGGCTTCATTGTTGGTCAGGGATTTCATGAGGGCACAAGAGTTGTACAAAACTCCGCCCTGTGGAGTCAGGAAGACTATGCCAGCACCTGCCGTGGTGGCCGGATCTTGGTTGCTCCGGGTAATCCCTCGAGAAGCACCGTCGAAGTAGAGCTCCCAGCAAGGCACGCTGGTTGTGAGAGTGCTTTACTGCCAATAATGCAAGACATCTCCGCTCTGTTCAACTGGTTTTTGTGATTGAGCAGCAAGGGACTCCTCGTCCGGGAGCTCCGAGCTGAAGGGTGAGTCGTCTGGCACTGGATGGGCTGCCAAGAATTCAGCCACACCCTGTCCCTTAATTACTTTTTTGGGGACATAGGTGATGCCGTATTCCATCAATAAGAGAGCACACCTCCCCAGTCTGCCCGAGAGGACAGGTCGCCGAAGGAGATAGTTCAGAGGGTTGTGCTTGGATATAAGCTCGACTTGATGAGACAGGAGGTAATGCCGCAGTGATGGGGGCATCTCTCGCCCTTCACATTTTTTCCACAGCTTTTATTGCTCATCGGCATAGCTCCATTGTGTCCGTCATATTTTTCTGAATCGAGTCATGTAATTTACATATTTTATTTGAGTCATGTCATTCTAATTTTCCTTTTATTTAAGTCAAGTACCTAGGTCATTGAGTCATCTACCTAAGTTTGAGTGTCATTAGGATTGATTAGGTTGTTATTGGGCCCAATACATTGGGTTGGCCCATGGGCGCCCCCCACCTTCCTCGGTTATTTGTCATTAAGTCAAATGTCAGAGACTTTTTGTAAAATGTGGGTTGCCTATATATAGGACCCCATTCCCCTCATTTTGAACTAATGAATCAATGAATGAAAAACTTGCCATTTTGAGAGTTCAAACTTCTTATCTAGTGGAGAGATTCCATTATTTGGGTGAGAGACCCTAGGGGAGAGATTCCCCACCCATCCCTCTCTTAATCTCTCTCTTTCACTCTCCTTTCTCTCTCCTCCACACCCAATTTCAAAAAAAATTTCTCTCTCCTCCCTTCCCAACCACCACTCTCCCACCTACCCGCATTAAAGGCCACTCCCCTTCCCCACACATCCCATTACTCCACCCCCTAGTCCCAAGAGAGCTTCCGCCAATCCTAGCTCCACCTCCCAACCCCCAACTACCCCACCCACTTCCCCAAGCACCCTTCCCACTATCCCAAGCATCCCTTCCCTTCCCCAACACAACCCCTCCCATCCTCAAGACCACCATTGAATACCCTCCATTAAGGAAAATTCAAACTCACCTTCCCTCCACCCACTTGTGCCCCCCTCACCTTCCCCTCTCCCTCCAAGCCCAAATTCGTAGCTCCTCCTCCCACCACCTATTAGACCCCCTTCCAGACCCCATTCTTCCCTTCCCCCATCTTGGAACACCCCCTCCTAGACCCCCCCTCACAGCCCGGGCTTTCCCCACACTCATCCACCCCCATTTCCCCTCCTATATACCCCATTCCCCTCCGTCATCTTCAACCTACAGCTCTCAACTGAAGATCTATAGAAGAGTAGCAGCTTGCAGAGGCGACCACGGCTTCCTCTGGATGTTTCTGAATGATCAAGAGCCATCGTTGGAAGCGTCTCCCAGTCCTCTTCGTAACGGAGGTGGTCCCATCCCGTTCTGAGTTCGTGATCGCCCAGGGGAGCCATTCTTCCCCGACTGCGCAAAGCCTCCCTGGCAGGAGACCAGAGCCGGAGTGGACGCCCTACTGCGACGATCCTGCTTGGAATCTGATCCAGAGTTCTTCTTAACAAAGCTTCTTCTACGAGTCTTCTTTCGTCTCCAAAACGCAGAGCTCAATTTGGCATCCGGAACCAGAAGTTATCAATTTTATTCCCCGGGTGCGCGGTTCTGCTTCCCCACAGTCTGCACCGACATCTCATCAGTGATCAGAGCCCACCAGTCTTCTCCGACATCGTTTGGCCTCCCCGCCAGTTTTGCTTCGAAGATCATCAACGGTTCCAACGGTTCTAGAGGCACCTGATTCGGAGTTTGGGAGTGGTCGTGACATCCTCTGCTTCCTGCTGCTGAGATCCTGAGACAGTCAGAACTATTAATCTACTCCAATGTTCAAGCTCCTACTCCGACCAGCACCGGTGCTCGATGAAATTATCAAAATTCAGACATCATCCCGGCTCAGCTACGAGCAATCTCCAAGTGGTTTCGTCATCGGAAAAATTCTGGAGTGTCCACAGCGTCCAGAGAACCAACTATCTATCCTGAAGCGCAGAGAGTGGATAGCATTAGCATCGGCTACCGTTCTTTACTTCTAGCTTGGTTTCTCCCCTCCCCGCTTGGCCGGCTGAAGGCCCCTCCCTGCGTGGAGGTAGTGTTTGAGTGTAGTCACTGGCTTCCCTTCCCCAAGGTCCCCCCCTTGCATGGGGTGTAGTGCATGTAATCTGAAATTTCAGGTTGAAGCTTCTCCGGCGCGGTGTGCGGGTAAGCCCACGCTTCCTCGCTCGCCCTCGTCTCCGGCCGAGATCGGTGTCTTCACACCGATCAGGTGAGCCACTAAACACTCCTCTTTGCTGGATTCCTTTGCTTAATTAGTATTGCATCTTAGTGCCGTCGGTGTTAAGAGAGTGCCCGAACCCGAATTAGCGTTTAATTGTGTGGCTACCGCGGGTGAGTTGTAAGAGTGATCATTCAACCCAAGCCTTCGGCGTGCTGACCGCCCATGAATTTGGGCAACCCCTGACCCATAGGTGTCCTCCCCAAGCCAGCCGTACCCTTGGAAACCTCCGGTCCAACCTCGGACCCTCACCCCATCGCCGGTCCACCTGCGGACCCGAGTGTGCCAACGCGAGTGAGTCCGCTTATGTGACATGACCAAATCGTTGGGATGCTTGCAATTTAGGTCCTAGGTTGTGTCACATCAAATTGGTATCAGAGCAAGTCATTGACTTATCTCTATCAAGTCAAGTCCTAGGGCATGCTTGCATTCTTGTCCGAACAGTGCATTGTCAAACCATCATTGTTAACATTGAGTCTTCGGTCACATGGCCCCTCTCCCAATCATATCCCATGCATGCTTACCTAATGGAGAGGCCGTAGAAATTGATTTCATTGACCTAGAATCTGAAAATTGGGTGTCCCCCGATATTATTACCTCTCTTTGTAGGACCGGACAAATTGTGCACAATGGAGACCAAGTCTTTATTGAATTCCATAAATGGTTCAGGAAGACTAAGTATTTGGATGGGGCTTGGTGTCAAAAGGGAACATTGGGGGGTCCATATATAATCCTAGGTAACAAATGGTTAGATGAAAGGAATGTCGACATCGACCCAACACGTCGGACTTGCCTAGTGCATCCGCCACACCTTTCGGGAACCTTTAAATTCAACAACCTTGTATTCTCCCACCTGCGGGAATCCCGCCCTTGTTCACCACCCCAGGTGCACCATACTCCGGCCATCATCACCCCACCATCAAAGAACCTTCCCACTCCATTAGCTTTGGAAGAAGTAGTCCACCCGCTTTGCCACATGAAGACAAATACCCCTCGGGAACCTATCCCCTCCATGGAGAGCACCCATGTCCCAATTGAAGAGGAAGCCTCGCACGAGGATCTTCACCCTACACCACCCCCTCTAGATAAGGCCGAAATCATCTTAGAAGAGTCCCTTGTTAGGTGGCTAAGGGAGAGCCTAATTAGAGAGATCTCGGCCCATGTTTGCCCTCCCATAGAACAAAATTTTCCCCTAGTGCCCTTCTTCTCCTATCACACCACAATCCAAGCATCCTATCAAGTGGAGACCTTAGAGGATTTTCTTAGGGGCTTAGCATGGCAAATTGAGTTCACTAGCATGTTGACCCCAATGGCCGAACAACCTAGGAGCCTTGGCCTCCTACACCTATGCATTGGGTCTATCACCTCGATTTATACCATTGGTTGCTACACTAGCGACCTTCTTTTCCTTCTCCCTATGGTGGAAGAACCCATCTTGGTCCACTCCCCTACCATTTAGATCCCAAGTGCTTTGGTCGGCCAACCCACTAACGACCATGGCCCAATTATCTTGGAGGAGGATGACCCATATTTTTGGGGCTTTGAGGATGTGGAGTTCCTCTCTCTGGGTAACCATTTCCACGATCCCTTTGACCCCTTCCTATACCCATGTGGCCCAACCATCTTACCCACCACCCACCCTTTCCTACCCCCACCCACCATATTGGGCCAAACCCACCTCATCCATGACCCGGGTTACACCTTGGGAGCCATGACCTTAGGCCACATATCCCTATGTAATGTGGTTGTTCCCCACCCCATGATGACCACCTTCTTATATCCATTCGATCCTTTCCAATGGGAGTTCAAAGGTTGTCCCACACCTATACACATGGAAGTCACCTTTGGGAAAAGCATGTATGTGTCTAGGCTTACAACACCACTTGGCATGAACACTATGTTGGGTCCATTCATTCATATCACCCACATGTCAAGTAGAAAGCATGAGTGGTCCAAATTCGGATGTAATGGTCCACCTTCACTCATCATAAGTCTTAAGCATAATAGGAGCATTCTTGGATGTCCGGGTCCCCCGGCATTTGTCACCCCCATGTATGACCGGATCACCTACGGATGCCCCGGCCCTCCAACCTTTGTTAGAGAGTCTATGCATGATAGGGCCACATTTGGTTGCCTCGGCCCACCAAGGCTCATCAAGGTCTATATGGCATCATGGCATGATAGGTCCATCTATGGATGTCCTGGTCCACCTTTATCCACACACATTTTCACACACCCACTGCCCCGTAATACATGTCATGTGCATCCAAGCAAGCAAGCTGCAACGAGCGACGAGGTTCATAATGAGCGGGCAAAAACTCACGAGTGCCACTTGGGATTCCAAGTAGGCAAACCTACGATGGTGGCTTTGGAATGGCTCAATCTTAGGGTCACCTCTAAATCGAGGGCACGAGGACTTGGACCTTCCATGTTCCGAGTGGCTTTGGCAACCTGGCTTACGGGTTGGATTTATCGATTGGATTTTGGGATATACCCCACTTATCACGTGGCGGATCTAGCACCCTCTAAGGGCACCGCGGTGGATCCCAGTGAGCAGCTTGAGCCTACCCCAACCTTTATGAGTGACATCCTCGGAGAGCCTCCTTATATCAGCTTGAGAATCCGACATGTGCACACGGAGGCAATACTAAGCAAGTAGGGTACCATCTCCAGCAAGAGGGTGTGCCCGAGCCACCTTGAGAGGATGAAGAGCAGTCCCCAGCTAAGGACGCGAGGTTGAGTTTGGAGGTTGTGGCTCACCCGGAGCTGCATTGGAGGACCTCTTCCCCGGCGGACCTATACTCGACGGAGTCGAGTTCTTCGCACCCCAGGGGTATGATGGGGGCATCTCTCGCCCTTCATATTTTTTCCACAGCTTTGATTGCTCGTCGGCATAGCTCCATTGTGTCCGTCATATTTTTCTGAATCGAGTCATGTAATTTACATATTTTATTTGAGTCATGTCATTCTAATTTTCCTTTTATTTGAGTCAAGTACCTAGGTCATTGAGTCATCTACCTAAGTTTGAGTGTCATTAGGATTGATTAGGTTGTTATTGGGCCCAATTCATTGGGTTGGCCTATGGGCGCCCCCCACCTTCCTCGGTTATTTGTCATTAAGTCAAATGTCAGAGACTTTTTGTAAAATGTGGGTTGCCTATATATAGGACCCCATTCCCCTCATTTTGAACTAATGAATCAATGAATGAAAAACTTGTCATTTTGAGAGTTCAAACTTCTCATCTAGTGGAGAGATTCCATTATTTGGGTGAGAGACCCTATGGGAGAGATTCCCCACCCATCCCTCTCTTAATCTCACTCTTTCACTCTCCTTTCTCTCTCCTCCACACCTAATTTCGAAAATTTTCTCTCTCCTCCCTTCCCAACCACCACTCTCCCACCTACCCCCATTAAAGGCCACTCCCCTTCCCCACACATCCCATTACTCCACCCCCTAGTCCCAAGAGAGCTTCCACCAATCCTAGCTCCACCTCCCAACCCCCAACTACCCCACCCACTTCCCCAAGCACCCTTCCCACTACCCCAAGCACCACTTCCCTTCCCCAACACAACCCCTCCCATCCCCAAGACCACCATTGAATACCCTCCATTAAGAAAAATTCAAACTCACCTTCCCTCCACCCACTTGTGCCCCCCTCACCTTCCCCTCTCCCTCCAAGCCCAAATTCGTAGCTCCTCCTCCCACCACCTATTAGACCCCCTTCCAGACCCCATTCTTCCCTTCCCCCACCGTGGAACACCCCCTCCTAGACCCCCTCACAGCCCGGGCTTTCCCCACACTCATCCACCCCCATTTCCCCTCCCATATACCCCATTCCCCCCCGTCATCTTCAACCTACAGCTCTCAACTGAAGATCTGTAGAAGAGTAGCAGATTGCAGAAACAACCACGGCTTCCTCCGGATGTTTCTGAAGGATCAAGAGCCATCGTTGGAAGCATCTCCTAGTCCTCTTCGTAACGGCGGTGGTTCCATCCCGTTCTGAGTTCATGATCGCCCAGGGGAGCCATTCTTCCCCGACTGCGTAAAGCCTCCCTGGAAGGAGACTAGAGCCGGAGTGGACGCCCGACTGCGATGATCCTGCTTGGAATCTGATCGAGAGTTCTTCTTCAAAAAGCTTCTGCTACAAGTCTTCTTTCTTCTCCAAAAAGAAGAGCTCAATTTGGCATCCGGAACCAGGAGTTATCAATTTTCTCCCCCGGATGCGCAGTTCTGCTTCCCCACAGTCTACATCAACATCTCATCAGTGATCAGAGCCCACCGGTCTTCTCCGATATCGTTTGGCCTCCCCGCCAGTTTTTCTTCGAAGAGGACTCGTCAACGGTTCCAACGGATCCAGAGGCACCTCATTCGGAGTTCGGGAGCGGTCGTGGCATCCTCTGCTTCCTGCTGCTGAGATGTTGACACATTCAGAACTGTTAATCTACTCCCCTGTTCAAGCTCCTACTCCGACCAGCACCGGGGCCCGACGAAATTATCAAAATTCAGACATCATCCCGGCTCAGCTACGAGCAATCTCCAAGTGGTTTTGTCATCGGCAAAATTCTGGAGTGTCCACAGCGTCCAGAGAACCAACTGTCTATCCTGAAGCGCAGAGAGTGGACAGCATCGGCATCGGCTACCGTTCTTTACTTCTAGCTTGGTTTCTCCCCTCCCCGCTTGGCCGGCTGAAGGTCCCTCCCTGCGTGGAGGTAGTGTTTGAGTGTAGTCACTGGCTTCCCTTCCCCAAGGTCCCCCCCTTGCATGGGGTGTAGTGCATGTAATCTGAAATTTCAGGTTGAAGCTTCTCCGGCACGGCGTTCGGGTAAGCCCACGCTTCCTCGCTCGCCCTCGTCTCCGGCCGGGATCGGTGTCTTCACACCGATCAGGTGAGCCACTAAACACTCCTCTTTGCTGGATTCCTTTGCTTAATTAGTATTGCATCTTAGTGCCGTCGACGTTAAGAGAGTGCCCGAACCCGAATTAGCGTTTAATTGTGTGGCTACCGCGGGTGAGTTGTGAGAGTGATCATTCAACCCAAGCCTTCGGCGTGTTGACCGCCCGTGAATTTGGGCAACCACTGACCCATAGGGGTCCTCCCCAAGCCAGCCGTACCCTTGGAAACCTCCGGTCCGACCTCGGACCCTGACCCCATCGCCGGTCCACCTGCGGACCCGTGTGCCAATGCGAGTGAGTCCGCTTATGTGACATGACCAAATCGTTGGGATGCTTGCAATTTAGGTCCTAGGTTGTGTCACATCACGCAGCTTCTTAACTACGAACACCAGTGCCAAGAAGACCTTCTCCATGGGGGAGTAGCGGTACTCGGCACCGATTAGTTTGTGGTTGAGGTAATAGAGGGGCTGCTCTTTACCTTCTTCGTTGATTTGTGCCAACAGAGCTCCCAGCGAAGCGTCTATGGCAGCAATGTAGAGGATGAGGGGTTTACCCTTGATAGGTGCCCCCAGGACTGGGGGAGTAAGGAGGTTCTCCTTAATTTACTCGAAAGCCGCTTGGCATTATGAGTCCCCTGTGAACGGGGCGTCTTTCTTCATCAGCATGCTGAAAGGCGCACATCGACAGGAGAGGTTAGAGATAAACCTCCTAATGTAGGCCAGCCTCCCTTGGAAGGACCTGAGTTCAGTGATGTTGCTGGGTGGTTTAAGCTCCCGGATCGCTTTGATCTTGCTGGGATCCACCTCGATTCCTCGGTACCTGACGACGAAGCCGAGAAATTTGCCGCTAGATACGCCAAAGGCGCATTTCGTGGGGTTCATTTTGAGCCCATATTGTCGGAGATGCTCAAAGACATAGCGGAGGTCACGCAAATGGTCTTCGTGCCTTTTAGTCTTGATGACGAGGTCGTCGACATAGCATTCGACGATGTTGTGCAGCATCTCGTCGAATATTTTAGTCATGGCCCTTTGGTAAGTAGCACCGGCATTCTTCATACCGAAGGGCATGCGCTTGTAGTTGAAAATCCCCTTAGGGGATCTGAAGGCTGTGTGGTTCTTGTCTTTAAGGGACATCCGGATTTGATTATAACCGGATGACCCGTCCATGAAAGACAAGGCTTCATGACTGGTGGTCATATCGACCATCGTTTCTATAATTGGGACTGGGAAGTCGTCCTTCGGACAAGCTTTGTTGAGGTCCCGGAAGTCGACGCAGATGCGGACTTGACCATTCTTCTTCTTGACTGGAACTATATTGGCGAGCCAGATTGGGTAGATGCATGGCTCGATGAAGTCGACCTCTGCCATTTTATGGACTTCAGCCGAAACCTGGAGCTCCAACTCATGGCGCATGCGCCGCTGAGGTTGCTTGACCAGAGCAATTGAGGGAGAAATGGCTAGGTCATGCTCCGCTACGGGGGGATCTAGGCCTGGCATCTCCTTGTATGTCCAGGCGAAGCAGTCTTTGTATTCAAGCAAGAGTTGCTTGTAGTCCTGCTTCTCCGCCTCGGTAAGGAGAGCGCTAACGAATGTAGGCTGAGGGGCTTCATCTTCACCCAAGTTGATCTCCACAAGATCATCGATGGTTGCCTGGCTGCCGTCCTCCAGCTCGGGAGGAGCGGGTTGGAAGTCGATGAAATCCTCATCATCGGTGTCAGCTTCGTGTATCTCTTGGTTCTCAAAGTCACCGATTGATGCTGAATGGACCGGAGAGCAGTTGTTGCGGGGATCTGCTAGGGATCGATCTGGGCCGCCGACTTTTGACCAACAGTCGTCAACTGGAGTTACTGATGTTTCTCCGGGGTTGCCTGGCTGAGCTGGCAATCTTTCGCAGCTAAGACCAGCAAGATCCCCCCCCTCAGGAGGGTTTATTGTACTGGGTCTCTCGACGGGCTGAGAGACCGGAGGGGCTTCTTTTGCTCCTTTGTCTTGGCAGAGAGGCGAAGAAGGTTTCCCGACGGCTTGAGCCGAGGTTCTGGCTTTGGCGGAGATCAGGATCAGGATTTCCTCTCCCTCTTCCCCGGAGCTGTCGAATTTGGCTTTGACTCTTCTTTGGTCGTTGGCTAGTAGTGCCAAGCCTAAGACGTTGACTGCGTAGTGGATGCGGAAGTCCGATTCCTGGTCGTAACCAAGCCCCCTGGTATCCTTGTGGGAGGACAGGGGTTGCCCCCAGCCCTGGGAAGGGTCCCACAGTCGACGAAAGTATTTTTGTTGGGCAGGAGTTTGCCATAGGGGAATGTGTTACTTCAAACACATTTCTTAAATATGCGACGACAGTTCGCCCCACACCTGGACTGCTTCAGGGGTATCATCGGCTTGTCTAGACCAGCCGAAGTCATCATCTGGCGGGGCTTGAGGGACCATGTCTCCTTTGCAGAAGACAATGGGTTTGTCCCTATTAGCCTTCTTCTTGTTCCGGCGTTGTCGCTTGAAGGTGACAATGAATGTTGTCAGCGACTCGACGTTGTGCTCCTCGAATGCACATGGGAGTTGGATACAGTCTGGTGGCAAGCATATACTCTTGTCGATAGCTCGGCTAATGAGATTAGCCTCGAAGTCGATCTGGCGCCTTTCGGGGTGATCTGAGGTTGACTTGGAGTCGAGGCGTAGCCGATGAAGCTTGGCCTTTTCCTCATCGACAGAGAAGAGATCATCGTCATCTTGTTCTGAGAGCCAACCGTTGCTTTTGCTCTTAATCACGGGGTACGGACTAAACCCCTTGAAGTAGAGTGCCACGTCGGCTAGATTGCATTCTGTCGGTGTGAACGGCGACAGGTTTGCAAAGACCATATGTTGCTCCCCGTCCTTGGCATACTTGATGCATTGGTGGAGAGTTGACGGGACGACCCAGTTTTCATGGAGCTAGGGTCTGCCCAGTAGCATCTTGTAAGACATGTTGGAGTCGATGATGTAGAATGTCGCCTTAGAGGTGAAATCATCGAGCACTAGATCGACGTCCACCCGGCCGAGGACGTCCTCGATTGTAACACCCCGGTTAAATAATAAAATATAAAAGAAAAATTTTGAAATATGTATTGGAATTAAATATATTTCCTTGTTATTTAATGACTTCAATGATTTTCTTAATTAAAGAATATTATCTATTTTTTTGGAAGTGGCCAAAATTATATCAATAATTATTTTATACAATTATCATAAAAAGACTTTCATATTCTAAAACGCAATCAAATTTTCTACGATGAATTGAAATTAATAAGAATAAATTAAATTACTTGAATTTCACCTGTAGGCTAAAGTTTTGACTAAATTCTAAAAATATGGAAAAATCATATCTTGTAGAGAATGAAGAGTTTAATAATAGTGTCAACTTGGTCGACTCCTAATAAAAAAATTTAATTAAGCAGAATTAAGGAGTTTTTAGCTAAAATCGTTGTTCTTGATAGCCCGACATTAATCGACCAAATTCGAGCCCATTTCTCAACCATTCGAGCCCAAACCAGGCCCATTTGATAGATAAACCGTAGGAGCCCATTTCCCCTCTGAAACCCTAGCCTCTAGAAGCTTCTCTCGACGGCGGTGGCGCGGATCTGGTCAAGGTGCAAAATTTTCGCCGAGTTTAAACCCTTGGACTCTTTAGGTTAATTCGATCCCTAGAACGACCTATAGGCTCTATAAATAGAGGGATTTTGCAACCCTAGACCTCCTTTTTAATTTTTCAAAAGGTGGCGTAGGCGATCGTGGTCGAACCTAGGCGAATTTGGGCGTTTGGTGGCGGCGTGTATTAGGGTTCCGGCGAGCGCGTCTTCCCTTCCTCTTCCTAAATCGGTAGGTGTCTCTCAGGCCAAACGAAAATCTAATGATACCATCTTGTTCGTCTTCCTGAGCTCTTTCTTTTGATACCTAATTGCCTAATTTTCGTACACCACGCTGTTCTAATTTCATGTTTTACTCCGAGGTATATAAAAGGGTAACTTTAATGTTAACTAGTCTAAAGTTGAATTTAATCATTTTAGTCTTAATCAGAGCATGATATCTTGTGCGAAATTTAATACTCTTTCGAACGGTAGTATTTTCCTTAATTTTTGTTCACCCTATCATGAGAAATCGAGGTTTTTAGCATAGCATGTCGAAGTTCGTCGTTGGCGGGTTCCAGGTCGAGGTGACACGCCTTCCAGAGACCGTTACAACCGTGACGGCCGCACGATAAATCGTCACCTGAGCCTGACGGCCTCACGACAGACCGTCACATGCCCTTGTGTTTTAAATTTTTAAGATTTTTATCTAATTATTTTCTGATACGTAACGCACCTACTATGGACAGTTACATTCTTGTAACGCCCCTTACATAGACCGTCACATTCTTCTGGCAGGGCATTTTTAAACTTTAATTCATGCGTTTTAACCAGGGACTTGCTATGTTTTACTATGACTTCTTGATATGTAACAATACAGAACGTGATAATAATCTAGTATCATGATCATAAACATTAGGTTTTAATTTCTAGATGAAAGTTGTTAGATAGTCCTAAGTTGATTCGTCATATGAAAATTGATAGAAACCCTTAATACTTGTATAAATTCTGATCCATGCGATATATGTTATGATTTTGGCATTATTGTTTGACAGTCATGCCACTCCGGTGGGATTGACTGACCGCACCGTCTTGGTTTCCATGTTTATTAACCTCAATTCTTGTAATAGATGGGACTCTCCATCGGATATTCCTTCCGTCAGATTAGGACTAGTATTATGAGACCTCCATAAGACCCCGTGAGCCTGGGATTCCCACCAGGACACCGGGCAGGTTGTACCGCACAGACCTGAACCCATGAACGTGGTTTGAATCGTGTTTTGGGTCAGTCCAAACTGGACTGATCTGTGAACGGTAACGGCCCAAGGTTGGACCGTCACGTCAGCGTAATAGACTAAGGTCAAACCGTCACGTTCCTGTAGCGGCCCAGTTATCGACCGCCACAGGTAAGATATCTAATATGTTTCCCTTGTTTTATTATCGTGTAGCAGTCATCAAGGTTGGCCTTGAACTGTGAAATCATGCGTGATTCTTATTTGCATCCTTGTCTCTCTACCTAATGTTCATTCCAACGATGTTGGAATTTCTCTCAATCTTAGAAGTAAGTTTATGAGCTTAAACCTTGGAACTCTTGGCCATTAAACATTGTGGATGTCTAGATTTCGTGGGATCTATGATCCAATCAAAAATCAATGCCAAGGTAAACACATTAAAGGGCCCAGTCTAGTCCTGGGAGGCGCACCCGAAAAGTACTTGATCCCCGGGGAGGTGAATGACTAGGTGTGACATTTGGCACCGGTACTATCTAGCGTGTTGGGTCTACGACATTCCACATTCTCGTGAACTTGCTATTCGTGCTTGAAAGCATGAAGCACTTGCTTGCATGACTCGACTTGACTTGACTTGATATATGGCCATTCACTTAAAGTTCTGATTACTTGCTCTTGCTATCGTGACTTGCAATCTTTATCGTGCTAGTTATCTTGTTATCATGCTTAATTGTTTCCTCACGTTATTCATACATTCATGAAATGGTTAATTACTTAAACTATGCCTGATGATAGAGTGTAATTCCTACTGAGCTTCTTGCTCACTCCTACTTTCTAACCCTTTTCAGGTAACGCGGTAGATGGAACGCTTGCAATTAGGATCGGGTCAACGTGATCGAGTGAACCTGGAGCCTTGAGACCCGAGTCTTTTATTTCTTGAGTCCGATAGTATAGTCGTCTGCTATCTTTTTTCCTCTTCTTTATTTCTTTTATTGAGTCTATTATTGTAATAATTGAGTCCACATTGTACTTAAATTTCCAAATATCAATAAAATTTTATTTTTCTCAAATTAATGGCCTCCGTGTGTTCAAATATTTATTTATTATGTTTATTTATTTTCTGCTCTATTATCATGACTGTTTCGCTGCCACGTTCCGAGCACCGCTTCCCGCTGCTATCGGTTCGGGGTGTGACATCGGTGTTCTGGTTGAAGCCAGATATCTTAACCGCCTGAACCTTCTGGAGGTATGGGGTCAGATATAGGGACTTAAACGTCTTGAGCGGCATGATGTTGACAGCGGCACCAGCATCCACTAGGATCAGGTTTACATCATGCCCGTTGATCGTCCCCTTCATGTAGAGAGGGCGGTTGTGGCACGGAGGGGAAAGCAGCATGTCTTTCTCCGTGAAAAAAATGGTGGCTGCAAAGGCTCCATAGGCAGCCGCCTTCATTTCCGTGACATGCACTTCATAGACTTCCGGCACTTGGAGTATCTTGATAAGGGTTTCCCTTATGTCTTTACTCCAAGCGATGGCTTCCCAAATTGAAATGCTGGCTGGGAAGCGCTTCATTTGGTGGAGGACTTTCCGGTCAGCTCGCGCTCGAGCATCCTCCAAAGAGGGTAGTATGTCAGGCTGAGCCTTCTGCGGGCTGCCGCGGTGTTCCCCGTCGGGGAGTTGCACTGCCTTGCCCTTACCACCGGGGTTAGATTGACCTCGATCGCCAGCGGGTTCTTGGAACAGGGATGCCAGTGATGGCTCTTCTGGGGGTGACTGGCGGGCTGGCTCATCCTTGCCGGACGGTCCCGCTTGCTCTGTCACAGTTGCCGATACTGGTACAGGGGCTGGGAGGCTAGTAATGCCCTCGTCGATGCCGGAAGGATCGAAGATACTGGGTCCTTTCTGAATTTCTACTTTCAGAATAGGAGCCGGTTCCTCTCCTTGAAAGAGGATGATTCGCTCTGGGTCGAAGGTGGACGGGGAGAGGGGTAGCTCGGGAGTTCTCCCACAGCCTCTACCGCGTCCCCGGCCATGACCTCAGTCGCGACCGGTGTGCTCTGGAGCTGGCTGTAGCCCGAGAGGGGTAGTGGTTCTTTGTCTTGTCCGGGAGGCTACTGGCTCACCTCGCCGAGAAGTGTTGATACTGTTAGGAGGTGGGATGGCCACCATGTTGCAGGCGCAGCGCCGAAGCATTTCTTCCAGCTGCTCTGTGGTGATCTTCTTGTCTTTATAACACAAGGAGAGCTCATCTGGGATCACGAGTCTCTCGCCGTTCCTGAGCTTTTGGATCATCTCTTGGACCTAATTTGTGAGGCGGGCTCGTTTCTGCATTTCTTCCCACGGGATGTAGCTGTCGAGTGGGAGAGTGCCGATAGGACGAGAGGGGAACGTATTCTTCCAAGTCATCGATGAGCCGCTGGAGCCTTTGGAGAGGCGTTGGCTCAGCTGGGGATTGTAGGGCGGCTGCTTGTTCAGCTTGCTTCTTGAGCCACCTTTTGAGGTTCTTCCTCCTATTTCTGTCTTGTCTCTTGGCGATAGCCGTCTCCAAGGGAGTAGGAGGGAGAGGTGCTGGAGCCGGAGTTCATAAATCCTAATGAGGATATCTCCGATCTGATGCCTTTGTAGGGTGAGGACGATGACTCTTCCTTGCCCGGATCTCGATCCAGGCGCCTTTTGCTTGTTGTATCTGGAAGGTGGCATTGATCGCCTGCTCCATTACCTCGAGCGGCAATTCCTGGTACGCCGGAATGCTGGGACTGGCATCCGGAGACGTATGCGCGGTTTGATACCTTACCCGCGGTGGCGACGGGAGCCTACGAGGAGTCGGTAGGCTGGTGCTGGCGTCCAAAGATGTGTGCGCGGTTTGATGCCTTAGCCACGATGGCGACGGCTTTTGTTGAGAAGCGGACAGAGAGATGCACTGGTCATCCTGCTCCTTAGCCTTGCCTTTGCAACCATGCTGAGAGCTGGGCCCAGCGGCAATTGATGGCATTGCAAGACGTTGTCACTCCGCATAGTTATCCCGACTCTGCAGACCGGCTGAGCCTTGTGGCGGTGGGCCCGCCACATGAATCGAAGCCGCTGAAGACTCCGAAGATGTCTTCTTTGTACTTCGAATTATGTTGACGGGTAGGTGAAGAGGCTCCAACGGCCCGTCCGCTGAGGAAATATGACAAGGCTGGGGTAGGGCCTCACCCTGCTTTTGCTTTCCCTTCCTATCCGTGGATGTCTGCGATGAAGATAGGACGGGAGGAGGACGAGAGAGAGCTGAAGAGCCCATCGTCGTCTCGCTAACCAGAACATCCTCTCGGCCGAGAAGGACCCGGAGAAGCCTGGCGGTGTCTTCTTCAGGAAAAGGGAGAGGCTTTAGCTCCCGCCAGGACCGCCACCGCACAGCCGAAGTGGCTGGAGTTGGCTGGCTAAGTGCCGACATCTGGGAGCCCGAAAGGGCCAAAGGAGTAGGGTAATGGATGACGTTGACCGAGAAGTTGGTCAGCTCCGTCTCTTGACTGGTATCCTGCTCTCTACGCCTCCACAATCGCTCGAGTGCCTCTTGGTTGTCCGTCCCGAACTCGAGCCATTCTGGAGGGTGCTGGTAAGGCAGCCCGTGCCTATTTTCTTGAGGAGAGTTCGGATGCTCTGGCGCATCTCTGGTGATGCTCAAGGTCTCTTCGATAGCTTGACGAAGCCTGACGAGTGACATGGTGTTTCCTTCCATATCGATCTACTCCCATCGGATCTGTTCTTGGATGAGGTGTTGAACTTCCTCGCAGGACTCGATCGGGTGGCAGATTCTGGCATGGAAGGGGCAGTATTGGGGGTGACTACGATCCCAATGGGTGTAGTCGGTAGGCGAGTCGTGGGGCATGATTTGCCCCCTCTCGACAAGGATATTGAAGAGTCGTCGGGTTCTCTCCCTGGGGAAGGAGAGAGGCCTCCGATCTTGCCAAGGCCTCCACCCTGGGTACCAGATCGAACGTTCCCTTCGATTGGCGCTGGGCTCCTTTGACTCATCATCAGAAAGAGAGAATGCGGCCATCATGTGGATGGCATTGGCTGCGGGGTGAGCCACGCGAGCTGCCTTAGCTGGCCTGGCCCACGTGTGTGGTTGCGTAGGATTGACGAGGCCGCTCTTCATTTTGACGAGACCGTCTCGAATCAGCTTCTACGCCTGCATCTTGAAGACGTAACAATCTTCAATTGAGTGGCCCAGCATGCGATGGTACAGGCAATAAGTGGGATCGTCGATCTTCAGGGCCTCGTCCGGCTTGCAGATTTCTGGCAGTTCGACGATCTTCTGGGCCATGCAGAGGTCGAAGAGCATCTTCATGTGTTCCTTCTTGAAGGAGAAGGGTGTCTTTATACGCTCCGAGAAGGAGGGAGCAGCCGGCTTATCTGCTGGCTTTCTGTCAGAGCCACTGGATTCGGCCTCTTTACTGGCCTTGGCGGCAGGGGTGAACTCTATGATATTCACCTCCATACCAGATTGGCGTTCTCGCGCTTGTTTACCCTTTGCTGCAGTGTAGCTCGGGTTATCAGCGAAGAACATCTCTATTTTGGCGACTGCTGAGATGAGTTGGTCGAAGCCTTTGATATTGGTGCCGAGAAGCTTTTCACTGATTTCGGCGTTCAGACCTCGATGACATATGGTGATGGCATCCTCTTGAGCGGGTGGATTGACACACATCATGCTAAGGTCTCACCATTTTTTGATGAAGTCGAGGGTGCCCTCGCCCTTTTTCTGCCGAAGGGAACAGAGTTTGGCTAGGGAGACCTTTTGCTCAGCCATTTGGAAGCGGTCAAGGAACTTCTTCTGGAGATCCTCCCAGTCGACGACTGAGTTGGGCTTTAGACAGGAGTACCATTGGAAGGCCGTTCCCGTGAGCGAAGTGGCAAAGTAGCGGAGGAGATATGATTCATCCAACGCTAACTCACCCATGGCTGTAAGATAGTAGGCCAAGTGTTCATGCGGCGACCCCTGCCCATCGAACTTTTGCAGCTTCGGGGGCTTGGAGTACTCTGGGGGAAGCTTTTTTAGCTGGTGGTGGAGCGGGTAAGGTACACTGTAGAGATCTACCGTGACAGCCCCTTCACCATACTGGGCGAGCTTCGTCTTGACAATGCGCTCGATCATCTGGCGCTGCGCCAAGAGATTCTCTTGCACTGGCGTGTTGGAGGCTCGTGGTTGAGCCTCAACCGGGGGCGTGCCAAACACAGTTGCCAATGGGGTTCGGGTAATCACCGCTGAGGTATTGGCAGCATCATGGGCCACCGGGGGTACCGGAGCTTCGGCCTGGGGCCTAGCAGGCTACTGGTGATGAAGGTCTCGTTCCTGGAGGAGGTCCTACAGGAGGGCCTTCAAATCCTGGTTCTCCTTCATGAGAGTGTCGAGGGTCACTTCTTGAGCCTCGTTCGCAGGAGGGTCATTATTGACCGGCCCTGCATTGATAGGAGGGTCGCGGTCTTCCACCGGGACTTCTTCCACACGTTCCGATGCTTGCGGCCCAGCAGAAGTGCCGATATGACCTGTTGGAGGAGGCGGCGGAGCCTGGTGGCGTGGCCTCCTGAAGTAGGACAGAGGCTGGTTCAAGTCGTCAGACTGGGTGTCTGGCTGGTGTCCAGTGGTGTAACACGTGAACAGTCGGACTACATCATTGATGAACCGGGCCATCCGCTTCCTCCGCGGGTGCTGCTCGGGGCGGACAGGCGTCCCTAGTCTGTCAAAGACCGAGATGCGTTGCGGAGGGGGCTCACTCCCGACATTAGTCGGAGGAGAACCCTGGACATGTTACTGGAGGGCCCGGGGACGGGCTCGCCTTTGCCTCCGCTTACTTGTGCAGAGGACATTGGACGACTGGGCGTCATCAGACGATGGTACTGTAAAGCCAGCCGCACCCCGTCTGATGCCGCGTCTGAGTGCTCGGAGGGGGTAGGTGATACGCGCCCTTCGAACGGCTTGAGCTTCTTCTGGGGTGACCCAGATTCTTCTCAGGTCAGGTTGCTGATCTCCCTTGTTGCCATCTTTCGGACGAGTTGTCTTGGGAGGTCGCGTGTCTGGCTGCGGTGGGTGCCCCCGGGCTACCGCCGAGGGACCTGCTCTTTTGAGCTTCGCCCCGTCCTCTCGTGTTTGACGGAAGAGGTCAAAATGATTGGAGGTGGGGACGGTGGGAACGGTTCGTTCCTGGGGTATGATTGGTTCACCCCCATCGAGACGGATCCGCAAGTCACCGACAAGGACCATTTTGCCGGAATTGCTGGTTGCAGCAGCGAGCCGTCTCCTCCTGCGGCCATGGCGACGCTTCTTCTGAGGAGCTGAGGAAGACTCTGCCCCACGATGGTCGACCGAGAAGACCTAGCCTGGAGTGACCGACAGCGTGAAGCTGTCAGTCTCAAGTGCTGGGATTGGCCCCCGGGGTAAGTAACCCGTGCCGGGAGTTGATGGTTGTGCGACTCGGGTATAAGCCTTCGCCCGCGCCGATAGCAGTGTTGCCGATGCTCGAGATGACACTCTTGCACCGGAAGGCAACACCGTTGGGAGTGCTGAGGTGCCGACGCCCCTGGGTCGAGGACCCGCGGTAGGTGACGACGTAGTCTGGGCTCGGGTCAGGATGCCCGAGAAAGGTGCTGAGGAACGTCACCCCCTAGGTGGAAGACCCACGGGGAGAGCCGGTTCAACTGGAGCTCGGGACCGGGGTCCCGGGTGTGATACTGGGGAGCCGCGAACTCGGGGCTGTGAGCCCGTGTCGAGTGTCGGCCGTGTCGGGATTCGGGGTCGGAAACCCGATGCAAATGTTGGGGAGCCGTAGACCCGGGGTTGAAAGCCCGTGTCGGGTGCCGGCTTTGCTAGGGCTCGGGGTTGGAGACCCGAGGAGGATGCTGGAGCGCCGTGGACCCGGGGTAGGGAGCCCGTGTTGGGTATCGGCTTGACTGGAGCTCAGGGTTGAGGACCTGAGGGGGATGCCAGGAAGCCGTGGACCCTGGGCAGGGAGCCTGTATTGGGTGCCGACTTGGCTGCGGCTCGGGGTTGAGGACCCGAGGAAGATGCTGAGGCGCCGTGGACCTAGGGCAGGGAGCCCGTATTGGGTGTTGGCTTGGCTGTGGCTTGGGGTTGAGGACCCGAGGAGGATGCTACAGTAGTGACCGAAGTCCGAGGCGTGGGGCCCGTGTTGGAGATCGGACGAGGTTGGCCCCGGGAGCTAACGCTTACCCGGGCCGGCGTTGATCTGGGAGCCCTATAGGGGCCGGTGGTGACGGTCCGGCACCTGGCGCTTAGGCGGGACACCGGTGCTGGAGGTACGCGTGGCGCATTGGCCATGGGAGCCAATGGAGAAACTGGAGTTGGCTGAGGAACAGCCACAGGGATCACACCCAAGAAGTAGGGTGATCCGATGATAGAGGCGAAGCTGCCGAAAGTAATCGGCATCGCCAAGTAGCCCACCCGGGCATGGGTGGGAATGACGTTGGGGCCATAGGTGACGGCCGCAATGGTTGCTGGAGTGTTGAGTGCTACGGAGGTGACGGTAGCTGACAGTCATCAAGAGCGGTCCGACGATCAGAGCGCAAACCGAAAGCTGCTAGCGGAAGCGCGCACGAGTACCCTCCTCTGCCTCTCCTGCAAGGACAGGGAAAGGGCACCGGGCTTCAAGGCTGGCATAGACTTTTCTTCAGCAAAAAGAAGGAAGGCGGGAGACGTCCCACTGGGCGTGCCATCCTCTCTGTTCGCGCATTTTTTATGCCGGTTAACCAGGGTGAGGGAAGGGATACAGCGAGGAAGGAAGATACGGGAGTTTGATATATCTCGGGTGTCCTCCTTGCGGTTGCATGCCTCTCAGGGCGGTACCGGGCACTCTGCTTTTTACGAAAAGTAGAAAAGGGTCGAATGGCACCGAAATGTCAGGATAAGGGTTAACCGAACAAGGTGCGGGCGTGCCAGTCGATCTCTTGATGATCACTCATAGAACCAAGGTTTGACCGGGGAAGCGCCACCAGGGCGCGGCACGTGGGCTCGGGCGATCGGGCGACACGTGGAGAGAAGAGGTTCCATGGGTGCGAGTGCATAGGCGATTATGGGAATCATGTACTAGAAGTCCTTCCCCTCTGGCCGCAAGCAACTAGTGTTTATTTACATCGGATTGAATCTGAATACCTTCATTCCATGCTGAAGAGAAGTCTGTATATGTGTCTGAAGCCGTGGGTAGTGGGCTAGGGGGCATTCAGTAGCTATGGGTGCACGTTGGACCAAGGGGTGTTTACTGGGGTTAGGGTGTTAGGCACGGATGCCGAGTGATGTAGGTAGGAAGCTGGGGGCCCGAATGCGGGCACATGTATTTTTACTGGCTTTATGATGAGCCATATGGGCTTTACAAGCGAGCCTTAATGGGACAAAGTACAACTGGAGCAAGCCGCAGGATGATTCTGACACGTGGGCCGGTCCCCGGGTCATTGCGTGATAAAGCGGATATCCGCGTGTTCTACAGGGACTCTTTACAGAGGAGTTGGTGTGGGTCCGACTGCCTTGGTGGCCAGAGCGGACACGGACTGGCATCTGGCGGAGATCAGACGCGGCTCGAGGTGAGCGGTCGGGTCTGGGTCTCGGGCGGCGAGTGTTGTCATGTTGGAGAGTCGAGGTCGGCCCCGGGACTATGATTCCCAGGCCAGAGGTCCGAATAGACTTGATTTGTCAATCTGAGGGGCCGACGGCCGACTGGGAGGTGAACGGTGGGCACGCGGTTCCGTGTCGGGGGCCGGCACGGCATTATGAAGTGCCCTTCGTGACCGTCGTGAGTTGACGTAAGTTGACGTACACGGGTGGACCCGGGATGCAGGCGTATTTGCCGTTGGCGTAGTCATCTTACATGCGGCGGGGATGGATTTGGTGTGAGACGACTAAACACCGCGTGAGGGGAGTACGTGAGACATACCCTCGGCGTGTGTGAGCTGACTAGGAAGCCAAACGCGCGCGCACTTGTTTTCCTTCATTCCCCGGCCCTTGTGGAAATCCCTGGGGGTCCGAGGGTGCGACAATTAGGCCGAAGGAGTTTGCTCGTCCATCCGTGTGTCCGTGGGTTGCTTCACATACCATATGCATGCATTATGTCCTTAGCTTGTTGGTAAGGGGGCAATTTATAGAAGTTGAAGGGGTGGGGGGTGGGGTTTAGGAGGACCAAGTTGGGGGTCCAACTTGGTCCGGGTAAACCCCCCAATAGTGCTTTTATTTTTATTTTATTTGAATTTTATTTGTGTGTTTTTGTGTGTGTGTCGGAGTGGAAGGAGTGGGGTTTAGGCGGACCAGCCCAAGGGGCTGGTCTGGTCCGCCTAAACCCCTCCTCCAGGGGAGGTTTAGGCGGACCAGTCCCAAGGGCCAGTCTGGTCCGCCTAAACCCCTCTTCGGAGGGAGAAATTCTTTTTTTTATTTTTGGAGGGGTTTAGGTGGACCAGCCTGGGGGTCCAGGCTGGTCTGCCTAAACCCCTCCCCAGGGGGGGTTTGGGCGGACCGAACAGGCCCTTATATTTTTTTTAAAAAATCCTTTTCTTTTTTTTTGATTACCCAGGGGTTTAGGCGGACCAGCCTGGGGGTCCAGGCTGGTCCGCCTAAACCCCCCCCCCCCCCTTGGGGGGTTTAGGCGGACCGGATAGAAGAGGGAGAGGGAGTAGTCCCACCTCTATAAAATCCGATTTTTGTGTTATTTTAGCCCCACTTTGACTCAGTTTGGACGCTAGAAGACAAAAGATACGGGCTTGGACTGGCTGACTGGCTGCTTGTACGCGAAGATCGAGGGATTGACGTGTGTGACTCAACGTAATCTCGGGACTCCGTCTTCACGAATCCTTCGACACACAGGTACGATGAACGAACTTTGCACGAACCTCGGACCGTGAAGTTAGGAATTTCCACAAACAGGGACTGGGGAGTGCCGTCGGGCCTCCGAGCTGAGGGGAGGGCGCGGCCCCCGGGGAGTTCACCCTCTCCGGGGGTGCGGCCATGCCCTGGGGTGAACTGGCCTCGGGTGAGTCGCAACCCCGAGGGATGGCCCCCGGGGGTCTTCATTCGTCGTCTGGGGATATCCTTTGAAGGATATAGGGTCCCGGGATATTGAAACGGCCCACGGGGGCCTTTGTTCTTCGGGCTATAGTGGCCGCTCGCAAGGTGTTCGGGCGAATGCCCGACACTCCCCGGGTTGCCGAACGAGCTGTGTGGGTGGTCGACGGGCCTTGGATTTGGCCTAAGGCCAAGGGTAGAAGTCCATAGGAGCTGGGATGAGGCACCTTGGGCCCACGGGCCTTGCCTCGTGTTACATGCTATGTTGTACGGCGGGTTGGCAGGGTAGCCTCGGGTTGGCCCGAGAGCTAAGTTCAGTGGCTTGTTGCTACGTGTCTGAGGGTCGGGGATGGCCCCGACCTACTGGGGGGTCGTTGTGGGACCCAATTGATGTTCTGGAACCACGGGGGGGCCCGTGGGTTGGTGTAAAAGGGTTGAAACGTGCGTGCCCACAAGGTGTTCGGCAGAATGTTGAACACACGTGTGTGAGCCGTACGCACATGCTGCGGGCCTCCAAGGCCTGTGGTTGACCTATTTGGGTCCCCCTTTGACTTTGGAGGGTTGAAATAAGTGTCTCGGGGTTGCCCCCTAGCCTTTTCGCTGAGTGCCACATGGCGTGGGTTATAGTCGGAGCGTCCCCGGGATGGCCCGGGTGGTCGTGTAGAGTGCGGGGAAAGTCCGCAACTTATGAGTCGGGAGCAGTCCCGATTGATTTCTAGGGCCGCCGTACGCCTTGGCAGCATGTTGGGGCCATTGGTCGGGCCCGTTGGGTTGTCAGAGGGGCTGGGTAGCCCATGCCTTGAAGGTGTTCGAGGAAATTCTCGAACCCTTATTTCTGGGTATTTTGCTGGGGAAATAGTTCGAGTACAACAGTCAGTTAAACCCCATTCTTACTTTCACTTGTTTTGCTTATTTTATGGTTTGAATAATTCTTCCTTGAGTTCCTACATGATTGGTCATAATGACTCTTGTGTTGCTATTGAATGCCATTTCATCAAGTAATATTTTTTATTAAGGTTGTATTCTAATGAATGCTGAACTTCTTGATCAATTTGTCACATGTATGTTTCTCATGAGAACTTGTTTAATTGATATATGTCAGAAATTCAAGTTCATGGTAGATACATAGGCCTGCATGACTCCTTGGTATATCAAATGGAAGTTTGGAGAAGGGCAGATTTCTTCTGTCTGGAAACCCACGCCTTGTGTAGAGGCTAGACCTTCACCTAGTAACAAGGGTCTTGATATTGCATGTAGCTTGAATCTGTAATGTGCATTTAGTTGATACATCTCTGTGTACTTTAAGAAAAATAAGTGATGTTTGGTTGAAATCTCTGCACACTTTGAGGGGGAGCTAAGCTGAGTTTGTTTGAATTTTGATTTGGTGCTAGGCTGTCTAAATGTGAGCTATGCTAGTTACTGAATTGTTGCTTGGATAATGAGCTAAGTCTGGTTTATGAGATGAGAAGTGGACATGGATACACTATTTGGTCTTCAAGCTGAAGGTTGAGGGCTGCTGGATTCTATATAGAGAGCTGTTGGTTAGTTGCTAAGATCCTATGGCTAAGTCTTTGGTAGTATGCAAATTGGCCCTAAGTCTTAACCTTGCTCTTGTGTGGCCTTCATTCATATCTCACTGCTCATCTTCTCTTTGATCTATCCACATCCATGTTCTCATCTGTTCTTCATAATAAGTTCATAGACTATGTCATTCAGGGGGAGTAAAATCTGAAATCCGTCACCTTCACTAATCTTCAATAGTTAACTACTAAGATCACTCTGAACTAAGAACAAAATTGCTGATCTTAACTGAAATGTGATTTTCTATTTATGAAGATTAAATCTTATCTTAAACTACTCACAATTACCCTTGAATGAGTTTTCAATGGTCTTAAAATAGTCTAAATTGGAACTGTTCAGAAGGTTATCTAAAAATCTGAAAGTCATTAGTAATAAGTCAATCTGATAGAAAATCTGGTATTTATATGGTCCTTAAGCCAAGTTTTAAGAAAAATTTGTTAAAAGACAAGGGAATACGCCATTAAATGAAATGAAAGAGGTAGAGCAATGACATATCATTTGAGAAACTGACCATCTATTTCAAAAAAATTCAGAGGTCAAGTCATGATAATAAATGCTACCTCTGTTCAAAATATGAAGCATAAAGGTAAACTGCACTGAGTAACTAGGGATTCTGGTGTTTGATCAACATATTTCCTTGAGTAAAAAGGTGTGGTAAGACTGGAATGCTCAATTAAAAATTATAAAAGATCAATAGAAAATATGGTTGACTCTGGCGTCTTTTCAGTAAACTAAAATTATTTTAAGTTCAATATAAAATAGATTTTTCAATCAGTTTTGGCTAATAAAAATGACTAGTAAGATTAATGATTTCTCTAATTGGGTAGTGTCCTTGATAAAACTATTTTATTTCCATTGATTTTGCTTCACGGGAATAATTTGTGAGAATTCACATTATAAGATATAATCCCATATGTCGGAAATCACAGAGGCGTAGAAAGGCTTTTTCTTTAAAGGTAAAGGGTACTCTGGGTATTGAGTGTTGAATTGGTAAAGTCGGCAGTATCTCATATAAAATACTCAACCCTACTTACATTGTCTTTCATACCCTCTTTATTCAAGCTGAAACTTTTTCCCGCATTCACGATTCCTTCTCTCGTGCCCAGACCGTAAGCCTGTCTCTCCAGTTTCCCTTTTCCACATTTCTTCTACGCTTCATCTTCCTTTCCACATTGCTTCTACCATGTCGTCTCCGGCCGCCAAGAGCAAGGGGAAGAGAAAGGCGATGGAGGAACAGCCGCCAGAGGAATCCACGCCAGCGGAGGCTGTAGAGACTTCACCAAAGGGGAAAAGATTAAAGATGGCACATGATCAAGGTATCAGCTCTAAAGTGCCTAAAGAGACGTCAGAAAAAGGGAAAGAAAAGGAATCGGGAACTACTTCACCTGCTGCAGATACAACTTTTGAAGAAGAAGATGATACTGCTAGGGCATCAAAGCAAGCAGTAGTAGTTTTGGAAGATGGCAACATTATGTTTCCACGGTATGTGGATTTCCATGACCAGGAAATGATTTCAAAATATCCTGAATTGGTTGAGTTGTTTAAATTTCAAAAATGGATGAAATTTCTGGGTAAACATAGAGTTTATTACCCTAGACTAGTTGCAGAGTTCTATAATAATCTGAAATATGATCCAGAATAGTCAAAATTTTTGACTCTTTTTAAGGGGACCAAGATTGAAATATCTAGGCACTTCCTTCATAAAATCTTTAGAATTCCAGAAGATGGGGAAGTTGAAGGAGAGTTTATGTATAATCTTCATGATGCATACTCCCTTATCACAGATGTGCCTAGTAATCCCAAAGATAAGAAGCAAACAAAATTGGCACAGTTCAATGCAAATATGTTTTCCCTTCTTATGGCGCGGACACACGCCGCAATACACGTCGGTGGACGAGGACACGCCGGGGCCTGATTAGCTCACGGAGGACGTGGACGTGTGATCGAGCTACTTACTTGTCTTATTTCTTGCTTTAAGGCCTTATTGGGCCCTTTGTAGTCCTTTCATGGACAATTATCCTTTTTATCTTTATTGGACCTCATGTGGGGAATGGGCTAGAGTTAATTGGTTTTGGGCCTTAAGGGGCTTCAATGTGAACAAGACAAGGGGTTTAGTGGCTATGTGTGGAAGGGGCTAAGGAGGCTAGTGGAAGGGGGCGCCCCCCTTCCTTGGTCCAAGGGGGAGGCAGCCACCTACCACCCTTGACTCCCCTCCCCTTATTTTCAAAATTTGGTAGCACCTTGCCCCCCCCCCCTTGGTCTCCCCCTCTCCACTTGGTCAAGGGGGCGCACCCCCTCTCCCTCCCCTCTCTCCCATGTAATTCCCAGCCCCCCACCCCTTGCCATTCTCTATATAATGAGGTGTATAGTGTCATTTGAGAAGCTAATGAAGTTATTATGAGAGAAGATTATGTTAAGAGAGTGATTCTCTTCCTCCTCTTAGGTGTGATGCCCTTGATCAAATATTGTGACGGGATTCTTTTAGGTGTGTGACTCGCCCCTCTATCCTCCCTATCCTTTTCATATCTGGTTCTGAGAAGATTCTTAGTGAAGATTCTGCAAGTCAGGAAGAATTTGGTGATGATTTTACGTCGATCGGAGCTCTGGATCGCCGCCAACAATTCTCCTCGTGAAGTCGCGCAAATCTGCCCGAGCCTGTAGTCCAGATCCTTAGTTTCCTGATCCTGAATTTCTCCAGATCTACACCCAAGCTCTCTGGATCTGAGATCTTGATGGTTTGTAGGATTTTTTATCCTCTTCGCGTTGCCACTGAGCTCGTGTCGTTCTGAGATTGGTGCTTGCCGTGGCGGAGATTCTCGTGGGACTGCGTTGACCACCCTATGCAGATCCGACCCAGAAAAAGAGGTGACTTCCAGAAGCTGCCCTGCCCTCCTCTTTGCCGATCTGACCAAACCCCTTAGTCAGATCCTTCCTCTAGATGTCTCCGATGATCTGCAACAAACGGCGCCTCGTTCTGACACCGGGAACCATTTTTCCAGTAATTATTTGCCCTCCTGTGCAGTTCTGTGTGTGCAGAACCTGAGGCTGAGAATAGTCGCTGCTGCGCCCAGATCTGGTAACATCTGATCACGCCCTTGGAAGGGAGAATCTTCATCCTGTCATCGATGTTCTCCAACAAACGGCACTCCGATCGGACGTCAGATCTTGGCGTACTGGCCTCCGCAAGTTTGCTGCGCTGAGTGGCCTGCACGGGCAGAATCAAGTCGGCTTCCGATCGGCTCACCCGATCGGCCCCGACTCGCTTCCCTCGCCTCCTGCAAGTGCATCCCGTCAACCCGGATTCCAGAAACCCCAAATTTACTTTTGTAGCCCTTTACCTCTTTGTGTGGAGTGGGCATCAGGTTCCGAAAGTGTACGGTTCTTAAGTGTGTGTATTGGGGTTGTCAGATTCGGCCAGGAATTCTTCCCCACGCACTAGTCATGGAGGTACGCGCTTTGTTCCACACTTACATTGCTGATTTAGTATATTTTCTATCATGCTGCGTTTGTGAGAATAGGGCCGTTAGCTAGTTGCAAATTGCCGTGGTTGTGAGTTGTGATTCCTTAGCTCCAGTTGAGCACCGAGCTTGGACTGCATTACCGTAGGCGACAATGGTTCCTTAACCGCTGCGATCCCATGTTTCCCTCAGAAGGGACGATCGTCAGGATAGAGTGAGTTGTTGTTGAGACACGTCTCCACCCGGAGAACGCCACGGTGGTCAGCTGCTCGGCTTATCTTAGTGTGATAGTGTTGGCCGCACTTTTAGTCGGTCGTACGCCTTAGCCCGGTCGTGTCATCCGTCTCGCATCAAATTGGTATCAGAGCAAAGTTTAAGTCTAGGGTGATCTTTGTCTAGGTCGTCTTGTCCTAGGTTGCATTTCATCCCAATACCCGGTATATCAAAAGGAGTTCCCGAAACGATAGGTTACGCCTATTGGGATGGTAGCACACTTGCGAGAGAGGATCTTCGGATCCCCAAACTCCACCACGTACCGTATATTGGTTAAGTCTATGTTCCTCAGTTTGCATTAGTTAGTGCATTCCAACCTTTGTGTCGTTGCATGCCCACCTGGCGAGGAATCAATTATCATCGCCCCACGTCAATGGCAAACCCACGGGATGCCGCCTCGGGAGACTTTCACTCCTTGCATGAGGCGATGATGGCCATCATGGCGGGGTTGGACCAGTCCGAGGCTACCTTTCGGAGCTTCTCCGACAATATGGATGGTCGCCTTAGGGCCATGGAGGAACGCATTGAGTCATCCGACAAATCCATCCATGGTCTAGTTGGATGGCTGGATAGATTGTCACAAGGGGACCCTCCAGGAGCGGCCTAGGGCCCACCCGTACCTGCTCCAACAGTGGCCCAACTCCAAATCGCTCCCAAGGCCCAGGTCTAACCTGCTCCCGAGGCACAGGAGCATCCCGCACATGCTCCTCAGCCCGCCCCTCACCGAGCCATCGAACCACAACATCGTGACCTTGGTTTCGAAGACTATGGGTCCGATAATGCTTACGAGGGGTATGGTCGACGCCATCGTGGCTTTCAACAGCCGAGGGATAAAGAGGATGATAGAGTCCTCAGGACCGTGCGAGACGACCCTCCCACATTTGACGGGTCCTTGGACCCGAAGGTCTATCTTGATTGGGAGGTCGATATGGACCGGTACTTCGAGTGGTTCGAGATGACGGACCTCCGGAGAGTCAAGTTCACTAAAATGAAGCTGTTAGGGCAAGCACAAACTTATTGGTGCAATGTGGAGAGCTTGCTATATCAGCGTCGAGAGCCTCAGGTTGAGTCTTGGGATGATATGAAGGAAAGACTTAGAACCAAGTATTGATGCGGGACGGACACGGGGACCGACTCTAAGTGATGCGGACCTCGGACTCTAAATGCGGATGTGACCAGCAACATACAACAATGGAGACACTTTGGCCCGACACTAAGAGTTCCTATGGGCTATACATCGCTAACAGAAACGCAAGCTCACTCGTCGTCCCAAGCGAGGGGAAACGTGGATCCGCGCGGTTGAGAAATCGGCAGAGTCAAGGGTGGTCGACTCACTTCCGTGCTCGGATCGAGCCACGGGACGGGTCACTCTCTTGCTCACAGCGATGACATGAACTCACGTGCTAGACTCCTAACGCACTCACAACGGCATATGACCATATACTAAACTAGCAAATGGACGCCAAGGAGTTAAGACCATTACCTCCACGCTCCCAGTGTGGGGAAGACAACCCCGGCCAAATCCGTACTCCCGGTTAAACAAGTTTTACTACAGTACAAAGTTTTGACCCACTCCACGTAGGGAGGTAACAAGTCACATGTGGGGCCCGGGAGTATCGGGAATTGGGTTGACGGGCAGCATCTTGATGTTGCTCCGACGGTGCCGAAATCCTCATTTTAGTGCTGTCCGGACGGCGCGATCTGCGGTTCGTGGGACCCACGTGCTGCTTAGTCCTCCGGACCTGGCGGGGTGGGTCCCATTGTGATGGTGACACCTGGTAGTGCGCTTCCCTGGACGGCGGTCGGACTGGAACACCGGTCGGAGGCCGGGCGGCTCCTATCTCCACTTGTCGGAAGTGCTGGCCACGGATCTGCAACCTTTATTTTGCAACGCGCGACCCGGTGAGATTTATTGCTGTGATCAGCACCGATGTCGGATCGGCAAGAAACCAGTGTTGTTGGAACGCTGACTCAAAATCCTTCGACCCTCTATCACTCTAGAAAATTCATTGTGACTGTGCTTCTGATGGGGAATTTTAGAACCGGATTGATCTCTGTTTCAGATCTGGCCAGATAGAAATGAACTTTCCTGAGAGTTGGCATTGACCGCGATGTAGACCTCCGAATCAGAAGATAGGCTCTTCATAAAAGTTGTAGAGGGGAGAGAGAGGAAAACGGGGATAATTTTTATGAAGGGTTTGGTGGAGATTTGCATGGGGAAACATATTTTATACTGCTGGGTGGTTGGATCTGGACAGTGGCAGGCAGAACTGAGCTGGGATCTGAAGTGTATTTTTAGAAAATATGAATGAGATTATAAATTCACAAGAAAATTTTGGATGGTGGGGGTGATGGACAGAACCTCCAATAAATTTTGGATTCAAACAAAAATCCATAAGGGGATCGAAAGGTGGAAACTCGGGGCTACTATGACACAGGATAGAGATCTGGCAGATCTGGTGGACTGGGAAGCACGAAAATGAAAAAATGGAAAACGATGGCTGGAATTTTTTTCAATTTTAATGGGATGTGATGATGATCTATGGAACTCACTCTGAAAGTTTGGGCTCCAAAAGATCTCGTGACTGGGAGCATAAATTCTGGGAAGAAGAGGCTATCCTGGGTGGATAGAACTCCGGCGACTATGGTGGTGGTGCGATGGTGGTGGCGGTGGCGGCGATGATCTTCACACCTGATAGATGAGGCTTCACACCTCTGATTCACAGTCTTCCCAACTGCAGAAGGGGGAGAGAGGAGAGAGAGAGAGGGGCGCACCAAGCTATGCTCCAAGAAAATCCCACAAATTTTATGCCTTAATTCTTGAAAATAGGAAATACAACCCTTTTATATGAAACCCATGGATCTTGGTTTACATAGAGGAGATGCTAAATGCTATTTCCCCCATGTGGTCAAGCCTAAATAAAAAAGTTTAGCCTAATGAGGCCAAAAGAGGGGGGCACCCCCCTTATTTTAAGGAGAGAAAGTGGGCTTTTCTCCCACTTTGTCTCCCTTGGTCAACAAGAGAGGCTTGGTCCAAGTTGGGCCATAGACCAGTCAATTGGGCCTTCCAATCTAGGAAGCCCATGAGAAAGAGAGAAGCCCAATTGGGCCTTAAGAGACTTAAAGACCCATTATGAAGCCTAATGGTCCAATATGGCCACACCCCTTAATGGACTCTAAAGGGCCTAATCCAAAGGGCTTATTAAGAGCCTTACAAAGAGCCCAAAATGAAAACTCAAGTAAAAACACACATTACAAGCTCAAATACAATGCAAATAAATGCTAAAAAGTATCCAAACTCAAGGCGGAGACTCCAGAATATCTCCGAGCCAAAGGGAAGCCGATGTGCCCCGAGTGGTGCTCCGCGTACGGTATCGACGGCTCGCCGGTTCGTGCCTCTCGATCGCTCTGGTGTCCGCACCAAGTATCTTCCTACCACATACCGTCAGAGGCTCATTGATAGGTGGCAGAATCTCAACCAAGGGGATCGGTCCGTGTCCGAGTACATCGCAGAGTTTGATGAATATTTTTTGCGATGTGGCGTCTCGGAAGAGAGCACGATGTCTATTTCCCGCTTCCGTCGTGGTCTGCGGCCCCACTTTCAGTATGAACTCTTTCGCCACAATGTTACCACCCTGGAGGCCGCATATTAGGTTGCTCTTGAGTTAGAGCAGTTTGAGTTGGAGTTCACTCCCGTCCAGCGACCGGGGACCATCCATCAGCGTGGGTCTGACTCTCGTACCACGCCCAGTTCCTATAGTCGATTTCCGGTTGTTCATCTTCCGGAACCCCCTCCCCAGGATGCCACTGCTCTCAGTCCTCGCCCTCTCCCTTCAAGGGACCCTCCCCCTCACTAACAAGCACCATTCCCCACTCCACACACCCAGCAGCCCGCATTGCCTCCCCGACCCCAGCTCCCACCACCCCCGTCCCGTCGAGAAGATAAGGGAAAGGGGCTGATGACTGGTGGAGCATCTTCTAGCATAGGGCAACGTGACCAGTGCTATAGGTGTGGTGGGATTGGTCACTTTGCGGCCAAGTGTTCCACTCGGGAATCACTGACTATTTTAGACACTCCAGCCCGCAACCCCACACCAGAGCTAGTGCCGGTCAGCTATGAGCCAGATCCAGAACTCGCAGAGGAGTTCTTTGACGAGCTTTTAGAAGAGCATGTTGCCGTCCCAGGTACTCAGCCCTAGGACAATGTGCACTTGGGTGTGATCCTCCCAAACCTCTGAACTCCCATTTAGAAGTCAGTAGGTTCATGTTAGGATGTCTAGGAGTCCACAACTTTGGGTTGCATTGTTTGTCTGCGAGTATTTCTATGGGTGTCTAGGTTTGTCTAGGGTCATATTTGAGTCTGTTTGTTTCTACAGTTTGTTTTTTTTTATGCATATGGTTTGCACTAATTCGTCCCAACAAAAGGCCAGCAATGCATATATAAGGGGTTAGCTAATGCACGCCGACATGCCCGTGAGTTCAAAAGGGAGAGTACATCATGATCAGGGTCATACCTGAATGGTTTTCTCTCGGGGACAGTAAAGAAACTCCAGGCCCGTGATACCCGCCCTTTTCGAGTCATGAAACAAGTGGGTTCGAATGCGTACGTTATTGAACTACCAGACGACTATGGTGTCCGTTCGACATTCAAAGTTTCAGATCTGGTAACATATCGGAACCCCGCGGTGATCCTTAGTGAGTTTTTGGGCTTTCTCCTCCTGTTGTGAGTGACACACCACCCGAGAGTCCACCTCTTCCAGCCTCAACGCAAGCATATAGATTGTATACTGGATGAGCAGGTGATCACCACCAGGAACGGAGCCAACCAACACTTCTTTGTCCATTGGAGAGGACACCCCGTGCCAGATGATGCCTTGATCACACGCGGAGAGCTCAGCTTTGGGACCCTTACTCGACAGGGTCGAGTTCCTCCCACCCGGGGAGAATTGGTGCGGACACACGCCACAATACACGTCGGTGGACGAGGACACGTCGGGGCCCAGTTAGCTCGCGGAGGACGTGGACATGTGATCGAGCTACTTACTTGTCTTATTTCTTGCTTTAAGGCCTTATTGGGCCCTTTGTAGTCCTTTCATAGACAATTATCCATTTTATCTTTATTGGACCTCATGTGGGCAATGGGCTAGAGTTAATGGGTTTTGGGCCTTAAGGGGCTGTAATGTGAACAAGACAAGGGGTTTAGTGGCTATGTGTGAAAGGGGTTAAGTGAAAGGGGCTAAGGAGGCTAGTGGAAGGGGGCACCCCCCTTCCTTGGTCCAAGGGGGAGGCAGCCACCTACCACCCTTGACTCCCCTCCCCTTATTTTAAAAATTTGGTAGCACCTTGTCCCCCCCTCTCCCCTTGGTCAAGGGGGCGCACCCCCTCTCCCACCCCTCTCTCCCACGTATTTTCCAGTCCCCCACCCCTTGCCATTCTCTATATAATGAGGTATATAATGAACGTCATTTTAGAACCTAATGAAGTTTTTATGAGAGAAGATTATGTTAAGAGAGTGATTCTCTTCCTCCTCTTGGGTGTGATGCCCTTGATCAAATCCTGTGATGGGATTCTTTTGGGCGTGTGACTCGCCCCTCTATCCTCCCTATCCTCTTCATATCTGGTTCTGCGAAAATTCTCAGTGAAGCTTCTGCAAGTCAGGAAGAATTTGGCAGTGGTTTCACATCGATCGGAGCCTTGGCACGCTGGCAACAATTCTCCTCGTGAAGTCACGCAAATCTGCCCAAGCCTGCAGTCTAGATCCTTAATTTCCTGATCCCAAATTTCTCTAGATCTACTCCCAAGCTCTCTGGATCTGAGATCCTGATGGGTTGTAGGATTTTTTGTTCTCTTCGCGTTGCCACCAATCTTGTGTCGTTCTGAAATCAGTGATGGCCGTGGTGGAGATTCTCGTGGGACTACGCCGACCACCCTATACAGATCTGACCCAGAAGAAGAAGTGACTTCCAGAAGCTGCCCCACCCTCTTCTTTGCCGATCTGACCAAACTCCTTGGTCAGACCTTTCCTCTGGACATCGCCGATGATCTGCAACAAACGGTGCCTCGTTCCTACACCGGGAACCATTTTTCCAGTAATTATTTGCCTTCCTATGTAGTTTTGTGTGCGTAGAACCTGAGGCTGAGAACAGTCGCTGCTGCGCCCAGATCTAGTAAGATCTGACCGCGCCCTTTGGAGCAAAGAATCTTCATCCTGTTGCCGATGTTCTCCAACAAACGACACTCCGATCGGACGTCAGATCTTGGCGTACCGGTCTCCATAAGTTTGCTGCGCCGAGTGGCCTGCGCGAGCAGAATCAAGTCGGCTTCCGATCGGCTCACCCGATCGGCCCCGACTCGCTTCCCTCGCCTCCTGCGAGTGCGGCTTGTCAACCCGGATTCCAGCAACCCCAAATTTTCATTTGCAGCCCTTTACCTCCCTGTGTGGAGTGGGCATCAGGTTCCGAAAGTGTATGGTTATTAAGTATGTGTATTGGGGTTATCGGATTCGGCCGAGAATTCTTCCCCACGCGCTAGTCGTGGAGGTACGCACTTCGTTCCACACTCACATTGCTGATTTAGTATATTTTCTATCATGCTGCGTTTGTGAGAATAGGGCCGTTAGCTAGTTACAAATTACCGTGGTTGTGAGTTGTGAGTAGTTACAAATTACCGTGGTTGTGAGTTGTGAGCACATGTTCCTTAGCTCTAGTCGAGCACCGAGCTCGGACTGCATTACCCTAGGCGACAGTGGTTCCTTAACCGCTGCGATCCCACGTTTCCCTTGCAAGGGACGATCGTCGGGTTAGAGTGAGTTGCTGTTGAGAGACATCTCCACCAGGAGAATGCCATGGTGGTCAGCCGCTCGGCCTACCTTAGTGTGCTAGTGCTGGCCGCACTTTTAGTCGGTCGTACGTCTTAGCGCGGTCGTGTCATCCATCCCGCATCATCTTAAGAGGTTATTACCCTACATTATTACCACTATGATAACCCCACAAGTTGGAGGAAGAGGGATACTAACTGAGTCTTAGAGACTCATTCTCTTCTGTTTGCTAAAAAGGATCATGATATGTTTACCATAGATAATTATTCAGATTATGGGTACATGTAAGAAGTCTAGGAGAAACTTACCATATGCAGCCCACTTGACTGCTATTTTCAAGAAAGTCGACATTTCTTTAGAGAATAAGACTTCAAAGGAAATATCCAAAGTGAATGTCTACAATATGGACTTCATCAACAAATTCATGAAGTTGAAGTCTCCTTCGATCTGTCAAGTAAAGGGACAAGCTGAAAAGGAAGTCCCAACAGTGACAAAGGGTCAGCTTCAAGCTGAGCAAGTGGAGACAGTGCTACAAGAACAACTTCAACCTAGTGTACAAGGTAATATTGCTGAACAGCCCTTGCAGCCACAAGGTGAAGGTCAGTCAGAACAGCTTCCTATGGAAGTACGTTGTCAGGGGGAGGATCAGCCTCTAACAGATCAACAGGTACCTGATCAGTAGGTACATGATATTGGTGAAATAGAGATAGGAGAAATTCCTGAAGAGCAGCAGCTTAGAAATTTTTAGTTGGAACAAGAGGTTCATGAGATGAACTTAAATGATGAGCAAATCATGTAACAATTAGATTAGCACATTGATGAGCTTTTTGATCATTTTGGACAGCAGCCTCAACAACAGTAAGCATCTGATCAGCCTGAACAGGGAGTTGAACATCAAAGAGAGGGAGATCTACAGGAAGAGCAAAGAGTGGAAGAGGTTTAGCAAGAGCAATCCCAGGAAGCCCAAGAAGCTGAGATAGTAACTGAACAGGAACAATATCTAGGTCATGCTCTTATCTATGGACCTCATCATGGGCCAATTACTACTTTTGGAATACAACCTCCCTTGTCTCTTGAAGAACCATTCATCCCACCAGAATTTCAACCCTCTAGTTCAGGTAGACTTGACTCAGGATCACAGATTACAGAAATGTTTACCACATTGGTAAACCTCATCATGAGTCAAGGAAGGACAATGAATGCACAGTTCATGCACCTACATTCAGCTATTCATAGACTTGATGCCAGAATGCTACATGTGGAACAGATTATAGATAGTCAATGGATAAAATTTGTATATGATAAGCACAAGTCTAACATAAAATTGCATGGTGTTTTGGATTCATTACTGACAGTATGTTAGAAGGCAGGAGAAATCTTGGGTAAACTGCAAAGTACTCAGAATACATCTTTTGTAAAACTTACTCAGACTCTTGTCCACTCCTATGATATCAAGATTGAGCTAGAGCATGTAAAACTTCAGGTGACTTTGCTCAGACAAGAACATGAGGCTCTGACTTAGAGAATTAATGTCATGTCTGGTGAAGTACATGGAAGCATGATATAGCTTGGCAATACATATGAGAAACTGAATGTAGTTCATACACAAGTTCATATGATAGCTAGCAGTTTAAAAAGTGTTGTCACTAAACAGGCCACCAGCTCTTCCACTTTTATGGCTGATATTCACAACCAGCAGACTTCCCAACTTGAGAACATGTGCAGTATGATGCAAAACTGGTTTGTGGACATGACATCTAATGTCAAAGAGCTTCATGACCTAGTCAAGCAGAATGACCATAAAGTAATGACTAAATTTGCAGCTCTCAGTACTAAAGTTGATTGAATACCATTTCCACGGGTAGTACCTCTGAGGGGCAGTTCTAGTAGCACACCACCCAGAGGAAGGGGAAGCTCAAGAGGTACCAGCTCCAGCCGAACAAGTCTTGCCGATATCTAACAGTTCTCCTATTTTTTAATAATGACAAAGGGGGAGAATTTTGGTCATGTATGATAGTTCATGGACTAAGGTGGGGGAGATGTGGAGATGTGCTGTGCTAACATATTTCTGAGAGTTGTGCTGACATGTTTCTGGTGCTTAGACATTGGTGTTTCTGATGTAAAAAGTTTCTGATGTACAAATGCTCTGATTGAGAATTTTTGTGTAATGAGATACTCACTCAAACATCAGTTTGTCTTTTCTTGCTATACACAGAAATGTCAGTATTGCATATTGCATATTTGTGTTGAATGTTGCTCTTGTCATGCATGTCAGTTAATGAACTCTGTGAATGTCATCAACAACTTGTGATCATACTTGATTGAGTGCTTAGAATTGAATGAGTGTGTGAAAAATGGTTGGTCAATTCACTGTCTTTTTAATCATACATGACTCATAGTTGTCATCATCAAAAAGGGGGAGATTGTTGGAATCCTGGTTTTGATAATGACATCCTATGAATCATGTTAAGACTGGAATGAATATAAACTTCAATCAAATCTGTTGTGTGTCTTTGTATAAGATCACAGGTTATTGTATATTCAGTCGAGAGCATATTATGGTCAGTGCACTTTTGTGTCAGTCAGCATCTAAGGTTGATGCACTTTTTGTCTCATGCATATTAAGTCGTTGCACACTTGAATTCAACGCATATTAGGTCAGTGCATGTCTCGCTACCAAGTCTGAGCATAGTGTTGGTCTGAGCATATGTATAACACAAGTCTATGCACATATGACTGTTAGGTCAGTGCACATTTCTGTTTATGCATACATATAGGTCAGTGCATATGCATGCATATAGAAGAACAAGGTCGGTGCACGTTCATGCATTCTTCTAATAAGGTCGGTGCAGGCTTTGCCTCGTGCATGTAAAAGTCAGAGCATATTCGTCATTAGGCAAAATGAAGTTAGTGCATACTTTTCATTAGGCAGAACAAGTCGGTGCATCCTTTGCCTTCTGTAATATAGGTCCGTGCATGTTTTACCTTAAGCGTATAAAGGTGAGTGCAACTTTTGCATCGAGCATATAAGTCGGTGCATCTTTTGCTATACGCATGCAAAGGGTCGGTGCACGTTTTGTCTCATGCATGCATAGTCGGTGCATGGTTCTGTAGAAATGCATAGAAGGTCGGTGCACGTTTTATCATACGCATACAAAAGTCAGTGCAGTATTTGCATCTTGCATATTAGGGTCGGTGCATGTTTTATCTTACGCATGTAAGGGTCGGTGCATATCTTAGTCTTATGCATTTAAAAGGTCAGTGTACATCTGCCTAATGCATGTAAAAGGTCTGTGCATTCAAGTTTATGCATGTCCCTAGTCGGTGCACATTTTGTCTCATTCATATAATAAGTCTGTGCATATGAATATTCCTATGAACTCCAGTTCACAAAGTATTCGACTAAATGTCCTTACTCTAATTGGCAGGATTATTGAAATTTCCAAGTCTCTATGATTGAAGCACGTGACTCGAAGATACTTGTTCTCCAAGAAGATTCAGCCACATGTCTCTCTCTCAACCACCAGATCTGACACGTGGACAACTTAAGTCTCGGCGGGAATCTTCCTTCCACGTGCCAATAGAGATTTCAGTAAGGTCCATCCTATCTGATTCTCTACATATAAAAGAGGGATCTCTAAAGATGAATGGGTGTTGTTGCTGAAGAAGGAAGAGACGAGGATTGTCAGAAAGGAGAAAAAGAAGAAGAAAAGATTTTTGGGAGAAAAAGGGGAATCTGAGAGAGAGAGAGAGAGAGGGAGCTTTGCTGTGAGAAGAAAGCAAAGTACCGTAAAGAAGAAGAAGATCTGAAGACGTGTTCCTCTATGTCATTTGGATCAGATCCAAGGCACAGTGCTCCTGCGTGAGCATTTCGATTTACTTTCACTGTCAGCTTTCTGATGCTGAATCTTTTGGTTTCTTGTTTTCATTCCTCATACTTTTTGTAAGCTGTGTATCAGCGGTGGCTAAGCTGTAAGGCCCAGTGGATCAAGCTGTTAGGCAGCGGTGGCTAAGCTGTAAGGCCCAACGGATCAAGCTATTAGAGAGCGGTGGCGAAGCTCTATTGTCCAGCAGTCAAGCTGTTAGTCAGTGATTAAGCAAGCTATGAAGCTTAGCTATTGTTGGCAAGCTGTGAGGCCTAGCCGTTCAAGCTGTTTGGCAGCGGAATCCACACTCTGGTTGGAGTGTGGGGTGGATGTAGGTCCTGAGAATTGAACCACCTAAAAAGATCTTGTGTTCTTTGGTTTGCTTGCTTATTCGTCAACCGGTAGATGTATGCTCGGCTCACTTCTATCTACGGTTCTGACTGAAAGGATTTAGTGTACATGCATGCTTGAACGATTGCGTCAACAGTATAGATTTGTTTGGGAGTCTGTCTTTTACAGTTCATCTGTTCGATTAACTGCTTCATTGGTTTTATTATTCAGCAGAGCTTAATTACTTTCAATTCTGCATAAGTTTAAAGTCTGTAGTTTAAGTTTTAAATTGATCAAGTTTTTAAAAGGGGATTCATTCAGCCCCCCTCTGAATCCGTGTTGCACCATTGTCATCCTAACAGTGGTGAGAATGATGGAATTGAGGATTATAAGATGTGCTTGGTTGATCATCCTCATGATTATAAAATGAATTAAACATGTTGATTTTGTTATCAAGGTGAAACATCATGGAAGGCAGACAATATTCAATCAAAGCGATGTTGCAAAAATATCAAACAAGTTGGATGTTTACGCTTGATTTTTCATTTGGGTTGACCTTGATGTGAATTAAATGATTTTTTGACAAAGTTGATGTAGTTCAGTCGAGGTAGGAACCTAGTTTCAATATGGTGTCAACTCCGGTGCCAACTAGGTTCCTTCTCACCACGTATAGGCTAACTATACCCGAGGTACTTCAAGGGTACAACCTGCCCAGCGTCCGTGAGGGAATCCACGGGTGCGGGGACTTATGGGGGTCTTGGTTTAAGAATTTTCAGTCCAATGAGACGGAATGCTCAATGGAGGGTCCTTCCTTTACCAAGAGAGGGTAGGGGATCCTAAGAGTGTAGAGAGAGGAGGTCTCTCAAGCCAAGATGTCCTAAATGCAAGAACTAATGCAAAATGAAGAGCACATACATGTATAAACAGAGGTGTGCAAGATTCATGCCAAACAAGTCACACAAATAGGAGGTTCTGTGAAAAACATAGGCAATTGGCACCTGGGGCAGTGGGCACCGATTCCAGAATGGGCGCCCTCTGCCCTAGGTGCTAATTTTTTTTTTTTAGAAAATAGGGAATTGGCGCCCGGCACAGTGGGCACCAATTCCAGAATGGGCACCCTCTGCCCTGGGCGCTAATTCTTCTTCTTCTTTTAGAAAATAGGGAATTGGCACCCTGCACAGCAGGCACCAATTCTAGAATGGGCGCCCTCTACCCTAGGCACTGATTTTCTTCGTCCTAGAAACTGTAGCAACGGCCAGAAAGCTTTAAAAATGAAGATACCAATGGAAGGAATGGGCAAAACACTCACAATCACATAACATGGATCATGACAATCAAGGGAAGTATGAAAGAAAGCATGGCATGCTCATCATCTTTTTAAGAGAAAAAGAAAAATGGAATTTCTAAAAATCTGTCAAACTAACAATCACACGGGGGGTTGTGCATGTGATGCACAAGGGAGGAAGATAATGAGAAAAAGTGCTACGTGGAGCACAAAGGGGGATGCACCGTGGGTGCAAAAGGAGACAGAACATGTGGGTGCCAAGTGGAGGGGGTAATCAAAGAAAAACAAAAGGTGGTCTGACGTGAGATAGCCCAGGGATGCAATGGGACAGACTGGATGAGCCTTGGACCTAGACTCGCAAGCAGAAAGATAAGCAACGGATTCGATGTTGGTGATACGCTCACCCTGCACACTCGTTCCTAAAGGCAACTCCGAGATGATCGGGGGGGACCGGGGTGAGACCTCGTTGTGCCAAGGTGTGGCAAGGTTCAGGGCTGACCCCCGGAGGGGTTGGGACTCCCACGATTGTGGGCGGCCAGCACGCCGAAGGGCGTGGGATGAATGGGGTGTTTGGCTCAATTCACACCGTGGTGGGGACTCACAATGCAAGTAAGTTGGGGACGGGCGCCCCCTCACTATCCGACGGTAGCAAAATATGATACTAATTCAGCAAAAGGAAAGCACCATGAGAGGGGTACTGAGCGCTCACCTAATCGGTTTGAAGAAACCGATTCCGATCAGAGACAAAGGCGAGTAGGGAAGTGTGGGAACGCAACCTGCATGTTGCGCCGATGCCGCTTGACCTACGATAATTGGTTACAGCACTACACCTCACGCAGGTGGGGTGATCTCAGGGTGGGGATGAACTTAATTACAACCAAATTGTACCTCCACGCAGGGAGGGGCTTTCAGCCGACCAGGCGAGGGTTGGGGAATGAGCGAAGGCCGGTTCTATCCGGTCTGATCCTGTTGGACAGCAAGCCAGAGTCGGGGATGCCACAGACTCCTCTGAGAGCTGCAGGGTGCGAGACTGGTGCTGAACAGTCCGGGGACGAGGCTGGTGGTTGCTGTGAAAGATGTAGGTCGTTCGGGGTCTGGTCGGGGCCGCTGCAGGTCAGGAACCACGAACCGGTCCGGCTCTGTCCTGTGTGGCCCTGTCGGACAGCAGGTCGATGTCGAGGGTGACGCGGACTTCTCCGGTCGTTGCAAAAGGTGGGGCCGGTGCATACTTAGCCGTGGATGGGGCTGGGGCTCGCTGTAGGCTTTGCAGAGTGTCCAGGGTCTAATCAAGGTTGGTGTAGGTCGAATTTCACGGACCGATTCAGCTTGGTCCAGTCTGGTCAACAGAGCTACACTAGATTGTCAGGATCGCCACGGGCTCCACCGAATGTTGCTGGAGGTGGGGTTGGAGTCATCGTGACCGTGGACGAGTCTACTTCTTGAGGTCGAAGACGGAGACCCCGAACGAGGTCGAGGGCGGTCACAGTGAACAGCAAGGTGGAGAGGGGTCGAACTTGTTCCCATTGAAGACAGCTGCGCACACCTGGGAGAACAGCCGTACGGGGTGCTCCGGTAGTCAAACGAGCTCCTCCTTCCTGGAGCTGAAAGAGGACTCGTAGAGGATCACCTCGGTCGAAGGGTGCGCCAGGAAGCTTGAAGGACGGGCCGTGGGAGCTTCTGCAACTCATCTCTGGATGTCTGCCGGACACAGGTTGCGTAGCTTGACGAGAATCGCTCCTCCGGGCAGCTCCGATGTCTAAAGTAGGTGTGTGAGCACTCGGAAAGAAGCTGACTCGGAGATGAAGATGGCGGTGTCAGGGTGGTCACCTGGAACCTCGCGAAGAAGCCAGGGGTGACACTAAAACAGGGCGGACGACTCTGCTGCAATGCTCTCTCGGTGGCAGTGGATGAAAATGGGGTGATAATGGGGATAGGAGAGGGAGGAAAGGGGGAAATGGGGATGGGGGTCTCTCCCTGGTTGAGAGGGGATATGGGAGGGTGAGAACTAGGCTAGGTGGAGGGGAGGAGAGGGATGGGGGGCGGAGCTAGCAGGGGGTGAGAGTTGGGGTTGCAAGTCTGCCAAGGGTGGGAGGGAGAGGGGGCAGGGTGTAGGTTGGCTTAGGAGGGAGAGCTAGTTTGAAATTTTCTCTAATGGGCATTCAATGGAGGGGCCTTTGAGATGTGAAAGGGTGTGTGGGGAAGTGAAGGGGTGCTTGGGGGAGTGGGATTCTTCCTTGGGAGAGGGGGGAGACTCTTCGGGGCTGTGGGAGAATTAATGGGGGAGTAATGGAGGGTTGGGGAATATGTGGGGTCTAGGTGATGTGGAGGGTGATGTGGCAACTTGGGCTGATGTGGCAAGAGGGGATTGGGCTGAGGTGGAGGAGAGGAGAGAGGGGAGGGGTGATTTAGAGAGAGAGAGAGGTAGAGAGAGAAAGGGGGCGCCCCCTTTAGAGCGAGAGGTAGAGAGAGAGAGAAGGAGAATTCCCTCCTAGTGGGGGGGAAGAGAGATAATTGCTCAAAGTAGTTGTATTTCTTAATGCATCAAAATTATTTACAATGGAGGGGGTTGGGTCCAATTTGTAGGCCCTTAACTTTTCCATAACCAGAATACCCTTGACAAAGCTACTAATGACCAAATAGGTCCAGGGGCGGCGCCCCTGGGCCAGCCCATCTAATTGGGCCTAATAGACTATTTAGGTTAACCTATTGACCCTTTAACCTATTCAACTGACTCAATTAAAGAAAAATTACATAGATAGGCTCAAATAAAGTGAAAAAAATACATAATATGACTGAAAAAAAATTAAGTGTAGCATGGGATATCCTCATCATATCCCCGAGGTGGGTAAAACTCGACCTCGTCGAGTATGGGTCCTCCAGGGTGGTGGTCTAGTGTGTCCATGTCCAGCGCTGCAGGTCCTCCCGGCTCAACCTCACGTCTTAGGTCGAAGGACAGCTCTTCCACCTCATAAGGTAGCGCTGGTGCATTATACTCCTGGTAGTGGTGCTCTTCTCATCTAGTATCACCTCCACCTGCTCACGTCGGTCGCTCAGGTTGCGAGGTGGATGCTCTCCGGGGGTGTCTCTCACAAAGGTAGGTGGAGGCTCAAGACTATCACTAGGGTCCACTACAGGGCCCTTGTAGGGTGCTAGATCCGCCACATTGAAGGTAGGATGTAACAAACAAAGGAATTGTACAGTACAAAATAACATAAAAAGTGAATAATAATTTTTTTTTAGTTATTCTTTCTTTACTGTATCCGTGCATATGCAATTCTTACAAAAATTCATGAGACATTTGGCGATAAGCTTGTGCCTGTTTGGAGGGATCATCATAAATTATTAAAGTATGTTTTCCGCGGTACATAAAAAATTCAGCTAACACATACCCCTATGGTAGGTCCAGCTCATAAGCTTTATTGCCACACAGTCTTAGAAGTCGGAAAGGTCCAGATCCCCGTGCCCTTAGCTTAGAGGTAGCCCTGGGGAGGAGCTGCTCCGTTCTCACCATCGTGGAATTGCCTACTTGGAATTCCAAGTGACACCTGTGAGTACCAACCCGCCTTTTGTAAGCCTTGTTGCTCTTTCCTATGTGCTTGCAATAGTCATCATGCAACTCTGGGAGGTGTTGTGCAAAGGACCTTGTGAATGCTGACTTTCTAGTGGATATCGGGGGTCCCGGACACCCAAAAGTGGACCTATCGTGCCTAGACTTGATTGGTATGGGAGGACCGGGGTATCCAAATATGGCCCTATCATGCCTAGGTTTCCTACCGTAGGTTGGAGGACCGGGGCACCCGAATGCGGTCCTAACATGCATAGGCTCTCTACCAAGTTGGGTGGTTGTTGGAGGACCGGGACATCTGAACACACCTACTTTGTCACCCCTATGTGATGCCAGACATTATGATGCATGCGACTCTATTCATATGATGGACTTCCTTCTAATCAAACTCCTTTGTATGTGTGCAAGCAAAGCCAGGGTTTGTTTTGCCCTTGTGTAGTTGACTTGGGGATGGGTGAAGGGGTGGATCTCTAGGAATGGTTGGGGTGGGGTTTGTGGGTTGAGAGGTTCCCAGAAGAAGGGATCAAAAGGATCAAGCAGGTACGGGCTTTTGGGGAAGTGTGTCCCTTCAAACACTTGGCATGTGAATACCCCATCAACAAGCTCTCCTATGTGGATTGGGACTTTGCTAACTGGCAGAGCCCATAACATGGTGGGTCCCTCGATTGGGACTGAGCATAGGGAAGCATATGGTTCGATCCCTAGGATGGGTACTAGTCCCAATGGACTTGTGGGGGTGGGGGTGGGAGGTGATGGGCGGTCGATAGTAGAGTAGGAGGGGAAGGAGTTAGGTTGGTGCCATTGTTCCCACTCGATGGGATCAAAGGGATCAAAGAAAGTGGGGCGTGAGATGGTAAGGTCTTCCTCCATAAGCTCCCATATCACAAGTTCCTCATCGTGTGAGTGTGAATCATGGAAAATAATCCACTTTTAAGAAAAATATATAAGCATATGCATAAGAAGAATAATGAAAAAGGGGAGTAAAAGAGCACGTGGTGCTACTAAGGAGAGTGATCGCCAGAGGGGTTACCTCAATAAGAAGAAAAGATGATCACGAATACCTGGTGATAATAGGATGCGGGATGGATGTGGGTTACTTCCTCCACCTTCTATCGGTCAGCCGATGAAGGGGGTCTTCCTTTTTGATTACCCTTAAACAAAGAACAAACAAGTAAAAGAAAAAGAGATCAGCCAAACGTGAGTGTAGTATCAATCCCAAGATGAAAGATGGTGATGAAAGAAGAGCATAAAGTGTGCACCTTTCGTTTGTTTTTAAAACCCCTAGCGAATTAGGGAGAGGAGAAGAGATGCAATGAAAACTAATGCAAGGAAAAGGCTATACGATGATGAACAGAGATGAATGAAGACAACAAACGAAGAGAAGAAAAGATCCCTGCTATTCCTGTAAACAGAAAAGGGAAAACACTTTGCTTCGGATGTGGCAACAGGAGGAAGCAAAAGAGAAATCAATAGCTCTTAATCTCAATCGCCAGCACCCGTGAAACTCTGTGTGTGTGTATCTGTGTGTATATGTATGTCTCTCTAACCCCGCGTGAGATCGACCAGGCGACTCTTTTATAGGGTTTCGATCATAGATAATCACAAATTTGGGGAGATAAGAATAGGCAGTGGTCGTCAATGGCAAGGACTCTAGTTCCCAGATCGAGCAAGGTGATCAAGAAAGGCAGGGAACTCTTCAGGAAAGGCGAGTTTAAGCAGGACACGAAAGGGTGAGACACGACCTACCAAAGGGCGTCAATTCAGAATTGACGATCTGCTCCAGGGCGTTAATTCAAAACACGATCGGAATCACGGTGTCACTTTCTGGATTCAATTTTGGCAACAAAACCTTCTTAATTTGAAAAATTGCGAAAAGACGCCTGAAGCAAAGGCGTTAAACAAAAACACGCCCTATGGAAGGACGTTAATCATTGATTTCAATCGGGGTGGGATTCGTAAAATACCAGGAATTGACGCTCTTCCCTGTGGTCGTCCTTTCTTAAGAACACGCCCCAGATTATGTCGCTATTTAAAACACGCCCCTCTTCAAGTCGTTAATAACCAAAAACCCAAGAATAAATCACAAAAACACACAAAAATAGAAAAACTTTATATTATAGAAATATTGAAGTTCACTTTGGGGCGTTAACATAGTGACATGAGATTTGATCAACATAGCGTCAATTTTGGCGTGTTTACAGCTGCCCCGCCTTGGCGTCTGCTTTGGAAGGGAGTGAGACGAAATGAAGGTGAAAGTGCAACAACCGAAATGAAGTAGCACGAACTGATAAGTAGATGCCAAGGTGTGATGTGACACGCCTCAGACACTAAGCATTGGAAATCTTTCCAAGATTCAAAGTGAAACAAACTCCGGGTGATTCCTAGAAAACATCGATTTGCTGGGTAAAGGAGACTAAACTAAACAAGTAAAATGTGCGCGTGGGCATGACAGGGAGACACCATTGGAGAGCGGTTACCAGCCAATGTGGACGTGCTACAACCAAGGTAGATTTGCAGAAAAATAAAGGGAATTGAGATGAAGATCCAGCAAAGGAACAGTTTCAAGGAACTAGCCTGAGCGGCTTCAAAGAGAATAAAGTACTTGAGTTGGAGTGGAATATCTCATGTCAACTCAAACAAGAGCGAGTGACCTTCATTATTGCCATAATATGAAGATTTTCAGCATGAAGCTCAAAGTCCTACATGATGCATGCTGGGCTAAAAGGAAAAGATAAAACAAACTAAAAATAAAAAATAATCAAGGATAATATTGCTAAGCCATCTAGATTTGGTCAAGAATCCAGATCTCTGAGCTGACACTAAGCTGAAGCCCGTTTGTCCGCGCATCAACCCAGAAAGTGGAACCATCGTCCCAGACCTTTAATGACTCAACGGCCTATCCGTGTGATCAAGACTCTCCTGGAATCATCATTATTTTTGATGAAGGGGAACTCAAATTCCAGGTTCATCAGAACCATAAGGTCCTTGATATGCTATAATAGCGTAGATACCATATAGTAACAATGCTTACAGGAAAGAAACACAAGAAATAGGATGATGTTACTCCCACGAGTGACCCATGCTCCTCGAACCTGCAATCTTCTGTTTGCAGACCAGACAGTTACAGGCGGAACGTACCCAGGCTGCCCTTGCCGGGATAGAGTTGGCGATCCGCGAGCAGTGGATTACAGAGCTGGAGCGGTCCCTGAGGCGACGGGAGGAGCTGCCTCAGGACGTGGCAGAGTTGCGGGTTGCCCTTGAGCTGGAGCGACGAGAGCGCGCTCGAGAGCGAGAGGAGCACCTGGCGGACCATGAACGGCACCACGAGCAGCAGCAGACGGACCGTGCCTGGTACAAGGAGCAGGTGGCGGCACGTGAGCGTACCAGGAGCAGGTGGCGACCTGAGGACGCAGCTGGCCCTTCCTCAGGAGTGGCTACGAGTGTTTGAGGAGCGTCTCCAGCGAGGGCATGAGCGAGCGCGTGCTGCGGGGTACTCCTTCACCAGCTCCACCTTTGTGGCGGGTTCTTCTCTTCGAGAGAGGAGCGAGGCAGGGGGCCAGGTTCGAGTTCCATCTTCTTCACGGGGGCCCATGCCCCCTCCACCAGCGCCTCCTCGGGACGGCGAGGACGAGGTGGAGAGTAGGAGAGAGGAGGGTGGAGGCGAGAGCTGAGAGACTTACTTGTACTCCCCCACCCTCACACCTATACTCAGATATTCATGATGTATATATATATGAGATTGACATTTTTTGTTACCTGAGCACTTGTGTAGTTGTGTACTTGTGGTTGTGTACTTTGCTTCTTTTCCACGTTCTTTGTTTTATCTTACTTTGCCCTGTACCTGCAGCTGTGGTTCACACTTGAATAAACAGGTTAATTCATCTGTTCGACTTGGCCCCTTGCTTAATAAGCAAGGGACGTCTCTATTTTGACCTTGATAACGGGTCAAGGGGCCAAGCCTTTAATCGAATAAGGCAAATGAAATAACCAATAAAGGGAGATGCAACACGCAAGCACACGTATGCAAACAATAATCAAGATGCCCTATGCAATAATGCAAGCACGCACATGAAGAATAAACCCCATTTCCTCTTTTCTTATCTTTTCCTTTTATATTTATTTTTTTTTCTTTTATTTTTCAAAAGACGCGCCTTAGATTAGGTCGTTATTCAAACAAAAGACGCCCTAGGTGACGGCGTGAATTTGAAAAATGTTTTTGAATTTTGTTGAAAAGACGGCCCACGCAAGGGCGTTATTTAAAAAAGGACGACCTTCTCCACAGGCGTTAATTTCAGAAAAGGCGCCTCATTCAAAGGCGTTAATTTAAAAAGGCGCCTCATTCAAAGGCGTTAATTTTCCTGCTTTCAGCATTAGGTTGACAAAGCTACTAGGGCACTGGGTCCTACACGGTCATCATTGAGGATTCATTGACCTTTCTTGATTAATCAAAAGGGAGTCAACGTGCCAATGGTTAAACTTATACGCAAGATCTCGCCCGGTGCAATCTCCTAGGTCAGTCTCGACCATTCTGCTGGTTTATGACTTACCACAAAGAAAGAGATGGAAGAAAATATAAGGAAGCCCATAAGGGATTCTGAAAAGCTCAAGGTAAAACTACCTCCCCTACCCTATGCCTGTTGGGGTTTGGTCTTTGGCATAGGGAAATTTTATTGCCTTTTGCCTCTTTTATATTGCATGCATACGCCCAAGGTTTTCCTTGCGGGGACTTTGCCCTCTTGACATGCTTTTCTTTTCATGATTTGACTTTCACTTTGGAACTGATTTGCATTGATGAAAAAAAACCTAATTGTACTCAGGTTTTTGTGACATTTTGTTCCCTTTTGGGCCCTGACTTCCACCTACTAGGGCGGCGGATAGGCTTGGCGGGTCTACCCCGAGACCTTCCTTCCTCCCTTATGGGCTGAAGAGGAAAAGAATGGGTATTGTCTTCACCTTTAGTCAGGTTTTGACTTTCCATCGGATTTTGCACCGCTTGAGTTCAAGGGTATGCGTGTAGTGTGTGTGGGTGTCGACCCCATTTTGAGTTAACAAAACTGATGAATGAATACTGAATTTTAACCTTTCGGACCTTGCGTCCTTGCAACCACGGCAACCATTTTGAAAATTTCTTTCTTTTTGGTTTTTCTTTTTTTTTTTTGGATTTTGGAAAATTTCTATATTTTTGGATAGATTTCTATTTTTTTTTATTTTTTTTTTATTTTTTTAGATTTTGAATTAGGGATAGTATTTCTTAAGGTACAAACCATTCCAAGGATGAGTTAGCTCTTGTCCTTTAGCATTAATCAGTTTATAAGCATTACCAGGATAAACATCTTTTATGACGAATGGTCCTTCCCAGTTTGGTTGGAGTTTTGAGCGGGGTCCACCAGGTTTTACGAAGATTCTCTTGATTACCATCTCACCGACTTTAAATTTTCTCTCAATTACTTTCTTTTGATAAAAATGTGACAGTCTGTTTTGATAAACGTGCGCATGCTCAGCGGCGACCAGACGCTTCTCATCTCGGAGTTCCAATTGGGCAAGGAGTGAATCACGACGCTCATCAATAGAGAGTTCCTTGTCCAATTGTACTCGCAGAGATGGAATGAGAATCTCATAAGGGACTACCGCCTCCATTCCATAAGTAAGGGCGAAAGGGGTTTGCCCAGTCGGGGTACGAATGGAAGTGCGATAGGCCCAGAGAGCTTCAACTAACTTGTCTGGCCAATCCGACAATTTATTAGCCTCACACGTCTTTTTAACAATTTTGATCAAGGTTTTATTAGTTGCCTCTGCCTGGCCATTGCCCTGTGGATAATAGGGAGAAGAATGATGTAATGCAATGTTATACCTGTTGCAAAGATCCTTGAGCTCTTGAGAGATGAATTGAGGTCCATTGTCGATGACGATGGTACTCGGGATGCCGAACCTTGCGATGATGTTCTTCATTATGAACTTGCAGACAGTTGATGCTTTGATCTCCACGAATGCTTCTGCTTCCGCCCACTTGGTGAAGTATTCCGTTGCCGTCAAGATGAACGACTTTTGCTTGGTCAGGAGGTTCGAATCACCAAGAGGTCCAATGATATCAAAAGCCCACATGGAGAAAGGCCATGGGGAGGACATAGGATGGAGTGAAGAAGCAGGAGAACGAATTTTGTCGGCGTGCAGTTGGCACTTAACACACCTTCGAACATAGATGGAGCAATCCTCTTCTAGAGTTGGCCAATAGAAACCTAGCCTAAGGATCTTCTTAGCTAGCATCTGGCTGTTCACATGACCACCACACACTACAGAATGCACCTCTTCCACAACCTTCCAAGATTCATCATCGTCGAGGCATCTTAATAACACACCTGTGAGCCCTCTTCTATAGAGCACACCTCCAACCAAAACATAACGTTGAGCCACTCTTCTAATTACTTTCTTCTCTTCTGCTGTGGCCTCCTCGGGATAGGACTGATCGTTGCAATATCTGGCGATCTCATAATACCAAGGTTTCTCTTCATCAGCCAACTCTTCTTGCCAATCCAATAGCATGACCTCTTTGCCTTTAAGAGCTTCACTCTGCCTGACCTTCTCGAGCACCTTATCCCTAACGTCGAGGAATGCACGATCCTTAATAGCTGGAGTGTCACGCTGATGAATGAGAGGAACATGAAAATCACGCTCAGGAGGGAAGACTAGAGCAGAGGCCAAAGAGGCAAGAGCGTCGGCTAGGATGTTCTGGCTTCGAGAAACATGAATGAAGATTAACTTGGTAAAGAGTTTGGCATAAGCTGAAGCAAGTTCCTGGTAGGGCTTGAGCTTAGGATTGATAGTGCGGCACTTGACAAGCACCTGGTGCAAAATGAGCTGACTATCACCAACAATTCGTAATTGGGTAACACCATATCTATGAGCGGTTTGAAGGCCGGCCAAAAGAGCCTCATACTCAGCTATGTTGTTTGTGACAGGGAAAGTAAGCTGAGCAGCAAATGGGATGGTGACCCCTTCTGGTGTTAAAAGAACCATGCCAATCCCTCTTCCTTGGGAATTTAGAGCTCCATCAAAATGTAATGTCCACATAGGATCGTGGGGTTGATTAATGGACATCAGTTCTTCGTCTGGAAACTCCGAATTGATAGGATCAAATCGGGGTAGAGGGTGGTGAGTGATCAGTGTGTATTTTTCCTTCTTAATTCATCATTATACACATTTTTATGAGCTTAAATAACAATAAATATATACGTCTCACACTTACTGTTGATTTAGAATCAAATGTTTAATTTTTGGAAATTAAATAGTTTTAATAATGATTTTTATGTATTTATGCAGGCACGCAATACGAGGAAAGCTCCAAGAAAAAGAAAAAAAAGAAAATAAAGGTATATGTTGAACTGGGCCAGAAGCCCCGGAAATTGTTCAAAAAGAAAATAAAAAAATTAGAAATAAAAATAAAAATTATTTGATATTTTTTAGAATTTTCTAACAATATATATACTAGATATATATATATATAGATATATAGATATATAATATATATATATATATATATATATATATATATAAGTTTAAAAACAACTGCCCCCGCCTCCTTCCCGCCTTCGCCGCCCGCACACGGGCGACGAGGTCGGCGAAGGCGGAGGGCGGGGGGATCGTGGACGCGGCACAACCGCGTTACGCAGTCGGCAGGAGGCGCGGGCGCACGCGCCCGCGTGCGATACGCGGGTCGGCAGGAGACGGCGGGCGCACGGAGGGCCCACAGGCGGGCGGCCTAACGCGGACGGCCGGTCGGCGCAACGGGCTGCCGGCCAGGAGGAGAGAGAAAGAGAGAAAGAGAAGGAAAAGAAGGCCAAAAAAATGCCAGAAAAATCCAAAAAAATCAGAAAAAATTGGCAAAGTGTGCAGCACATGCCAGCCTACCATTTTGGGTCAACAATTGCAACAATTGAGTGTTCACATTGGTATGAATGTTCACATTTCCTAAGGGGTGTTTTGTACCCTATATAAAGGGGCTTCATTTCCAATGTAAGAGGCAAAGGAGGAAGTGAAGGAAGAGATGTTATGAGAGTAGGAAGTTAAGGGTCATTTGTAATGTAAGTTTGTTCTTTGTATTTCTGAAGTTGGTGATTGTAGGAGTGGTGTTTTGTAAGTTTTTGATGTCAAGATTGTAAGTTGAAGTTATTTCAATACAAGTTTGGTTTTGGAATTTAGTCTTTTCGTAACCTCATTTCTCATTGTTGTGATCTTCATTTCAATTTGTGTTCTTCACGAAAGTTGTTCATTTTCAAGTGTTCTTCAACTTCTATGTTTAGCATTTCTTCAAATTCTTCCTAATTCATAGAGTTATTACCCATTTTCTTAAGTGCTATTTTATATGATTACTATTCATCCGAGTTAATACCTTCTGCCATTTCTTCATTTTAAAGCCTTTCCCATCTTACTTTTACTCTGAGTTCTTCATGAAAGTTGTTCCTTACTTGTAGATCTCAGTTTTGTTCTTCTACCACTTCTCCAAATTCTGCTTATTTTGTGTGTTAAAATTAATTTTTCAACGTTCTGATTTTTGCTCTGTTACTGTTCATCCGAACCAATAGGTCATAGTTTTTCAAGTTTTTCATTATCTTCCTTTCATTTTCTGTTTCTGTGTTCTTCATAAAAGTTCTTCATCTTTTTATTCTCTACAACTTTCATTTAGTTCACTTTGTCTAATTCCCTCTAGATTTCAAATTATTCTTTGCCTTCCAAACCTCTATTTCAATAGATTTCTGTTGTAATTGCCACTTGTGTTTCCACTTGTGTTTTGTTTCAATTTCAATCCAAACCTTTTCTTCACGGTTTCATCACACATACCCAAAGCGGTAAGTCTTCTTCAAATCATCTCATGGCGTCGACTTCCAAGGCGGAGCGATCTTCATCAAAGGCTCGGCGTGGAAACGACGGCATTCTTCAATCAATTGGCTAAATTTCCTTTAGCTAAATTTCCTTTACTTATCTCTTGTCATTTAAAGTTACAATTTCAATTTCTTTAGTGATAATCGCACTCCACAAACAAAATTTGATTTTCTAAACATAAGGGTATTTCCAACTTGAACTAAAATCAAACTTCTCTCCCCGTGGGATCGACCCGTATTCACCACTGTACTCGTATTTTCAAAAATCATTCGAGTGAGTGAGTGCGGTTATAAAATTTGAAATTTGTGTGGCACGGCATTTTTAAATGACGACTGTCGAGCGCATCAGTGAGCAAGATGTTCGGCGATGGCATAACCTTTGATTGCTTTTGCTGAATGTAAGTGATGTCAAATTGAGAGAGAAAACTTTGCCAACGTGCCAATCGATCAGTGAGAACAGATTTTTTAAGAAGGAATTTAATCGGATTCATGCGAGCAATGAGGTGAACCTCGTGAGCTAAGAAATAATGTTTTAACTTCTGAACTATCCAGACTAAAGCAGCGCAAGTCTTCTCCATAGCTGTGTACCTCTGCTCACACGGGTTTAGAAGTTTAGACAAGTAGTATGCTGCCCTCTCCTTCCCTTCTTCATCCACTTGAGCTAGGACAGCACCCACAGAGTTATCCAGGACAGAAACATAGAGAACGAGTGGTTTGCCTGGAATTGGCGGCCTCAGGATAGGAGGATTGGCCAGATAATCCTTCAATCCGTCAAAGGCTGCCTGACACTTGTCATCCCAATTAAACTTGACCTCCGGCTTAGTAAGCTCGTAAAAGGGCCTGCACCTTTGTGAGTGCTGGGAGACAAAGCGGCGGATAAATTGCAACCTCCCGATTAATCCTCGAACTTCCTTCAAATTCTTGGGAGGAGGCATGTCCCTGATGGCCTTCGCCTTATTGGGATCAACTTCAATTCTCCTTTTGCTAACAATAAACCCAAGCAATTTCCCTGATAAACGCCAAATACACACTTCTTGGGGTTCATTTTCAATTGATACTCTCGTGATCTTTGCAAGACTTTAGCTAGAACCCCAGGATGCTCAATCCTTGTCCTTGATTTTACTACCAGGTCATCCACATATACCTCAATATAAATATGGATCATATCATGAAAAATTACCATCATTGCCCTCTGATAGGTGGCTCCAGTATTCTTGAGTCCAAAAGGCATGACGACATAGCAGTAAGTACCCCATGGTGTAGTGAATGATGTTTTCTCCTGATCTTCTTCAGCCAGACGAATTTGATTGTAACCTGAAAATCCATCCATGAAAGAGAGAGTCTCAAATCCTGCCGTATTATCAATCAGAACATCAATATGAGGGAGGGGGAAGTCATCTTTAGGACACGCACGGTTGAGGTCCCGAAAGTCTATACAAATCCGAACCTTTCCATCTTTCTTCATGACTGGGACGATGTTAGCCACCCAGTTAGGATAGAGGACAACTCTAATAAATCTAGCCTTATGAAGCCTGTCAACCTCTTCTTTCATCTTTAGAGCCATGTTAGGGTGGAAACGTCTCAACCGTTGCTTGATCGGAACAGACCCCGGCTTAAGTGTAAGTCGATGTTCAATGAGCGCAGGGTCTAATCCAGGCATATCCTCATAACTCCACGCAAACGTGTCCTTGTATTCTTGAAGTATCAAAATAAGCGCTTCCTCTTCGGAGGGCGGCAAATTCTTGCTGATGAGGACAATCCTAGGGTCTTCCTCCGTACCCAAATTAACTTCTTTGGTAGGCTCTTCTACTGAGGCTGATGGTTCATCGAATCTTCTCATGCCACTGGCAAAAGCATCAGCCTCGTCCTCATATTCTTCATAACTTTCATCTCCCTCTTCAATAGGGTCTTCATCATTCATGATTTCATAGACACCAAAACCCTCATAAGAAACATTAGTATCCTCATATTCCAACTCTGGCAGGATAATCGGATCTTCCAAAAATTCGGGAAGAGCTAAACAAGCCTGGCACCTTCTGGCTAATTCCAACAAAAATCTACGCGGAATCTGCTTACCCTTGGATTTCTTATGAAAATCTACCCCATGAATTTTATTAGAAGAAGAGGAGGAGCTAGCTTGATCATTAGGAGGAAAAGAAAGGGGTGAGAAAGTGGATACATAAGGAGATACAGAAGGAGACCCCTCACCAGAGGGGGAGAAAAGACTTATCAATGAATCATGGAAGAGTGGCCTCTGGGTCGGGACACACTCAGAAAAGAGATAAGAAGTCTCCTCAACGGAGATGGAGGATTGAAGAGTTGGAATTTTGGCATTTTTTTCATTTTTATCTTTATATTCATTTTTATTTTCCTTTTCTAGAAGAAAGCAATGTGAAGGGAGAATAGTAGGAGGAGTGGAGATTGAAAGTTTGGAGAAAGATTGAATCAGAGATGACCCGCGCGGGGGGTGTGATGGAGAGTTTGGAGAATTGCTCGAGGAGCAAGGGAGGAATCGGGAGAGAAACTTGTAATGAATATGAAGAAAAGCTGATCATAATTGGCGGCGGTCTCGGCACGCGAGAAAACAATTGAGAATGTAGAGAAGCTAGAAGAGACGGATGCATAGAAGTGAGAGAGAAAAGGCCGGCCCATAGCCTGTCTATCGTAAATCCTTCTTCATATGGAACATCTGGCTCTCCAGTGTCCGTATAATCACTCAGCAACTGCCTCTTATCTGTAATCACAGCCAACTTTTCAATCAATTCATGTATTAGTGGCGGCCATTCCGAATCAGTCGGCATAAAGAGACGGCTCAAGGCAATAGTAATATCATGCATATCGAACCATCTGTACCAATCACACTCTGGATCATCCATCTTCCTTCTTTTATCAGGCCTTAAGGACTCCAGGGCTTTATAAGTGGCCAATGGTGCAATATGGCGAGCAAACTGTCTCGCATGAACATCTTGACAGTCTAGAATGGAGGTGATTATTGTAGTCTGCTCATGATTCTGAATGCCACCTGTGACAAAATGTGTCTTCAATGTCCAAGTAAGCGGCTGGCGATCTGTCTTCAAGGTGGATGTCATAACTGCCCATGGTTCATCTTCATTTTTGCCCGGCCCTTTGTAGCCCAGGCCGCCTCGTGTAATCAATTTCTGAGGCTTAATAGGCCTAGTCCTGCCTTGACAACTGGCACCCAGACCTTTGCCATTTTGATACCCCATTTTCATTAGAATTTTCCAGCCAGGGGTGTTTATCATGCTTTTCTTCTTCTTCCCCTTGGAAGGCAAGGGTGTCATAGCAATTGTCGTGACTGTCTCGGGCGACATTGGCCGTGGGTGAGGGAGGTCTAGCATTGACAGCAACGGCTTGTTGGTAGGCCAGATGGAAGGAACTGATGAAGCCAAGTGTATATCTTCCTCTGGCAGAATTGGCATACTGGTAACTTTGATAATGCGGCCCTTGTGTGAAAACTTAAGGCACTGATGATTTATGGAGGGCACTGCATCGAGCTGTTGAATGTAGGGGTGGCCCAGAATGCCATTGAATGTTGGATCCATGTCCAACATATGAAAGTCTGATGTGATTGTAGCCGGACCCAAACCGACTTTTAATGTGATCATGCCTAGAGGAGGCTTCTTGGTATTGTCATATGCTGTGACTGTTATGGTAGATGGCCGAATCAGGTTTTCAGGAATGCCGCACATCTTCAAAGTGCTCGGCGGCAATACATTGATAGATGCCCCAGTGTCCACCAGACATTGTTTCACCGCCACCTTATTAATATCAACCGTGATGCACAGAGCATATTTCCTTGCTGAGAGTGGTGCCAGTTCATGCTCATGAAAAGTAATCGCCGGCTGACTGCTAGCCGGCATTAATACTGTGGTTATTTGCTCGACCGGAATGTCCTCGTTGACCATAACTTTCTATAGATATTCTTTCAGGGCCATCTGATGAGTGGTTGACCTTTTGATCAGTTCTAAAATGAAAATTCTTGCTGGAGTTCGGTCAAGATGCTTTAAAAAATCATACTGAGTGCCGGGCACGGACTCTTGCTCCTGTTCTTGTTCATTAGGCCCCTACACGGGCTCTTGCTTCTTTGGGAAAAGATGCGCTGGAACATCCGTCCACTGCGGAGCGGTGCAATGCTTTGCCGCGCCTCTGTCGGGGCAAGTAAAGGAGGAGGGTTGGAAGAAGAGGGTGTATTGGCGTTAAGAAGTGGTGGAGGGGTGTTTGAAGAAGGAGCTCCCGTGGGTGGTGGTGGAGAGGAGTTCAACAAAGAAGCCCCCACAGGAGGCGTAGGAGTAGGAAGGGGTTAGTGGGAGGAATGAGGAGAGATCTGGGTATAAAAGATGGGGGAGCTGATGGTGGGGGGATCCTTGCCGGTGAAGGAGTAGTGGTGGCGGGTGTTGGCGACGGGCGGATAAGGAGTGGTCTAGACGGCGAAGGTGAAGGGTTGGTGATGGATGGCGGAGTTTGCTGCGTGGTAGGCTGCGGAGGCGGTAAGCGGGTAAGGAGAGATCGGGTTGGCAAGGATGGAGAATTGGTGGGAGCAGGTGGATTAACGGGGCGTAGAAGAGCTCGGCTCAATTGGGGAGTAGAAGAAGAAGGAAGCGTGTGCAAAAGGCGCGGAGGTTGATTTGGATTATGATTAAATGCCCCGACAGAGGCGTTTTCTTCATGCCATCCTTGTCCTCTCTCCACCTCACGGAGAGACGTGACAGGGTTCACGTGCTGATTTGGCGGGTGCTCCGGCAATGGATTGTGGACAATCCCCATATCCTGCTGAGGTGCTGGAGCTTGTTGTTGCGGCTGTGGAGCTGGTTGCTGTGGTTGCTGAGCCTGCTGTTGCCGAGGAGGCTTTCTTACTTTCATGGTGGCGATGAACTGTCTCATCTCGTCCCAGTTAATGCCACCCTGGTCATTTAAATCATAAATATAATCCTTGAAATGGAAGCAATGGTTGACATTATGGCCAGGAGAGCGGTGGAAAACACAGTAACGGGACGTGTCAACATTCGCGGGCCACGCGGCCCTTTCCTTTGGTAGCATGAGTAAATTGGCAGCCATCAAGGCATTGAAAATATCCGGGAGACTTTCTGGCAATGGTGGATAAGGGGCCCTTTTGGGGCCAAGTGGTCTCATTTGCTGTTGTTGTTGCGGTCCATAGTTAGTGGGTGGCGGTACTTGGTGGTACTGTTGCGGAGCTGAGGGATCTGCGTGGGGCGCTTGGTTTTGTGGAGGAGCAAGGGAAGGTTGAGGAGTAAATTGGTGTTGTGGGGGTGAATTGAAGAGGGTCCCTTGTGATGGAGGTGGCGGGGGTCGTGGGTTAGATTGGCGAAAAGGTGTGGGGTTGCCAACTGCGCCAACCTGCTCATTGATGACGGTGCCCTCAGTCGTGGGCCCGCTATTGTTGACATTTGTATTTTTCTTGAACAACTTTGGCTTTGGTTCAAACATACCCATGATGGACGAATCCTTCATTTGGGTTTGAATATAACGAGCTCTTTCATAGAGCTCCTCCATGGTTGTCAATCTGCTCATGGCTAATATGTGCCGGAACTGAGGGGTTGCATTGGATATAATCATCTTAACATGTTCCGATTCAGACAACGTATCTTTCAACTTTTTGGCCATTGATCGCCACCTATCAGCAAATATTATGAAGTCCTCCTCGGGCTTCATTTTTTCTACAACCAAATCTGTAACTGAAAGGGAGGGTCCAACCCGGTCCCTATACTTCTGCAAGAATTTCCTTTGAACCACATCAAAATTGCTGGCATCTGCGGGTTCCAAGGAATAAAACCACTCGAGGGCTGGCCCCTCTAAAGATATTCTAAACAAATAAGCCAAAGAGGCCTTATTATCTTTCCAAAAGGAGGTCTCGTACATGAAATCCTTCAAATGAATAAAAGGATTGCCAGTTCCATTGTATTGCCGAAAATTCGGCATCTCAGAAGGCGGCAGATGGAAAACTGGCAGTGTAGGGAGAGAGATCTCCGGGGCATTCTTGGCTGCAGTAACTTTCTTAAGTTGCTCTTCCATGCTGGCCAACTTTTGGAGCAGTAGAACATTGGTGTCGGACTCGACCGGGGCCGGATTTTGAATGAAAGAATTCGGTATAGGCGTCTGTAGAATTCGGGGAGGTTGGAGAAACTGAGGCCTAACCGCTGAGTAGCTTGCCTGTTGGGCTGGCATGGCCGCACCAGGCGTTGGTGGACAAGAGGGGGGTTTGTGCAAGACCGCTTGGTCATTAGTGAGGTGATGGCCACTCTCGGCCGGAGGGGGATTGGAGGATGAAGAGGGAACGGACTTCCCTTTCAAAGCGACCTGAACTGCCTGCCGCTGGGAGTCATCTAATTGAGATAGAGCATTAATCAAATCAGTAACATTGAAAGATGGGGAGGGGTTCCCCGAAGTGTTGGAGGGTAAAGCCTGAGAAGAGGGCACAACCTCTTGAGTAGTGGTATCAACCACATGAACTTGAGGATAATGAGAATGAGGAGGAGGGTAATTCCCCTCATTATAGATAGAATCTTGGGGAACCTCATAGGATTGACCAAAAACATTCTCCTCCACATCATCATAGGAATATCCGTACCTTGCCATGTTGATAATCTTACCTGAACGGAGTTGCATGCTTAAAAAGAGAGAATGCTTTATGAAGGAATTATCACACAATCAATCACCCAATCGAAACAAGCTTAAGCAAATCAACCCAACCAAGTTTATGCAATCAAGTTGAGATGAACGCAAGATTTTAGTGTTATGTTTGAGATTAGAGTGAGTTAAATAGCAGAATAATTCACTCCTCTTTGCAAAGTGAAACCTAGTTTGGGTCCAAGTGTAGTCTCCGAGTTAACTAGGTTCTCTCTCTTCTTACCAGCGATAGGTTCTCTAAACTCTGGGTACTTCAAAGGTACAACCAGCCCAGCATCCGTGAGGGAATCCACGGGTGCGGGGACTTACGGAGGTCTTAGAAAAGGGATTTTCGGTCCAAAGAGACGGAATGCTCAATGGAGGGTTGTCCCGATTCCAAGAGAGGTGCGTGGAATCCTAGTGTAGAGAGAGGAGGTCTCTCAACCAAATGCCACAAAATGCAGTATAAGATAAGCCAATCACAGCAATATAATCAAATAATCAATGTAAGTATGAATCCAGCATGAATAGATAGAAACAGCAAAGCTCTGTAAACACACAGGAAAGAGGCGACGTAGCGGCAGTCGCTATCAATAACAGAGACGACAGCGTAGTTGTCGTGAATCATTGGGAGAGGCTCACAGACAATGCAAAAACGCGCCTTGATGTGGGGCGCTAAATATGATAAAGACGCCTCTGACAGAGGGCGTCAAATGTGAGTGGTGCGCACGATCGACGAAAACGCGCCTTGGTGCGAGGCGCTGCCAAATAAAAAGACGCCTGAGGGGAGGGCGCAAATTCACAGAAGCAGCAGATATGATGAAAGACACCTTCGTGGAAGACGTTAAACAGAAAACAGACGCCTTGGATGAAGGCGTTAAATAAAAAGGAGCCTTTGTGAAAGGCGTTAATTCAAAAAAAATAGCAATAGATTAATCACAAGCTGGCTTATCCCGGGGAGTGTGCAGTGTGCACAGTTGAGGGTGCCCGTGGGGCACAAAGGAGGGGTACCGTGGGTACCAAAAGGAAAGGGCATGCGTGGGTGCCAAAGGGGAAAAGGCATGCGTGGGTGCCAATGGGAAAGGGCACGCGTGGGTGCCAATAGGAAAGGGGTAATCAACAGAAAAATAGTGGATGTCCCACCGTGATCGCCAATTTGTGAATCATGGAAAATAATCCACTTTTAAGAAAAATATATAAGCATATGCATAAGAAGAATAATGAAAAGGGGGAGTAAAAGAGCACGTGGTGCTACTAAGGAGAGTGATCGCCAGAGGGGTTACCTCAATAAGAAGAAAAGATGATCGCGAATACCTAGTGATAATAGGATGCGGGATGGATGTGGGTTACTTCCTCCACCTTCTATCGGCCGGTCGATGAAGGGGGTCTTCCTTTTTGATTACCCTTAAACAAAGAACAAACAAGTAAAAGAAAAAGAGATCAGCCAAACGTGAGTGTAGTATCAATCCCAAGATGAAAGATGCTGATGAAAGAAGAGCATAAAGTGTGCACCTTTCGTTTGTTTTTAAAACCCTTAGCGAATTAGGGAGGGGAGAAGAGATGCAATGAAAACTAATGCAAGGAAAAGGCTATACGATGATGAACAGAGATGAATGAAGACAAAAAACGAAGAGAAGAAAAGATCCCTGCTGTTCCTGTAAACAGAAAAGGGAAAACACTTTGCTTCAGATGTGGCAGCAGGAGGAAGCAAAAGAGAAATCAATAGCTCTTAATCTCAATCGCCAGCACCCGTGAAACTCTGTGTGTGTGTATCTGTGTGTATATGTATGTCTCTCTAACCCCGCGTGAGATCGACCAGGCGACTCTTTTATAGGGTTTCGATCATAGATAATCACAAATTTGGGGAGATAAGAATAGGCAGTGGTCGTCAATGGCAAGGACTCTAGTTTCCAGATCGAGCAAGGTGATCAAGAAAGGCAGGGAACTCTTCAGGAAAGGCGAGTTTAAGCAGGACACGAAAGGGTGAGACACGACCTACCAAAGGGCGTCAATTCAGAATTGACGACCTGCTCCAGGGCGTTAATTCAAAAGACGATCGGAATCACGGCGTCACTTTCTGGATTCAATTTTGGCAACAAAACCTTCTTAATTTGAAAAATTGCGAAAAGACGCCTGAAGCAAAGGCGTTAAACAAAAACACGCCCTATGGAAGGACGTTAATCATTGATTTCAATCGGGGTGGGATTTGTAAAATACCAGGAATTGATGCTCTTCCCTGTGGTCGTCCTTTCTTAAGAACACGCCCCAGATTAGGTCACTATTTAAAACACGCCCCTCTTCAAGTCGTTAATCACCAAAAACCCAAGAATAAATCACAAAAACACACAAAAATAGAAAAACTTTATATTATAGAAATATTGAAGTTCACTTTGGGGCGTTAACATAGTGACATGAGATTTGATCAACATAGCGTCAATTTTGGCGTGTCTACAGTGAGGGGTTATCTCTAAGTGTGATGGGAGATGGGACATTGGCCTCAATGGGGTGGCTTGACATTCTACCCGAGACAACAAGCTCCAGATTATGGATAAGTTCGGGCTCCTCGGGGATAGGGAGGAATAAAAGGAGGTCACTAGTGTAGCAACCAATGGTACATATTGAGGTGATGGAACCAACACATAGATGAATGTGGCTAAGGCATTTAGGTCAGTCGGTCCCTAGGGTCAACATGTTGGTTAGCTCAAGTTGTCATTCTAGACCCTTGATAAGATCATCCAAAGTCTCTACATTGTAGTAGGATTGGTTGTTGGTGCGATGGGACATGAGGGGCACCATCGGGAGATTTCGCTCTATGGAATGGCAGATATGGGCTGTAATATCATGGATTTGACTCTCCTTTAGCCAACTAACAAGGGGCCCACTTAAGATGAGTTTGGTCCCAATTAGAGGGGACAGTGTAGAGTGGAGTTCAAGTTGTATGGGGGAATGTAGGGCTTCCTCCTCAGCTTGGGCTTGGGTTTCCCCAAGGGTGGGGAGAGGATCTAGGATGTTCTCTATCTCTAGATGGTCGGGTGTAAGGGCCACGGCCTTTTCTACAAAGGGGATGGGAAGGTCTTTGGTGGGTGGGGTGGTGGTAGTTGACAAATGGTGCACCCAGGGTGGTATGCTAGGGTGGGATTGGGTTGGGGTAGGGAGTTGAAGTAGTGGGGGTCTATGATAGGGCCGGGTTGGGATAGGGAGTGGGAGGTGGGATGGGTGAGGGAGCTTGGGTTGGATGGTGTTGGGGGGTGTGTTCTTCATGGGGGAAGGTTGAGGGGCCGAAGTGGAGACCTTAGGTTGGCCGGGTGGGGATGGAGGAGTGGTCGTGCTCCTCGGCCTATGGCTACCCGGGTAGGAGGGGAAGTGTCGGGGGGCGTAGGCGTTCCTAACCTCGGTCTTCATTTCCTCCCAAGTGCCAATCAGAGCTTGCCCGCGGATCCTCCTTAAACCCTCAACAATTAGCCAACGATTTTTGGCTTGCTTGGAGAGGTGCATTTTGCCTAGCCTCACTTTCCTCTCTTCGGTCAAGGGGTACCCATTAAAGTATTGGTCCATAGAAACCTCCCAATCTAGATAGAGGCTTGGGTTGTAGGATCCATCAAAGGCGGGGGTTTTGACTTTCAAGAGGTCCAAGCGGTGGTCACCTAGATTTTACCGAGGGTAACTCTCATTCATCGTTGGTGCGGGCACATTTCCCCTAAGTTGATCGAGTCGAGAAGTGATATCATCAAGCCGTCCGAAAACGTTGGGCAGGGCCTCCATGAGGGAGTTGATGTGGTCAACCATGTTGGCAGCGGGGATTCCATGGGGTTTGGGATCCATTGGGAAAGGCGAAAAAGAAGAATGTGACCGGTATGAGGTAGCCATTCACATGGGGAACTGATGATGCACGAGGTGGCCCGATGATGACTCTAATGCAAGCATGCCCAAGGACTTTTTTTAACTAAAGTTATACTTGCAAGGGGCAGGGGGAGGACTCGACCCCGGCCACCTTACAAGAAGATTTTATATATATGAAGTAAAGGGAAAGAGAAGGGGTTAGGGATACATGGGACCACGAAGGTCGGGGGGTATCCTACTAAGGAAGGGAGGAGCCCAATAACAACAAATGGGCAAGGCCCAATAAGCCAACAAGAGTAATCCTAACACGAAGCCCAAAACAAGGAGAAAAGTAACGCTGGTGTAACACATGCTGAACGTGGTCGCCGGTGACAGCAAAGATTGGCCGGCGATCGGGAGCGTGCCTGGGGTGGCCATCCACCCGGAGACGTAAGCGCTGCAGCAGGCGAGGCCTCGAACGGGGGCTTGGGGGACCACGTCGGAGCAGTCGCCAAGAGCCCACCAGCCGTGGCAGACGAGCGAGGAGGGGTAGCAGGGTGCAGGAACGGTGCCACCAGACCCAGCATGCAGAAGGGTAGTAGGTAGAGGAGGCGCTAGCCCCCTGGTAAAAGCCAGGGCTGGAAGCGACGACCAGCAAAGATGGGGCAACGACCGGGAGGAGCGGTGCACCGACCGGAGCGATGATGCATCGACAGTGCATCGACCTCAGCGGCAAGGGTGCATCGACCTGAACGGGGGGGAGAATCGACCAAGGCGCGAGGGGCAGCATGGGGCCTGCACCAACCGGGGGGGTCCAACGACCAACGCACGGGGACAGGACAGCAGGCGAGGCCTCGGTAGGCAGGCAACGAAAACAGCTGGGCGCTTGGTAGAGTAGCACCAGAACCAGCTAGACCCGCCAGAGGGGGACCAAGCAAGCAGGGGGGAAGAGAGACGGAGGGAGACGGAGGTCTGACAGGGCCAAAGGAGAACCGAAGGGGGGGAGGGCAGAGGCCAGGCAGAGGCTGGAGGGTCGAGAGGGGGCAAAGCCCACCAATAGGAGATCGAAGGGGGAGGGGGAACGTAGGGGCAGAGAAGGCCCAAGGGATGGAGACGGAAGAGAAAGCAGGGGGGAAAGGAAGGAGTGCAGGGGAACAGATGGGTGAAGAGGAAGCCTAGTCCAAGGGGGCAGGCGACAGAGGGTAGCAGGAGGGAACAAGAGGGGTGGAAGGGGCAATAGCTAGGGGAGAAGGCCGAGGGAGGGGGTCAAGGGTGGGATGAGGGGGGCAAGAGGGGGAGGCCCAAGGGGGAAGCACCGGTGGAGGCCGGCGACAGAGGAGGAGGCCAGAGGACAAGAGCAGGGGAGGGGAGGGGGCCAAAGGAGGGTGGGAAAGGCTAGGGGAGGAGCAAAAGGAGGGGAGGGGGTAGAAGAGAGAGCAGGAAGGTAGACGGAGGGAACACCTGGAGCACAGGCGACGAAGGTGGAGGGGGGGCTGGAGCAGAGGGAGGGAGATGGGGGGTAGGGAGGAGAAGAACGAAGCAGAAGGAGGAGGGGTAGAGGCACAGGAGGACGCCTGAGCCAGGGAAGAGGTGGAACGCCGTTGAGGGAAGGGTGGGCACCAGATAAGGAGAGTCAAAGGCCGAAGAATAAGTGGGGTAATGTACCCACTGCCGTCCCATTGCAGGTAGTGGGAGGGAAAGGATGGACATGGCAAGGAGAGGGAGGAAGCGTAAGACCGAAGGGGGTGATAGACAGTCCAGAAGGAGGTAACCCGATGGCGTGAGGGAGAAGCCAACAGCGTGTCGAGCTCCTAGCGAGGGGGAGGCGCCCAAGGATGCAACGCCGATGTCGGAGGGAGCAACAGCGGGGGGGGGGCACTAACCGAAGCAGGGCCGAGAGCACCAAGAAATAGAGTATCGTTTCTTGGCTGCGTCCCATCGAGGTTGGGGTACGTGGAGCTCAAAGGAGCATCAAGAGAGGACGAGGCAACAACATGGGTCAACGAAGGGGAGTAGTCAATGCCTTGGGAAGCCGCATCAGGGACTCCCGCCATCGGTTGCGTGCTCGAGCGAACAAGAATGTGTCGACGGGGGGAAGAAGATGGCACCGCAGCGGGTAGCATCGCGTCACCGGTGAGACACAGGGAGAAGGGAGACCAGCCTAGGAGAGGCCCAGGAGGGGTAGGCAGAGCCTCGGCACCGGGCGCGGTGGTCAGAGAAGAAACCGTGGGCACGGACGAGGCGCCATCGTGAAGAAGGATAGGAAGATCGATGGCATCGACGGTGGACGGGTGGAAGGGGAAGGCCCACCATGAGGGCCAGGGCTGGGAAAAGGTGCTCCAGCAGGGCACGACGACGGGGCTGGGGGAGGGAGGAGCCCAGCAGCAGTGCCGGCGGTGGCAGGAGCCGCAGGGGGACCTCCCACGTCCAAGACGCCGAGGCCAGATACGGTGGCAGGGGGGCAGGAGCTGGGACGGCAGAGCCGCCGGTGGCAGAAGACAGCAGGGAGGGAAGGGGGAGGCTCAGAGCCTCCCCCCCCACCAGCCATCACCGGGGAGACGCCAGAGCAGGAGCTTTACTGCCACAAAGCTAGGTTCGGAGGGGGAGGCCTGCCCTAGGACTTGACTTGTGAGAACAAGTCAATGACTTGCTCTGATACCACTTGACGTGAGACAACCCAGGGATGCAATGGGATAAACCGGATGTGCCTTGGACCTAGACTCGCAATCACAAAGACAAGCAACAGACTCGATGTTGGCGGTAGCACTCACGCGGGGCACACTCGTTCCCGAAGGAAACTCCGAGATGATCGGGGGTTCTGAGGCGGGACCTCGCTGTTCCAAGGTGTGGCAAGGCTCAGGGCTGACCCCCGGAGGGGTTGGGACCCCCACCATCATGGGCTTCCAGCATGCCGAAGGCCGTGGGATGAATGGGGTGTTTCACTCAACTCACACCGCGATGGGGACTCACAATGCAAGTAAGTTGGGGACGGGTGCTCTCTCACTATCCGACGGTAGAGGAATATGATTCTAAATCATAAAAAGAAAAGGACTAGGAGAGGGGTACCGAGCGCTCACCTAATCGGTTTGAAGAAACCGATTCCGATCAGAGACGAAGGTGAGCGGGGAAGCATGGAAACGCCACCCGCACGCTGCGCCGATGCCGCTTGACCAGCGATAATTGGTTACAGCACAACACCTCACGCATGAGGGGTGATCTCAGGGTGGGAATGAACTTTATTACAACCAAATTGTACCTCCATGTAGGGAGGGGCTTTCAGCCAGCCAGGCGAGGGGTGGGGAATGAGCGAAGGCTGGTTCTGTCCGGTCTGATCCTACTGGACAGCAAGCGAGAGTCGGGGATGCCACGAACTCCTCCGAGTGCTGCAGGGAGCGGGACTGGTGCTGAAGCATCCTGGGATGAGGCTGGTGCTTGCTGTGAAAGATGCAGGTCGTCCGGGGTCTGGTCGGGGCTGCTACAGGTCAGGAACCATGAATCGGTCTGGCTCTGTCTTGTCTGGCCCTATCGGACAGCAGGTCGACGTTGCTGGTGACACGGACTTCTCCGGTCGTTGATGGAGGTGGGGCCAGTGCATACTTGACCGTGGATGGGCCTGGGGCTTGCTGTAGGCTTCACGGAGCGTCTGGGGTCCGATCAAGGTTGGTGCAGCTTGAACTTCGTAGTCCGATTCAGCTCGGTCCAGTCTGGTCAGTAGGGCTGCACTGGATTGTCAGGATTCCCACGTGCTCCACGGAATGTTTCAGGGGGCGGGGCTAGAGTTGTCATGACAGTTGACGAGTCTGCTTCATGAGGTTGAAGATGGGGACCCCAAACGAGGTCGGGGGTGGTCGCAGTGAATAGAAAGATGGAGAGGGGTCCAACATGTGCCCAGAGAAGACATACTACGCACACCTGGGAGAACTACCGGACCGGGGTGCTCCGGTAGTCAAACGACCTCCTCCTTCCTGGAGCTGAAAGAGGACTCGTGGAAGATCGCCTCGGTAGAAGGGTGCGCTAGGAAGCTTGAAGTACGGGTTGTGGGAGCTTCTACAACTCGTCTCTGGATGTCTGCCGGAGATAGGTTGCGCAGCTTGACAAGAATCGCTCCTTCGGGCAGCTCCGATGTCAAAAGTAGGTGTGTGAGCACTCGGAACGAAGCTGACTCGAAGTCGAAGACGGCGGTGTCAGGGTGGTCACCTGGAACCTTGCAAAGAATCTGGGGGTGATGCTGCAACAGAGAGTATGACTCTGCTACAATGCTCTTTGGGTGGCAGTGGATGAAAATGGGGTGATAATGGGGTAGGAGAGGGAGGAAAGGGGGAAATGGGGATGGGGGTCTATCCCTGGTTGAGAGGAGATATGGGAGGGTGAGAACCAGGCTAGGTGGAGGGGAGGGGAGGGCTGGGGGGTGGAGCTAGCAGGGGGGTGAGTTGGGGTCGAAGGTCTGCCAAGGGTGGGAGAGAGAGCGGGTAGGGTGCAAGTTGGCATGGGAAGGAGAGCTAGTTTGAATATTTGTCTAATGGGCATTCAATGGAGGGGCCTTGGAGATGTGAAAGGGTGTGTAGGGAAGTGAAGTGGTGCTTGGGGGAGTGGGATTCTTCCTTGGGAGAGGGGGGAGACTCTTGGGGGCTATGGGAGAATTAATGGGGAAGTAATGGAGGGGTGGGGAATATGAGGGGTCAAGGTTATGTGGAGGGTGATGTGGCAACTAGGGTTGATGTGGCAAGAGGGGATTGGGCTGAGGTGGAGGAGAGGAGAAAGAGGAGGGGGTGATCTAGAGAGAGAGAGGTAGAGAGAGAAATGGGGCGCCCCCTTTAGAGAGAGAGAAAGAGAGAGAAGGAGAATCCTCTCCTAGAGGGGGGGAAGAGAGATAATTGCTCAAAGGAGTTGTATTTCTTAATGCATCAAAATTATGTACAATGGAGGGGGTAGTGTCCTATTTATAGGCCCTTAACTTTTCTATGACCAGAATACCCTTGACAAAACTACTAATGACCAAACAGGTCCAAGGGGGGCGCCCCTGGGCCAGCCCATCTAAGATTATTTAGGCTAACCTATTGACCCATTAACCTATTCAACTGACTCAATTAAAGGAAAATCACATAGATAGACTCAAATAAAGTGAAAAAAATACATAATATGACTAAAAAAATAAAGGGTAGCATGGGATGTCCTCATCATGGTCCCACTATGATCGCCAATTTGTAGATTCTAAGAAAATTCATTAAGGAAAAATAAAGAATCAATAAGGGAAAAGAAAGGGGAAAGAGGAAAAAATAGAGAGCAAATGAGCATGCGTGAATGCTAATGGAGTGTGATCGCCAAAGGGGATACCTCAAAAGATATGAACAATAAACAAAGGAGGGATCGTGAAGAATACCTTTGAAAATGGGGAGATGTGAATGTCCACCTTCTCTTTCTATCGGCCCGCCGATGAAGATAGTTTCTCTTATTTGATTACCCTTGCAAACAAAGAAAAATGCCAAAAAATGTACGGATTAGAACCAAGGTGAGTGTAGCATCAAATTCTAATAAAGACAAGTATGAAGAACATGAAATGGAACACACCTTGTTGGTGTTGGCTTTAAACCCCTATGATGCGGGACGGATGACCGACTCGGGCTAAGACCTACGACGGACTCGAAGTGCAGCCAGCACTAGCATACTAAGGCAAGCCGGGCGGCTGACCACCGTGGTATTCTCCGGGTGGAGACGTCTCTCAACAGCGACTCTCTTGAGCCTGACGATCGTCCCTTGCGTGGGAAACGTGGGGATCGTGGCGATTAAGAAACCACCGTCGCCTAGGGTGCTAATTCGCGCTCGGTGCTCGATTGGAGCCACGGAACGGGCGCTCACAACTCACAATCGCGGTGAATTTGAAACTAGCTATCGGCCCTATTCTCACAAACACAGCAATATAGAAAGCATACTAAACAGCAAATGTAGATGTCGGAACGAGCACGTACCTCCACGACTAGTCGTGGGGAAGAATTCCCGGCCGATTTCTGAACAACCCTAATACACAAATGATTAACTTTACAATTTCAGAAGTTTGGCCCACTCCACACAGGGAGGTATCGGGCTACAATCAATAACTTTGGGGTTGCTGGAACCCGGGTTGACGGGCCACACTCGCAGGAGGCGAGGAACGCGTGCCGGAGCCGCTCGGGTACGCCGACGGAAAGATGACCCGGTTCTGCCCGCGTTGGTCACCCTGCGCAGCGAGCTTACGGAGGCTAGTACGGCTGGATCCGATACCCGATCGGAGCACCGTTTGTTGGAAAATGTCGGTGACTGGATGTAGTATCTTCACTCCAAAGATCGTGAACAGATGCCCTCAGATCTGGGCACAGTGACGAATCTTCTGAGGTTCTGGTTTTATGCTCACAGAACTGCACAGAAACACGGTAAAATGTTGGGAAAATGGTTGCCGATGTCGGATCGGGGCGTTCCTTGTGGGAGATGGTAGAAGACGTCCAGTGAAAGAAATACTCTAAAGATCCCTCACATGGATCTTGCCCGGATGAAGCGGGGCAGGCTCTGAAAGTTGATTCTAGTTCTCAGCCGGGACTGCTCAGACCAGCCCACGCGATCCCACGAGAACTGCCGTCACGATCAGCACCGGTCACGGATCGAGGTGAAACCAGCGGAAACACGAATAGAACTTGAACTTCTACTATTGCTCTTCAGGAACCAACTTCAGATGGTGTCGGGGTTGGGCTGGAGAATTCAATACACAGTCATCTTCAGATCTGGGCAGCAATCTGGGGCAGATCTGCGCGCCTCCACGAGAAAAATCGCCACCGTTGCTCACGAACTCCGATCGATGCGAAACCAAAGCTGAAAGTTTTCTAACTTGTAGAGGTATCACGGATAAATTTTGTGGAAGAAGAATATAAGAAGAGAAGAGGGATATGAGGTCAAGTCACACGACCTAGAACTGTCCCGTCACAGGACAGCAACCAGGGAATCACTCCCAAGAGAATCACTCTCTAATGCACTTATCTCTTAACAAAACTTCATTCTATTAAGCATAAACACTATACATGCCCTTATATAGGGAAATGGAAGGGGTAGGGGGGAGGGGACTTGCGCAAGATGCAAGTAGGGGGAGGGGTGCGCATGGATTAAGACCCTTGGTGAAAGGGAAAGGGGGACAAGGGGACATGGTAGCTCACCTACCTTTGAATTTCAAGGTAAAGATGGTAGGTGGCAGCCATGTGGAACTTGACCAGCAGCCATTTGAATGCTCCATGTGGTAATTGAAGAAGAAAATCAAACTAGCTAGCCTAATACCAACAAAAAAAGAGGGCGCCCCCTTCATTGGGCCTTGAATGGGCCACTTTGGTCTATGGCTTAACCAAGCCCATTCCAACCTAGATGGCTTAAGGCCATTCCACCCTTGAAGGCCCATGAATGAAGAGAGCCCACTCTAGATTATCCAATCTAGATAGCCCATGTGGAAGGAAGCCCATATGGATTATGGATCCATTAGAAATGGACCAAGGCCATTCCTTCTTATGGAATGCTTTAAGGGCTTTAACAAATTGGCCCATTAGGAGCCTTACAACCAGCCCTTTAGCAAATTACACATACAATAACCATTACAAGCCCAATTCAATGCCAAAAAAGGTCCAAATTCAAGCCAAATTATCCCCATTTTGAAGATAAGCCGATGTAGTCCACTTGGCGCTCCGCGTATGGCACCGTCGGTTCGCCGACGTGTCACGTGATCGCCCTGGTGTCTGCACCAATTCTCCCCGGGTGGGAGGAACTCGACCCCGTCGAGTAAGGGTCCCGAAGCTTGCGCTCTCCGCATGTGATCAAGGTGTTGGTCATCGTGGGGCATCCTCGCCAACGCACTAGGACGTGTGGGTATGCGCCGTTCCTTGTGGTGGTCACCTGCTCATCCAGTATACAATCTATATGCATGCGTTGAGGCTGGAAGAGGTGGACTCTCGGGTGAGGGTCACTCCAAATAGAAAGATAAAGCTAGAAACTCACTAGGGATCACCGCGGGTTCCAATAGGCTACCAGAGGAAACATGGAACGTCGAATTGACACCATTGTCGTTCGGTAGTTCAATATCGTACGCTTTCGGACCCACTTGTTTCTTAACCCGGAAAGGGTGGGGATCATGGACTTAGAGTGGCTTTCGGTCTCCGGGCGAAAACCTGTCAGGTATGACCCTGATCTAGATGTACTCTCCCTTTGAATCCACGGATATGTAGCATGCATTGGCTACCTCCTTATGCGTGCTTGGCTGGCCTTTGATTGGGACACGACTTAATACATACCAAAACAAACTCGAAAGACAAACAAACACACACACATGACCTTAGACAAACCTATGGTTAGTCCGACCTACGCATGGATGATGGCGGACCAGGACACCCAAATGTGTGCCATGCATACACTAGATGCAACCAAAGGTAGGTATGATGATGTACTCCTAGACACCCAAAAAGACACCATGCATGCAAGGACTTCCCATCAGATGTGGGTGTGGGTGGGCTAAGAGGTTCATCACCACGACATGTAGGTAAGGCATGCCATGCTTCCCAATAATCGGACCTATTGCTATGTGGAATTTGATTGGCCCGAGTGGGAAGAGAGTGGTAGGGGACTTCCTTGACAAAGTAGAGGGGAAGTGGTGGAGCACGAGGCTTACTAGAGAAGGGGTCGAATGGGTCAAAGAATATGTGACCCCCCGGTTCCTCTATTACATAGTCCCATGTTTGAAATTCATGAAGGTGATGGTCACCTCCATCCATCGTGGTAGATGGGACAGTGTATAGAAGATAGGGCTCCTCCCTCGGGATAAAAGGAGTGAAGTCGGGCTCGACCGGTAGCGGGAGGAGTAGAAGAACCTCCGTGGTAACATGACCCACGGTGTACACGGAGGTAATGGACCCTAAGGTGGAATGGGTGAAGCTATGACTGGTGGGTCGGTCAAAGCCTGGGACCAGCAAGTGCGTAAATGCCAACTGCCGGTCTAACCCTTTAAGAAGGTCATCTAATGAATCCACATAGTGACTAGACCGGAAGGTGGTGTGAAATGAGTTGCTTGGCACTAGAGGTAGTGTGGGGTCCATGGACGGGAAGGGAGGTGGGACCAAGCCATCTTTGAGCCAGCTAAGGAGTGGCTCGGTGATGAAAAGTATTCCCGTAAGAAACACGGGTGGCTCGGGCGGAGGTGGCTCCAAACAAGACGGCTCCGAATGAAGTTCGGAAGGAGAGGATGGCAATGGATCACTCACGGGTGATGAAGGAGGGATCTCCATGATGAGGAGAGGGCTTGGGGACCCCGTTGATGGGGCTGGGTTAAGACTACCGGCGATGACCTCCTTAGGCTCGGGTAGGAGTACATCACTAGGAGTACGTGTCCTATCCACCCCATCCAACCGGTCCAAAATCATTTGCATAAGTTCGGCAACGGAGTGGGTTGGAATAGGGATATCATGATGGACTCACCCGTAGTCAACCGTCTTAGGATTGGGTCTTGGCTCATCTACGTGTGGGACTCTTTGTCTCCGACTAGAACCCACTTGGTTGGAAGTGATTGGGTGGGGCCGGTTGGAGGTGACCGGTTGGGGCACGTAGACCTTCCTAAGCTCTCTCTTCATGTCCCACCATGACGCGATGGGCCATTGCCCCCTAACCTCTCTCATTCTTTCGATGTAATCCCACTTTTCGGCAGCCTCATGAAGAAGCCGCTCTTTAGCGAAAGAGAATTATATTGCCTCGGACATAGTATAACAATCAAAGTAGGTGTTCATGGTGGCCTCCCACTTGAGGTAGATGCCCGGGTCATTGGAGCCAAAAAAATATGAGGCTTCAGGCCTACAGAAGTGGAGAGGATGGTTGCCAAGCCCATGGGTGGGCCAACGGTCATATCGCCTGGGCGACCGGGAATCCATGGGAAGTTGGAGAACTACATGTTAGACATGCCGACACTTGGACAAGACACTAAACACGACCCCAAAATACTAATGCAAAGTTGGCATGAGACTCGACTACACACTTAGACATGACGATGTTGGAATGCACTAACTAGGAACCTAGACTTAACCCACTATTCGGTACGCGGCAGAGCTAAGCGATGCGAAGATCACTCGCGCAAGTGTGCGGCCTTCCCGATAGGCGTAGCCTAACGTTCGTGTCGCACCTTTTGATATACCGAGTAGAGGAATGCAAATGCAACCTTTGACTTAAATGACCCTAGACTTGAACGACGCTCTGATACCAATTTGATGCGAGACGGATGACCGACTCCGGCTAAGACCTACGACGGACTCGAAGTGCAGCCAGTACTAGCATACTAAGGCAAGCCGGGCGGCTGACCAGCGTGGTATTCTCCGGGTGGAGACGTCTCTCAACAGTGACTCTCTTGAGCCTGACGATCATCCCTTGCATGGGAAACGTGGGGATTGCGGCGATTAAGAAACCACCGTCGCCTAGGGTGCTAATTCGCGCTCGGTGCGCGATTGGAGCCACGGAACGGGCGCTCACAACTCACAATCGCGGTGAATTTGAAACTAGCTATCGGCCCTATTCTCATAAACGCAGCAATATAGAAAGCATACTAAACAGTAAATGTAGATGTCAGAACGAGCACGTACCTCCACGACTAGTCATGGGGAAGAATTCCCGGCCGATTTCTGAACAACCCCAATACACAAATGATTAACTTTGCAATTTCAGAAGCTTGGCCCACTCCACACAGGGAGGTATCAGGCTACAATTAATAACTTTGGGGTTACTGGAACCCGGGTTGACGGGCCACACTCGCAGGAGGCGAGGAACGCGTGCCGGAGCCGCTCGGGTACGCCGACGGAAAGCCGACCCGGTTCTGCCCGCGTTGGTCACCCTGCACAGCAAGCTTGCGGAGGCTGGTACGGCTGGATCCGATGCCCGATCGGAGCACCGTTTATTGGAGAATGTCGATGACTGGATGTAGTATCTTCACCCCGAAGATCGCAAATAGATGCCTTCAGATCTGGGCGCAGTGACGAATCTTCTGAGGTTCTGGTTTTATGCTCACAGAACTGCATAGAAACACGGCAAAATATTGAGAAAATGGTTGCCGATGTCGGATCGGGGCATTCCTTGTGGGAGATGGTAGGCAATGTCCAGTGGAAGAAATACTCTGAAGATCCCTCACATGAATCTTGGTCGGATGAAGCGGGGCAGGCTCTGAAAGTTGATTCTAGTTCTCAGCCGGGACTGCTCAGACCAGCCCGCGCGATCCCACGAGAACTGCCGTCACGATCTGCACTGATCACGGATCGAGGCGAAACCAGCGAAAACACGAAAAGAACTTGAACTGCTACGATCGCTCTTCAGGAACCAACTTCAGATGGCGTCGGGGTTGGGCTGGAGAATTCAATACACAGTCATCTTCAGATCTGGGCAGCAATCTGGGGCAGATCTGCGCGCCTCCACGAGAAAAATCACCACCATTGCTCACGAACTCCGATCGACGCGAAACTAAATCTGAAAGTTTGCTAACTTGCAGAGGTATCACGGATAAATTTTGTGGAAGAATAAGATAAGAAGAGAAGAGGGATATGAGGTCGAGTCACATGACCTAGAACTGTCCCGTCACAGGACAGCAACTAGGGAATCACTCCCAAGAGAATCACTCTCTAATACACTTATCTCTTAACAAAACTTCATTCTATTAAGCATAAACACTATACATGCCCTTATATAGGGAAATGGAAGGGGTAGGGGGGAGGGGACTTGCGCAAGATGCAAGTAGGGGGAGGGGTGCGCATGGATTAAGACCCTTGGTGAACGGGAAAGGGGGACAAGGGGACATGGTAGCTCACCTACCTTTGAATTTCAAGGTAAAGATGGTAGGTGGCAGCCATGTGGAACTTGAACAGCAGCCATTTGAATGCTCCATGTGGTAATTGAAGAAGAAAATCAAACTAGCTAGCCTAATACCAACAAAAAAAGAGGGCGCCCCCTTCATTGGGCCTTGAATGGGCCACTTTGGTCCATGGCTTAACTAAGCCCATTCCAACCTAGATGGCTTAAGGCCATTCCACCCTTGAAGGCCCATGAATGAAGAGAGCCCACTCTAGATTATTCAATCTAGATAGCCCATGTGGAAGGAAGCCCATATGGCTTATGAATCCATTAAAAATGGACCAAGGCCATTCCTTCTTATGGAATGCTTTAAGGGCTTTAACAAATTGGCCCATTAGGAGCCTTACAACCAGCCCTTTAGCAAATTACACATACAATAACCTTTACAAGCCCAATTCAATGCCAAAAAAGGTCCAAATTCAAGCCAAATTATCCTATTTTGAAGATAAGCCGATGTAGTCCACTTGGCGCTCCGCGTATGGCACCGTCGGTTCACCGACGTGTCACGTGATCGCCCTGGTGTCCGCACCACCCTATGTAAAGGGTGGATAAAAATATGATGTATGAAGAGGGAGGGTGCAAGTGTTGCACTAAGGAGATGTGCTAGAGTGCGCAAAAGGGAGATCTCAATATTGAGATGATAAAAAAAAGAAATAGGAGATGAAGAAGATGATGCATGCAATGCTTATGATGATAAAATAAAAAGAGAAGGGGAAAGCTTATTGGTTTATTCTCCAATTGGGGCTTTGAATCTTTAAGAGTGGAAGCAACTCCAAGGATGTAGCTTTAAGCACATGGGAGACCCCCTCTTTGAGCTCCCGGTTCGGCAGCACCTTCCCGTCAATTGATTAATCCCCCCCCCCTTACACAAGGGAGAGAGGGTCCCTATTTATAGGGCTGAAATTCACGGTTTAATCCTATAAAAAATAGGAAATCATATTTCAATTGGATTTGGAAAGAGATATTCATTGCCCAAGGTGTCCCCTCAACTTTAGAAAGCCTTAGGATCCTTTCCCAAGTGGAAAAGGACCTCAAAATGGAGAAAGAAGGAGGTTCTGTCTGGATTCGGAACTCTGTAAGAATGAGCAACCACCACAGTGGGCACTAATTAAAATATCGACAGTGGAAAGAGGCGCCAATTGGAAGTGTATGGAAGGTTAAGATATTTCCAAAATTGGAAAAGAATTGGCGTCTGGGGACATTTCGCCAATTAGAAATTAATAAGAATTTTGGACGGAGTTAAAAGCTTAGAAAATAGCAAGGAAATTAGCGACTTACCGTCCAAATGCTTATTTATGAATTAGCGACCTTTCGGACAATCGCAGAATCAAAAATAATCCGAATTCGGCTCAAAACATGAATAAAAGAATTGGCGCCTTCCCAGTAGTCGCTAATTAAAGAATGAGCGACCTTCCGGAGTGTCACCAATTCAAAATCTTATAAAATCAGCTCAAAATCGGTTAAAAATATAGAAACAAGAATGGGCCCTCTCCTGGTCGGGCGACAATTAAAAATGGGTGCCCAGTCCCCCAGTCGCCCATTCCTCATGACCAAAAGGCCATCGGAAGCTTCTCTCTGTGGTCACCTCGGTGACTGCGTTCAAGGAGGGCTGGGTAAAATTTATATTTTTAATTTTTAACTCAAAAGAAATGGCGCCCTGGACTTGCTCGCTTATTTAAATGGCATCCAGAGGTCTGACTCCAATTCTCACAGGCTCCGAAAAATTAGAGAAAAATCTCAAAAAAATCTAAAAAAATAAGAAAAAATAGAAGAAAGCTGGTGAAAGTTAAAAACTCAAGAAAAATGAGAAAAGTCACTCAAATAAGTCAGTTTGAGTGTCAATTAGGGCATTACAAGATAATAGGAGATATGCTCAAAATGATGCCGATTTTGACATATCTACACTCATCACTAGAAGATAAGGAATTTTCATCACTCCAAGTAGCGACCATTGCCCTTTTCTTCTTCACTCATTCATGTTTCCTTTTTGTATTTCTTTTTCAACTTTGGACACTCACTTCTCATGTCACTAGCTCTCTTACATTCATAGCAAATAATCTTATTTTCTTCAGATCCCTCCCCCTTAGGAGATGCATGCTAGCTTGTAGTTTCTTGAGTTGTGAAACTTCTTCTTGCACATGAACTACCTTACTTATCTTGTAATCATGTTGATCTCATATTCTTCCTTCTTGTCTCATTCACTTTCATTACTTGAGCTAGAGGAAGATGACACAGCCTTGAGTGCTATATCTAGATTTCTTCTTTTTGGATTTGTCATCCTGCAACCTTAAGATGCTACTTTCATATGTCATCAGTGATCCCATTAACTCATCTAAAGAAAGAGTGGACAAATTCTTGACCTCTTTAATAGCCACGACTTTAGGACTCCATGAGACAGGAAGTAAGCGTAGAATCTTCCTTACTAAGTCTACATTTGAGTAAATCCTATCAAGCGATTTCAATCCATTCACAATATGGCCGAACTTAGTGAACATTTCACTGATTGACTCTTCAAGATTCATTTTGAAGAGTTCATACTTATGCACGAGAATGTTGATTTTCATCTACTTAACTTGAGATGTAATTCCTTCGTATGTAACATGTAGTTTATCCCAAATTTCTTTAGTAAAGTTACACATAGAAATCTCATTGTATTCATTGGTGTCTGTTGGCACGCAAAATATGATCAACGGTGATCAAGCCGCAAAGACAAATGATACGGCCCACTAAAGCACAGAAGCTGATGAAGATCAACACATTGAAGACTTCTCAAGCCGCCAGAGCCTCGGGTCACCTGGGATGAACACCGGGGACTTCACCTCAGGAGAGTTGAGATGAATCCACAACCAACCGGCAGCGCGACCAAGCCTGCCTAATGATCCGGCGTCGACTCCGTCGTGCCGCTACCCCACACCCGTCGCCCGACCAAGGACGACGGTCTACCCGGTGGCTCGCCACCTCAATGAAGACTCTCCTAAGGAGGAAGAACGCCCTCGACCCCTCAAAGCAAAGGATCAAAGGTTCTGATAGCAGAAGACCCCGATTACCCGGCACGGGTACAGCTTCTCAGCACATGGGGCCCATCGGCGGCCAGATGATCGCCCGGTCGAGGCAAAAACACCCCGGGCGGCATATCACTACCCGTGGGAGCTACCATAACAAGTCGAGATGAGTCGTCAATACAAGCCGTGATGCCGAGAGCCGTGTCAGCGAAAAACCCATGTGTTTGAGCTTAAGGCACATGAATGCTAAAAGTAACCATTTGGCGGCTCAGAATTCTCATCTATGGCCTCTTCTATGACCCGGCAAGACTACGGAGAAATGAAAGGTCGCAGCAACCCTCGAGGTCAATTCGAAGCCTATTATCGGGCCCGCACCGGGTTAAGGGGATCAAATGGCTCGAATCCAATGCGCTCCTGCTAAACCGATGTGCCCCGCAAATCCGGCGCGCCCCTTTTAACCTTGGGCAGCCTTCTAAACCTGCGCACCCCGTTCAGCTTGAATCCGGCGCGCAAGATGGTTGTAAACCGGCATGCTAAACCCCACGTCGGATTAAGCTCGTTCGAATGGTTTCCTATATATGGGACCTCATGTTCGAGAACAAAGAAGGGAGGAGAACAACAACAAAAAGGAGAGGAGAAAAATAACAAAAAATGGAGGAGAACAACAACAAAAAAGGGGGAGGCAACAACAAGAAATGAGGAAGATAAAAAGAGAGAGAAGAGAGCTTGGAGAGGAAGAAAGGGGGAGCAGAGGGTCCATTCGTTTCGATACCATGTTCTTCATCCCGCCGTCTACTGCGAAGTTTCAAGGTGGGTTGGCGAGTCTGGCGGTGTCTACCTCTGCTATTTTCTTTTTCTTACTCCGCTGATGTAGCTCCATGGTGCATTATCCCCAAAGGGCGATGATATGAGCCCGGGGCTTTTCTCGAACCCCCTGACTCTAATCGCACCTGTTTCTTTTCTTTCCTCCTTTCGGGAATGAAATCGGTCTCAGACGACAACGCTGAGCCGAATGGGTTGTAACGTTTTCATTATGCGACTGAATGAAGGAAAGGGTGTGGTTGCTGCTGCCTCATAGTCTATCTCCGCCACCCCTTGTATGTTATTCGTTTGGGTTTTCTACCACCGAATACGCCTCAGATCTTAGAGGCAACATTAATGAACCCCCTCCCCGGGGCTCTCTCTGTCGTATAGATGGTGTGAATGAGTCAACGTGTTTAGATGTTCTCTCCTGGCCGGAGGGATGCTTATCCTTGCATCATCCTTCATCCCCGGAGGTGGCTCCTCAGTCCGTCCATGTTCATGGTTTAGGGTTAGGAGAATGAACATCTCCACTGTTCTTATCATATAGCTGTGCGTACCGGAGATGCTATCAAGCTATTCGACCTTTTACCACTTCCAGGAGCTCAGTCTGCTAGCCGACCTCTGGGTTTCGAGTCTGGTCTGCTGGCTCCCCTTCTAGCTTGCCCCTTTGATGAACGTGTGTATATATGGTCATCTGCCGGCTGTTCCCCAATTAAACGTATTCTGGTTATAGGGTTCTTTAGTTCTTTATCTTTTCGAAGAATTCACTGCCTGGGGAGGAGAACTGTCACGCCCCGAACAAGGCGGAAGTATCGGGACGTACAGTTAGGGACACGCTAGCAAGAGAGGGAACTAAATCTAAAACAATACACAAGTGCTACAAGATGGAAATGCTAAATGATTAATAATAAACTACGACTAATACAATAATCCTCAAGTTCAACTTAATACAACTGGAATAATCAACCACTAAAACTCAATAACAAACTGAAACTAAATGATCTCCAAACACAACTAACAATAACACACTGCTAACACACTAGAACTGGTACACTCAAGACATCACTCCTGCCCTTCCCCATCGGTAAGCGCGTCACCTGAAAAGCCTGGAAAAGGGGGAAACAACGGGGTGTGAGCTAACGCTCAGTAGGAAATAACAGACATGTATAAGTGATTAACAGTTTAATTACATTTTCAAAATGTCATGCTACAAATGATAAAAACAATAAAAAGATAACGATGATAAAACGAAATTCAAAGATCTTGCAAGGTCAAGAAATATAATGAATAGAATAGTAAGACAAGAATTTACTACAGGAGATAACAATAAAAGTTGGCCATATCAAGTCAATTCAAGTCATATCAAGCACGTATGTAATTTCATTTCCACGTCCAAGTAATGAGCAAGTACAGTAACCACAAGTAGAGTATAGAATAGTGACGAGTGGAAAGTGAAAAGTAGTAGAAAGTAATGTAGAGAGTAGTGGAGAGAGTAGTGGACAGTCCTAGATTTAACACATGTCAAGTACTGGTGCCAAATGCCACACCTAGTCATTCACCTCCCAGGGGTACACGTAGTGTTCGGGCGCTCTTCCCAGGACCAGACCGAGCCCTTAATTGTTTGCCAGGCATTGATTTCTTTGGATCAAAGATCCCACGAATCTAGACTTCCACAGTTTATGGCCAGAATTCCAAGGTTTAAACTAAGTAGCAATAACAACTTCAAGTAGGAAGGAGATTCATTTCCAGAATTTCAAGGTAAGTATAATCATCAAGGAGATTGAAATCAAGTCACAACAAGAGTTAATCGTGCTGCGCTACTGTACAACAGCAGCAATCAAACAAGTTAATCAACATATTAATCCTAATCATCAAGTTAAGATATCATGATTTAACCATTATCATTTGCATTCAGACAATTGCTAAGAAGCTGATTCAAGATGATAAGGCAAAGAACAACTCCCACAGGAGTGAAATATAATGCATTAACAGAGATTTAGTTACACCATTAACCACTAATTATGTGGGTTTCTATTTAATCTTGTATGCATTGAAATGAAGATGATAAACGGTGTGTTTTTACACTAAGTTTACATGTATGGACCAATGTTAATTGAAACTAAAAAGGGTACATGAATAGGTCATTAGTTCTTCAAAAATGTAGTTTTCAAAGTGTTTAGGTTGAATGGTTTGATTCCCCGATGATCCGGATTGATCCCCGGGTCAAATCATCAAAAAAAACGGGTTTACAATGCATGGGTCGACCCTTTGGGTCGACCCCTGGAAAAATTCCAGGGATGGGTCGACCCCTGGGTCGACCCCTGGCTACCTAGCTGCATGGGTCGACCCATGGGTCGACCCCTGCAAGTTGTGGGTCGACCCATTGGGTCGACCCCTGCAAGGCAGCAAGCTGTTGCTTGCAGGGCTGAAATGGGTCGACCCGTGGGTCGACCCCTGGGTTTCCAGACCCAAAAAGCTATGAAAAACTCTAAGAATTTGGGGTCTAAATGTATTGGGATCATAACCATAGACTCTAGGATCATTAATATGCATCTTAGGGTCATGAAACATAATTTTAAATCACGAATTTCGATAGGAATCCAATGAAATAAATCCTATTCTATGAAGAACACAAGTGAAGTCTAGCTTGCTAGCATGCTTCTAATAACACACAAAATACTCTAGACATGATCTATAAAAATTGGGGATTTTGATGTCAAAAGAAAGCTAACATGCTATTGATTACATTCATGTATGTTAATTAGAAATTGGGCTGTTATCACCTACCTCAAATTGAAGAAGGAACTCGAAACCTAGAATAAAGAACAACTTGACAACACCTCACTAAAATCTCGATATCTCCACGGATACCTAATGAAAATTGGGGCTTTTGCCACCAATGGAAAGAGCTCGATGAGAGGTACAATTTGCTATACTCATGATCAAGATTTGGTTGAGAATTCCTACCTCAATAGATTGATCAAAGAAGGATGAAGGGTAGCCAACGGCCTACTAACCGACCTCCACAAATCGAACTAGATCTCTCCAGATCCGAAATTTCAGCGAACCCCACAGCAGCCAAATGAAAGAAGACTCGTAGGGCTTCATTTTTATAGCTTATAGAGCTTCTGGAGCCTTCTGAATTGGGAGTATTTGCTGCTGCAAGCTACGTGTTTAGAAACGGCGCCGAAATCCTTGACTTGACCAAACTATGTCGGCAGCACGTTTTGGGGCTAAGTTTACCTCAAATTGATTGAGGGTAAATGTTCCTTACATTGTGGCCTTCCATTTGCCCCTGATTTCAGATCATTTGGTTGAGAATTGAGGTCGAATTTGATGTTCAAAGTTTGGGTGAATAGTGAATACGAATTTGGGTTAGGTGGGTTATAAGTCAGACTTAATCCACTGATTAGGCCTAGATAATGATTTAATTAGGCTTACTCCAAGAAGATAAAAGTGTTAGTCGAAACATCTATTATTTAATTACTATTTTTATGAATTTTTATATGTTAGATAAAATTCCATTTCTACTATTCCGTAATTAATTAAATATTAAGTTCGGAAGAATTAGTTCGCTAATTCGGCTTAATAAACGATTGTATTAGGCTTAATTGTAGAAGACAAAGTTGATAAAAAAAATTAATTCTACAAGATGTGATTTTTGGGGATTTTTAGAAAATAGTAGAAAAATGACTTATTCTATTAATTAATTAATTAATCTAATTAATTTGGATAATTCTCATTAATTTCGAATAATTTCAAATAAATTCCAAATAATTACAAATAACTTTCTAAATAAATTTCTAAAGAATTTGGGGTCTTACACCCTCCCCTACTTAAAGGAATTTGGTCCTCCAAATTCACTGCACTAAAACTGAGAGTAGAAAAAGATCACTCACCTAGAATAGATCGGGATACCGCTTTCGCATAGTCTCTTCGGATTCCCATGTAGCTTCTTCGGTCCCACGCCGACTCCACTGAATCTTGACCATCGGTATCGAACGATTCCGGAGTTGCTGATGCTTCCGGTCCAAAATCTTGACAGGTCTTTCCTCATAGGTCAAATCTTCCTTCAGTTCAAAATCCACTTGTTGAATGATATGAGTGGGATCGTACACATATTTCCGTAACATAGACACATGGAAAACATTATGTACGCCAGACAAATGCGGTGGTAAAGCCAGTATGTATGCCACCTCTCCCACTCTATCTAGAATCTCGAATGGACCAATGTACCTCGGACTCAGCTTGCCATGAATGCCAAATCTTCGGATCCCTCTCGTCGGAGAGACCTTTAAGAACACATGCTCGCCAACCTGAAATTCCAAATCCCTTCTCCTGTTGTCGGCATAACTCTTCTGTCTTGACTGGGCTACTTGTAACCGGTCTCGGATAACACGGATGTTCTGTGATGATTCCGAAACAAGATCTGGTCCAAGCCACTGTTTCTCACCTACCTCGTCCCAACACAACGGGGAACGACAACTTCTACCATATAGTGCTTCAAAAGGAGCCATCTGAATGCTAGACAGATAGCTGTTATTGTAAGCAAATTCAATTAATGCCAAATGCTCACTCCAATTACCACCGAAATCAATCATGCAAGCTCGCAGCATATCTTCCACTATCTGATTGGTTCTTTCAGTCTGTCCATCTGTCTGTGGATGAAAAGCAGTACTGAAATTCAGACGAGTACCCAAAGACTCTTGCAGTCCCTTCCAGAAATGTGAAGTAAATCTGGGGTCTCGATCAGATATTATATTCACTGGAATACCATGCAATCTCACCACTTCCTTTATATACAAAGCAGCCAATACATCAATCGTCCACTTGGACTTAATTGGTAAGAAATGAGCCGACTTTGTCAAACGATCGACAATCACCCATATCGCATCAAATCCACCACGAGTCCTAGGTAGACCCATAATGAAATCCATGCCAATACTTTCCCACTTCCATTGGGGTATGTCGAGTGGTTTCAATTTCCCTGCTGGTCTGAAATGTTCGGCCTTAACTTGCTGACATACCAAACATCTGCTCACAAAATTTGCAACTTCTCTTTTCATATTCGGCCACCAAAAGGACCTTTTCAAATCTCGGTACATCTTAGTGCCTCTAGGATGAATGGTATATCTGGATCTATGGGCTTCCTCAAGGATTTTGTTCTTTACAGTAACCTCATCCGGAACACAAGTTCTGCCTTTAAATAATAATCTACCATCATCGGCCAACATGAAGTCAGGTCTGCTACTCAAGCTTCCCTTGATCTCTACCAACTCGGGATCATTATCTTGCAAGGACTTGATCTCTATCAATATTTCAGGTTTAAGTTGAATCTGAGCAATCAAGATCCGATCATTATCAATATTGAGATCCAGACTAGATAATTGTTCCAACAATCTCCATTCTTGTAACATGAGACTTGACAATCTAGCTACCGGCTTCGGGCTTAATGCATCTGCCACAACATTACCTTTGCCATGATGATACTCAATCGAGAAGTCGAAGTCTTTCAAGTACTCCAACCATCTCCGCTGCCTCATGTTGAGTTCCTTTTGAGAAAATAAGTACTTCAAGCTTTTATGATCTGAAAACACTGTAAAGGTTTCTCCATATAAGTAATGCCTCCATATCTTCAAAGCAAACACGACTGCAGCAAGTTCCAAATCATGAACAGGATAATTATCTTCGTGCTTCCTCAACTGCCTAGAAGAATAGGCAATCACCTTCCCATGCTGCATGAGTACACAGCCTAAGCCAATACCTGAAGCATCAGTATAAACAACGAATCCTCCTTCACCAGAAGGTAAAGCCAAAACAGGTGCAGTAGTCAAACACTCCTTCAGAGTCTGAAAGCTTCGCTGACAATCATCTGACCAATTAAACTTATTCTCCTTGCGGGTTAATCTTGTCATAGGTACTGCAATCTTGGAGAAATCTTGAATAAATCTTCGGTAATAGCCTGCCAGGCCTAGAAAACTTCTAACTTCAGTTGCACTAGTAGGCTGCTCCCAATTCTTCACTGCCTCAATCTTCGAAGGATCAACAGAAATACCTTCCTTGGTGATAATATATCCGAGAAAGGACACTTCTTGTAGCCAGAACTCACACTTACTGAACTTAGCATATAGCTGATGATCTTTCAATAGTTGGAATGCCATTCTCAGATGCTCAGCATGCTCCTCCTCATTCTTAGAATAAATCAGGATGTCATCAATAAAGACTACGACCCATTGATCAAGATAGGGCCGAAATACATCGTTCATCAACTGCATGAAAGCTGCTGGAGCATTCGTTAGACCAAAAGGCATAACGAAAAATTCAAAATGACCATACCTGCTGCGGAAAGCCGTTTTATAAATATCCTCTTCCTTAATCCGCAACTGGTGATATCCAGATCGAAGATCGATCTTAGAGAAATATTGAGCTCCCGCTATCTGGTCAAATAACTCGTCAATCCTCGGCAAGGGATATTTGTTCTTGACAGTCTGCTGGTTTATTTGCCGATAATCAATGCACAACCTCATCAAACCATCTTTCTTCCTGACGAACAACACAGGGGCTCCCCACGAAGAAGTACTAGGACGAATAAAACCCTTCTCGAGTAATTCCATCAGTTGCTGCTTCAGTTCCCTCAGTTCCGCAGGAGACATACGATAAGGAGCCTTAAAAATAGGAGCTGTGCCAGGAATAAGATCAATAGAAAAGATAACTTCCCGCTCAGGCGGAAGTCCTGGTAGTTCTTCTGGAAAGACATCAGGAAAATCTTGGACAACAGGAATGTCCTTAATCTCCATCTGCTGCTCAGGAGTTGCACAAACAAAGGCTAGAAAAGCCTCACACCCATGCCTTAAAAGCTTATCAGCTCGAAGAGCCGAAATGAGTGGTACGGAGTTATGGTGCTTGACTCCCGTAAAAGATAAACCAGAATGTCCAGTAAAAGTCACTGAGCTAGAACTACAGTGAACATTGGCCTCATACTTAGCCAACCAATCTACTCCTAGGATTACATCATAATCCTTCATATCCATGCAGACCAAATCTGCTGGAAAGTTCTGTTCACCAATCATAACCTTACTAGAAGGATAGAAATACTGGATTGTTGATCTAGTGCCAATAGGGGTTGAAATCTCTAACGAAGTATTCATCAAAACAGGTTCCACAGCTAATGACTTAGCAAATCTCCATGAAATAAAAGAATGTGTGGCACCAGTATCAAAGAGAGCAAATGCGGGCTTATCGATTATAGTAAGGGTACCTTCGACGAGTCTGTAGATTCTAATAAAATCCACACTTAGGAATAAAAATAAAAATAATAAAATGAATAAGATGTAATAAAAATAGCACGAGGTGTTTAAAAGGGAGTTGTGATCGCCAGAGGGATTACCTCAATAGGAAGAAAAGGAGATCGCGTGTACCTGGTGGAAATTGGGATGCGGGATGGATGTGGATTTCCTCCTCCAACTTCAATCGGCCGGCCGATGAAGCGGGTCTTCTTAGTTGATTACCTTGCAAAACGGACAATAAACACAAACAAGAAGAGAGGGATCAGCCCAAAATGCAGTAGTATCTATCCAAATGGACGTGTAATAATGAAGGAAAGAAAGGCACATGCGCACCTTTTTTATTATTGTTTTTAAACCCCTTAACAAGACTTAAGGGAGGGGGAGTATGATGATAAAAAAAAACAACAAAAAAAACACGAACAGGTGTGAAGAGTAAATAAAACGGAGGGATGATGATATGAATGAAATGAAACAAAGGAGATGAAAAACCCTGCTGTCCCTGGTGACAGTAAAGGGAAAAAAAAAACCAAATGATGATGATGGATGTAGGATGAAGCACCGGATGTAGCCCAAAGGGATGCAGAAGAGAGGCCGCAAGGATGAAGGAAGCTTCTGCTCGTGATGAAAAAGCTTCTGAGCGCTCAATCCGTTGAATGCTTAAGGTGCTTAACCTTCTGCACGAACGGTCAAGGCTTCAATTTATAGCTTCGATTGGATATGATCAAGCAAGGTAAGATCAGAACGGGTAATGAGGCATTCAAGGAAGGATCAAGATCGAGCAAGAGACCAAATTATGATAGGGAACTGTGAGGGAAAGATCAAAAAAAGGAAGGACTCTGGAGCGAAACACGCCTTAATCGAGGACGTCTCTTGATGAATTGACGACTGCAACAAAGGCGTTTCTTGAAACACGACCTAGCAAAGGACGTTTCTTCCTGGATTTAATTTTAGAAATAAAACTTGCTCTGTTTAAACACTGGTATAACACGCCTATGATAACGGCGTTTCTTAAAAACACGCCTTGAGGAAGGGCGTTACTCAGAAAATGCCTTTTATTTTGAAAATTGATAATTCCAGAAATTAGCGGATAATACCAGGAATTGACGCCCTGTACAACGGTCGTCCTTTCTTTGAAAACGCCTTATTACAGGTCGTGACTTTATAAATTAACGCCCTTAATAAAGTCGTGAATAACAAAAATGCAGGAAAAATGCATAAAAATTCACAAAAATAGAAAAACTTTATATTATAAGAATATTGAAGTCCACTTGGGGCGTTTACATAATAACATGAGATTTGATCAACAAAACGTCAATTTTGGCGTGTCTACAGCTGCCCCGCCTTGGCGTCTGCTTTGCAAGGGAGTGAAACGAAAATGAGATGAAGTAGAATGAACTGATAAGGAGACGCCAAGGTGTGATGTGACACGCCTCAGACACTAAGTATTTGAAATCGTTCCAAAATTCTGAGTGAAACAACTCTGAGAGGTTCCAAGGAAATGTCGATTTGTTGGAAAGAAGGAGATTAAGCTAAGTAAATAAAAGGGTGTGCGCGCGGGCACGACAGGGAAAGACCATTGGAGAGCGATTACCAGCTAACGTGGATGTGCTGCAACCAAGGTAAATTTTGCAGAAAAGTAAAGAGAATTGGGATAGAAATCCAACAAAAGGGTCACTTCCGAGGAATCCGCCTGAAGGGCCTCAACTAGAACGAAGTACTTGATTTGGAGTAGAATATCTCATGTTATCTCAATTGAGAACGAGCGAACTTCATTATTGCCATAATATGAAGATTTTCAGCATGAAACTCAAAGTCCTACATGATGCATGCTGGCTAAAAGAAAAAGATTAAAACAAACTAAAACTAGAAAATAATCAAGGATAATATTGTTAAGCTATTTAGGTCTGGTCAAGAATCCATATCTCTGAGCCAACACTAAGCCGAAGCCCGTTTGTCCGCGCATCAACTCAGAAAGTGGAACCATCGTCCCGAACCTTTAATAACTCAACGGCCTATCCGTGTGATAAAGACTTTCCTGAAATCGTCATCGTTTTTGATGAAGGGGAACTCAAACTTCAGGTTTATCAGAATCACAAGGTCCTTGATATGCTATAATAGCGTAGATATCATATAGTAATCAATGCTTACAAGAAAAGGATACAGGGTGACAAGATGTTACTCCCACCAACGATCCAAACGCCTTGAATCCTGCAAATTCTTACACTCTGAAACTTGTTATTCTTCATTTAGAACATGATCGTAAGTGCTTAATTATAAACAATTTCCATCAAATAACAGCACTTAAGTTCATCAAAAGCATGGATAGGGCAAAAAACGCAGGCCAAAAGAACACGCCTAAGAATAGGGCGCTACCAGAATAAAAGACGCCCGACCACAAGTCGTGTAATATGGAAAACACGCCCTACTCAAAGACGCAACCAATAGCAGGAACTTGAAATAAACACGCCGTCATAAAGGGCGTGACATAAAACACGACCACACCACAGGTCGTCAAAATTAAAAAACACGCCCTCACATAAGGCGTTAATTCAGCGCGAAACACCGTTTCTAAATTAGGAGCAGAGTCCTTAACCCAACCAAACTTCTATCTTTAAGGCTCTTCAAGACTCTTCAAATCGTTATAAAACGGCAGCCTTCCTTTAGTAAATCACCTTCCTTGCATCGAACTGCTCCTTTCTTCCCTGCGGTTTTTTCTGTTCTGCTTTGTTCTTCTGCAACCGCATGCTGCCGTATACATCCCTCAAGCAAACTCAAGCGATGGACAGGATGGTGAACAGGATGATGAAGAAGCCCAAGATCTCCACACCCAGACTTTCTGAAATACAAGGACACTTGAGCAATAGAATTGCTTTGAATCAAGTAAGTCTTTCCTACTGTTGCTTTGCGATGCTCTTCTGCCAAGTTCTCAATTTCTTATTACATGCATATGTTCTGCTCTTCACAGGACTATCCAAACCTCCCAGGGGCTAGAAGATATGTAAAAGTCAAGTGGTTACCCTTAATCCTCTCCAAATTCTCTTCAGATATGAGGGTATATGTAGCTAGATGGCATCTCTTGGGGTTGGTCACCCATGCCAAACACTATGATCAAATTCACATAGATTGGGCTGCCATAGGAGCATTGATTGAAACCTGGCATCCTTCCACCCATACTTTCTTATTCTCCACATTTGAGGCTACCGTCTTGCTAGAGGAAATAGAGACGATCCTAGGCTTGAAAAGGATGAAGCACGGAGAAGAAGAGAAGATGGCAATTATGCCAAGGCCCATCTCCTCTCAAGAGTTGCTAACCTCACTAATACCCAGCCCAAACATAGTGAACCAAATCAAGGTTACTAAAGGAGTTAACCTCTTGAAGCTCGCCTCGTGGGTGTACAAGAGAGCGGATCAAGCTAAAGAGGAAGAGGAGATAGAAAGGGTGACTAAAGCCTTCGTGGTGTGCTTGGCAGGAGCACTCCTATTCCCATCCACGGAGGACTTTCTAGAGGAGTCCCAATTGAGCGCAGTTGTGAGCTTATGGGAAGAAGAAAGAGTTGGACCGGCGATCTTAGCATATCTCTATAGCGGGCTCACATCGGCGGCTATGGGGAGGCCCATCTATGGGTGCATGCTAGCACTCTCAAGTTGGATCGATCTACACTTCAAGTTTGATCCATGCCATGAAGCCCAACAACCCTCAAGAATTTTCTCAAAGAGCCCACTCTCATACATCACCGGTTCATTAGGCATAAGCAATAGAGTAACCAACCGGATTCCTCAAATCAAGAAGAGAGGGGATTGGAGGGAGCATCTAAGGGTAATGCCAAAGAAACTTTTTACATGTGCCCCGGGCGTATTTAAAATGCAGGAACTTCGTGCACGCTTTTCCATCGGGACGGACCTTCGTCTTATTGGTGCTTCGGACTTCGTTTTATATAATGCACACCGGTGCCTTCCTCAGCTTGGGCTCCCAAGGCAACACTTAGATGACATCTCTCATCTTTCTCCAATCAAGTCAAGGGTTCTAGGCAACAATGAAGACGGTGAAGAGGTTATCACCATCCAAGCTTTATGGAGGCTAAGCAAACTTCATCAACCTGTAGAAGATTTGGATGAAGACAAAGAACAGTGGAAAAATTATGTAACTTCATTGAGAAAAATAAGGCCCAAAGTGGCTCATTAGATATTGTAATTCCTCTTTTCAAAATAAGTGAAGATTGACTTCTCATTGAGTCCACTGTTATTGATTATTAACGAAATCTTCCAACGCCTGTGTTCTGTTGTGAAAAACGCCTCATCAAACGCCGTGAATTCAAAGAAGCACGCCTTACCTCAAGGCGTCTCAAACGACCTGCGTGAAAAAAAAGACGCCTGCATAGTGGGCGTTACTTAAATAACGCCTTCCCACAAGGCGTGACTAGATTCAAACCCAAAAGAATATGATCGTTCCTTCATTAAAAGTAACGCCTCTTCCTTAGTCATGTTTCAACAATAAAACGCCTTTACCAGAGGCGTGACCAAAAAACAGCAATGATGACGTCCGTTACATCAATCAACGCCCATTCAATGCGTCTGACGACGGTTATCGTTCCCCATGCAAAACAAATTAACGCCTTAATAGGTGTCGCCAATTTAAATAAAACGCCCTGGATATGGGCGTTAATTCTATTTAAAACGCCTTCGTAAAAGGCGTGTCTCACTTTCGAAGCCCAAAAGCCAGCGGCCCCTTTCTTCCTTCCTACGCTCATTTCTTCCCTCACCCTGCAAAACCCTAACCGAAAGGCCCTCTCCACCTCTGAGCTCTTCCCTCTCATCTCTCAAACCTCCCCCCCTAAACCCTAACCATGGCCGGCGGAGGACAAAAACGCCAAAGGGTAGCCGCCCCAGAGGTCGTTGACCTCGACGCCTCTCGCGCTCAAGAGGGGGAAATCTCCGTAGAGGAGCTCGCCATTGTGGCTTATGAAGAAGAGCCGGCCACGGCCGGCGGCGACGAGGCCGAAGCGATGGAAGGGGAAAGGGGAGATGATGGTGGGAACGAAGAAGAAGAAGATGAAGAAGAGGGAGAAGAAGAAGAAGAGGAAGGCGGAGATGGACCGCCGCCGACGGCGGCGCTCGCTCGCCGGGGCCAACTCCGGCGGCCCAGACGGCCACTGCCCCGGCCTCAACCACAGAAGCACAGGAAGGTAAGCTCCTCTCCCCCAATTCCATTTTTTTTATTTTCATTTTATTTGATTTCCTTTGATCGCCATAGCCCTCGGGCACGAACCTGCAACTCAGAAAAGACACGCCTCCGACGGGGGCGTTAATCACAAGTGACACGCCCTATCCTGGGGCGTGAATTCCTTTTATTAATTAATTTTCATGAAACACGCCCCGAAGCATGTCGTTTCTTAAAGCTTATGATTTTTCATGAATTCCATGCTCATTAAACAATTTCCAAAATATTTTCATGAATTATTTCGCATGCTGTCAGTTATTTGATTTTTCTGTAAAATTGAGAACCCACGCCCTCCAGCAGGGCGTTAATTCAACAAGAGACGCCCAAACCAGAGGGCGTCGCTTCATTCATTAACGACCCAAAAATTAACCACCTTTAGGAAAACGCCCTACCACAGGGCGTTAATTCAACAAGAAACGCCTAACACCGAGGCGTGATTAAAAGTATATTTCAGAAATAGCAAAACAACCACCAAAGAACGCCTAAGACTGAGGCGTAATTAACATAAAAAACGCCCTCATTAAGGGCGTTACATTAAAGTTCACTTTGAAAAACGCCCCCCACAGGGGCGTGAATTTATCAAGAAACGACCTGAGGGTGGCCGTGAATTCCAAAAATGCTAAAATTCAATATTTAACCCAAATCAAATGTAATCACACATGGATACTCAAGTAATTAAGAAAAATAATTCTCTTTTAATGCATGCAGGGGCTGATGAGGACCCGTATCTCATGGGTCATGGTCTGGGCAGCATACCAGGGTCTCCCCGACTTCCAGAGGGTTAGAGTAGAGGCCATGGGGTTTGGGGCTTTTCTATCCATTGAGCCTTTTAGACCTGACCTAGCACTGATCCAGGTTTTGAGGGAGAGATGGGATAGGGTTAGCCGGACTTTTCTGATGCCCTGGGGGCATATGGTTCCTAGTTTAGAGGATGTAGCCAGGATTACAGGTTTACGGGTAGATGGTGAGGCCGTGAGTGGGTTCACCTATTCTGACTATTCAGAGATGGCCCGGAGGCTACTAGGGCTTGAGATGGTCTACGAGGGACCTAGCGAGTGTAGGACCATTTTCCGCACGGACCTGACTACGGTGATGGGTCTAGGAGATGCCAGACATAGGTCGGGGGAGACCTTAGGTGAGTTTGCACAGCGGCTGACCGACGGGGTGAGAGCGGCATGCTGCCAGGACCCGACTGACCATGAGAGAGCGGACCGAGACCTGAGGAGGTTCCTGCTGCTGCTGCTCGGGAGATTATTGCTGGGGACGAAAGCCGATGTCATCAACTGCCGCTTCTTAGGCATCCTTGAGGATCTGGAGACGGTTGGCACGTATGCTTGGGGAGCGGCCCTGCTGGCGCATTTGATGGCCGATCTGTCCACGGGGACAGGCCGTGAGACGACCGTCAGTGGCTTCTCACCTCTTCTTCAGGTATGCAATTTTTGTTTTCTTTTATTCTATATTATGATGCATGTGAATATAGTACTAATGCAATGCATGGATGCAGGTGTGGAGCCACCTATACATGCCGATGGGGCGTGTTGACCCACGGCCAGGAGCTGAGGGATCCTTCCCTCTGGCGCAACGCTGGGTGCCTGTTATCTTTGGTGCCCCACTTGACTACGAGTTGTGGGTTTTACGGAGAGAGTTCCGCGACTTCCCTCCCTCGCTGGTATGTATGAATGAATGATATGCATTTCTTTTTTGTTGTTTATTTGAATATGATGAAATGATAATGATGCGTGTTCATGAATGCAGGTGCAGTGGAGACCATATGAGGGGATGACTGATGAGGGCCAGCCTTGGGTCGTATCGGGGCGACCTCGCTTCGGGCGTGAGCTGTGGCTACACTGCTTGAGCGAGATCGAGCCATTACGGCTTCGGCTGGTGATGAGGACCTTGGGCCTGCCCCAGGAGTGGATCGAGGTCGGAGAGCCTCGAGGGATTGGAAAGAAGACCCGCGGTCGCACTAAGACGACCGACTGGCGGGTACGGTTTGAGGAGCAGTATGCTGACTGGCAGCGAGGCGGGACCCGAGTTGTTTCCCACGTGACAGACAGCTCCGAGTACCTCCGGCGCTATTGGGAGGTTCACGCCGGCCGACCCCAGATGAGGGTCTTAGGGGTATGTATGAAATGCAATTATTTCTAAATTGAATGCAAATGCTTATGTGACTATCATGTGACTAACATGCAATGGATGCAGGACGCGAGGGACATCGCAGCTATAGATGCCCAGGCCCATCTACACAGCCTGGAGGACCAGCTGGCCGCCACACGGGCCGACCTGGAGACCCTGGTGAGTGTTTAAATTATTCCTATATGCAAGTGAAATTTTTTTGTTGAATTAATGATTAGCCACTGACGGTCCTCAATGAATGCAGCGTGCCCAGCAGGGAGCAGTGAGGAGAGATCCGGGGGAGGCCTCCAGCTCGAGGGGGCCTAGTGCAGAGGTGACTGCACTGACGGAGCAGCTAGCCAGAGCGGTTGCACGAGCTGAGGCAGCGGAGCGTGACCTTGCTTCACGAGTAAATTCTGAACTCGAAACCTCATTCAAATAATGATCAGATATAAATTGTGCACTGATAAAAATTCGTTTTTACAGACTGAAGAGCTTCGAGCCACTCTTATCTGCGTGGATGAGGGCTTCCGAGCGACGAGCTCACAGGTGCGTGACCTACCTTTAGTCACATGTTGTTATTTCATTTCATGAATTATTGAACTGTGGAACTGATGATTTGTTTACCTGTTTGTAGGTTGCTCAGCTGAAGGCGATACGTACCGAGTTGTCGATCCGTGATCAGCGGATCGTAGAGCTTCAGCGGGCCTTGCAGCAGCGCAGTGAGCTTCCTCAGGACGTGGCCGAGCTGCGGGTTGCCCTGGAGCTGGAGAAGAGGGAGCGTGCTCGTGAGCGCGGGGAGCGGGCTCGTGAGCGCGAGGAGCACCAGGCGGAGCGTGCCCGGTTCCAGGAGCAGTTGTTGGCACGAGAGCGTGAGCTGGCGGACTCGAGGACCCAGTTGATCCTTTCCCAGGAGCGGCTTCGAGTGTCCGAGGAGCGGCTGCAGCGAGGCCGTGAGCGAGCACGGGCTGCGGGGTACTCCTTCACCAGCTCCACCTTTGTGGCGGGTTCTTCCCTCCGAGAGAGGAGCGAGGCAGGGGGACACGTTCGGGTTCCGGCTTCTTCGCGGGGGCCTATGCCTCCTCCACCAGCGCCAGCTCGGGGCGGTGAGGAGGAGGTTGAGAGCAGGAGAGTAGAGGAGGGTGGAGGCGAGAGCTGAGAGTTTTGTACTTGTACTCCTCCACCTTCACACCTGTACATGATATACATGATGATATATATAAGATTTGAGTTTTTGTTACCTGAGTACTTGTATGGTTGTGGACTTGTGTTTGTGTACTTTTTTCTTCTCTCGTTCCTCGTGTTTGCTTTACTTTTGCCCTGTATCTGCGGCTGTGGTTTTCACTTGAACAAACAGGTTAATTCATCTGTTCGACTTGGCCCCTTGCCCGTTGAGCAAGGGGTGTAAATATTTTGACCTTAATAATGGGTCAAGGGGCCAAGCCTTTAATTAAAATAAGGCAAAAATGAAATGACCAAAACTGGGAGATGCCTCATGCAATCACACATATGCAAACAAAAATTAAAAGCTGTCCAGGCAAGAATTTATTTTTGTTCTTTTCATTATCTATATATTTTTTTTTTGGATTTTCTGAAAAACACGCCTTAGATTAGGTCGTTACTCTCGTAAAAGACGCCCTCGGAGACGGCGTTACTGTGAAAAGATTTTTGAATTTTGTTGAAAACACGACCTTCCAAGAGGCGTTAGTTTTAAAGAAACGCCTAAGATCTAGGCGTGAATCAGCATAAAAGCGCCTTGAACAAAGGCGTTAATTTTTATTCCTCCCAAATTGGGCTGATAAAGAAATCAAGGTGGTGGGTCCTACTTGGTCATCTTCTAAGTTCCATTAACCTTTCTTGAATAATTAAAAAGGGGAATTGGCGTGCATATAGTTGGACTTATACACGAGATTTCGTACAGTGCATTCTCTTCAGTTTGGTTTCGACCATTCCGCTGGTTCATGACTTTTTCCAAAATAAAAGAGAAAGCATGAGGAAGCCCACAAGAGATTTAAAGATGCTCGAGGCAAAGCCACCTCCCCTACCCTATGCCTGTTGGGGTTCGGTCTTTGGCGTAGGGACGCTTTGTTGCCTTTTTGCCTCTTTTCACATTGCATGCATACGCCCAAGGTTTTCCTTGCGGGGACTTTGCCCTCTTGACATGCTTTTCTTTTCACCATTGACTTTCACTTTGGAACTGGTTTGCATTGAAATAGAACTGATGAACAACCTAATTGTACTTGGGCTTTTGTGGCATTTGTTCCCTTTTGGGCCTTGACTTCCTCCTACTAGGGCGGCGGATAGGCTTGGCAGGTCTACCTTGAGACCTCCCTTCCTCCCTTGTGGGCCGAAGAAGAAGAAGAATGGATATCGTCTTTCACCTTTGATCCGGTTTCAACTTTCCATCGGATTTTGCACTGCTTGATCTCAAGAGTAAAGTGTGTAGTGTGTGCGGTGTCAACTCCCATTTTAAATTAGCAAGACTGACGAATGGATTCTGAATTTTAACCCTTCGGACCGTGGACCTTTGCACGTCATGTCAGCCCAATAAAAGGAGAACCATGAAGAAAACTCTCTTTGATTTTTATTTATTTTTTTTATTTTAATATTATTTTATTATTTTTTTTTTTCGCTTTGAAAAATATTCAATTTTTTTTTTGATTATTTGGGAGATTTCTATTTTCTTTGGATTTTTGTGAAGTTTTCAAATTTTTGTTCGGATTTTTGTTCAGGGGTAATATTTCTTGAGATATAAACCATTCCAGGGGTGAGTTAATTCTTCGCCTTCAGCATTAACCAGTTTATAAGCATTGCCGGGAAAAACATCTTTTATAACGAACGGCCCTTCCCAATTCGGTTGAAGTTTTGAACGAGGACCCCCGGGTTTTACAAAAATTCTTTTGATTACCATTTCACCGACTTTAAATTTTCTCTCAATTACCTTCTTTTGATAAAAACGCGAGAGCCTGTTTTGATAAACGCGCGCATGCTCAGCGGCGACCAGACGCTTCTCGTCAAGGAGTTCCAACTGGGCAAGGAGTGAATCACGACGCTCATCGATAGAGAGCTCCTTGTCCAATTGTACTCGCAGAGAGGGAATAAGAATCTCATAAGGGACCACGGCCTCCATCCCATAAGTAAGGGCGAAAGGAGTTTGCCCGGTGGGGGTTCGAATGGAAGTGCGGTAGGCCCAAAGAGCTTCAACCAGCTTGTCTGGCCAGTCCGAAAATTTATTAGCCTCACACGTCTTCTTAACAATTTTGATCAAGGTTTTATTAGTGGCCTCTGCTTGGCCATTGCCCTGCGGATAATAGGGAGAAGAATGATGCAATGCAATGTTATACCTGTCGCAGAGATCCTTGAGCTCTTGGGAGATAAATTGAGGTCCATTGTCGGTGACGATGGTGCTTGGGATGCCGAATCTCGTGATGATGTTCTTCATGATAAATTTGCAGACGGTTGACGCTTTGATTTCCACGTAAGCCTCTGCTTCCGCCCACTTGGTGAAGTACTCCGTTGCCGTGAGAATGAATGATTTTTGTTTGGTCAGGAGGTTCGAATCACCAAGAGGTCCAATGATATCAAAAGCCCACATGGAAAAAGGCCATGGGGAGGACGTAGGGTGGAGTGAAGAAGCAGGAGAATGAATCTTGTCGGCGTGCAGTTGGCACTTAACACACCTTCGAACATAGATAGAACAATCTTCTTCAAGAGTGGGCCAATAGAACCCTAGTCTAAGAATCTTCTTAGCTAGCATCTGGCTATTCACATGACCACCACACACACCAGAATGCGCCTCTTCCACGACCCTCCAAGATTCATCATCATCGAGGCATCTTAATAAAACACCGGTGAGCCCTCTTCTGTAGAGTACACCTCCAACCAAAGTGTAACGTTGAGCCACTCTCCTAATTGCTTTCTTTTCTTCGGCTGTGGCTTCCTCGGGGTAAGACTGATCATTACAATATCTGGCAATCTCATAAAACCAAGGCTTTTCTTCATCCGCCAGCTCTTCTTGCCAATCCAATAACATGACCTCTTTGCCTTCAAGAGCTTCTTTCCGCCTAACCTTCTCGAGCACCTGATCCCTAATATCAAGAAAAGCACGATCCCTAATAGCTGGAGTATCACGCTGATGAATCAGGGGAACATGAAAATCACGCTGAGGAGGGAAGACTAAGGCGGAAGCTAAAGAAGCAAGTGCGTCGGCCAAGATGTTCTGGCTACGCGGGACATGAACGAAAATCAATTTAGTGAAGAGTTTGGCGTAAGCTGAAGCGAGTTCCTGGTAGGGTTTGAGCTTAGGATTGATGGTGCGACACTTGACCAGCACCTGGCGCAAAATAAGCTGACTGTCACCGACAATTCGCAAATGAGTGACACCATATTGATGGGCGGTTTTGAGACCGGCCAAAAGAGCTTCATACTCGGCTATGTTATTGGTGACGGGAAAAGTAAGCCGAGCAGCAAATGGAATGGTGACCCCTTCGGGTGTTAAAAGAACCATGCCGATCCCTCTTCCTTGAGAGTTAAGGGCTCCATCAAAATTGTAATGTCCACATAGGATCGTGGCGTTGATTAATGGACATTAATTCTTCATCTGGGAACTCCGAATTGACAGGATCAAAGTGGGGAAGAGGGTGGTGAGCAAGGTGCTCGGCAATGGCGTAACCTTTGATAGCTTTTTGCTGAATGTAAGTGATGTCAAATTGAGAAAGGAAGCTTTGCCAGCGAGCTAATCGATCAGTGAGGACAGATTTTTCAAGGAGGAATTTGATCGGATTCATGCGCGCAATGAGGTGAACCTCGTGAGCTAGGAAATAATGTTTTAACTTTTGAACTACCCAAACCAAAGCTGCACAAGTCTTTTCCATAGCTGAGTATCTCTGCTCACAGGGGTTAAGGAGTTTAGATAAGTAGTATGCTGCCCTCTCTTTACCTTCCTCATCCACTTGAGCTAAGACAGCACCTACGGAGTCATCCAGGACCGAAACATAAAGAATAAGTGGTTTGCCTGGAATTGGCGGCCTCAGGACAGGAGGATTGACCAAATAATCCTTCAATCCGTCAAAGGCTGCCTGACACTTGTCATCCCAATTAAACTTGACTCCCGGCTTAGTAAGCTCGTAGAACGGCCTACATCTTTGTGAGTGCTGGGAGACGAAGCGGCGAATGAATTGCAACCTCCCTATTAATCCTCGAACTTCTTTCAAATTCTTGGGAGGAGGCATATCTCTAATGGCTTTTGCCTTGTTGGGATCAACTTCAATACCCCTCTTGCTAACAATGAAACCAAGCAATTTCCCTGAAGAAACACCAAATACGCACTTTTTGGGGTTCATTTTTAACTGAAATTCTCGGGATCTCTGCAAAACCTTAGCCAGAACCCCAGGATGCTCAATCCTTGTTCTTGATTTCACAACCAGGTCATCCACATACACCTCAATATAAATATGAATCATGTCATGAAAAATTGCCATCATAGCCCTTTGGTAAGTGGCTCCAGCATTCTTAAGTCCAAAGGGCATGACCACATAACAATATGTGCCCCATGGTGTAGTGAATGAGGTTTTCTCTTGATCTTCTTCAGCTAGACGAATCTGATTGTAGCCTGAAAAGCCGTCCATGAACGAAAGAGTCTCAAATCCTGCCGTGTTATCAATCAGCACATCAATATGAGGGAGGGGGAAGTCATCCTTAGGACACGCCCGGTTGAGGTCCCGAAAATCTATGCAAATTCGAACTTTTCCATCTTTCTTCATAACCGGGACAATGTTAGCCACCCAATTGGGATAAAGGACGACTCTAACAAATCTAGCCTTATGGAGTTTATCGACCTCTTCTTTCATTTTCAAAGCCATGCTAGGGTGGAAACGCCTCAACCGTTGTTTTACCGGGACAGACCCTGGCTTAAGTGTAAGGCGATGTTCAACGAGCGCAGGGTCTAATCCAGGCATATCTTCGTAGCTCCAAGCGAACGTGTCCTTGTATTCTTGAAGAACCAAAATAAGCGCCTCCTCCTCGGAGGGCGGCAAATTTTTACTGATGAGGACAATCCTAGGGTCTTCCTCGGTACCCAGATTGATTTCTTTGGTTGGCTCTTCTACTGAGGCTGATGGTTCGTCGAATCGTCTTATGCCACTAGCAAAAGCATCAGCCTCGTCCTCATATTCTTCATAACTTTCATCCCCCTCTTCAATAGGGTCTTCATCATTCATTATTTCATAAACGCCCAAACCCTCATAGGAAGCAATGGAATCCTCATATTCTAGCTCCGGCAGGATAATTGGATCCTCCACAAACTCAGGGATTGCTAAACAAGCATGGCATCTGGCAGCCAATCCTAACAAAAATCTTCGAGGAATCTGCCTACCCTTGGCCTTCTTATGTGGAACTAACCCCTGACTTTTAAAAGAAGAAGAGGAAGAAGAGGAGGAAGAGCAACTAGCTTGATTAGGGGAAGGAGATGAAAAAGCGGATACAGGAGGTGATACAGAGGAGGGCCCCTCACCAGAGGGGGAGAAAAGACTTATCAAGGAATTTTGAGAGAGCAGCCCCTGGGTTGGGACGCACTCGGAAGAAAAATAGGAAATCTCTTCAATAGAGATGGAGGACCGGAATGTTGGAGATTTGGCGTTTTTTTTTCGTTTTTAGTTTTTCCTTTGTTTTTATTTTCTTTTTCAAGTAAAAAGCAATGCGAAGGGAGAATAGCGGTGGGAGTGGAGATTGCAATTTTGGAGAAAGATTTAATCAAAGACGGCCCATGCGGGGGCGAGATGGAGATTTCAGAAAATCGCTCGAGGAGCGAAGGAGCAATCGAAAGGGAAATCTGAATTGAATCAGGAGACAAATTAATGGTAATCGGTGGTGGTCGCGGCACGTGACCAAACCAACGGGAATAGAAAGAAGCCAACACTGATGGATGCACAGAAGTGAGGGAAAAAAGGCCGGCCCACAGCCTATCCACGGAGAAATCTTCTTCAAAGGGGACATCTGGTTCTCCCGTATCTGTGTAGTCACTTAACAGCTGCCTTTTATCTGTGATTGCGGCAGGCATTTCAATCAGTTCTTGAATCAATGGTGGCCATTCTGGATCTGTCGGCATGAACAAGCGGCTTAAAGAGAAAGTGATATCATTCATGTCAAACCACCTGTACCAGTCACATTCCGGGTCACCCATCTTCCTTCTTTTATCGGGCCTTAAAGACTCCAAGGCTTTGTAAGTGGCTAGTGGTGCAATGTGACGAGCGAACTGCCTAGCGTGCACATCTTGACAATCAAATAATGAAGTAATGACAGTAGTCTGCTCGTTGTTTTGAATGCCACCGGTGACAAAATGTGCCTTTAAAGTCCAGGTGAGCGGTTGGCGATCTGGCTTGAAGGTGGACGTCATAACAGCCCACGGCTCCCCTTCATTCTTGCCCGGTGCTTTGTAGCCTAAGCCGCCTCGTGCAATCATCTTTTGAGGCTTAATGGGCTTAACTCTGCCCTGGAGTTTGGCGCCCAGGCCCTTGCCATCTTGATATCCCATTCTTATAAGAATGTTCCAGCCTGGGGTATTCATGATATTTTTCTTTTTCTTCTTCCCCTTAGAAGGCAGAGGTGTCATGGCAACTGTGGTAACTGTCTCGGACAGCATCGGCCGCGGACGGGGAATGTCCAGCACAGATAATAACGGCTTGTTGGCAGGCCATATGGAAGGAACTGATGAAGCTACATGAATGTCTTCCTCTGGCAAGATCGGCACACTGGTCACCTTGATAACACGCCCCTTATGCGGAAACTTGAGGCACTGATGGTTTGTAGAAGGCACCGCATCAAGCTGCTGAATGTAAGGGCGACCCAGGATGCCATTAAAGGTTGGGTCCATATCCAGAATATGAAAATCTGCCGTAATAGTGGCTGGACCCAAGCTGACTTTGAGAGTAATCATGCCCAGAGGAGGTTTCTTTGTATTATCATATGCCGTGACAGTAATGGTAGATGGCCGGATCTGGCTCTCAGGGATACCACATGACTTTAGAGTGCTCGGAGGCAACACATTAATAGATGCACCGGTGTCTACCAAACATTGCTTAACGGCCACTTTGTTGATATCAACCGTGATACATAGGGCATATTTTCTTGCTGGTAGAGGTGCTAACTCATATTCGTGGAATGTGATTGCCGGCTGACTGCTGGTAGGGGTTAAGACTGTAATTATCTGTTCAACCGGAAGGTCCTCATTGACCATAACCTTTTGCAGATATTCTTTCAGGGCCAGCTGATGAGTGGTAGACCTCTTGATTAACTCCAGAATGGAGATTCTGGCTGGAGTGCGATCCAAGTGCTTTAACAAATCATACTGAGTTCCCGGCACTGAATCTCGTTCCTGCTCTTGCTCTTGTGGCCCCTGCACGGGTTCTAGCTCTCTCTGGGGGAAAACACGGTGGAATATCCGTCCACTACGGAGGGGTGCTACGCCCTGACGCGCCTCTGTCGGGGCAATCTTAGGAGGAGGGTTGGAAGAAGAAGAAGGAATGTCGGTAGCAGAAACCGCACTTGGGGATAAAGGGGAATTCCACGAAAGGGGTGTCTCCGTAGGAGACGTGGTAGTGGTGTTCAATAAAGGTGCCCCCGAGGGAGGCATGGGAGGAGCATTTGAAAAAGGGGCCCTCACCGGAGAGGTGAGGGATATCCGAATACGAGGAGTATTGGTAGGTGGTGGAATAAGGAGAGATCGTGGCACAAAAGGTGGTTGGGGAGATGGTGAAGGAACTCTTGCCGGTGTAGGGGTGATAGAGGAGGTAGCGGGCGCTGGCGGTGAGCGAAGTAGGAGTGGCCTGGATGGCGCGGGTGTGGGATTGATGGGGGAAGGTGGAATGATAGATTGTTGGGGTGGTATGTGGTTAAGAAGGGAACGAGTCGGCAAGACTGTAGAATTGGTGGAGGTAGACGGGTTGACGGGGCGTAAAAGGGAACGTCCCGATAGGAGATTAGAAGAAGAAGGGGGAATGCGCAAAAGGCGCGGGGTTTGATTTCGGGTTGTATCATGGTGAAATGCCCCGACAGAGGCGTTTTCTTCGTGCCATCCCTGCCCTCTCTCCACCTCGTAGAGAGACGTGACAGGGTTCACGTGCTGATTAGGAGCGTGGTCCGGTAGTGGATTACGGACAATCCCCATATCCTGCTGGGGTGCTGGAGCTTGTTGTGGTTGAGCCTGCTGCGGAGCTGGATGCTGCTGTTGCTGATTTTGCTGTTGCCGAGGCGGCCTTCTCTCTTTCATGGTGGCGATGACTTGCCTCATTTCATCCCAATTAATGCCTCCCTGGTCATTCAAATCATAAATATGATCTCTGAAGTGGAAACAACGGTCAAGGTTGTGACCAGGAGCGCGGTGAAATGCACAGTAGCGGGATGTGTCAACATTGTCGGGCCACACTGTTCTTTCTTTTGGTAGAACGAGCAGGTTGGCGGCCATTAAAGCATTAAAAATGTCAGGGAGACTCTCTGGGAGTGGCGGATAATGGGCCCTCTTGGGGCCAAGTGGTGGTCTCCGCTGTTGTTGGCCGTAGTGGGAAGGTGGAGGGACTTGATGGTATTGTGGTGGTGCTGGAGGGTCGGCGCGAGGCGCTTGGCTTGGTGATGGAGCAAAAGAAGGTTGGGGTGCGAAGTGGCGTTGTGGGGCGGAGGTAAAATGAGGGTTTTGTTGTGGAGGTGGTGGAGGTCGTGGGTTTGAATGGTGATGGGGGTGGCCAACTACGCCAACCTGCTCGTTTGTGACAGTGCCCTCAGTTGTGGGCCCACTGTTGACAGTTGTATTCTTTTTAAACAGCCGAGGCTTCGGCTCAAACATGCCCATGATGGGCGAATCCTTCATTTGTGTCTGTATATAACGAGCTCTTTCATAGAGCTCCTCCATGGTTGTCAGCCGATTCATGGCCAAAATGTGCCGGAATTGAGGGGTTGCATTAGAAATGACCATCTTCACTTGCTCCTGTTCCGACAATGTGTCTTTTAATTTTTCGGCCATGGACCGCCATCTATCAGCAAATACAATGAAGTCCTCCTCGGGCTTCATCTTCTCAGCAACTAAATCTGTAACAGAGAGGGAGGGTCCCACCCGGTCTCTGTACTTTTGCAGGAACTTTCTTTGAATAATATCAAAATCGCCAGCATCAGCTGGCTCCAGAGAATAAAACCATTCGAGGGCGGGTCCCTCAAGAGATCTCCTGAATAAATAGGCCAGGGAGGCCTTGTTGTCTTGCCAGAAAGAAGTTTCATAACGGAAATCCTTTAAATGAATGAACGGGTTACCGGTTCCATTATATCGCCGAAAGTGCGGCATTTCAGAAGGGGGTAAGTGGAACACCGGCAACGTAGGGAGAGAGATTTCCGGAGCATTCTTAGTTGCCGTAACCTTCTTGAGCTGCTCCTCCATGCTGGCTAGCTTTCGAAGCAACAGAGTGTTGGTATCGGGCTCGGCCGGGGCCTGATTCTGAATGAAAGCACGCGGTGTAGGCATTTGCAAAATCTGAGGAGGTTGAAAGGATTGATGCCTAACCGCTGAATAGCTCGCCTGTGCGGCCGGCATGGCCGCAGTAGGCGTTCGTGGACGAGAGGAGGGGGAATGCAAGACCGCCTGGTCATTAATAATCTGATGGCCACCCACGGCCGGAGGGGGATTAGAAGAAGAAGAAAGAACTGACTTCCCCTTTAAAGCGGCCTGAACAGCTTGCCGCTGGGAGTCATCCAACTGGGAAAGAGCTTGGATTAAATCAGTGACGTTGATGGATGGGGAAGGGTTCCCTGAAGTATTAGAAGGTGGAACTTGAGACGGAGGGTCCGCCTCATGATTAGTGGTGTCGACCACATGAACCTGAGAATAATAGGGATGAGGAGGAAGATAGTTCCCCTCATAATAAACCGAATCCTGGAGAGGGTCCTCATATTGACCAAATATGTTCTCATTCTCATCATCGTAAGAATACCCGTTGCCCGACATGTTGATGGTTTTACCTGAACGGAGTTTCATTCTTAAGAGAGAGAATGTTTTCAATGAAGGAACTATCACAAAATAATCAATCCAAACCAAGCAATCAAATCACCCAACTATGTTTATGCAAACAAGGTTGGCAAGAAACACAAGATTTTAAGGTTTGACGTTTGAATTAGGGTGAATTATTTGTGAAAGTTCACTCTTTTGCCAAATGAGACCTAGTTTGATCCGAGTGTAATCTCCGGGTCAACTAAGTTCTTCCTCTCTTAACAACGCGTGGGTTCTCTAAACTCCAGGTACTTCGAGGGTACAACCAGCCCAGCGTCCGTGAGGGAATCCACGGGTGCGGGGACTTATGGAGGTCTTGGAAAAGGGATTTCCAGTCCAAAGAGACGGAATGCTCAATGGAGGGTCGTCCCGATTCCAAGAAAGGTGTGTGGATCCTAGGATAGAGAGAGGAGGTCTCTCAACCAAGCCAGCAAATCAAGATAATAATATCAACACAAATGCCAAACAATGAATAATAGCCAATCTGTGAAAATGAACAGTAAAGACACGCCCTGGGAAGGGGCGTGTTCACAACAGCAAGAAAGACACGCCCTGAGATAGGTCGTGACAAACTTAAAACACGGCAGCGTGGCTGCCGTTAACTCTGTGAGGGGCTCACAGACAGTAGGAAAAACACGCCTTAGGGTGAGGCGTTCTCAGGAAAGGACGCCTACACTGGAGGGCGTCAAAACTCAGATAATAATTAAACACGCCCTGATGACAGGCGTTGACAATAGATGGAACGCCTCTGGGAGCGGCGTTAAGTCCACAGACAATAAAACAATCATGTAGCAGGCAGCAGTTTATAGTAAAAGACGCCCTGCGAATGGGCGTTACTCAGAGAAACACGCCCCTGAGAGGGGCGTTAAATATCAGACGATGAAATAAGCAACCAGAAAGCCAGCAGGTGTAATAAACGCACGCCCTGGGGGGGGGCGTGATTCAACAAGACACGTCCCCGTGAGGGGCGTGAAATCAAAAGACGCCTTCGTGAAAGGCGTTAATAATCAGAAATCGACTGACCCGGGGAGTGTGCAGAGTGCACAATGGAGGGTGCCCGAGGGGCACAAGGGAGAGGGTACCGAGGGTACCAAGGGGAAAGGGCACGCGAGGGTGCCTAAGGGGAAAGGACACACGAGGGTGTCAAGGGGAAAGGGCACTCGAGGGTGCCAATGGAGATGGTAATCAAGAAAGAAAACAGTGGAGGTCCCACCGTGATCGCCAATTTGTAGATTCTAATAAAATCCACACTTAGGAATAAAAATAAAAATAATAAAATGAATAAGATGTAATAAAAATAGCACGAGGTGTTTAAAAGGGAGTTGTGATCGCCAGAGGGATTACCTCAATAGGAAGAAAAGGAGATCGCGTGTACCTGGTGGAAATTGGGATGCGGGATGGATGTGGATTTCCTCCTCCAACTTCAATCGGCCGGCCGATGAAGCGGGTCTTCTTAGTTGATTACCTTGCAAAACGGACAATAAACACAAACAAGAAGAGAGGGATCAGCCCAAAATGCAGTAGTATCTATCCAAATGGACGTGTAATAATGAAGGAAAGAAAGGCACATGCGCACCTTTTTTATTATTGTTTTTAAACCCCTTAACAAGACTTAAGGGAGGGGGAGTATGATGATAAAAAAAACAACAAAAAAAACACGAACAGGTGTGAAGAGTAAATAAAACGGAGGGATGATGATATGAATGAAATGAAACAAAGGAGATGAAAAACCCTGCTGTCCCTGGTGACAGTAAAGGGAAAAAAAAAAACCAAATGATGATGATGGATGTAGGATGAAGCACCGGATGTAGCCCAAAGGGATGCAGAAGAGAGGCCGCAAGGATGAAGGAAGCTTCTGCTTGTGATGAAAAAGCTTCTGAGCGCTCAATCCGTTGAATGCTTAAGGTGCTTAACCTTCTGCACGAACGGTCAAGGCTTCAATTTATAGCTTCGATTGGATATGATCAAGCAAGGTAAGATCAGAACGGGTAATGAGGCATTCAAGGAAGGATCAAGATCGAGCAAGAGACCAAATTATGATAGGGAACTGTGAGGGAAAGATCAAAAAAAGGAAGGACTCTGGAGCGAAACACGCCTTAATCGAGGACGTCTCTTGATGAATTGACGACTGCAACAAAGGCGTTTCTTGAAACACGACCTAGCAAAGGACGTTTCTTCCTGGATTTAATTTTAGAAATAAAACTTGCTCTGTTTAAACACTGGTATAACACGCCTATGATAACGGCGTTTCTTAAAAACACGCCTTGAGGAAGGGCGTTACTCAGAAAATGCCTTTTATTTTGAAAATTGATAATTCCAGAAATTAGCGGATAATACCAGGAATTGACGCCCTGTACAACGGTCGTCCTTTCTTTGAAAACGCCTTATTACAGGTCGTGACTTTATAAATTAACGCCCTTAATAAAGTTGTGAATAACAAAAATGCAGGAAAAATGCATAAAAATTCACAAAAATAGAAAAACTTTATATTATAAGAATATTGAAGTCCACTTGGGGCGTTTACATAATAACATGAGTTTTGATCAATAAAACGTCAATTTTGGCGTGTCTACAGAGTCCGCCATCATCAGAAATCCCAGTTTCATCTTCATGTAAAGCTTGAAGCTTGCCTTGTGGTTTCTTGAAGACTAGAGGTTTTACCGGTGTAGCTTGTTCCGATATGAGAGGACAATTGGGGATACGGTGCTCCTTGCTTCCACATCGCAAACAGGCGCCTAGCTTGCGCCAGCACTCCTCTATCTTGTGACCCGGACGATCACAATAGTTGCACACGCCCTTGAATGGAACAATAGGGTCAGGCTTCTTGTCTTCATGCCTCGGCATCTTGCCCTTCCACGATCCGGACCCGCTCCACGAACCAGGTCCACTAACAGGCCTCTTCTTGGTATACCCGGGTTTGACACTCCAGGAACCCGTAGGTAATTCTTTCTTGGTGCCTTTCCCACGGATTCTCTCCATCATCTCAAGAGTATCCTCTAGAACTTGCGCTTTCCTCACCATCTCGGAATAAGTGGAAATCTCCATCGGTGCCAATTGGTTGATATAATGAAGCTTCAAACCATTGAGAAAGCGCTTCGCCTTCATCTTCTCGGTGGAAATGAGATGTGTAGCATATCGAGAAAGCCGTGCGAATTGAGCCTCATACTCCGCCACGGACAAACCTCGCTGTTTCAAGGCCGCGAACTCTGCCGCTTTCTTCTCTTGCACTCTATCGAAAAAATACTTGCTGTTGAAGAATTCCTCGAACTCTTCCCACATAACTTGCCGATCTCCGAGAGTTGCCTTGATAGAATCCCACCAAGTACGTGCATCATGTTCCAGTTGAAATGTGGACAAAAGGACACGCTCCTGGTTGGTGCATTGCATAACTTCAAAGATTCTCCCCATCTCATCTAGCCAGTGCTCGGCTTGGTCGGGGTCAGTCGAACCAGCGAATCTAGGCGGATTCATTCCGCGAAAGTTCCGGTATAGATCACCGGTGCCATGCTGTGCCGCTCCTGCCTGAGCTACTTGCTGAAGGGCCTGAGTAAGGCCTTGAACCGTACGTTGCAGGTTCCTCCATTCAGCACGATCAGCTGCCATCTACACGAGAAATAGATTACTTAAGTTCAAATAAGATAGATAATTACACGATTAAGAAACGAACTTAACCCAAGTTCTACCCAATCTCACAGGTCAGGTCTTAAACTTTTACAAGGTTAGGGATCTAGTGCACCTAGACACGACCAAAAACTCGGTACCTGGCGGAGGTAATCGGTCCGAAGACCACTCGCGCAAGTGTGCGACCTTTCCGATAGGCGTAGCCTAACATTCGGACAACACCTTTTTATATACCGATTATTGGGATGCAATGCAAGAAAACTTAAACTTAGGAAACCTAGGAATGTGAAACCTAGGGCTCTGATACCAACTAAACTGTCACGCCCCGAACAAGGCGGAAGTATCGGGACGTACAGTTAGGGACACACTAGCAAGAGAGGGAACTAAATCTAAAACAATACACAAGTGCTACAAGATGGAAATGCTAAATGATTAATAATAAACCACGACTAATACAATAATCCTCAAGTTCAACTTAATACAACTGGAATAATCAACCACTAAAACTCAATAACAAACTGAAACTAAATGATCTCCAAACACAACTAACAATAACACACTGCTAACACACTAGAACTGATACACTCAAGACATCACTCCTGCCCTTCCCCATCGGTAAGCGCGTCACCTGAAAAGCCTGGAAAAGGGGGAAACAACGGGGTGTGAGCTAACGCTCAGTAGGAAATAACAGACATGTATAAGTGATTAACAGTTTAATTACATTTTCAAAATGTCATGCTACAAATGATAAAAACAATAAAAAGATAACGATGATAAAACGAAATTCAAAGATCTTGCAAGGTCAAGAAATATAATGAATAGAATAGTAAGACAAGAATTTACTACAGGAGATAACAATAAAAGTTGGCCATATCAAGTCAATTCAAGTCATGTCAAGCACGTATGTAATTTCATTTCCACGTCCAAGTAATGAGCAAGTACAGTAACCACAAGTAGAGTATAGAACAGTGACGAGTGGAAAGTGAAAAGTAGTAGAAAGTAATGTAGAGAGTAGTGGAGAGAGTAGTGGACAGTCCTAGATTTAACACATGTCAAGTACTGGTGCCAAATGCCACACCTAGTCATTCACCTCCCAGGGGTACACGTAGTGTTCGGGCGCTCTTCCCAGGACCAGACCGATCCCTTAATTGTTTGCCAGGCATTGATTTCTTTGGATCAAAGATCCCACGAATCTAGACTTCCACAGTTTATGGCCAGAATTCCAAGGTTTAAACTAAGTAGCAATAACAACTTCAAGTAGGAAGGAGATTCATTTCCAGAATTTCAAGGTAAGTATAATCATCAAGGAGATTAAAATCAAGTCACAACAAGAGTTAATCGTGCTGCGCTACTGTACAACAGCAGCAATCAAACAAGCTAATCAACATATTAATCCTAATCATCAAGTTAAGATATCATGATTTAACCATTATCATTTGCATTCAGACAATTGCCAAGAAGCTGATTCAAGATGATAAGACAAAGAACAACTCCCACAGGAGTGAAATAGAATGCATTAACAGAGATTTAGTTACACCATTAACCACTAATTATATGGGTTTCTATTTAATCTTGTATGCATTGAAATGAAGATGATAAACGGTGTGTTTTTACACTAAGTTTACATGTATGGACCAATGTTAATTGAAACTAAAAAGGGTACATGAATAGGTCATTAGTTTCTCAAAAATGTAGTTTTCAAAGTGTTTAGGTTGAATGGTTTGATTCCCCGATGATCCGGATTGATCCCCGGGTCAAATCATCAAAAAAAACGGGTTTACAATGCATGGGTCGACCCTTTGGGTCGACCCCTGGAAAAATTCCAGGGATGGGTCGACCCCTGGGTCGACCCCTGGCTACCTAGCTGCATGGGTCGACCCATGGGTCGACCCCTGCAAGTTGTGGGTCGACCCATTGGGTCGACCCCTGCAAGGCAGCAAGCTGCTGCTTGCAGGGCTGAAATGGTTCGACCCGTGGGTCGACCCCTGGGTTTCCAGACCCAAAAAGCTATGAAAAACTCCAAGAATTTGGGGTCTAAATGTATTGGGATCATAACCATAGACTCTAGGGTCATTAATATGCATCTTAGGGTCATGAAACACAATTTTAAATCACGAATTTCGATAGGAATCCAATGAAATAAATCCTATTCTATGAAGAACACAAGTGAAGTCTAGCTTGCTAGCATGCTTCTAATAACACACAAAATACTCTAGACATGATCTATAAAAATTGGGGATTTTGATGTCAAAAGAAAGTTAACATGCTATTGATTACATTCATGTATGTTAATTAGAAATTGGGCTGTTATCACCTACCTCAAATTGAAGAAGGAACTCGAAACCTAGAATAAAGAACAACTTGACAGCACCTCACTAAAACCTCGATATCTCCACGGATACCTAATGAAAATTGGGGCTTTTGCCACCAATGGAAAGAGCTCGATGAGAGGTACAATTTGCTATACTCATGATCAAGATTTGGTTGAGAATTCCTACCTCAATAGATTGATCAAAGAAGGATGAAGGGTAGCCAACGGCCTACTGTCCGACCTCCACAAATCGAACTAGATCTCTCCAGATCCGAAATTTCAGCGAACCCCACAGCAGCCAAATGAAAGAAGACTCGTAGGGCTTCATTTTTATAGCTCATAGAGCTTCTGGAGCCTTCTGAATTGGGAGTATTTGCTGCTGCAAGCTACGTGTTTAGAAACGGCGCCGAAATCCTTGACTTGACCAAACTATGTCGGCAGCACGTTTTGGGGCTAAGTTTACCTCAAATTGATTGAGGGTAAATGTTCCTTACATTGTGGCCTTCCATTTGCCCCTGATTTCAGATCATTTGGTTGAGAATTGAGGTCGAATTTGATGTTCGAAGTTTGGGTGAATAGTGAATACGAATTTGGGTTAGGTGGGTTATAAGTCAGGCTTAATCCACTGATTAGGCCTAGATAATGATTTAATTAGGCTTACTCCAAGAAGATAAAAGTGTTAGTCGAAACATCTATTATTTAATTACTATTTTTATGAATTTTTATATGTTAGATAAAATTCCATTTCTACTATTCCGTAATTAATTAAATATTAAGTTCGGAAGAATTAGTTCGCTAATTCGGCTTAATAAACGATTGTATTAGGCTTAATTATAGAAGACAAAGTTGATAAAAAAAATTAATTCTACAAGATGTGATTTTTGGGGATTTTTAGAAAATAGTAGAAAAATGACTTATTCTATTAATTAATTAATTAATCTAATTAATTTGGATAATTCTCATTAATTTCGAATAATTTCAAATAAATTCCAAATAATTACAAATAACTTTCTAAATAAATTTCTAAAGAATTTGGGGTCTTACAAGAACATTCCCCATCAACTTCAATCATTGTCGATCCACAAAGTCTTATCTCCTAATGATATGCACTCTATGTTTCACCTAATGAATATCAACAGGGTTGACCTGACATCAAATCCACCTTCTTCTCGAGGGAGGGGTGGTGGCTGTGAGAAGATCACCTCACGTAGGCTGGCCCTCGAGGTGATGTCTCATCTTGGCCATCCCTTAATCGTTTTGACTCGTGGAGTTGGATATCCCTAGCAGGCTAGCCCTCGGGGTCCTTCCTCTCCGATGAAGTCCGCCGGTCACCGCTTGGCATTCCCGGCCTTGAACCATACCCCTTCCTAGTTGGACTGTCTCCGCTTCGCCCCTGCAAACCCCCAACCAGGGGAGATGCTGCCAAAATTTGGACTGAGGACTTAGTCAAATTTGCATTTGTTATGCTTTGATACATCTATCAAAGACTATGCTTGAGTAGGAACCTCGCATAAGTCTTTGACTGCCTCGATTTTAGTGCTTCTGCGGCCAAATAAATATTCTAATCTTCTAAAAACATCAACAAATTCTCAATAAATATGCATAAGTTTCAAGCAGACTTAATAAACCTAAAACCCCCTAATCCGGTGCGGCCCGAATCCGGCGCGCCAATTACCGGCGCCCCCCCCCCCCCCCCCCCGCACCGTTTTAACTCTAGACTCATAAGTTCTTTGAACTTACTGAGCCCCTATCCGGCGCGCCCAGGGCTCGCCGTATTCAACTCCCCTCTGGCCAGCGCACCGTTTTAGCCCAGTTAACCATAGCGTCGTATTAGCCTTAGCTAACTGATGGAGGCATCATCCATAATTCCCTTTGGCTAGGGTCTTCTTCACACTCCGGCATCGTTTGAGTTCGGGCCTCTCTCTCTAAAGGCCCACTTATCCTTTTTATGCTATTTACTTGAGTCATTTGATGTAATTTTTAGTTTATTTGAGTCATGTCCCTAGGTCTTGCATTTATTTTCCTAAGTATTGAGTGTCATTAGACTGTGTAATGTGCTATTGGGCCCAATTCTTCGGGCTTGGCCCATGAGCCCCCCCTACCCCTTCGGTTATTTGCTATTGAGTCTTTTGTAAGGGACTTATTGTAAAATGTGAGTTTCCTATATGTAGGGCCCCATTTCCTTCATTTGGAGGTAATGAATGATTCAATACAAAAGATTTCCATTTGAGTGTTCAAACTTAGTTCTAGTGGAGTGAATCCTATAGTTGGGTGAGAAGCCCTAGGGGAGTGATTCCCCACCCCACCTCTCTCTCTTTCTCTCTCTTCCCCAAGGGGGGTTCGCCCCATTCCTCTCTCCTCCTCCTCCCAACCACCTCCAACCCCCACCTACCTCCATTAAGGCCCCTCCACTTCCCCACACCCCATTTACTTCCCCCCCCCTAGTTCCAAGGTAGAGTCTTCCCCATTCCAACACCATCTCCCCCATTCCAACCAAATCTTCCCCATTCCAACACAATCACCCCTCTTCCCCACACCATCTCCCATCTTCCAAGACCATTTTGAATTTGAATTCTCCTTCCCTCCAAGTCTTTGGCCGCCCCCCTCCCATCTCCATTAGGCTAGGTCGCCCCTTTCTCCACCCATTCTCCACCACCCTTGCATACCCCACCCCTCCTCCTCCAGCTAAAAACCTGTGACCTCCCCTTCTTCCTCCACCTCCCCTCAACCATTTGCACCCCTCCACACCTTCCATACCTTCCCCCCACCATTCTTCATCCACCCCTTCACCATATACTATCCCCTTCTTCTTCTTTTAGGGTCACTTGGAGGCTATGTCAAAGCTGCTGTTTGCAGTCCAGAAGTAGCAGCTGAACCAGCAACTTGCAGCGGCCACCACGACCTCCTCCGGACGCGTTTGAAGACCCAAGAGCTACTGTTGGAAGCGTCTACCAGTCTCCTTTTCAACAGAAGTGGTTACGTCTTCATCCGAGCTGTGTGCTATTCGGAAGCTCCGTTCTCCCACGACTGCTCAGAACTGCCTCTGCTGAAGCCCTGAACCTAAGTAGAAGCTCTGCCACGACTCACCCTGGAAGAATCAGTTCAAAATCTCTTCTACAAAGTTTTTCATCGCCCTGTCAACTTTCAGAATCAAGAAGTGGAACTCTGTTCGGCATTCAGTAGCAGAAGTTATCAATTTTCTCCCTCTGCTGTACGGATCAGCTTCCCCACAATCTACACCGACCAGTCATTCTTGTTCAGAGCCTCCAGGTCTTCTCCGACATCTTTTAGCATCCCCGTCTATTTTGCTGTGAAGAAGACTCATCCACGATTCCAAAAACTCCGATGGCGCTTGATTCCGAGGTCTGGAGCTGCCGGGGCGTTCTCTGCAATCTGCTGTTAGAAGTCTGAAACTGCAGGTCCGAGAATCTGAAGCTCTGTTCAAACCTCCATCCTGGTCAGCAGCGGCTCCATAAGAAATTAAAGAAATTCTGAGGCATTCCCTTTCCTGCTACGAAGATTTCCTCACCAGTCTTATCATCAGCGAAATTCCTGAGCGAGTTCTACAACAGCAACACTGTCTACCTGTCCCTGTTCAGAGAGAGCAGGCAGAACCGGTGACTTCATCGTTTCATGCTTTTAACCATAGTTTCCCCTCCCCGCTTGGCCGGCTGAAGGCCCCTCCCTGTGCGGAGGTAATTTTGGTTGTAATATCACTTCACCCTCCACCCCAAGATCCCCCTCCTGTGAGAGGTGTAGTGTTGTAACTTGTTTGGGCAGGTCAAGCTACTCCGGCGCGGCGTGTGGGGTTCCACCCGCCTCCCCGCTCGCCCTCGTCTCCGACCGGGACCGGTTTCTTCAAACTGGTCGAGTAAGTGCTCAAACCTTCACTCCATTTAGTGCTTGTCATTCAATATTTGTTCTTAATTCCGCTGGTTATGCGAGTGAGAGCCCGGTCCTCAAGTCCCGTTGTCTTGAGTGATCACCGTGGGAGAAGTACAACCGGTGCCTTTGGCACTTTGTCGGCCCCCTTGAATTGGGCATCCATACCCATTGGGAATCCCATCTTGGCCTTGCTGGCCCTCTACCAGCAAGGGCCCAACCCCTCAACCTCACCTTGGCATTGCCAAGTTACCCTGGGCTTGGGTGAGTGTCGATAGAGCGGTGGCCCAATTCGGCCCATTTGAATGCGATTGTGCTTGCTTGCATTAGGTCCGAGGTTGTGTCACATCAATTGGTATCAGAGCAAGTCATTGACTTGTCTCTATCAAGTCTAAGTCCTAGGACCATTGCATTGTGTGTCCAACATCTTTGGCCCCTTGTCTTGCATGTCCACCCGTAGTGGTGCTAGCTACCGACCCAATCCTTCATCTTCAAATCCACCAATGGATCCCAATCCTCAACTCAATCAAGATGCTCCTAGGGAGGAACCTCAAGGACAAATGAATAGGGTAGATGCTGCCCTTACCAACATTCTTGCCCAACTTGAATCCCTTAACACTCGAATTGCTCGGCTAGAAGAGCATGAGTTCCACCCAAGGAACCATGAGCCTAGAGTTCACCCTCCACATGTTGAGCCCCATAGGGAAGACCCTCATCCAAGGAATAATGAGCCAAGAGTTCATCCACCACATGGTGAGTTGCATAGGAATGAGTTCCACCCAAGGAACAATGACCCAAGAGTCCACCCTCCACATGTTGAGCCTCATAGGGAAGAGTTCCATCCTAGGAACCATGGACCAAGAGCCTATCATCCACATGCTGAAATTTATAGGGAGGACTTGGATCTTGACCCTTACCATGACCAAGAGAGACCCCGCCACCATCCAATTCATGAAAGGCATCCACGGGATGACCCGAATGACCCTCTCTTAAGGATGATTAAAGTAGAGGCCCCAAACTTTGATGGTTCCCATGAACCAAGTGTCTACTTAGAATGGGAAACCGCCATGGACCAATACTTTGAATGGTACCCTATGTCCGACCAAAGGAGGGTAAGGTTGGCCAAAATGCATCTCATCAAATTAGCCAAAACTTATTGGTTAAACCAAGAGGGTCTAAGAAGGATTAGGCGGGGAGAGCCTATTGATACTTGGGAGGGTATGAAGAACCAACTTAGGAATAAATACCTTCCTCAATTCTACCATCAAATACTCTTAGATGAATGGCAAAGCCTCACCCAAGAAGGGAAGACCGTGGTTGAATACATTGAGAAGTTTGACTCCTATCTTTTGAAGTGTGGAGTTCATGAGGACCCGGTCGTTACCTTATCTCGCTTTAGGAATGGACTTCAAAGTCACATCAAAAGAGAGGTTTTTATGAGAGATGTTGATAACCTTGAGATAGCTTATCAAATAGCTAGGGATGTAGAAAGATTCTCTAGGATCCCTCGATTTGCTACTCCCCGACCGGTCGACCCCAAAAATATGGGACCACGGCCCATTCCGGCCACTCCCATGAAAGCCCATAACCCAAGTGGGAACACCCCATTAAGGCCTTACAACCCCCCTCCCACCATCACTCCAAACAAACCCACCACTAGTCACCCCCTCCCACAGAGGGAAGACATTCCCAAAGGCCCAAATGTAGGAACTACTTTGGGTAGCGGGTGTCAACAATGCTTTAGGTGTCAAGGGTTTGGCCATTTTACGGGGCAATGTTCATCCAAGGGATTATCTAACTTGCTTATTGAGGAAGAAGCTCCACCCCAAAAGGAACTTGAGAGTATTGTTGAGGACCATGAAGCCTCACTAGATTGGGAGGAAGAGTATGAGACCCAATACCTTGAATCGGGTCTAGATCACATCACTCCATCTACCAACTCCCATCTAGGAGTGATTAGATGCACCCTCACCAAACCTCAAGAAGAGGATTGGCGTCGAACTTCAATCTTTCACACTTTTGTCAAGATAGGGAGTCATGTAAGGAAAGTGATCTTGGATAGTGGGAGTTGTGTCAATGCCGTATCCCCCGATACCGTCAAGCTCCTTGGGCTTACTATCACTCCCCACCCAAATCCATATCGGGTCTCATGGATCAACAACAACTCCATCCCGGTCAACACCCAATGTCTTGTACCCCTCACCTTCTCTTCATACCTTGGTCAAATATGGTGTGATGTCATACCCATGGAAGTAGGTAGCATCCTTCTAGGAAGACCTTGGCTTTATGATGTAGATGCCACCATCTTGGGTAGGAGCAACATATGCACCTTTGAACATGAGGGTAAGACCATCCGTCTTAACCCCTCCCCACCACGTCCCATGGCCAAGAGGGACACTGATGAGGGCATCCCTTGCCCCTCCACATTTTCTCCGGACTCGGATTGTTCGTCGGCAAGCGCCATTATGTTCCTCAAGTGTTTGTGAGTCGAGTCATGTATTTTTCTTTGAGTCTTAATCATGTAATTTTCCCTTTATTTGAGTCATGTACCTAGGTTAGTAAGTTATCTACCAATGTCCTAAGTCATTGTGTTGTTTAGATAGGCTATTGGGCCCATCTCATTGGGCTAGGCCCATGGACACCCCCCTTCCCTTTGGTTATTAGTCATTGTGTCTTTTGTTAGGGTCCTTTGTGAAAAAGTCATGTGCCTATAAATAGGCCACCCCACTCCTCATATGTAACAACTTATGCATGAATATTGAATTCCAGATATACTCCAAATCTCTCTAGCCTTCTCTCTCAATATCTCTCTCTCTCATTATCTCTCTCTCTCTCTCTCTCTCCCTACACCCCAATTTTTGGAATTTTCTCTCTCCTCCTCATTTACCTCTCATTAACTCCCCTCCCCTCATTCAATCACCTTCCCAACCACCCCATATCCCACCTACCCCATTTAAACCTTTCCCCTTCCCCATAACCCTCTTTATTCCACCCCCTAGTCCCAAGAGAGCTCCACCCAATCCCCACTCCACCTTCCAACCCCCAACTACCCATTTCCCTTCCCCAAACCTCACTCCACCTTCCCAAGACACCTCTTCACATCCCCAAGACCACCATTGATCACTCCCCATCAAAGAAAATTCAAACTCACATTCCCTCCACCCACTTGTGCCTCCCTCACAGCCCAAATTCGTAGCTCCTCTCTCACCCTCTGAAAACACCCTATTCCAGACCCCATTCTCCCTCTCCCACATCTTAGAACACCCCCTCCTAGGCCCCCTCACAACTAGGGGTCACTCCCACACCTATTCACCCCCATTTCCACTTCCATTTACCCCATTTCTCCCACCACCTTCCACCTACAGTTCGCAGTTGCAGGTGGCAGAAGTCCAGCGACTTACAGAAGGTGTCACATCGTCATCCTGAGGCTTCTGAAGGCGCTTCATACATCGTTCGAATCTTCTTTGAGTCCTCTTTCCAACAGAGGTGGTCCCGCATCCATCCGAGCACGGAGCTGTGCGGTGGAGCAGATCTTGTGCGACTGTGCAATCTGCCCTAGGCTGAAGACCAGAGAGTATTTGGAAGTTTCACCACGACCAACCTATCAAGAATCAGAGCTCAGTTTCTTCATCAAAATTCTTCTTCTCTGAATCCTCTTTCATCCCCAGAAAGCGGAGCTCCATTTGGCTTTCGAATCTGGGAGATATCATTTTTCTCCCCCGAAGTATACGTTCTATCCTCCCACAGTCTGCAGCGACTCTTCACCGGTGATCTGAGGCTACCGGCCAACCTTGGCATCAGTTGGCTTCCCAGTTAACTTTTCTGCGTAGAAGACTCGACAGCCGAACCAACGGCTTTGACGGCGCTAGATTTGGAGTTCGGGAGCGTTCGTGGCATTGCTGTCAATCTGCTACTGGGAAACTGTTCCTGTCTGAACCAGAGACAGAGCTCCTGTTCAACTGCTGACCTCGGCCAGCTCGTGAGGGATCTGAGTGCCAATTTTGGAGGGCTGAAACTGTTACCAGTTAGCTGTCATCTCCAAGAAGAAGGACCTCATTCTGCCTCCGAAGCTTCCAGTTACCATTTTCTTCGTCGGGGTGTGTCGTCTATCCCCTGTGGGTCCAGGTTTGACCTGCCCCTGCTCATCCGGCTACCTTGTTCTTCTCTGACCTCCGATTGGGGCCCCGTCGATTCCTGCTCGAACCTACTCCGACGTCGATCACGACACCACCAGGCTCGTCTCATTTGGAGTTCAGGAGCGTCCGTGGTGCCTTCTGCAACTCGCTGTACCTGTTCTGCACCAGCCAGAAGAGGAAATTGCTGACCTGTTCCAGTCGCCGGTCCGACCAGCCCTGAGTTCCAGAGCACTTGCCAAAATTCAGACACCATCCCTGTCCTGTTGGGGAACTTTTGGCGAAGGTTTCATCAAGATTTCGTGGAATTTTTGGTAGTATCAACACCGCCCCACTGTCCGGTGAACCTGCAGATTGGCAGAACCGGCGGGATTCGACAAGTCGGGTTCCTTCGCTTAATTCCCCCACCCCGCTTGGCCGACTGAAGGCCCCTCCCTGCGTGGAGGTAGTTTTGAATGTAATAAGCCTAATCCCCACCCCAAGATCACCCCTCCTACGTGAGGCGTAGTGTTGTACATCTTTGCATTTTCAGGTCAAGCGACACCGCCGCGGCGATCGGGTGTATACCCTCGCCTCCCCGCTCGCCCCCGTCTCCGGCCGGAGTCGGCGTCTTCACGCTGGCTAGGTGAGCTCCTGAACATCCCTCATTGCTGTATTGGACTTGCTTAGCTTAGTATTGCTATAGTTACTCCGTCGGCGGTAAGAGAGTGTCCAATTTTACATTGCCACCAAATTGAGTGACCACCGCGGGCGAGTTGAGAGTGAATCCACTTAACCCACACCCTTGGTGTGTTGGCCGCCCATGATTTGGGCATCCTAGGCCCATTTGGGGTTCTTACCAAGCTAGCCAACCACTGGAGCCTAAAGGTCCCGCCTCGGACCCTCTCCAACATCGCCTAGTCGCCATCGGGTACTAGTGTGCGCCATACGGGTGAGCTCGCTAGTGTGAGTCCGTTGCTCAAATTTGAATGTTTGCAAAATAGGTCCATAGGTGGTGTCACATCAAGTGGTATCAGAGCAAGTTCACAACTTGTCTCTATCAAGTTGGTCCTAGGGCATGTCTATGCATTTAGAGTCTTCAAGTGCATCACTCTTGTCCCCTAGTATGGCCACCTCATATCGACCTTACCAATCGGCCCACTCCATAAGTCCAAGCTACCAAGAGATGCCTACCACTAACACCCATAACTTCTCTGGCCATGTCAACTACTTCATGAAAGCCTTGACCTATGCCAATGAGCGGCTTGATAACATATCGGGCCGACTCAACCAACTTGGAGAAAATAGGCCCGCCCCAAGGACGGACGATAGGATGGTCCCTTTCCCACTTCCCACCTTTGATGGAACCTCTCCTAGAGAATATTTAGATTGGGAAGCTACAATGGACCAATACTTCACTTGGTATCATATGTCCGAGGATGAAAAGGCATTGGTTGCCAAAATGCAACTTACCAAACGGGCAGAAACTTATTGGATGCAAATTGTCGGGCTAAGAATGCTTAGAAGGGAACCTTCCATCACCACTTGGGGGGACATGAAAGAACAACTTAGGGCTAGATATGTTTCCCCCTCCTACTCAAAACACCAAAGCCTAAGGAACACTTCAACTCCTTCACCCCCTCCTGGCCAACCCAAGACCCTAGTCCCCCATTCCCCACCACTTCCCACCTATCCTATCCCGAACACCACATCTACACCCTACCTACAAGTCCTCACCACAACCATAGCTCCACAAACCCAATTGGGCCCCATGACCACCCCTCCACCTAGGCCCATGACGACCACCACCCCCCAACCCAAATTCCCCCACCAAACCCATATCCCACAAGCCTCCTTGAACCTCACCATTATCCCTCCATCACCCCCAAAGAAAGATGCACCTCCCAAGGCCAACCAACCTAAACCCCCTCACCCAACCCACCTCCCGCTCCCTACACCAATCTTTCCCCAACCTAGGCCTCCTCTACTTCCCCTTCCTATCCCAACCCAAGTCTATGCTTGTTCACCACCCCGGGTGTGTCATACGCTAGCTATCACCAAACCACCCACCATAAATCCCCCTACTCCATTAGCAATAGAAGTTGCAACCCACACACCCACCCAAGTGGAGAAGGATGTCCATCCAAATCCACCTCCCAACATAGAGGAAATCCAAAGGCCAAACAACTCACACACCTCTAGCCTAGCTCCTCTAGAGACACCCAACCTCACCATAGATAAGTCCATACTTCAATGGCTCAAGAAAGGTCTCACCATTCCTAGTTCACAACCATGCCACCTACCCATGGGATATCAATCCCAACTCATTCCCATTCAGCCACATGTCACTTATCAAACTTCCTATTGTGTGGAAGATTTGGGAAACTTAGTGAACTACCTACATTGGCAAATTCACTTGACCAATATGCTAGCCATGAGGCCATCCATGACTAACACCATTAGCCTAGCATATCCAACCATTGGCTCTATCACTTCCATCTACACTAATGGCCAAGTTACTAGTGAGATCATCCTCCTTCTTCCCATGGAGGAAGAACCTATCCTAGTCCACTCCCCAACCATTGAGATCCCAAGTGCTTTGATCGGCCAACCCATTAGCAACCTTGGCCCACTTATTGAGGAGAATGACTCACCATTCGAGGATCTTGAGGACATGGAGTACCCCTATCTAGGTGACCCTAACCATGATCCCTTCGACCCTTTCCTATGGGAACCTAGATCTCCATGTGACCCACTTACCTTATTCCCCACCCACCTTACCCTACCCTTACCACCCATGTTGAATCAAACACCTCCCTTCCTAGACTCGGGTTACACCATGGGAACCTTGACCTTCGGCAACATACACCTTGGGATTGATGAGTTGCCCCACTCCATGATTTTCCCCTTCTTAGATCCATTTGATCCATACGAGTGGAAGCTCAAGGGCCACCCCATACCCATGCACATAGAAGTCATCTCTAGGATAGGAGTGCATAAGTCTTGGCACAACACACCACTTGGCATGATTAGAAAGACGGGTCCATTCATTCACATCACCCACATTGTCAAGTAGGAAGCATAAGTGGTCCCTATTTGGGTGTAACGGTCCTGCCCAATTCACCATTGGTCTTATGTATGCTAGGAGCCTACATGGGTGTCCGGGTCCCCCAACATTCATCACACTCACTTGTAAGAGGGACACCTATGGATGCCCCGGTCCTCCCAAATCCTTCAAAATCTTCATAACATCAATGCATGATAGGTCTATATGTGGTTGTCCTGGACCACCTTTTCATACCATACATTGTCAACTCACATTGCATCATAGTGCATGGCATATGCATTCAAGCAAGTATCAAGCAACAAGCGGTGGGATTCACAAGAAGCGAGCATAAACTCCTAAGCACCACTTTGAATTCCAAGTTGATAACTTGGCGATGATGGCTTTGAAGTGGCTCTACTTTAGGGTCACCTCCAAATTGAGGGCACGAGGACTTGGACCTTGCCAAGTTCCGAGTGGCTTTGGCAACCCGGCTTATGGGTTGAACTTTCAAAAGGGTTTTGGGATTCTCCCCATTTCTCATGTGGCGGATCCAGCACCCTCTTAGGGCACCGCGGTGGATCCTAGTGAGTGCCTCGAGCTTACGCCTACCCTTGTGAGAGACACCCTCGGAGTGCCACCACAAATAGCCTGAGAGCCCGACGTGAGCACACAGCGGCAATACTAGGCAAGTAAGATCCCATCGCCAGCATGAGGGTATGACCGAGCCACTTTGTCGAGCTGAAGCGCCGTTCCCCGACTATGGTCGCGGGTTGAGTATGGAGATCGTGGATCGCCCAGAGCCGCAGTTCGATATACTACTTCCCTGGTGGACCCATACTCGACGGGGTCAAGTTTTCCCCACCCCGGGGGTATGATGAGGGCATCCCTTGCCCCTCCACATTTTCTCCGGACTCGGATTGTTCGTCGGCAAGCGCCATTATGTTCCTCAAGTGTTTGTGAGTCAAGTCATGTATTTTTCTTTGAGTCTTAATCATGTAATTTTCCATTTATTTGAGTCATGTACCTAGGTTAGTAGGTTGTCTACCAATGTCCTAAGTCATTGTGTTGTTTAGATAGGCTATTGGGCCCATCTCATTGGGCTAGGCCCATGGACACCCCCCTTCCCTTCGGTTATTAGTCATTGTGTCTTTTGTTAGGGTCCTTTGTGAAAAAGTCATGTGCCTATAAATAGGCCACCTCACTCCTCATATGTAACAACTTATGCATGAATATTGAATTCCAGATATACTCCAAATCCCTCTAGCCTTCTCTCTCAATATCTCTCTCTCTCATTATCTCTCTCTCTCTCTCTCTCTCTCTCTCTCCCTCCACCCCAATTTTCAGAATTTTCTCTCTCCTCCCCATTTACCTCTCATTAACTCCCCTCCCCTCATTCAATCACCTTCCCAACCACCCCATCTCCCAACTACCCCATTTAAACCTCTCCCCTTCCCCATAACCCTCTTTATTCCACCCCCTAGTCCCAAGAGAGCTCCACCCAATCCCCACTCCACCTTCCAACCCCCAACTACCCATTTCCCATCCCCAAACCTCACTCCACCTTCCCAAGACACCTCTTCACATCCCCAAGACCACCATTGATCACTCCCCATCAAAGAAAATTCAAACTCACATTCCCTCCACCCACTTGTGCCTCCCTCACAGCCCAAATTCGTAGCTCCTCTCTCACCCTCTGAAAACACCCCATTCCAGACCCCATTCTCCCTCTCCCACATCTTAGAACACCCCCTCCTAAGCCCCCTCACAACTAGGGGTCACTCCCACACCTATTCACCCCCATTTCCACTTCCATTTACCCCATTTCTCCCACCACCTTCCACCTACAGTTCGTAGGTTGCAGGTGGCAGAAGTCCAGCGACTTGCAGAAGGTGTCACATCATCATCCTGAGGCTTCTGAAGGCGCTTCATACATCGTTGGAATCGTCTTTGAGTCCTCTTTCCAACAGAGGTGGTCCCGCATCCATCCGAGCTCGGAGCTGTGCGGTGGAGTAGATCTTGTGCGACTGTGCAATCTGCCCCAGGCTGAAGACCAGAGAGCTTTTGGAAGTTTCACCACGACCAACCTAGCAAGAATCAGAGCTCGGTTTCTTCATAAAAATTCTTCTTCTCTGAATCCTCTTTCATCCCTAGAAAGCGGAGCTCCATTTGGCGTTGGAATCTGGGAGATATCATTTTTCTCCCTCGAAGTATACGTTCTATCCTCCCACAGTCTGCAGCTACTCTTCACCGGTGATCTGAGGCTACCGGCCAACCTTGGCATCGGTTGGCTTCCCAGTTAACTTTTCTGCGTAGAAGACTCGACAGCCGAACCAACGGCTTTGACGGCGCTCGATTTGGAGTTCGGGAGCGTTCGTGGCATTGCTGTCAATCTGCTACTGGGAAACTGTTCCTGTCTGAACCAGAGACAGAGCTCCTGTTCAACTGCTGACCTCGGCCAGCTCGTGAGGGATCTGAGCGCCAATTTTGGAGGGCTGAAACTATTACCAGTTAGCTGTCATCTCCAAGAAGAAGGATCTCATTCGGCCTCCGAAGTTTCTAGTTACCATTTTCTTCGTCAGGGTGTGTCGTCTGCCCCCTGTGGGTCCAGGTTTGACCTGCCCCTAATCATCCAGCTACCTCGTTCTTCTCCGACCTCCGATTGGGACCTCGTCCATTCCTGCTCGAAGCTACTCCGACGACGATCACGTCACCGCCAGGCTCGTCTCATTTGGAGTTCAGGAGCGTCCGTGGTGCCTTCTGCAACTTGCTGTACCTGTTCTGCACCAGCCAGAAGAGGAAATTGCTGACCTGTTCCAGTCGCCGGTTCGACCAGCCCTGAGTTCCAGAGCTCCTGCCAAAATTCAGACACCATCCCTGTCCTGTTGGGGAACTTTTGGCGCAGGTTTCATCAAGATCCAAGCTCCGTGGAATTTTTGGTAGCATCAACACCGCCCCACTGTTCGGCGAACCTGCAGATTGGCAGAACCGGCGGGATTCGACAAGTCGGGTTCCTTCGCTTAATTCCCCCACCCCGCTTGGCCGACTGAAGGCCCCTCCCTGCGTGGAGGTAGTTTTGAATGTAATAAGCCTAATCCCCACCCTAAGATCACCCCTCCTGCGTGAGGCGTAGTGTTGTACGTCTTTGCATTTTCAGGTCAAGCGACACCGCCGCGGCGATCGGGTGTATACCCTCGCCTCCCCGCTCGCCCCCGTCTCCGGCCGGAGTCGGCGTCTTCACGCTGGCTAGGTGAGCTCCTGAACATCCCTCATTGCTGTATTGGACTTGCTTAGCTTAGTATTGCTATAGTTACTCCGTCAGCGGTAAGAGAGTGTCCGATTTTACATTGCCACCAAATTGAGTGACCACCGCGGGCGAGTTGAGAGTGAATCCACTTAACCCACACCCTTGGTGTGTTGGCCGCCCATGATTTGGGCATCCTAGGCCCATTTGGGGTTCTTACCAAGCTAGCCAACCACTGGAGCCTAAAGGTCCCCCCTCGGACCCTCTCCAACATCGCCTAGTCGCCATCGGGTACTAGTGTGCGCCATACGGGTGAGCTCGCTAGTGTGAGTCCGTTGCTCAAACTTGAATGCTTGAAAAATAGGTCCATAGGTGGTGTCACATCAGACACTCTCCCTCAAGGACAACACCCCATCACCCCACAAGTCTCGGGGAACTCCACCCCTCCAACCCCATCCCTCACCCAAACTCCCAAACAAAGTGGGACCTCGGGATTGACCAAGGGTCTTCATCTCATCACTAGGAAAGAACTTGAAGAAGAGATAGTTCAAGGAGCACCTCTATGTGCGGTGGTCATTTGCCTAGGAGAACCCACTTCCACCAATCCACATCCCATAGAAATCCAACAACTCCTAGAAGAATTCCATGATGTGTTCCCAACGGAGCTCCCGGATCAACTCCCTCCCATGCGGGATGTGCAACATGCAATTGATCTAGTCCCGGGAGCCACTCTCCCAAACCTTCCTCATTATCGCCTCAATCCCACGGAACATGCCGAACTTAGGAGGCAAATAGAGGAACTCATTAGGAAGGGCTTCATTCGCATTAGCAAAAGCCCATGTGCCGTTCCGGCCCTTCTAACTCCCAAGAAGGATGGGTCATGGCGAATGTGTGTGGATAGTCGGGCTATTAACAAAATCACCATCAAGTATAGGTTTCCCATCCCTAGGCTTGATGACATGCTTGATATGTTAGCCGGAGCCACCATTTTCTCCAAAATTGACCTTAAGAGTGGCTATCACCAAGTTAGGATAAGGCCCGGGGATGAGTGGAAAACGGCTTTCAAGACCAAAGATGGCCTCTTTGAATGGTTAGTCATGTCTTTTGGGCTTTCAAATGCCCCAAGTACTTTCATGCGTCTTATGACGGAGGTCCTTAGGCCTTTCATTGGGATCTTTCTAGTGGTCTATTTTGATGATATACTCATCTATAGTCAATCCCAAGAAGCCCACCTTGATCACCTTAGGCAAGTTTGTACCATCCTTCATCAAGAGAGCCTATTTACCAACTTAGGAAAGTGCCACTTCATGACCACATCCCTCACCTTCCTAGGATTTGTGCTATCCACCAAAGGCGTCTCCATGGACCCCGACAAGGTCCAAGCTATCATGGATTGGCCAGAACCCCACACCCTTCATGAGGTCCGAAGTTTCCATGGATTGGCTACATTCTATATGAGGTTTATTCGAGGATTTAGCACTATCACTGGCCCAATCACCGATTGTCTCAAGAAAGGGACTTTTGTTTGGACCAAATCAGCCTCTAAAGCCTTCCAAGAACTTAAGGAGAAGTTGACCAAAGCCCCGGTCCTATGCCTTCCCGATTTCTCTAAAGTCTTTGAAGTCACATGTGATGCATCCGGGATAGGAATAGGAGGGATCCTTAGTCAAGAGGGACACCCGGTAGCCTTCTTTAGTGAGAAGCTATGTGATGCTAGGACTAGATACTCCACTTATGACAAAGAGTTCTATGCCGTGGTGCAGTCCCTCCGACATTGGAGGCACTACTTGTTACCCAAAGAATTTGTCATCTTTTCTGACCATGAGGCCCTCAAATACCTTAATTCCCAACAAAAACTAAATGCCCGACATGCCCGATGGGTTGAGTTCATCCAATCCTACACTTTTGTCATCAAACACAAAGCCGGGAGTGAGAATCGAGCAGCGGATGCCCTTAGTAGGAAAGTTTCCTTGTTATCCACTATCCAAGTGGAAGTGAGCGGATTTGATAGGATCAAGGATGAGTACCCTAGATGCCCCGACTTTGGGCACATCTTCACTACCTTGACCACCCATTCTAGCAAGGAACATGAGGGGTTTGTCTTAGAGGATGGGTTCCTCTTCAAGGGACCCAAGCTTTGCATTCCACGGACCTCACTCCGAGATTTCTTGGTTTGGGAATTACATACGGGAGGGTTAGCCGGTCATTTTGGGGTTCACAAGACCATTGCTCTAGTTGAGGGTCAGTTTTATTGGCCAAGTCTCAAGAGAGATGTAGGCAAAATAGTGGGCCAATGTCGCACATGTGCTTCGGCCAAACAGGTGAAATAAAACACTAGCCTATATACCCCACTCTCCATCCCCGACCGTCCATGGCAAGACTTGAGTATGGACTTTGTGCTAGGATTACCCAAGACTCAAAAAAGGCATGACTCCATCTATGTGGTGGTTGATAGATTTTCCAAAATGGCCCATTTCATCCCATGCTCCAAAACCTCCGATGCCTCCCATGTGGCCCGATTGTTCTTTGATGAGGTTATCCATCTCCACGGGCTACCTAAGACCATAGTCTCCGATAGGGATGTCAAATTCACTAGCTACTTTTGGAAAACTCTTTGGCACATGATGGGTACCCTCCTCAAGTTCTCCACTGCCTACGACCCCCAAACAGATGGCCAAACCGAAGTTGTCAATCGAAGTCTAGGGAACCTTCTTAGGTGTCTTGTTGAGGATCGCCCTGGAAATTGGGATCTCATCTTACCCCAGGCTGAATTTGCATATAGCAACTCCATCAATAAGTCCATAGGTATGAGTCCATTTGAAGCCGTGCATGGATACAAACCAAGAAAGCCTTCCGATCTCATTCCCCTTCCACAGCATGCTAGAGTGTCCATTTCAGCTGAGTCTTTTGCACAACATATTAGAGAATTGAATGAAGAAATTCGCAAGCACATCAGCAAAAAGAATGAGGCTTATAAAAGGTTGGCCGACTCTCATCGGCGTCACCAAGAATTCCATGTGGGTGGCTTTGTGATGGTAAGGACGGAGAGGCTCTCCCCAGGAGCCAACTCTAAACTGAGGCCACGTGGGGCTGGTCCCTTCCAGGTCTTGAGGCGCATTGGTGTAAATGCTTACGAGTTAGATCTCCCTGAGGAGTATGGAATAAGTCCCACATTCAATGTCGCCGACCTAGTGCCATATAAGGGACCCACAGTGGTACCTAGTGAGGAGATTGAGCCTACTTCTTCCATTGAGAGAGCACCCACCCGTGAGGAGAGGCCACCAACCAAAGAGCCCAGCGTGAACAAATTGAACAAATATTGGATGTACAAGTCACTACCACTCGGAGTAAGGTATATGAGCGCTATCTCGTCAGGTGGAAGGATCGGCCTCCTTCGGAGGATTCTTGGGTGAGTCGGGAGGATCTCCAGCGGTTGGATCCGGACCTCCTCGAGCAGTACCACAGTCAGATGGACCCCTACTCGACGGAGTCGAGCTCTTCACAGCCCAGGGGATTTGATGGAGGCATCATCCACAATTCCCTTTGGCTAGGGTCTTCTTCACACTCCGGCATCGTTTGAGTTCGGGCCTCTCTCTCTAAAGGCCCACTTATCCTTTTTATGTTATTTACTTGAGTCATTTGATGTAATTTTCAGTTTATTTGAGTCATGTCCCTAGGTCTTGCATTTATTTTCCTAAGTATTGAGTGTCATTAGACTGTGTAATGTGCTATTGGGCCCAATTCTTCGGGATTAGCCCATGAGCCCCCCCTACCCCTTCGGTTATTTGCTATTGAGTCTTTTGTAAGGGACTTATTGTAAAATGTGAGTTTCCTATATATAGGGCCCCATTTCCTTCATTTGGAGGTAATGAATGATTCAATACAAAAGATTTCCATTTGAGTGTTCAAACTTAGTTCTAGTGGAGTGAATCCTATAGTTGGGTGAGAAGCCCTAGGGGAGTGATTCCCCACCCCACCTCTCTCTCTTTCTCTCTCTTCCCCAAGGGGGGTTCGCCCCATTCCTCTCTCCTCCTCCTCCCAACCACCTCCAACCCCCACCTACCTCCATTAAGGCCCCTCCACTTCCCCACACCCCATTTACTTCCCCTCCTAGTTCCAAGGTAGAGTCTTCCCCATTCCAACACCATCTCCCCCATTCCAACCAAATCTTCCCCATTCCAACACAATCACCCCTCTTCCCCACACCATCTCCCATCTTCCAAGATCATTTTGAATTTGAATTCTCCTTCCCTCCAAGTCTTTGGCCGCCCCCCTCCCATCTCCATTAGGCTAGGTCGCCCCTTTCTCCACCCATTCTCCACCACCCTTGCATACCCCACCCCTCCTCCTCCAGCTGAAAACCTGCGACCTCCCTTTCTTCCTCCACCTCCCCTCAACCATTTGCACCCCTCCACACCTCCCATACCTTCCCCCTACCATTCTTCATCCACCCCTTCACCATATACTATCCCCTTCTTCTTCTTTTAGGGTCACTTGGAGGCTATGTCAAAGCTGCTGTTTGCAGTCCAGAAGTAGCAATTGAACCAGCAACTTTCAACGGCCACCACGACCTCCTCCGAACGAGTTGGAAGACCCAAGAGCTACCGTTGGAAGCGTCTACCAGTCTCCTTTTCAACAGAAGTGGTTTTGTCTTCATCCGAGCTGTGTGCTGTTCGGAAGCTCCGTTCTCCCACGACTGCTCAGAACTGCCTCTGCTGAAGCCCTGAACCTGAGTAAAAGCTCTGCCACTACTCACCCTGGAAGAATCAGTTCAAAAGCTCTTCTACAAAATTCTTCATCGCCCTATCAACTTTCAGAATCAAGAAGCGGAACTCTGTTCGGCATCCAGTAGCAGAAGTTATCAATTTTCTCCCTCTACTATACGGATCGGCTTCCCCACAGTCAACACCGACCAGTCATCCTTGTTCAGAGCCTCCAGGTCTTCTCTGGCATCTTTTAGCATCCCCGTCCATTTTGATGTAAAGAGGACTCATCCACGATTCCAACAACTCTGACGGCGCTTGATTCTGAGGTCGGGAGCTGCCGGGGCGTTCTCTGCAATCTGCTGTTAGAAGTCTGCAACTGCAGGTCCGAGAATCTGAAGCTCTGTTCAAACCTCCATCCTGGTCAGCAGCGGATCCATAAGAAATTGAAGAAATTCTGAGGCATTCCCTTCCCAGCTACGAAGATTTCCTCACAGTCTCATCATCAGCGAAATTCCTGAGCGAGTTCTACAACAGCAACACCGTCTACCTGTCCCTATTCGGAGAGAGCAGGCAGAACCGGTGACTTCATCGTTTCATGCTTTTAACCATAGTTTCCCCTCCCCGCTTTGCCGGCTGAAGGGCCCTCCATGTGTGGAGGTAATTTTGGTTGTAATATCCCTTAACCCCCCACCCCAGGATCCCCCTCCTGTGAGAGGTGTAGTGTTGTAACTTGTTTGGGCAGGTCAAGCTACCCCGGCGCGGCGTGTGGGGTTCCACCCGCCTCCCCGCTCGCCCTCGTCTCCGACCGGGACCGATTTCTTCAAACCGGTCGAGTAAGTGCTCAAACCTTCACTCCATTTAGTGCTTGTCATTCAATATTTGTTCTTAATTCCGCTGGTTATGCGAGTGAGAGCCCGGTCCTCAAGCCCCGTTGTCTTGAGTGATCACCGTGGGAGAAGTACAACCGGTGCCTTTGGCACTTTGTCGGCCCCCTTGAATTGGGCATCCATACCCATTGGGAATCCCATCTTGGCCTTGCTGGCCCTCTACCAGCAAGGGCCCAACCCCTCAACCTCACCTTGGCATTGCCAAGTTACCCCGGGCTTGGGTGAGTGTCGATAGAGCGGTGGCCCAATTCGGCCCATTTGAATGCGATTGTGCTTGCTTGCATTAGGTCCGAGGTTGTGTCACATCACTAACTATCACGCCGGTTTAACCCCATTTGGCCACCGCGCCATTTTAACATTCAAATAAGTATCGCGCCGTTTTAACATTCAAATAAGTATCACACCGTTTTAACCTATCCCTTATACCCATGTTCCAACGGCGCCGTTTTAGGCTTTTACCTACGCTTCCCGCACCGTTTCAAGTTCCACATCTACACATACCGCGCCGGTTTCGCACCGAGTCGCGTTGTTGTGCCATTTCGATACCCTCCTTGCCTCCTGGGTGATCTCCAACGCTAATAACAAAATTAAATGAACCCTATAATTAATAAGCCAAATAAATGGGTTTGCTTAAACCTGAATTAATTAGCTTCATCGTCATGATTGAGTTTAAGCATTCGCATCGCATCAATGTATGCTTGAGTGTACGAGCCCTTGGTATATCAAATGACATGAGCAGAAAGCCGGGCAACGTCCGACGGGAAGCTCTTGCTACGTGTGATGGTGGTCGTCGGACCTCAGTCCTCTGCCACGTACTGAGGGTCCGCCCTAATAAACCGTGCATGGTAGACTAGAATATCTTGCATGATCATTCACATCCTTTGCATTCGTTATTCCGACCTTGATAGCCCATTATCTTGACATTTAATCAAAGGTTTTACCTCCTCGCGGGGGATGTAATTAACGCCATGACCTTCATGGTATGGCGGACTGCTGGTCCTGACCGAATCTCACTCTCACCCGACACGGGTCAGGATGAGCGCATAATAAACTCGTCACGTCTGTGACTGGCACGCCCGCGCAGTCAATCAGTCAGTTAATTACCGGTTAATTAATTGGTTAATCAACGCATGAATAAACCAAATAAACGCCAAAACAGATTATAACATCCCATTGGAAATAGTCTGGCACGCTCGGTGGGACCAGTGTCACCTTTCATCTCTTTTCCGAGATACTTGGGCTTCCAGGCCCTCCCAAAGGTTGCTAATTGTCGGCTTGTTGGTCTTTTCAGGCAAACAATGACGACAACAACTGGACTGACTTGTGTCGGCTTTGGCCCATCAATTGTTGCTGATCATGCGCAAGGGTACCTGGCGGTTCCCACGGTATTAGGCAGCTTCCCTGCCGCTGTTGGCTTCCCCAACTTTTTGGGGCTAGCCTTCGTGGATATGCTGGAGGTGGAACCCTCGGAGCCCGTCGAGGGAGCTGCAAAGGAGATGGAGCCTCTGAAGGCCCGATGTTGCAACGACTCATCCAAGAGTCCAACCCCAGTCGCCAGCTGCCTGGTGCACCACGCCATCTGTGGGGTCCACCCCGATGCTGTTAACAAGAACTCTGGAGGTCGTCAGCGCAAGCAACTCCAGAGGGGTACTACTGTGGTTACCGGAACCCTCTCACAATTCGGTAAATCCATGATGGTTGGTGGCATGCGCGTCTTCCTCATTGGACGCGACGCACGGATAGTCCCAGATCGGGTCGTCCCTGCTATCCCCGTTCACAACTCATATCAAGCCCTCGCTGGAAGGAGGGCGGAAAGAGAAGAAGCCGACCACTACGGCCAAGAGAAGTTGGCCCCCAGGCCAAAGAAGTTCAAACAAGTGTGGGTCCCTAAGAGGGTCCAACCTGCCCACCAAGCTGCACCCGTCTGCCGCCGCCCTGCCCGCGACGGAGTGGAAGGAAAGAGAAGAAGGGGCCTAGCACCGAAAAAGGAAGAGGTGGTTGCAGACCCTCCGCGCCGCGAAAGCTTCCGGGCCTGCGCCCGCCACGCCAACGTCCCTGCTATGGGACGAAGATTCCAGCAACCCGTCGACAAAGCTCGGCTAGCTTACATCCCTCCTGCGGGAGGTCGACAATTGTCCCCCGTCCTACATCAAGAACGGGGTCGAGAAGAGATGACCAATTTGGTCAAGAACTATTTCCGAGGGCTAGGCAACCCCTCGCTTGGACAGCAGCTGTTGATGCAAGCGGCCGCAGCCAATGAAGACTACTGCCCGTCAATGGCAGTTGAAGAAGATGTAGGAGAAAGGATGGTGGTGTCGTCGGTTGACGACAATGGCTATGATGACGGCATTGAGATCGAAGCCGATGAAGTCGCCCCTAGGTGAGAAGAAATAAGAAGGACCTCCGTGTTCGAGAGGCTGACTTTCCCAGAGCAGGCTAAGAGGAAGGTCCATCGGTGGAGAAGAAGGATGCAGGTCTTCACCTGCAATATGGCTGGCACATTCAGTCGACATGGGGGACTTCCTTAAGACCCTCGCGAGTTGGCTCAACTGGCCACGAGGCCGGGGCCAAATACTCCAAGGACAGAAGCCGCGAGGGAGCTCTTGGCAGCAGCTAAAGGAAAACAACCCCTGGGCTGTCACCAGTGGGATGATGAAGCTGCTATCTTGAACGCCAATGTAGTGACGGTGGAAGAAGAAGATGACGTCCTCCTTGACATCCTACCCGAGGGTACGTCCGGGGAAGCAGTAGAGGCCATCTCCAGCATGGCAGCTATGGACCCGTCGGTCCTGATGCTACTTCAAAGATATCGGCAAGAGATAGACTTGCTGAAGAAACAGCTGATGAAGAAGACTGAACAGTCATCAGCTTCCAAGCCACCCAAAGTCCAGGGTGAATCATCTCGGGGAGCAGTCCGTCATACCGACCCTCCGCCACTCTACACCTTACCTCAGTCGTTAGAGCCAAGCATGGCAACGACTCAGCAGTGGCCACCATAGTCACAGCCGCTGATGCCGCCGGTGCTCCCTCAAGTGCACCAGACACCCCCACTACTGCGTCCTCCACAGGCGACCACTCTGGTCACCCCGTACCTGCAGCCAGCACACTTATATCCGGAACCAATTGACCCCGCGGTCATGAACCGGATGATGGTGGAAAGGATGATCGAGCTGAAGCTCGCAAAAAGGAGTGAAGGCGACTACGTCGCATTTGATGCCTATCGGGTGCCTTACCCGCAACACCATGCTGTCAAACGGCTTCCCCCAGGGATCAACAAGCCGCCCAAGTTCGACAAGTTCAACGGGAAGGGATCCCCGAAAGAACACATCGCATATTATATGACTGTCATGGGTGATCTGGCCACCGATGAGTCATACTTGCTGAAGTTTTTCGGGTCCTCGTTGACGGGGCTCGCATTTGAATGGTACTCCAGCCTCCCGGTCGGGTCGATCAGCGACTGGTTGGACATGCAGAGGAAGTTCAGGGAAAGATTCCATGTTACAGAAAGGGAGGTCACAGTGACCGAACTCTACTCAACAAAGTAGAGGGCAGATGAGATAGCCCTCGACTATATCAAGAGGTGGAGGAACCTCAGAATGAGGTGCAAGCGGCCCCCGCATAGGGAGGATGCTGTGCAAATATGCAAACAGAACCTCAGGAGGGAGGTTCTGGAAAAGATGATTGGAATGGAGATACGGTCGTTTGACCGATTAAACAATGTCGTGGCTGAGGTGGAAGCCTTTCTGGCCAGACCTGCCCCTACATCAGCTGCCAGCGCAACCCAGAAGGGCAAGGCAGTGGAACGGCGCTAGGCGCCTAAAGAAGCAAACGCTCTTGACGTCAAGGCATTCGAACAACAGAAAGATAAAGGCAAGAAGGTAGTCGCCCCACAGCCTGCAAAAGCCCCGGACGGTAAGGAAGGTCCCTCGCTGCGGGACAAGATGAAGAAAGCCTACTCGTTTCCGAAGGACAAGACCAGGATTCTGTTCAACTGGGTAACGGAGTATGGCGTGGTCACCCTGCCAGAGCCGAAGAGGCCGGAGGACCTGAAGAGGAAACACAGTCCAAGATTCTACCCCTACTACAAGATGCTGGGGAATCCAATCAAAGACTGCTATGTTTTCAAGGACATCATCAAAGGGATGGTGAAGAAAGATGAAATAGAGTTGGGAGAGTACAAAGTGGACCCTCCTCAACCACATGAAGCCCCTCTGAGGATGGCAGGAGTCAATATGATCTCCCTATACTAGGCACTGCCCGAGGAGATCTCTGAAGCAAGTACGCGGAGCACCTATGAAACTCATTTCTTGGAGCCCGCAAAAGAATAGCAGGGATGGCAGCAGGTCCCTGTGAAGCATAGAAAGAAGAGGGCATCCCGCCCGAAAGTGGCGGCACAAATCCATGGTGTTGCACCACAACCTGCTCCGCCGGTGGCAGCACCTGTGTGGACCACTCCACCTACAGTCATCAGGATACATACACACAATCTGAGGAAACAGACTCCGCTGCCGGTGGTCAAGGAGACTAGTCCTGGGATTCGCCGACTACAGAACCTTATTGAGGGGCTAGATGAGTATGTGCAGCCTGAATTGAAGCCCTTGCTGGTGCGGGACCATGTCCCATGGCAAGAACTGGAGCAGCTCTCACTTGAGCAAAAGGAAGAAGCTGATGTAGCATCCGACAAGGAGGGCAGTCTGTTCTGGGGGCAGGTGCCCGCTGAAGCAAAGAAGAAGAAGAAATAAAAGAAGAAGAAAAGAAAGGCCGCTAAGGCCGATAAAGTACAGGTTGTCTCCTGCAATACTCTATCAGCGCTCTTCAACCTGCCCAGAGAGGAGGAAGAAGAGGAAATTTGCTTCACGCCCCCTATCGGGGTAGGCAGGGCCGAGGCCGCAACTACTACACATGCAACCCGGTCAGGCCGGAAATGGGGGCGCCAGCCGCCACCCAACCACAACATCATGTTCAGGGGAGAGCAGCCCTACAAGACACCTCCGCCGGAGATCAAGGGAGTCCAGATCCCTCCTCCGCCAGGCCTATATAACAAGAGTGGGAGCAAGGCAGTCCCTTCATTTCTTAAATTCATGAAGATGTCTAAGGGGAAGCAGCCTTTCCAGGATGCTAACCCTGCACCCGGGGAGGTTCACCCACAGTCAGCACAACCTGCCGAAGCTCCGAATGCAGATGGAGCTTGCCCTGCAGCAGCTAATGAAGAACACCAAGGATCCGGTGCTAGCCAGAAAGGTGTCGAGTCCGAGGCAGATGAAGCAGGTCCGTCAGGGGCTGCAACTCAAGACTCTCCCAAGCCCAGGTGGGTTGAGAAGATGAAGCTTTCCAATGTCTGAGCTGGGAGCCGCATAATGAAGCTACTCAAGAAGCTCCCTGCTCGATTTACCATCTGGGAGATCCTCTCTTTGAGTGAAGAGACTCGACAGGCGATCATCACTGCTCTGCAAACGCCTGCTCATTTTGAGACCTGCTTGGTTGAAGCAATGCCGGAAGCTAGCATGACCTTCACTCCAGAGGATATGTTGTTACCTACCATCAGCCACAACAGGCCGCTGTATATGAAGAGGCACCTGAACGGAAGGGAGCTGAACAGAATTCTGGTCGATCCCGGTGCAGCTGTCAATATCTTACCCTACAACATCTACGAGAGGCACCACTTCAATGTGCATCTCGAGAAGGTCGGGGATATGCGTATCGCCGGCTTCAATAAAAAATGTGAAGTGTCGATGGGGGTGGCAGAGTTCACACTTACCCTGACAGATTTCACTACGACGGTGTAGTTCCATGTCATCGACTCCCGCACCTCGTACAAGGTGCTTCTCGGCCGCCCATGGCTGCATGAAAATATGGTGGTGCCCTCTACGCTCCACCAATGCATCAAATACAGCTTCCAAGGGAAAGAGGAGAGGATATTTGCTGACCTCCACCCATTCGAGGTATTTGAATGCCACTTGGCGGACGCCAACCTATATGCAGGGCCTTCTCAGAAGACTTCTGAAGCTAAGACCCCTACGGGGGAATCAAGAGGCGCATCCGACGATAATTGGTATCCACCACTGCCGCGCGGATATGTCAAGCCCAAGGCGGTCTCTCATATCACAGCATCCGGGGACGTGGGCAGAATAGCACCCCCAGCATTATACCCCGAAGCTAATGAAGTGCATGTCAGTCGGCAGCACGACCACATTGGAGTCCCGGACGGCATCACCAAGCCAATTCCTGACCTCGATGACCCCATTGTCGAGCCTTTCAAAACTTGGGAGGTGACACAGATAGATGGGCCCAGCAGCTTGTTCTACACGGCTGAAAAGCACCCTACTCGGGAAGACATGGACTGCTGCCTCCCCAAAGATATAAGCAATCCGTCAGTCCCCATCAAGGGTCTGGCATTCACAATCGGTCGGATGGCCAGGATGTTCCAAAAGCAACACATCCCCTCCGATCAATCTCATAAAAACAAGGAAGCTTTCCAGAAAATGTGGTATCCCGCAAGTCTGGATAAGGAAATGAGACGCGTCTCTCAACACCCGGGGTTGGGCTTCACCCTGGAAGAATACTACTACAGTGGGCGATACAAGGTGGACACCATCTCCGCCTTCTACCCCGCTAAAGATAGCCCACTGGGGGAAACCTTTGATGAATACCCAGTGGAAGCTGAATATGCTGAGCCGGCTCAAACTGGAAATCAAGAAGCGGAGGCCATAATTCCTTGCCGATGTTGGGAGCATGTCTATCCCGAAGAGGTGACCCTTCAAGTCAAATTTGATACGGTTAGCAGCAGCGAGGCTGGAGATGTTAAAGAAGCAGGGACCTCTCCCTCCAGTAGAGTCCTACTGATGATGACCTCAGCACCTCTTGTGCCAATCCGGGAAGCCTTGACCAGCTCCGATCAAGAGGTATATCCTGTCAATAAGGGGAATGCCACTCCTATTGAAGATACAACTGCCCTAGAAGGTGAGACCTCCTCACCCTCTGCTACAAGACTTGGTTGCTGTTCCAACCCAACAACAAGCAGTCACCAGTCTGTCACGACTGCAACCCGAACTACAAGAGCTGAAGCTGCTCTCTCGCCCTTGGAAACTGTAACGGCGGTGGATGTGTCGAGAGAACAAAATGCTCGGCCGCTATTAAATGAAGCCGAGGACCTTCGAGAGGCTCTGATGATGTCAAATGAGGAAATCAAGGTCCTTGACCCCGAAGATGGTATTCCAGATTTCGTTGACCTCCAGACGGCACCTCCGGAGATAGAAGACGGATGCCAAGCTACGGTCGATGAGCTGATAGAAATCAATCTGGGAGATGAGATAGAGCCTAGGCCTACCTTTCTCAGTGCCCAATTATCACCGGAAGAACGGGAGCTGTACATCCAGCTGTTGCAAGAGTACCAGGATTGCTTTGCCTGGACTTACAAAGAAATGCCAGGTCTGAGCCCTGCAGTCTCGCAACATGAGCTGGCAATCAGTCCTGAAGCCGAGCCGGTAAAGCAACCACCGCGGTGTTGTGACTCCTCTGTGTTGATGATGTTGACAATAGCTTTATTTCATTGGCAACAGCTTGTTTTGATTGATTGGCAACTGTTTATGTTTTGATGAAACTATCTCTGTCAGATTGTCTATGTGTTCTATGAAGTAAGAGTCTATACATCATCATGCACACACACACACAGGTCTACACATTGCATTGCAGCATGCACTTAGAGTCTATACATTATCTTGTGTTGTGTTTATGCATCGTTTAGAACAAGTCTATACATTCCTGATAGCTTGCCTGAACCTTAATAGATGAAGTCTATACACTCGCCTTCATGCATATGCAAGTCCATACATTCGTCTGTGCAGGCATAACTAGCAAGTCTATACAGTGCATGCACATCCATTCAAAGTCCATACATTGGCCTGTAGCATGCATGAAACCAAGTCTGTACATCCACCAGTTGAACCTTCCAAGTCTGTACAGCGTCATGCATCATTCTTCAAGTCTGTACATTGCATATGTAGCAGATATAGCAAGTCTGTACATCACTTTTGACGAAGGCATTGGAAGTCTATACATTGGTAGCTTTACCGACGTTGCACTCATAAGTCTATACATTGTGAACTGTCAAGTCCATATAGACCTTGCTTTGCTCAAGTCTGTATAGCCCTTCTTTTGGCAAGTCCATACATCGTCAAAGTCCATTCATTCATTTGCCTTGCTTTGCATCAAGTCTGTACAGCCTATACTTTGTTCAGAACACAAGTCTATACATCGTGTTGCAAGCACGACTTGAAGTCTGTACATCATCCATCGTCTCAACTTGCATCTCATGACTTGAAGTCCATACATTGCCTTGCTTAATGCTAAGTCTATACACTGCAGCATGCATTGTCTCCAAGTCTGTACAGCATCTAGTGTCTGCACGCTAAAGTCTGTACATTCACCATCTCAGTTGAGAGTTGAAGTCTGTACATTCACCGTCTCAGTTGAGAGTTGAAGTCTGTACATCCACCATCTCAGTTGAGAGTTGAAGTATGTACATCCACCGTCTCTCTTGAGCACTTGTGCTTCTGATGTCTGATCAAGTCTATACACTCTTGAGCATATCTTCAATGTACACACTTTATTTAATGCATTCTACGTTACACATTAGCATGTATGTACAACGTCTGCATAGTGAATGTGAAGTCTGTACATGCTTCAGTGTTGCATTCACTAAGCCTGTACACACCTCAGCCTTGCATATATGAAGTCTGCACATGCCTTAGCTCTACATATACAGAGTCTATACATTGCACAGTATTGTATTCACAAAGTCTGAACATGGCATAAGCCCTGCATGAGTAGAGTCTGTACAGGCCATAGCACTGTATTCACATAGTCTATACAACGCATAGCCTCGCATTCATAGAGTCTGAACACTGCATTGCTTCGCATTCACTGAGTCTATACTGCTTCAGCTCTACTTCATGAAGTCTATACATTGCTTCAGCTTTGTCTTCACATAGTCTGTACAACGCAATTGTCCTACTTCATGAAGTCTATACATTGCTTCAGCTCTGTCTATGTATAGTCTGTACATCAGTTAATCCTTAAACTGATAATTCCTTTCGAATGTCTGACAGGGACTATCTGTAGAGACTGATGACTGGGCTCGTGATCCAAGGAAGGACGAGGTGCCCAGATTATGACACGTGGAAGCAGCCCAGCCAGGATGCTGCCATGTGGTTGAAATTCCTCGGATCTGGCAAATTCTCTGGGCGGGAAATGTGGAAGCCACACGCCCTATCCAATCTGCTGCTGCTATAAAAGGAAGCCTTCTTCCTCTGAAGAAGACTGATCGAGATCAAAAAGAGGCAGCCAGAGCTAAAAGAAAAGAACAGAGAGTGAGCGCCTGCACGATCCACAAAGAAGAAGAAAAAGAGAGAAGAAGATTCAAAGAGAAGAAGAGAAAGAGAGAAGAGAAGATTGAGAGAGTTGAGTTGAGAGAGCTTTCGAGAGGTCTTGTAAATCAAACTCTTGGTTCAGATACCAGAGCTGATTCTGCTCATACTTGAGCTACATTCGTCTTATTTTTACATTTCGTTTGTTTCTGTCTTTCTTGCTTTCGATACACTTTTGTTATCAAGCTGTGAGCCAGCAATTACAGTGGAGGTTTCCACTGGACAGGTGAAGCTGTAATCCTCAGCGGGCGAGACTTGGTCTCGGACGGCTAAGCTGTATTGCCTAGCGGTTGTAGAGGATCTGTTCCTCTGGTCGGCAAGCTGTTAAGCCCAGCGAAGCTGTGTATCAGCGGTTGTTGGCAAGCTGTGAAGCCCAGCTATTCAAGCTGTTAGTCAGCAGGATCCACATTCCAGTTGGAGTGTGGGGTGGACGTAGATCTCTAGATTGAGATCGAACCACCTTAAAGATCGGTGTCTACTATGTGATTGCCTGTGGTTGTGTGATTTCAATGTGTTCCTTCTACTGCTATACAGTTGCTTGTTTTAATTCCGCATTAGAGTCAACTGTGTTCTAAAATTAGACATTAGATCTATTCACCCCCCTCTAGATCCACTCTCCGTGGTAATAGACTGCGTCCATCTAACATAACAGTTGGTATTAGAGCCTAACTCTTCTACAGGGACTCATCGCCCGAAGAGAAAGGTACAGATGGATGCTCGAGGGATGATAGCTGAAGGACACTCAACCACAAAGCCCCCATTCTTCGATGGATTTAACTATGCATACTGGAAGAACCGTATGCAAGTATTTTTGAGGGCGAAGGATTATGAGATCTGAAAGGTAGTAACTAAGGGACCTTATGAGCTGTCCCCTAATGAGGAAGTCTGGACCAAGGAGGAGATCAGGAGGTCTACACTAAATTGGAGTGCCATAAACGCCATTCAGTGCTCTCTGCACCCTACAGAATTCTCTCGCGTATCAACCTGCAGTTCAGCTAAGGAGATGTGGGATGCACTTGATCCATGAAGGGACCTCTCAAGTTAGAGAGGCGAAGGCTAATTTTATAGTGTCTGAATATGAGGCATTCAAGATGAAGCCAAACGAGACCATCAAGGAGATGTACGCTCGATTAACTATTATCACAAATGGTCTTAGAGGTCTTGGGAAACCTCAGACAGAATACGATGTAGTGAGGAAGATATTGCGTTCCCTGACTCATGCTTGGCATACTAAGGCTACAGTGATGGAGGAGTCAAGGGATTTGCGAACCACAAGGGCTGATGAGCTAATTGGCTCGCTGATGACATATGAGATTAATATGCCAAAGATAGAAGAAGTTGAGAGGAAGAAGAAGCCAATCGCTCTGAAAGCTGGTGCCAGCAAATCCAGCAAATCCAGCTCTAGTAGTTCATCATCCGAGGAGAGCCTGAATGAAGAAGATATAACTCGTACTGAGATGGCAATGATGACCAGAGAGTTCAGGCGATTCCTCAGGAAAGGAGCAGGACGATTCAGCCAAAAGAAATATAGTGGCGGCCGAAGAGATAAAAGGTATAAACATAACCCTGTAAAGAAAATTGAAACTAATACTTGTTATCAATGCAAGAAGGCAGGTCATCTGAAAGCTGACTGTCTAGAGAATCAGAAATACAAGGACAAGTCAAAGAGAAGGAACACGAAAGGGAAAGCAATGGTGAAAACCTGGAGTGATGAAGATGAAGGTTCCTTCAGTAGCAGCTCAGACAGTGAAGCCGAATCTGAGAAGCCCATTTGCCTTATGGCAACAAGCTCTGAAGACAGAGAGGAGGATTCAGATGAGGTAACTTCTCGATTCAATAATTTTACTATTGCTGATTGGGTAGATGCCTACCATGACATAGCTGATAGAGCTGATGATATTAGAAAGGAAAACAGGCATCTAAGAAGAAAGATTAACTCCAGGCAAAATGATACAACTCTAACTGATAAAATTGCATGTCTAGAATCTGAGAATAAAAAATTGAAACTCACATGTTCTGAATTAGAAGAAATCAAGAATGAGTCAAAAGCCTCTAAAGAAGAAAATGAGATGTTAGAAAAAGAAACTAATGAACTGAAATTGAAAATTCAGAAATGTGAGAGTGAGATAAAAATAGTGAATGAAAAATATCAAGCTGTCCTAAGTGTGAATAGAGAACTTAAAAAATCCATTGAAGACATTCAAAAGGATAATGAGGACAAGCTTAACATTATTGAGAAAATGACCCAAGGTTCAGATAACCTAAATGCTTTGTTAGGGTCAAAAGTCAACTTCAGAAAAGAGGGCCTTGGATTTAATTCTAGCGCAACAAAAAGCTTTGGAATAAAAACTATTTCATTTGTCGCACAAAAAGAGAAAGGACCTCTAATCAACATAAAGTCAAATATTTCAGTGAACAAAGCTGTAAATCTGAAAAAGTCCAGTGCTGAGGAGAAGGGCAAACAAAAATTGAATGAGACTAGTAGAGCTAGCACATCCAAACAAAATCCCAAAGCTTAGTCTCAGGTTAGGGGTCAACCTACACAGTCTTATAAACCCCATGTTAAGGTCACCAAGTCTCCACCATCACCACCACCTCTGAAGAAGACCCAATACACACCTATGAATAAGTCAGCATGGTCCAAGGTGCAGGGGAGGCAGAATGCTTTTAGAGCTCAACCCAAACATTTCTACCAACCTAGAGCCCAGTCCCACTTCTTTGCACAGTCAACCTATCCAAATAGGTCAGGATGGACTAGGACTCAAGGAAGGTTTACAGGTTATGGACATCAGGCTACACAGTCCTATAAACCTTACACTAGAAATTGGGTTAATGGGTATGGCTCTTGGACACCTAGGAACCAAATTTCCATAGCCAGCCCAATGATTAATATGGCCAAAATTTCGTGAATACACCCTGGCCAAGGCACTGGCACAGAAATAATCAATCTGTAAATAATCATGCTAGTGTCAACAAGAAAAAGCATAACAAAAAGAAATCTGGAAAATCCACTGAATAGAACTGTTTCAAACAAATGTGGATTCCTAAAAGTATGCTTTCTTGTTTTAACTACTTTTCATCTTCTCTGGAGCCCAATCAGTCTTGGGTTCCAAACTTCTCTACCTGATTGTGTGTGCAGGTATGCCTGACAGCCAAGAACAATTTGTGGTACTTGGATAGTGGCTGCTCCAGGCATATGACAGGGGATAAGGCCAAGTTTTGCATGCTGACAGAGAAACAAGGAGGCCTTGTCACCTTTGGTAGCAACACAAAGGGTAAGATTGTTAGAACAGGTAAAGTAGGTAAGTGTACTACTTGTTGCATTGAGGATGTCATGCTGGTTGAAGGATTAGCTTATAACTTACTTAGCATCAGCCAGCTATGTGATAAAGGATGCAAAGTGCTTTTTGACTCTCAATGTTGCAAAGTTTTTGAACCTGATTCTGAAACTGTTAAATTTTCTGGTAAGAGGATAAATAACACTTACATGATAGATTTAGATGATATTCAACATTCTAACCTATGCCTTACTGTTAGTAGAGAAGACTTAGTATTTTTATGGCATCGTAGGTTAGGTCATGCTAGTTACACTATTTTGCATAAACTGAATAAGCATAGCATGGTTAGAGGACTTCTTGAAGTTTCCTTTAAGAAAGAAAATAAAATCTGTGATGCATGCACTCAGTCCAAGTTAACTAGAAAGTCATTTAAATCTAGGACAGAAAATCTGTCTTCTAAACCTTATGAGCTGATACACATGGACCTTTTTGGGCCAACCAGGTCTGTCAGCTTATCAGGGAGGAGGTATGGATTTGTCATGGTAGATGACTTTTCTAGGTACACTTGGGTATACTTCTTATAACATAAAAGTGATGCATTAACAGAATTTCAGGAGTTCTGTCTTAAGAAAAACCAGAAAATTGAAAATATTCTATCTGAGGTGAGTTTGAAAACTCATAGTTTGATGAATTCTGTAAGACAAATGGAATTAATCATAGGTTCTCCTCACCAAGGACACCTGAGCAGAATTGAGTTGTGGAGAGAAGGAACAGAACCCTAGTGGAGATGGGTCGTACACTCTTGGTTGAAGGTGGTCTGCCAAAGAAGTTCTGGGCTGAAGTAGTAAATACTGCCTGTTATGTAATTAACAGAGCCATGGTAAGACCTTCTACCCAGAAAACACCCTATGAGATCATAAAGGGTAAGAAACCTTCTATTGCTCATTTCAAGGTTTTTGGGTGTAAATGCTTTATACATATAAATGATAAAAGAGACCTTGATAAATTTGAACTTAAAGGTGAACCAGGAATTTTTCTTGGTTATTCTGAAAACACCCGAGCATATAGAGTGTATAATCTGAATTCTAAAACTGTTGAAGAATCTCCACATATAGTTTTTGATGAATCTTTATTAAAGACTAATATTGGTCAATGCAGGAATGAAGACAGTGGTGATATTCTGAAAGAAGGAAATTCTGCAGACCAATCCGAAAATGAGGAAGGAAATGAAGAGCCTAATGAAGAAGAGCCTACAGTTCAGGGGGAGGCAAATCAAAATCATGACAATCCAATTGTTAACATTAGATATCTTAAAGATCATCCTGTAGATAATGTGATTGGAAATCTGCATGACCCCCCTAGGACCAGAGGCCACTTAAGGATTGAAAATGAATTGAATGCATATGTGTTTGTTTCAAATGTAGAACCCAAGTCCATTGACTGTGCTCTCAAAGATGTGCATTGGATTAATGCCATGCATGAGGAGCTCAATCAATTTGACAAGAATAAGGTGTGGCATTTGGTTCCACCTCCTGATCATGAAACAGTCATAGGGACTAAATGGGTGTTCAGAAATAAAACTGATGAATCAGGGAATGTCATTAAAAATCAGGCAAGACTTGTAGCTCAGGGGTATAATCAGGAATTTGGAATAGACTTTGAAGAGTCTTTTACTCCTGTAGCCAGGTTAGAAGCTATCAGAATCTTATTGGCTTATGCATGTTCCCAATGAATAAATCTTCAGCAGATGGATATAAAATCTACTTTTCTAAATGGGGAAATCAGTGAGGATGTCTATGTGAGACAGCTTCCTGGATTTGAATGCTTAGACTTCCCTAATTATGTTTATAAACTCAGAAAAGCTCTGTATGGTTTAAAGCAAGCTCTTAGAGCTTGGTATGACAGGTTGAGCAAATTCCTCACTGATAAGAACTTCACAAGAGGTGTAGTTGATCAAACATTGTTCACCAAGGTGAGTCATTCAGATATTCTTATCATTCAAATTTATGTGGATGACATTGTGTTTGGGTCAACTAACCCCAAATTGTGTGAAGAATTCTCTCAAATTATGACTAATGAGTTTGAAATGAGCTCAATGGGTGAGCTCAAACTATTTCTTGGAGTGCAGCTTACACAATCAAAGGATGGTACTTTCATCTTTCAGTCCAAGTACATAAGGGATTTACTGAAGAAGTACAAGATGGATAACCTCAATGAAATAGCTGCTCCAATGGGTACCTCAACCAGTTTAGATGAAGATCCTCAAGGTAAACCAGTGGACCAAAGGCTATATAGAGGTATGATCAGATCCCTTCTATATCTTACAGCATCTAGGCCTGACATTCAATTTTTAGTGTGTTTATGCTCTAGATTTCAGGTTAGTCCCAAAGAATCACATCTTAAATCAGTGAAAAGGATTTTTAGGTATTTACTAGGCACCCAAGAGCTAGGTCTTTGGTATCCTGCCAAGTGTGAGTTAGAACTTCTAGCTTACATTGATGCAGATTATGCTGGGTGTCGAGTAGAGAGAAAAAGCACTAGTGGATATTATCAATTCCTAGGTGGCTGTCTAGTATCTTGGGCATCTAAGAAGCAACACACTGTAGCTTTATCTACGGCTGAAGCTAAATATGTTGCAGCTGATAATTGTGCTGCTCAAGTACTATGGATCAAGCACCAACTGGATGATTATCAGATAAAATTGGGATGCATTCCAATGTTATGTGATAATACTAGTGTTATATGCCTTGCTAAAAATCCTGTTCATCATTCTAGGACTAAGCATATAGAGATAAAACACCATTTTCTTAGAGATGTTGTAAATAAAAATGAAATTAAAATGAGAAAAACAACTTGCTGATATCTTTACTAAGCCACTAGGGAATGAAAAGTTTAAATTTCTTAGAAGAGAACTTGGCTTGTGTAAATTTCAGCATGATGAATAAACTCTCTGGATTATTTGAATAAACTTTGTGAATGTTGATTGTTGCACCAGACTCATTATCATGCATAACATTCATATTTTTTTTGGGCATCACACTCATGATCATCATTGCATATCATCTAGTCATGACTGTGTCTAAGGTCTATCTCTCATCTAAAGTCACATGCATATAGACAGGGGGAGTATTGTTAGAAATTCAGAATGGTCATCAAATTTATTTAAATTCAATTCCTTGACCCTGAATGAGTTGAATCTGACATATGGCAATATGTTAGTCAGTTCTGATTCCTAAGCAATAGAAAACAGACTTCTTCACTTATAAGAACTTTAATTGCTTAAAGACTGACTAAATGGTTTAAATTTTATAAACTTTAAAGTTTAAAGATTGCAATCAATAAATAAGAAAGCTGAAAATTGATAAAGCTCTCAACCCTTATTTTATTTCATGTCAGACAAAGCCAATTATATCTGAAATCTAAAAACTCATCTAAAATCCTGTTAGAGAAGGCTAAGTTTGTGTATTGTCCTTAAACAAGTCATTCTGAAACAATTAAAGGACAGCTAAGAAAAATATTGGCAAACATTGAAAATTAATTGAAAAACACAATTGGGAGAGCAATGACTGGTAAATTACTAAGAAACTAAGTGGTCCATCAAAGAAATGGACTATACTTAAGTCATGAAGTGTATCAGTTATCTCTGTATAAATGATCAAAACAATGGGGTGGTTTCACTGAGTACCTGGGGGTAACTGGCGTCTGATAAACGTGTACCCTCACACAAAAAGGTGTAAATCAGTTCTATTGAGTTTGATCATAGGCAGAATGGTCCATAATGTTGAGTATCTAGGGGTATTGGCGTCTGATAAACGTATACCCTTACACAAAAAGACAAATGGTACCTGAATGCCCTTAATGAAATACAATGAAAAATACGTGGTGCCCAGATTATGACACGTGGAAGCAGCCCAGCCAGGATGCTGCCATGTGGTCAAAATTCCTCGGATCTGGCGAATTCTCTGGGCGGGGGAAGCCACACGCCCTATCTAATCTGCTGCTGCTATAAAAGGAAGCCTTCTTCCTCTGAAGAAGACTGATCGAGATCGAAAAGAGGCAGCCAGAGCTAAAAGAAAAGAACAGAGAGTAAGCGTCTGCACGATCCACAAAGAAGAAGAAAAAGAGAGAAGAAGATTCAGAGAGAAGAAGAGAAAGAGAGAAGAGAAGATTGAGAGAGTTGAGTTGAGAGAGCTTTCGAGAGGTCTTGTAAAGCAGACTCTTGGTTCAGATACCAGAGTTGATTCTGCTCATACTTGAGCTACATTCGTCTTATTTTTACATTTCGTTTGTTTCTGTCTTTCTTACTTTTGATACACTTTTGTTATCAAGCTGTGAGGCAGCAATTGCAGTGGAGGTTTCCACTGGACAGGTGAAGCTGTAATCCTCAGCGGGCGAGACTTGGTCTCGGACGGCTAAGCTATATTGCCCAGCGGTTGTAGAGGATTTGTTCCTCTGGTCGGCAAGCTGTTAAGCCCAGCGAAGCTGTGTATCAGTAGTTGTTGGCAAGCTGTGAAGCCCTGCTGTTCAAGCTGTTAGTCAGCAGGATCCACATTCCAGTTGGAGTGTGGGGTGGACGTAGATCTCTGGATTGAGATCGAACCACCTTAAAGATCGGTGTCTACTGTGTGATTGCCTATGGTTGTATGATTTCAATGTGTTCCTTCTACTACTATACAGTTGCTTGTTTTAATTCTGCATTAGAGTCAACTGTGTTCTAAAATTAGACATTAGATCTATTCACCCCCCGCTAGATCCACTCTCCGTGGTAATAGACTGCGTCCATCTAACATAACACGCGGCGTTTGAGGCCAGAGCTCATCACTCAAATCTGTACAAAAGTCAACAAGCTCATTGACGTGGGATTCGTCGAAGAAAATCAGTACACTACAAGGTTGGCGAATACCGTCCCCGTGAAGAAGAAGAATGGACAGATCCGAATATGTGTTGACTTCCGAGATCTAAATAAACCTGCCCCAAGGATGACTTTCCGGTGCCAATAACGGAAGTCATGATTAATGCTACGACCGGCCATGAGGCCCTGTCATTCATGGACGGGTCGTCCGGCTACAACCAGATCTGGATCGCGGAGCATGACCGTGTCCACACTGCCTTCCGAACCCCTAAAGGCATCTATCACTACAAGAGGATGCCGTTCGGACTAAAGAATGCTGGCGCAACTTATCAGCGCGCAATGACCAGAATATTTGATGAATTGCTCTACCACAAGGTCGAGTGCTACATAGATGATCTGGTGGTCAAGACCAGAAGAAAAGAAGACCATCTACAGGACCTTCGGATCATTTTTCAGAGACTGAGGCAGCATGAATTGAAGATGAACCCTATGAAATGCGCGTTCGGAGTATCGAGCGGAAAATTCTTGGGTTTCATTGTCAGATATCGGGGAATCGAGATAGACCCCACAAAGATCAAAGTAATTCAGGAGCTACCTGCACCAAGGAACCTCTCCGAGCTGAGATCACTGCAGGGCCACCTGGCTTATATTCGGCGGCTCATTTCCAATTTATCAGGGTGATGCCAGCCTTTCCACAAATTGATGATGAAGGATGTTCCCTTTTATTGGGATGAAGATTGCCAGATAGCCTTTGATAAGCTGAAAGACTATCTGAAGACTCCTCCAGTGTTGGGCACACCGGTGAAAGGACGGCCGCTGATATTATATATAGCAGCCACACACAACTCTCTGGGGGCAATGCTGACCCAGAATAATGAAGAAGGGAAAGAACAAGCCCTCTACTACGTTAGTCGGAGGCTGGTCAGGACTGAGGAGAAATATACTTATATTGAGAAGACCTGTCTGTCACTGGTCTTCGCAGTCAAGAAGCTTCGACACTATATGTTGTCGCATGAGATCAGCCTGGTATCCAAAGAGGACCCGCTGAAATATATTATATCCCGGTCGGCACTCAAAGGTCGCTTAGGCAAATGGGTGGTCATCCTTATGGAGTTCGACATCTCCTATGTGCCGCGAAAGGCTGTCAAGGGCCAAGCTATTGCAGACTTCTTCGCCGAACACCCGGTACCGGAAGAGTGTCTGCTAGAACCGGAGCTTCCCAAAGACGAAACCCTTGAAGCCGCTCAAGTGTAGCCCTCCTTTTGGCAGCTATATTTTGATGGCGCTTCCAGAATTGACACCTCGGCCACTGGGTCAGCCAGGGTGAGAGCAAGAGCAGGCATAGTCCTGAAGTCTCCAGAAGGGGAAGTTGTGCACACATCTTGCTCAATAAACAAACCATGCACAAACAATGAAGTAGAGTATGCAGCCCTGATAATCAGGTTGCAGATTGTACTGTCCATGGGGATTCAGATGCTGGAAGCGTTCGGAGACTCCATGCTAGTTATAAAACAGCTGGAAGGAGAGTTCAATGTACGGAAGCAAGAGCTCCTCCCCTACCATCAGCTGGAAACCCGCCTGATGTCAAGATTCTACTTCATCAGCATCAAGCATGTCAACCGAGGCCAGAACGCTCAGGCGGACGCCCTCGCTAAATTAGCTAGTTCTTTGGCAATCCCGCCAGACACAAGCCTGAACATAACAGTGATCAACCGCCGGTAGGTCCCCAGTGTCACGCCCCGAGCGCGGAAGATACCCGGAGACGCGTGACGAGTTTATATCAATCATGTCAATCAGAGTGGTCGTGTATTCGACACAAAGACAGAGATGCGCAAAATAGCAAGATAACCCAATCCTTTATTATTAATAGGCTATTACAAATCCAATACTCTGTTAAATAAAAAGGAAAAGTACATAGTTGACTCAAGAAAATAGGAAAAAGACTAGATGACACTTGGGCAGCTCTATCACTTTCACTCTTGACCATTCCCATCCGATTGACTTCCATCGTCGTCGGACTTACCTGAAAAGTAAAAAGGGACAAACGGAATGAGCGAACGCTCAGTAGAAAATTATATCTCAAGTACTAGCAAGGGGTGTAAGTAATTACATCTTTCATGAATGCAATAAAGCTATGCATGCTCGCATAAAACGACAAGATAGAGAGAATGTAATATCAAGGAAATAAGATGAACTTAATCATTAACTTTCAACAAGATAACAAGTTTACTCGAGATATTCAAGCAAGTACGTTTAACAAGTCATGTCAAGAACTTTAGCTATCATGTATCAAGCAAGTAAATCACCCATTTTCGGGCCACGCATTTCATGTCAAGTCAAGTACGATTCAAGTACAACATGTGTGTGGAATGTCCAATCTAGCAAGTCAAGTACTCGGTATAATGCCAGATACCTTATCATTTTAACTCCCATGGGCACAAGTACTTTCGGGTGCTCCTCCCAGGACCAGATCGGGCCCTATATGCGCAGGCATTTATCATGTGTTTTGACATCCACTCTTGTTTATAGCCAACATAGAATTTCAATAATCAAGCTTGTAGACACGTATGACAACTTTGATAGAATAGAGTCCAAAATATGACAAAGGACATAGATTGGCGATAATAACGGTATAATCACGATTAACGATAAAACTAGGTAGAATATGGTTCCCTTAACTTGGGTACCATGACAAATCAAGGTGGACATTCTTTATATAGAATTGAGGTCCACATGAACAGTATATCAAAGGTAAGATACCCTCATTCTTATCATAGAATTGAGGTTTACAAGAATGACATGATATGGCATGATATCATCATCCCATTAAGAATTTCTTATGATACACCCTTTGTATAATCATAAGGGCCGGTATACCATGTTTCTTTAGAGTGACATGGCATCAGTGGTGTAATGGGTTTTTAGGGTACAACCAGCTCAGTCGGCCTTGAGGGAATCCAAGGCTACGAGGAGTCTTACGGAGGTCTCTATGACTAACTCGCTAGTCCAAAAGAACGAAATGTCCAATGGAGAGCTTGTATGTCAATGAGAGTTGAGTGTGATCGATAAAACAACGTGAAAAGTGGGACTATACTCACGGAGTGGAGAATAGTGCCGATATATACGTATATGTATAATATGAAACCATCGGTTAACATAACCAGGATAAAATCAGTTTACAGAAAATAACGACTTAGGTCAAGTCGTTTCTCAAGTAATTAACGCCTAACAGAAGGGCGTTTACATATATTTCCATTTTGGCAGAATTTTCAATAATTCAAAATTTTATCTAAAAAGCGCCCTAGACAGGGGCGTTTCTTTGAAATGAGACGACTACAGTAGCAGGCGTCTTTTTATTTACAATATTTTACAGAACATATTTATTTTCAGAAATTATCAAAAACGCGCCCTTGGCAGGGGCGTTAATCATTAAATTCTTATTTTCACAGAATATATTGTTCGGGATTTTAACATAAACGCGCCCAACGAAGGGGCGTTACTTTTACAATTCACGCCCTGTGATGGGGCGTTAACAAATGGAAAACGACCTTGTCGAAGTCGTGAATTCAAGAAATTGCAGTAATTGACATGAACAGCCAGAAGTTTCATAATAATCAATGTACAGGATGGTATTTATATAGTCGTGACAGGAAGAATTTCACAGGGAGAGTCATGCATTCGATCTTTCATATTTATGTATTTTAAAATATGAACAATTTAATTACATGTGATTTTCGTGGATAATCAGTTCTTAAGATCGCTGATTAACATTACATGCAATTAACGCCTGTATATAGGGCGTCAAATATGAAATTGACGACCTGGGTAGGGTCGTGTCTTGTAAATTAGCGCCCTTGACAGGGGCGTCTCTTTCAAAATATTTCAGAAAAACACAACGAAACCATATATAAACCGTATGCATGATATGCTTATATATATATATATCTTGCATTAATTTCATTTGGGCTACATTAACTTGAGAAAACCTACCTTTACAGTTGATTTAGAAGAAGACTTGTGAAGTATTTGAGGAGAACCCTTTCTACTGCAACTATATAACCGCAGCAGCAGCAGGAAGAATCGATCGTTTTGAAGAACCCTTGTTCTTCGACAGAGCTTCCTACAGAGAAACATGAAGATGTATCAATCCTCACTTCATCATACTTTGGCTGAAGGTAAAAGAAAGAAGAACATTACCTTTGTTCTTCACGTACGCAGGTGCTCTCTTCGACCTGTAAGAAGAGAAAGAGATGAAGAGTCAGTAACTCTTCATATGATAGAAAGAAAAGAACGTTCAGTTCTTTTACTCACCGCAGCAGACGATCGATCAAATGGATTTAGGGTTTGGTAATCAAAGGTATTTATACGATTTTGGGTGTCCTATTAGAGTTAGTGATTGTGTGAGGGTAATATATCCCTAATAGAGTCCTTACCCTAGTAGACACTTACTAGATTAGGTTAATCCTTCCCTGGATAAGCTCCCGTGTCGAACGGAACTCGAATGGAATTAACGACTTTGGTCAGGGCGTCGATTCTTGAATTGACGACCTGGTTCAGGTCGTTTCTTAAGAAGCGCCTTGTGTAAGGGCGTTCCTTATTTTTAAAACACGCCCAAGATAGGGGCGTTTCTTGGCCTTACCGTTTTTGGCGTTTAGAATTTGACGCCGTTTGGTCAGGGCGTCACTTCTTGAATAACGCCTTATCCAGAGGCGTTTCTAATTTGAATAGCGCCTTTATCCGAGGCGTTATTTTATTTTGTTTTATTTATCTATTTATTTGATTTATTTTAAAATCTTTATTATTATTAATATTTTATCAGGGTTGCTACACCCTCCCCCACTTAAAAGAATTTGGTCCCCAAATTCAATTGCATATTATGTATACACGCGGAGAGTGTAGAGTATATACCTCTTAGAACAACTCGGAAAATCGTTTCTTCATAGATTCCTCGGTCTCCCATGTTGCTTCACGTTCAGAATTCTTATTCCATTGCACCTTAAGCATGGGAATAACCTTATTCCTTAGTGCTCGTATTTCTCGATCTAAGATCTTCATAGGCTTCTGTTCATATGTGAGATCTTTCTGGATCACCAGATCTCCATGTTCAATAATATGCGATGGATCGTGCACATACTTCTTCAACATAGATATGTGAAACACATTATGCACCTCAGACAATTGAGGAGGTAAGGCGATGCGATAAGCAACCTCGCCAACTCTTTCGAGTATCTCAAATGGTCCGATGAATCTTGGCGTAAGCTTGCCCTTAACACCAAATCTTCGTATGCCACGTCCAGGCGATATTTTAAGAAATACATGATCTCCAACCTGGAATTCAAGATCTCTCCTTCTTGTATCAGCATAAGCCTTTTGTCTCGTCTGAGCAACTTGCAATCTTTCTTGGATTACTTGTATCTTCTCAGTTGTATCCCTTACCATGTCTGGACCTAACAGTTGTTTCTCTCCAACTTCGTTCCAGCATAAGGGTGATCGGCAACTCCTTCCATATAAAGCTTCGAAAGGTGCCATTTGGATACTAGCTTGGTAGCTATTATTATATGCAAATTCCACTAGTGGCAAATATTCATGCCAGCTTCCACCAAAGTCAATGATGCAAGCTCTTAGCATATCCTCAACAACTTGATTAGCTCTCTCGGTCTGACCATCCGTTTGTGGGTGAAAAGCAGTACTAAAGTTGAGCCTTGTTCCCAACGCATGTTGTAATCCCTTCCAAAAATGAGAAGTAAAACGAGGATCTCTGTCAGACACGATTGAGACAGGAATTCCATGTATCCTGACTATTTCCTTGATGTATAGTGCAGCTAGTACATCAATTGACCATCGGCTCTTTATTGGCAAGAAATGCGCCGATTTAGTTAAACGGTCAATAATAACCCATATTCCATCATGTCCTCCTTTTGATTTAGATAAACCCATGATGAAGTCCATACCAATATCCTCCCACTTCCACTTAGAAATATCTAGAGGATGTAGTTTTCCAGCAGGCTTTTGGTGTTCTGCCTTGACCTGTTGGCATGTGAGACAGCGAGATACATAGTCTGCTATTTCTCTTTTCATATTAGGCCACCAAAAGTTCCTCTTTACATCTTGATACATTTTGGTTGATCCTGGATGAATAGTATACCTTGATCTGTGAGCTTCATCTAAGATCTTCTTCTTTAATTCCGGACAGTCGGGTATACAAGTTCTGCCTTTGAATAATAATCTTCCATTAGAAGTTAGTTAAAAATCAGATTGTCCTTCTAATCTGCCTTTGATTTCCACTAATATAGGATCATCATCCTGAAGTGCTTGTATCTCAGATAATAAATCTGACTGTATGCTTACATGAGATAATGTGACAAATTTGGCTTCCTTGTCCAAGCTTATATTGAGCTCGGAGAATTGTTCTAGCAACTTCCATTCTTGTATCATACAATTGGCTATCATTGCTCTCGGCTTTCGACTAAGGGCATCAGCAACATAATTACCCTTTCCAGGATGATATTGTATATTGAAGTCGAAGTCCTTGAGATATTCTAGCCAGCGTCTTTGTCTCATGTTTAGCTCCTTCTGTGAAAAGAGATATTTGAGACTTTTGTGATCGGAGTATACAGTAAACTGCACTCCATATAAGTAGTGTCTCCAAATCTTTAGGGCAAATACCACCGCGGCCAGTTCTAAGTCATGGACGGGGTAATTCTCCTCATGCTTCTTCAGTTGACGAGAAGAGTATGCTATGACCTTCCCTTGTTGCATTAAGACACACCCGAGGCCAATGCCAGAAGCATCGGTGTAAACCTCGAATTTCCCTCCTTCTATTGGTAGAGCTAACACCGGAGCTGTAGTGAGATGATCCTTGAGAGTTTGGAAACTTCTTTCACATTCCTCACTCCATTCATATCGGATCTCCTTACGAGTTAACCTTGTAAGGGGCACGGCGATCTTGGAGAAGTCTTTGATGAATCGCCGATAATAGCCTACAAGACCTAAGAAACTTCTGATCTCGTTTGCATTGGTTGGTTTTTCCCAATTTCTAACAGCTTCAACCTTTGACGGATCTACTGATAGACCATCCTTGGATATCACATGTCCGAGGAAAGTCACTTCTTCAAGCCAGAATTCACACTTGCTGAGTTTTGCATATAATTGATTTGTCCTCAAGACTTGCAATGCAATCCTCAAATGCTTTTCATGTTCTTCCTTAGTCTTGGAATATATCAATATATCATCAATGAAGACTACTATGAATTGATCTAAGTAAGGCCTGAATATGCTATTCATTAACTGCATAAAGGCAGCAGGGGCATTTGTTAGTCCAAAAGGCATAACAACAAATTCGTAATGGCCATACCTGATTCTGAACGCAGTCTTATGAATATCTTCATCCTTGATCCTTAACTGATGGTATCCCGATCTAAGATCAATCTTCGAAAAATATTTGGATCCTGAAATTTGATCAAATAACTCATCGATTCTTGGCAGTGGATACTTGTTCTTGATAGTAAGATGATTCAACTGTCGATAGTCGATACACAATCTCATGGATCCATCCTTCTTCTTTACAAATAAGACTGGTGCTCCCCACGGAGAAGTACTTGGTCTAATGAACCCTTTTCGAATTAATTCCATCAATTGCTCCTTCAACTCTTTGAGTTCAGCAGGGGACATTCTATATGGTGCCTTTGAAACTGGACCAGCACCAGGGACTAAGTCAATGGTGAAGGCCACTTCTCTTTGAGGGGGTAATCCCGGCAAATCTTCTGAAAATACGTCTGGAAATTCTTGCACTACCTGAATGTCTTCTATCTTAGTGTCCTTTGTTTCCTTAACTGTGACAAATGCAAGGAAGGATACACATCCTTTTCTGACGAGCTTGCTTGCTCGAAGAGCCGAAATAAGAGGGGATTTGTTCCGACTCTTGGGGCGAGTAAAGACTAATTCTGGAAAATCTTTGAAAGCAATTTGGCTATTGCGGCAATCAACCGTTGCCTGGTATTTGGATAACCAGTCCGCTCCCAGTATAACATCATACTCCTTTAGATCAAGGCATATGAGATCTATAGGTAAATTCCTACCTTGAATCATTACCTCACAGTTTTGGTAGTGATGAGTAATATCATTTTCACTTCCAAGAGGAGTAGTTAGAACTATTTTTATCCATTCTGGTTCTAACGGTAACGGGTCGGCAAACTTCTTAGAAATAAAGGAATGCGATGCACCTGTATCAAATAAGACATAAGTACTTTTGGAACAAATTTTCAATGTACCTTCCACTAATCCGCCTTCTTCTTCAGGTTCGGTCTCCTGGATTGCATGAAGACGAGCATTTTTCGTCACCGGGCATTTACCGTCACCGGCTTGGTCATTCATTAATGGACAATCGGGAATCCGATGTTCGTGACTCCCACAACGGAGACAAGCTCCTAATTTCCTCCAGCATTCTTCTGTCTTGTGACCAGCCTTGTCACAATGCTTGCATACTACGTTTGAAGGTGTAGTGGTGATAGAGAAGGGCTTGGATTTCTTGAACTTGGAATCTTGAGAGGATGAACCTCCAGTATTGGGCCTCTTCTTAAAGTTGGGTTTGAAAGAACCGAACCGGTGACTTGCTCCTTCTTGTCTTTTCCACGGATCCTATCAGATAGCTCCGTGGCATCTTCAAGTAGTTGAGCTCGGCGCACTATTTCAGAATAAACTTGGATGTCCATAGCGCCAGTTGAGTAATATAGTGGGGCCTAAGCCCATTAAGAAATCTACGGGCTTTCATCTTCTTCGTGCTAATAAGATGCTTAGCATATCTAGACAACCTGGAGAACTGAGCTTCATAATCTGCTAATGATAAAGATCGTTGCTTTAATGCAGCGAATTCTGCAGCCTTCTTTTCTTGGACTCGGTCCGAGAAATATTTAGCATTGAAGTATTCCACAAATTCTTCCCATGTTACTTGAGTAGGATCGATGGTTGCTTCAATAGACTCCCACCAGCATCTAGCATCTTTCTCTAACTGGAATGTAGCTAATAGAACTTTGTCCTGATCCGTGCATTGCATGACACGGAATATGCGTTCGGTTTCCCAAACCCAATGCTCGGCATCGTCCGGATCGGTCGATCCCATAAACTTCGGGGGATTCATGTTCTTAAAGGCTTGGTGTAAGCTTCCAGCTCGTGGAGCACCACCTTGTGCTACCTGTTGTAGCACTTGAGTCATCCCTTGGAGGGTACGCTGCATGTTGCGCCATTGAGCACGTTCGGCAGCCATTATCCTACAATTATAATAGCTACATTAGTATTATATCACTGTGATCTTATAAAAAGACTCATCGACTCTTAACCCTTGGTTCTACCCAATCTCACTGGTTTAAAGGTTCAAACTTATCCTTGGACTTGGGTTTTTCCTAGGAATTGAATACCTTAGGCTCTGATACCACAAAAACTGTCACGCCCCGAGCGCGGAAGATACCCGGAGACGCGTGACGAGTTTATATCAATCATGTCAATCAGAGTGGTCGTGTATTCGACACAAAGACAGAGATGTGCAAAATAGCAAGATAACCCAATCCTTTATTATTAATAGGCTATTACAAATCCAATACTCTGTTAAATAAAAAGGAAAAGTACATAGTTGACTCAAGAAAATAGGAAAAAGACTAGATGACACTTGGGCAGCTCTATCACTTTCACTCTTGACCATTCCCATCCGATTGACTTCCATCGTCGTCGGACTTACCTGAAAAGTAAAAAGGGACAAACGGAATGAGCGAACGCTCAGTAGGAAATTATATCTCAAGTACTAGCAAGGGGTGTAAGTAATTACATCTTTCATGAATGCAATAAAGCTATGCATGCTCGCATAAAACGACAAGATAGAGAGAATGTAATATCAAGGAAATAAGATGAACTTAATCATTAACTTTCAACAAGATAACAAGTTTACTCGAGATATTCAAGCAAGTACGTTTAACAAGTCATGTCAAGAACTTTGGCTATCATGTATCAAGCAAGTAAATTACCCTTTTTCGGGCCACGCATTTCATGTCAAGTCAAGTACGATTCAAGTACAAGATGTGTGTGGAATGTCCAATCTAGCAAGTCAAGTACTCGGTATAATGCGAGATACCTTATCATTTTAACTCCCATGGGCACAAGTACTTTCGGGTGCTCCTCCCAGGACCAGATCGGGCCCTATATGCGCAGGCATTTATCATTTGTTTTGACATCCACTCTTGTTTATAGCCAACATAGAATTTCAATAATCAAGCTTGTAGACACGTATGACAACTTTGATAGAATAGAGTCCAAAATATGACAAAGGACATAGATTGGCGATAATAACGGTATAATCACGATTAACGATAAAACTAGGTAGAATATGGTTCCCTTAACTTGGGTACCATGATAAATCAAGGTGGACATTCTTTATATAGAATTGAGGTCCACATGAACAGTATATCAAAGGTAAGATACCCTCATTCTTATCATAGAATTGAGGTTTACAAGAATGACATGATATGGCATGATATCATCATCCCATTAAGAATTTCTTATGATACACCCTTTGTATAATCATAAGGGCCGGTATACCATGTTTCTTTAGAGTGACATGGCATCAGTGGTGTAATGGGTTTTTAGGGTACAACCAGCTCAGTCGGCCTTGAGGGAATCTAAGGCTACGAGGAGTCTTACGGAGGTCTCTATGACTAACTCGCTAGTCCAAAGGAACGGAATGTCCAATGGAGAGCTTGTATGTCAATGAGAGTTGAGTGTGATCGATAAAACAACGTGAAAAGTGAGACTATACTCACGGAGTGGAGAATAGTGCCGATATATATGTATATGTATAATATGAAACCATCGGTTAACATAACCAGGATAAAATCAGTTTACAGAAAATAACGACTTAGGTCAAGTCGTTTCTCAAGTAATTAACGCCTAACAGAAGGGCGTTTACATATATTTCCATTTTGACAGAATTTTCAATAATTCAGAAATTTATCTAAAAAGCGCCCTGGACAGGGGCGTTTCTTTGAAATGAGACGACTACAGTAGCAGGCGTCTTTTTATTTATAATATTTTACAGAACATATTTATTTTCAGAAATTATCAAAAACGCGCCCTTGGCAGGGGCGTTAATCATTAAATTCTTATTTTCACAGAATATATTGTTCGGGATTTTAACATAAACGCGCCCAACGAAGGGGCGTTACTTTTACAATTCACGCCCTGTGATGGGGCGTTAACAAATGGAAAATGACCTTGTCGAAGTCGTGAATTCAAGAAATTGCAGTAATTGACACGAACAGCCAGAAGTTTCACAATAATCAATGTACAGGATGGTATTTATATAGTCGTGACAGGAAGAATTTCACAGGGAGAGTCATGCATTCGATATTTCATATTTATGGATTTTAAAATATGAACAATTTAATTACATGTGATTTTCGTGGATAATCAGTTCTTAAGATCGCTGATTAACATTACATGCAATTAACGCCTGTGTATAGGGCGTCAAATATGAAATTGACGACCTGGGCAGGGTCGTGTCTTGTAAATTAGCGCCCTTGACAGGGGCGTCTCTTTCAAAATATTTCAGAAAAATAGAACGAAACCATATATAAACCGTATGCATGATATACTTATATATATATATCTTGCATTAATTTCATTTGGGCTACATTAACTTGAGAAAACCTACCTTTACAGTTGATTTAGAAGAAGACTTGTGAAGTATTTGAGGAGAACCCTTTCTACTGCAACTATATAACCGCAGCAGCAGCAGGAAGAATCGATCGTTTTGAAGAACCCTTGTTCTTCGACAGAGCTTCCTACAGAGAAACATGAAGATGTATCAATCCTCACTTCATCATACTTTGGCTGAAGGTAAAAGAAAGAAGAACATTACCTTTGTTCTTCACGTACACAGGTGCTCTCTTCGACCTGTAAGAAGAGAAAGAGATGAAGAGTCAGTAACTCTTCATATGATAGAAAGAAAAGAACGTTCAGTTCTTTTACTCACCGTAGCAGACGATCGATCAAATGGATTTAGGGTTTGGTAATCAAAGGTATTTATAGGATTTTGGGTGTCCTATTAGAGTTAGTGATTGTGTGAGGGTAATATATCCCTAATAGAGTCCTTACCCTAGTAGACACTTACTGGATTAGGTTAATCTTTCCCTGGATAAGCTCCCGTGTCGAACGGAACTCGAATGGAATTAACGACTTTGGTCAGGGCGTCGATTCTTGAATTGACGACCTGGTTCAGGTCGTTTCTTAAGAAGCGCCTTGTGTAAGGGCGTTCCTTGTTTTTAAAACATGCCCAAGATAGGGGCGTTTCTTGGCCTTACCGTTTTTGGCATTTAGAATTTGACGCCGTTTGGTCAGGGCGTCACTTCTTGAATAACGCCTTATCCAGAGGCGTTTCTAATTTGAATAGCGCCTTTATCCGAGGCGTTATTTTATTTTATTTTATTTATCTATTTATTTGATTTATTTTAAAATCTTTATTATTATTAATATTTCATCAGGGTTGCTACACCCAGTGTGACAAAGGTCTTGGCCGACGGACAAGAGGATGAGGTGGTAGCCGTCGAAGAGGTTCAACAGCTCAATTGGCGGGAACATCTCCTACAGTGGTTTCATCACCAGCAGCTCCCAAGAGAGAAAGAACAGAGAATGAAACTCCTGAGGGTCAAAGACTCTTACGAGATGAGAAGCGGAACCCTGTTCTGAATAATGGCGGATGCCCGAAGAAAAGTTCTACTTCGTTGCTTGTCTTCAGCAGAAGCTAGATAGGTGATGCAAGAAGTCCATGCGGGTTCAACTGGAGCGCATCAGGCCGGCCCGAAGATGAAAATTGAGATAAAGACATTGGGTTACTATTGGCCCACCATATTTGATGACTGCTGTAAGTTCGCCAAGACTTGTCAGAAATGTCAAGAGCACGCTAAGGTGTCAAGAAGACCTCCAGTGCCACTACATCCTACCTTACCAAGCTGGCCATTTGCTCAGTGGGGCACGGACGTGGTAGGGCCACTGCCAGTATCTTCATCAGGGGGCAAATACATCTTAGCAGCTACAGATTACTTCTCGAGATGGGCAGAGGTATTAGCACTAAGAGAAGTGACATGAGAATTGGTTGCAAGGTTCTTCCGACAGAACATAATATTTCGGTTCGGGATTCCTAGTCGGATCATCTCTGACAATGGCAGCCATTTCAAAAATCAGAAGGTTTATCGGCTAGCTGACAAATACAAGATCGACTGGAGGACATCGTCCCCCTACAACCCTCAAGCCAATGGACTTGCAGAAGCCTTCAACAAAACACTATGCACATTGCTGGCAAAGACAGTCAAGTCTAATAAAAAAGACTGGGAAGAAAAGATGTACGAGGCACTCTGGGCCTATCGTACCGTCTATAAAACCCCAACCGGCTGCTCGCCATTCTCCCTCATATACGGGTCAGAGGCTGTGGTGCCGATTGAATTAGAAGTCCCCTCGCTGCGAGTCGCCATCTAGCATGGACTAGTCAGCGGTGAACAAACTAATACAGAAAGAAGATTGGAAGAGCTCACTGGAGCTAGAAGGGAAGCGCCTCCATGCGCAACAAAATATTTAACTCTACCAAGCTCGCATGGCCCGTGCTTTCGATAAGCTGGTCAAAGGTCGAGAATTCAAGAAAGGAGACCTGGTAATGGTCAAAAAGAGGGAAGTGATGGCCTCCAACCCCAAAGGGAAGTTAGTTAAAAACTGGGTAGGACCGTATGTCGTCTACCGAGTATATGAAGGGCGTACATATGTCCTTGTGGATCGCAAAGGAGTCATCCAGTTCTCTCCCCTTAATGAAAAACACCTGAAGCTGTATTACACGGTTCAACCGGCGTTCCCAGAATTATCTATGTCCACTCTTGGTCCAATGGCACTCCACCCTTGACCGAGCTACCTTACCTTGGTCTAGTGGCACTCCGCCCTGGCCAAGCTACCTTTACCTTGGTCTAGTGGCACTCCGCCCTGATCAAGCTACCCTCATCTTAGTCTAGTGGCACTCTGCCCTGGATCGAGCTACCTTCATCTTGGTCCAATGGCACTCCGCCTCGGATCGAGCTACCTTACCTTGGTCTAGTGGCGCTCCGCCCTGGCCGAGCTACCTTTACCTTGGTCTAGTGGCACTCCGCCCTGATCGAACTACCCACACTTCGGTCTAGTGGTACTCTGCCCTAGCCAAATTCACATAATACCTACAATATTGCCATTGCGGGCCTTACGCCTATATCGGCACAAATCCATCCTTTGCGTTAGCATTACCTTCTCGCTAACGAATAAACCCTTTTTCCTGCGCAAGACTTCGTGTCCTAACCAACCTTTATACATCTTTGCCATTGCGGGCCTTACGCCCGAATCGGCACAAATCCATCCTTTGAGTTAGCATTACCTTCTCGCTAACGAATAAACCCTTTTTCCGGCGCAAGACTTCGTGTCCTAGCCAATCTTTATACATCTTTGCCATTGCGGGCCTTACGCCCGAATCGGCATAGATCCATCCTTTGCGTTAGCATTGTCTCCTTGCTAACGAATAAACCCCTTTTATTGCGCAAGACTTCGTGTCCTAGCCAACCTTTATACATCTTTGCCATTGCGGGCCTTACGCTCGAATCGACACAGATCCATCCTTTGCGTTAGCATTGTCTCCTTGCTGGCGAATAAACCCTTTTCTCGGCGCAAGACTTCGTGTCCTAGCCGACCTTTATACAACATTGCCATTGTGGGCCTTATTCTCGAATCGACACAAATCTATCCCTTTCATCAGCATTACCTTCGTGCTGACGAGTAAACCCTCTTTCTCGATGCGAGACTTCATGTCCTAGCCGACTCTCTCAACGTCCTTCTGTTATATGAGCAAAAAAAAGGGGGAGAAAATAGGGTTAAAAATAGAGATACCCCGCGATACTTGTTCCTGTATTCGGAACAAGGGCAAAAAGGGCTATAACCCAGCTGCGGCGAAAACCCGCAAGGGCACCGCAGGCAAAATCGAGTACCCCGCCACGTGAAAATCCGAAAGGGCGCGTGAGCAAAAGTAAGAGGGGGCTGGCCTCGGCGAAAACCCGAAAGGGCGCTTAAGTCAGTAAAAGTGGTAATCTAAAAGTTCCTCTTTATTCTCCTCCTAATGAAACTCCCAAGGGACAACCATCAAAAGTCCCACCGGAGATCCCCTACTAAACCCGTGCTCGACCCTCGTCGTCATCGGCGAGATCGGTCGATCCCTACCTTTAACTCAGACCTTTCGTCCTTGTAAATGAACATACCCTTGCTTTGACATGTATCTCATGTCGATGAATAAACCCGTGTTCGACCCTCGTCATCATCGGCAAGATAGGTCGACCTCTATCCCTTAACTTGGACCCTTCATCCTCGTTAATGAACATGCTCCTTGCTTCGACATGTAACCCATGTCGATGGATAAACCCATGTTCGGCCCTCGTCATCATCAGCGAGACCGGTCGACCTCTATACCTTAACTTGGACCTTTCATCCCTGTTAATAAACATACCTTTGCTTCGACATGTAACCCATGTCGATGAACAAACCCGTGTTCGACCCTCGCCATCATTGGCGAGATAGGTCGACCTCTATCCCTTAACTTGGACCTTTCGTCCTCGTTAAGAACTATATGGCCTTTGCTTCGGCATTTAACCAATGTCGACGAACTAAACCAGGGTCCGACCCTTGTCATCATCGACAAGGCTAGCTGGCATCCTAAACAGACAAGCTCTCCGATGTTCCGGATTCTCCAAAAAAAATGGGGTTAAAAATAGAGATACCCCACCGGCCTTGTTCCTAAACTAGGACAAGGGCAAAAATGGCTATAACCCGGCTGTGGCGAAAACTCGCAAGGGCATTGCAGGTAAAATCGGGTACCCCGCCACGTGAAAACGTGGAAGGGCGCGTGGGCAAAAGTAAGAGGGGGCTGACTTCGGCGAAAACCCGAAAGGGCGCTTGAGTCGATAATGTGATATAAAAAAATGAAAAAAAATGAATGAAATGATAAGAAAAAATTGAAATGAGATGATGATGTAGTAACGAGGTTACCCTCGTTCGTCATTCCACTTCCATCTTCCCTTTCCGACCCTTGTCACCATCGGCAAGATCGGTCGCTTCCCTTTTCGACCCTTGTCACCATCGGCAAGATCGGTCGCTACCCTTCCGACCCTTGTCACCATCGGCAAGATCGGTCGCTACCCTTTTCGACCCTTGTCACCATCGGCAAGATCGGTCGCTTCCCTTTCCGGCCCTTGTCACCATCGGCAAGATCGGTCACTAACCTTCTCGACCCTTGTCACCATCGGCAAGATCGGTCGCTACCCTTCCGACCCTTGTCACCATCGGCAAGATCGGTCGCTTCCCTTTTCAACCCTTGTCACCATCGGCAAGATCGGTCGCTACCCTTCCGACCCTTGTCACCATCGGCAAGATCGGTCGCTTCCCTTTTCGACCCTTGTCACCATCGGCAAGATCTGTCGCTACCCTTTTCGACTCTTGTCACCATCGGCAAGATCGGTCACTACCCTTTTCGACCCATGTCACCTTCGGCAAGATCGGTCGCTACCCTTTGCGACTCTTGTCACTATCGACAAGATCGGTCGCTACCCTTTTCGACCCTTATCACCATCGACAAGATCGGTCGATACTTTTTGGTCCTTGTCATCATCGGTAAGACTGTCTACCCCTTCGGGTCTTTGCCACCATCGACGGACCCGTCTACCCTTTTTGGTCCTTGTCACCATCGGCAGGACTGGTTGATATACCCTTAACTCGAGATTTTCCTACCTTGCATCAGGTGTCTACCCAATGTCAATAGATGAGTCACTACTGACCTTCGTCATCATCGACGAGATCGGTCGGTATTTCCTTTCAACCCGGACCTCATGCCCGTGTCTATAAGCAAATTTCCCCTCTACAATGAACATTTACCCCCTTCGGCAAAATCCATAAATAAACCCCTATTCCTATCGTTCGACCCTTGGCGGTCCTTCAACCTTCCCTCCCTATTCCCCGATACTTGGCTCAGACGGATCAATAGTCCCGAGGAAAAGTTATGTTGTGGTGGAGCGAACCCCTCGACCCTTCCCTGAAGGTGCGAGCGCTCTCCTACTCTAGCGACTGATATACTCCGAATTAGATAGATCCATTCAGCAGGCCGATGTGCAAAGTAAGGGAACGAAAGTTTCCATTCAAATAAAAAAAGGGGGATACATGTTACCCAGGGCATAAATCCCCCGGAATACGTGAAAGCTCACAAAAAAGGGAGAGGGGAATAAAATGACAAGGCTATTGCAGCGAACGGCAGAAGATGTCCTCGAATTCTGGCAGCCCCAGAGATGGGAAGTGGGCCAGCTTCTGTAGACGGTCTTCCCCATCCTGCATTCGCGCCAACTTCTCCTCAAGGGACGCGGCTTGCCCTTCTACAGCTCAGCTGCCTCCATATGTTGGACCCATAGTTGGTCGGATAATGCTAATTCCGCCTCAGCTCGATCAAGATCGGCGCGAAGCTCAGCTATTCGATTCTTCAAGAAAGTCCGGCGCTGGCCAGAATCATCAGCGGCATCTCACATCTGCTGAGCAGTCCCTCACAGTGATTGGAGGGCGGCATGACACTCCGTCCTTTCAAGCTTTGCGGCCGCCATTTGATCTAGCAAGCTGCGGCCCATGAATTCCCTCATGTTCACATGCCTCAGGAGCAAGACTACCCGCTGCACCCAGTCCTACATGGGGCAGCCGAAAGCTAGCAGGGTACGGGAGAGGTGCTCTGCAAGGACCCTCAGCTGTGCATATGTTAGCTCTGGGCGAGCCGTCACGGTCTCCCGTAGTGTCTCCAGATACTACCACACTAGGTCGCTTGAGGATTGCAGACCAACTGACTGTGTATCCGGAAGCTGAAATTCGACCTGGCTGTCGACGGCGGCCCAAATATCGTCACTCGGAGCAGAAGACGAGGACGGCATGTCTCGCAAAGTGCCCGCACATGGACTGGCCTCCGCGGACAATACAACGGCAGAACTGTCAATGATTGCCACTTCTCTCCCAACCTCGGGCGAGAGCGTCGCGTCTAAGCCTTGGATGGCGGGGAGCAGTTGGTCACCACTTTCACCCCCTCCAGCTACTGTTAGTGATGATTCGGTGGCAGGGGTTAAGGTCAGCGAGCTCCCGATCACTCATCCCATAATTTCTCCTTCTTCTGCCCCAGGAAGGCCCTCGTCCAGTTGAAATGGCTTGTCAACCACGACAAGATGCTACTGCTCCGGAGCCGCAGCCGACGGCTCGGATCCGTCAATCATCTCCAGCGCCTCCGATTCCGCTACCATCATATAGTCCTTCGGATACCTCAGGGCTATATGCCTCAAGACTAGTGGGAACAGGGGCGGATCTCCACCGAGAGGCGGCGGGGGTACCTTCACGGTTATCACCGGCGGAGCGACCTCGGCCTGTCCAGCAGGAGCCTGCAAAAGGAAAGGGAGAATAATAATCTCAGAAGACCGGCACAATGGTCAGACGAGAATGAGCACAAGACCCGAAAAGGGCAGTTCTTACCTCAGTCGGCACTAAGCTCAGGTCCGCAATAGCGGGAGCCACTACCTTCGTCACTTCTGACCCCTCTCCTACTAAAGGACTCGGTGGTCCGAAGCTACCCGACGTCAACCTTAGAGGGATGAAGGTCACAAAGTCACTTTCATAAGCAGAAGACACCGCGGCATCCTCTACCTCGGCGCCCGCAAAAAGAAAATCTCCATCACTCGAGTCACTGCCGTAGTCCAACTGCTCCGACGAGGATGAACTTTGAACCACCAACAGTTCTTTCTCTCTCAACGCCGGTGGTCCTCCACCTAGAGGGCTTCTTGCCGGAGCTTCTGGCTTGATGGGGACTTGCCCAACTAACTCGACGGCAGGGATGACAAGCGAACTGGCTTCGGGGACGGATTGGCTCCCTGGAATCATCCCTGGTGCTGTGGAGATTCCTTCAGTTGACTCCACGATAGGGGGAGAGGGTGGTCGAATCTCGATAGAAGCTGAAGAAAATGAAGCACCCATGTAAGCACAAGGGACAACGGACTATAAAATCTACAACTAGATGGGCCATCAATTACCTACTATTTCATGACTGGGCGTCGGAGAAGGCAGGTCCGTCTGCGCCACATCTTCTCTCTCTCTGGCTCCCGCTGAGGCAGCGGCCGCTTGCGCGGCCATTGTAGATGAAGCAGCTACATTTGCAAGAATGGGAACTGATCTATGTGGCCAAGGCGACCACTGGATGCATAATAAGAGGCATACCTCGGGTCACGCGGGCTGAAGGACGAGAGGCCTCAAATTCATCAAACGAGACCACTTTTGGAAGAGCGACCACAGGTGCTACCTCCGCAGTCTTCTTCCGACGAGCCCACTTCGCTCGGGTAACAGCCTCCCGTACTTGGGACCTCGTTCGCTTCCGGGAATCACCGGGAGGAAGTGGCGTTGTGGTCGGGGGAGCTTCTGGGACTTCAAAATGTGCTGACTTCTGTGCCTTTATCAGCAGCTCCCTAAAATGCTTGGTCTCCTCCGAAGAAAGCCGCACTGCACACAGGCAAGGAGAGATGACGTACACAGCAGCAGAAAGGAAAAGCCTGAAGCTGAAGGAAAGTGAAGGGAGAAATATACCTGCTGGTGATGCGACACGCCTAAGGATGATGATGCTCTGATACCACTTGATGTGACACGACTAAGGGGAATGCAGCAAACATACAAAGGTCCTTGGACCTATTCCGCAAGCACAATCACAAAATAGCGAAGTTTCACGATCGGGACCGAACCGCCGTCGCACACACACGAACCCGGGTGACTCAGTGATGCCGAGTGGAGATGTTGGATCAAGACCCTAGCTGGTAGAGAGCCAGCAGGGCTAGGGTTGCCCTCCCAAGGGTACGAAGCCCACTCTTAAGGGGCTGGCCGGGTGTCAATTGGGGCACTAGGTCCCTCTCTCTCACAGCCCACGGTGACCGCTCGTAAGGGGAACACACGGGGCGGGCGCTCTCTCTCTTGCTCAACGGAGCAATTCCACGGATATTAGATGAACAAGTACTAAAATGGGAGCAAAGTTCAGAGCTTACCCTGGTTGGTTTGAGGAAACCAACCCCGTTCGGAGATGAGGGCGAGCGGGGTAGTGTGGGTTCCCCGCACACTGCGGCGATGAAGCTTGAACCCTGTTTAAAAGTTACAATCACTACGCCTCACACAGGAGGGTGGACTTGGGATGGAGATTTCTGTATTACAAATCAAACACTACCTCCGCACAGGGAGGGGCGTTAAGCCAGCCAGGCGGGGAGGGGAGGTTTGCTCGAATCGCGACGTCGGGGCACCTTGCCGGTTCTGCCCGGTTCTGGGACAGCAAGATAGGGGGTCGGTGTAGTCGCTGCTGTGAGCTCTCCCGGACTTGGAACTCGATGAGACTGGCGCTGAAACGACGCTGACAGACCCCGGTACTCTTGTGAATTTTGGTGGGCGGTTCCTGCATCGCCTCTGGTCTGAGTGGACTCTGGAGCAGGTACCTGGTGTTCTGGTTCAGGCAGGTCCAGAGGGTTGCAGCTGCTTGTAGAAGGTACCACGGTCACTCCCGAAGTCAGAATGAGGTGAGACCAAGTCGAGGACGTCCATGAATGAGTCTTCTTCGAGCAGCAGCCAAGAACAGCACCATAGGATGTCGGGGTGGTGAGGAGGAGTCCGTTGAGTGAGGCAGTGTCGGGGCAGGACCCAAACGGACTGTCTGCGCACCCGGGGGAGAAAAATTGGAAAAGGCACTTCCTGATGCCGAACGGGACGCTGCTTGTTGGTGGTGGTGGAAGACTCGTGGTAGCAGCTCTCAGCCAAGTGGCGCCTACAGAAGTTGAAGGGTGTGGCCGTGGGAGATCCTGCAAGTTACTTCTTGTTGCAGACCGGACTGGATCTGCACAGTTGGCGAAGAACGGCTCTCCCGGGCAGCTTCGACCTCGGATTGAGACGAAACCACCTCGCCTGCGAAGACGACTGGGAGAGATTTCCGTCGATGTAGGCCACGGCCCCAGAAGATCTGGGATGGAGATAGGGGCGGTGCTGCTACAGACTGTCGGCCTGCTGGTCTTCAGCTGTATGCAAATGAGGAGAGTGAAAAGGTGGAGGGGGTGATTTCTTTGGTGGACGGGTAAGGGATGTGGATGCTTTGGTGGAGGGGAGGGGTTTGGGAGGTGGGAAGGGGTGGTGAGGTGGAGGCCAGGGGCGGAGCTAGCAGGGGGAGCGGTTGGGTGCGCAAATGGCCAAGGGGGAGGTGGTGGGGAGATGGGGGCGCAAGTAGCTTGGGGAATAGGGAGGGCTTCCTTTGGAATTGGTGTGATGGGTTAATGGTGGGGTTAATGGTGGCCTAGGGAGGTGGAGGGGTTGCCTTTGGGAGGGGAAAGGTTACTTGGGAGAGGGGATTCTCTCTTGGGAAAATTAAGGGTTGTATGGGGAAGGGGAAGGGTTGCTTGGGAAGTGGGGGAAATTGAAGTGGAGTTAAGTGCCTTGGGAAGGTGAAGGGGTGGGAGGCTGATGTGGCAGATGAGGTGGCAAGGAGAGGAGAGAGAGGGTGGTGCGAATTTTGGAGAGAGAAGGGAGGGGAGAGAGAGAGGGGTTCGCCCCTTTTAGTGAGAGAGAGAGAGAGCTAGAGAGAGACAGGAAGACAATTCAAGTGGCTAAGCTTTCTTCAATATTTCATTAGCTTCTCCAAGTGGGGATTGGGGTCCTATTTATAGGAATCCCAACTTTTACAAAAAGTCCCTGAGAAAAGTACTAATAACAGATAACCGAAGGAGCTGGGGAAGGGAAAGGGCGCCCCTGGGCCAGGCCCATCTAAATGGGTCCAGAAGCCACTCAATCCCAACATGATGAGCATGAAATTAGACACATAACATAATAACCTAGGGACCTGACTCAAACAAAGAGGAAATTACATCAAAATGACTCAAGAAAGATATGAACATTACATAGCTAGACTCAGAAAATTAAGATGAACATAATGGCGAGCATCAGGACCCTTGGAGAAATGGGAAGTGGTAAGCGATGTCCCCATCAGCCGGTCCCGTATAAAAGGGGGAAAGCGGCCAATAGAATAGCGAAGGCTCTTTGTCCCTGGAAGCAGCCTCGCGGACCAGCCAACATATGTCTCCTATCGCTTCACACTGTTCGGCCATCAACCCAAGGTCCTCATGGCCGCGTGAAGATAGATGGTAGTATAAGCTGAGGTGGTCCAGCCCCCACCCGTCTGCATACTTGAAAGACAAAAGAACATGTTGGCCCAATATGCCCTCACTAGGGCCACCCACTGAGATCCCGTGGGAACGCAGCAGCGCGAACAACCAAGGGGTGCCGTCGTAGAGCTCCGGCCTTCGATCTTCTTTCCGGATAAAAGTTCTGTATAGATAAAGCCGGTCGCTCTCGGGACGCCAAGAAGTTGTAGAAGGCGTCGGCTCCTCCACCAGCAAAGGGATTTGTTGGAGGACCAGTCGTTCGCTGCTCACACGGCACAAGTCTTGGAGCGTCTTCAAAAAGCCATCCTTGCTGATCTCCGGTAGCTTTGGCTCGACCTTGGACGTACCCTATTTGGCAGCCTTCCTCGCCTCCAGGTAGTTTGATACTGAAGCATTCATCCGGGATTTCAGCCGCTTCAAATAAGCCGGGTCGATGTCCAGAGCCGGCACTGGCTGGGAGTCCAGAAATTTACATTCTGCAACAGCCCAACACTCTCTCCTCGAGTTCTGGTAGAAGCCTGTATGCGTATTCCACCACTTGATGTACTCCGGAGTCACCCGGGGAAAGCGCGCAGGGACTGGAACTCTGAACGAAACCACCTCTCGATGGTGAAAGTAATCCCACCAAATGCGGGCCTCATCATTCGATGCTTGGCCAGCTCGAGCCCTGTTCGGCAACGCAAATTGAGTAGAAGTAGCTGGGATATGCTGGTCATAGCCAAAATTCTGACTGAATTAGAAGGGATAATAAGGCTCCAGCCACAAGAGTCCGCTCTTGCAAAAAATCAGGACGCTTGGTCTTATAGATAGCGCCTAATCGATCAACTCTGACTCCAAGATCGGCCTTGTACACTTGGCGTCAGAAATAGGGTGGACATACTCTTCCACCTCGTGCATGCATCACCCCTCATCCTGTTCACTACGGGGCTAGAATGAGCCGCCAAACTCCAAAAGTGCAAGACTCCCGGGGAATCCAGTGGAACCTTTGTAAGCTTTCCACGTATGGCAAAAAGTTGGTCCGCTACTCGTGTCGGCTCAACACTGGCGAACTCTATCATCCTGGGGACCAGCTGGGCTGACTGAAGCGATCGAGGAGCAGCCTCAGGAAATAGGGTGCAGACCCAGGCATTGAAGAAATGCAACGGGCCGACCCTCCGAAGACTCTTGGGAAGACGTGAGCGGTGCAGGTCTCCCAGCAACTTGTATATTAGGCACAGTGCAACAGGGCAAAGCGAGAGCTTCATGCCCCAAGCCATCAAGCAGGCGGGATAGATAGCCTCCGCCCTAATCACGCTCTCGTCACCTTGCGGCAGAGTGAAGGAACAAATCCAATAAGTAAGAAAAGTAGTACAATGAGTGACTGCGTCTACACCCCTGGGGTTGGGGCCTCCGGGTTGACTTCCCTTCGAAGTCGAGGGGTAAGCAGTCTACCGCCGGACCCTTTCTTCCACTAAACTGGAGCCGGCGCCACAGAGGGGAAATCTGTATATTTCTGCTCTCCCCTGAAGAAATACTGAAGCCATGTGCCCATCCGCACATGCCTCTTCTCTCTAGGCTTCCTCGCCCCCTTCGCTTCATGAAAAGAACGGCAGAGTTTGTGGTACGCCTTCATCAAGTAGCGGTAGGCGAAACCCGTCAGATATCGCCCTTCTCCGTCTGTCTGGTCCTTCAGCCAGTCTGGCCAGTAGACTTCTTCGTACGGCTCGTTGTCTATCGGGAGGCCGCTCAGCTGCGAGAGACTCTAGAGGTCTAAGGATGTCTCTCTTTCCGAAGTATAGAAGGTGTTGTGCTCCGGGTAAAACACCTCAATCATGCCGCAACAAAGACCCTTTGAGATGGGGTAGCGGTATCTGGATGCGTATACACTGTGATACACACCCGCCCTGATCAGAATGGGTGCATACTGCTGCAAGACAAAGTCGGTGAACTCAACTGCTCCCGGCCTAAAAGCGTAGGCGTCAGTGGCCTTCAGGTCAGCAAACCACCCCACAGAGATCTGGTTCTTGAATCGGACCGCCAGACAGTCCAACAGGAAAGGCTAGTCCATGTATCACCACTTGAGCGGAGCCAAGAATAAACCAAAAGATGGCTTCTCCCGGTCTACCCGACCTGCAGTCTCGTTCCACCTAGCCGGAACGAATTCAGGGGCTCTAGTCAGCAGCCCGTCCTGTGGAGACAGCTCCTGAAGCCCGAGCACAGGGCCCCACTTCCTCGGTTCACCGGGTAGATAAATGGGTCTTCCCCTCATGACGTAGTCATTGAGACTATCCCGTCCCTCGAGCAGTGCTAGCTCGGCTCTGCGAACAAGGATTAAGTCCCACTTCCCTTGAAGGTTAAACCGTTTCAAAAAGGACATCAGATGCTTGTCCTTAGGATGGTCCACCCGGGAGCCGTCGGGGCGTTCGTACTTGAAGGAATCGCTTCCGATGATCAGCATACGGTCTGTATCCACCGTCTCAGTCTCAGAATCAGAAGATTCAGCTACTATGGCCAGCTTGCCGTGACCCCTGTCCAAGGAGTGAACATCCCTCCACGTTACTATAGCACGGGAGGAAGAAGATCCAGATGCCATGATATCTGCATAAAAGACAACCACAAAGAAAGCAAGCAAAGTCAGAAGGCCTGTTCAAGATAAAGTCTTTTCTGACAAAAAATTCGGCAGAGTCTCCCCAGCTCGGGAGATTGCCAGGGCGAAGCAGGAACTCGTCCACTAAGTGACGATCCCTACAAAAGGCCATATGCGTCATGCCAGGGCCAAAAAGGACACCCAGGGGGATAGCTCCGAGGACAAGCCTACGAGGAGCCTCCCGGGGCCTGAGAAAACAAGGGGGGGTTGAACCCCGAAATTCCTCACTCACCACTTCGCTCTCGCCGCCGCGCTCTGGAAGAAGGAGGGAGGAGAGAGAAGCTAGAGATGCAAATGAGACGAGGATGAAGAAAAAAGAAGAAGAATGGGAAGATATAGAGAAGGGTTCGATGGCCTGTTTCGACCGTCTTTTCCTTCGCTCCTTTTCGTTGGTATTTTTCATTCATTTATTTCGCGGGTCGATCGACCAATTGACTGACTAGTAATCAACTGACTGATTGACGACGCGGGCGTGCCAGTCACATGAGTGACGATTTATGATGCGCTCATTCTGACCCTTATCGGGCGAGAGTGAGGTTCGGTCGGGACCAGCAGTCCGCCATACCGTAAAGGCTATGACGTTAATTACATCCCCCACGAGGAGGGAACACCTTTGATTAATTGCCGAGATATCGGGCTGTCGAAGCCGGAAAAGGGAACTACATGATGATTATTAGTTGAAGGACTTGCACCCCTCTGTGATTAGCATAAGAAATCATCCCATAAGTGGGAAAGGGGTTAGAATGATGCGACGACACGATTCGGAACGAAACCGGTGCAGTGCATGCGAAGACAGGGATCAAAACGCTTGAAACGGCGCCCTGAAACGTAAGTAAAAAGCTTAAAACGGCGCCATAACCGTAGGTAAAGGGGCAGGCCGTTAAAACGGCGTGGGGAGCTGGGGCGCGCCGGGAAGGGCGCGCCGGAAAGGGCGCGCCGGATAGGGCGCGCCGGAAAGGGCGCGCCGGGAAGGCCGCGCCGGGAAGACCGCGCCGGGAAGGGCGCGCCGTTTTAAAGCGTGATCGCGCATGAACGCGCTGAATTAGCCCGATTTCAAGGAGGCAGGGGCCTCGTTGGTTTATTCATAGATTTATTAAGATTTTGGATGGTTTTGAGAATTTTATTAAGTTGATTATTCATCGGAATCGGTGCCGAGTCATGGGCTCGCGTGAGGCGATTGTTCCGAGCTTAACTCGTTCGAGCCGAAATTTCGGCAGCATCTCCCCATCCCAAAGGATAGTCGGGGAGACGCAGGGAGTACTCACGTGGCGGAGTAAACCCCTAAAAGCCGGGTGGCACAACGGCGGCCGGCAGACCCAAACGGATAGGAAAAACCCCGAGGGCTAGCCTGCTAGGGGCACCGAGTCCGTGGGTAACGGTGAGTGAGTGAGGTGACTCGATGTGGGAGCGAAAACCCCGAGGGCTAGCCTACGAGGGGCATGCAACCCAAATCACCACACTACTCTAGTCGGGACGACCGAGTAGAGAAGGGAACCCCGAGGGCCAGCCTACGAGGGGCACACGCGTCTCACGGCCACCACAAAGTCCATTAAGGACTGTGGATTTATGGTGTTGGGATTACCCCCAATTTCTGTGTGCTCACTGGCCCTCGGAGATCCATTACTGCCAAATAGATCCCTCGAGCCGGGAGGTCAAGATAAAAGAATCAAGGGGGATGTTCCCCTCTCCCCAGTCACCGAATCTCCTTAAAAGGACGGTAACACTACGCGGAGCAACTCACACTCAGTTGATAAACTGATCATGATACGTACAGCTATATATATATATATATATATATATATATATATATATATATATATATATATATATCTATATGTGCATAGAGGGATTAGCAAGTTAACAGAGCGATCACCGAGCTAACGCTCGGAGAACAACGATGCAGAGAAACCAAACATCAAGCTTATAGGGACAGCCTTACCTCCTTCTGTTTATGATCAGAAACAGGAGGGAGGGGCAAACGGACAGGCCCAGGGTCGACCAGTAAGACATACATGCGCATATCTCTGACGGAGAAACCTTCGACATTCCATGAAAGGAAAAGCCCCAGGGAGAGGGGAAATTACTGTAGCCCATGATGTACCAGGGCGTATCCGGCATCGGAGAAGACGGGTACGGAGTTCGTTCGCGCCATGAAACAGGTAAACATGTAAACAGAGAGTAAAGGAAGCAGATGGGAGAGATGACCCCGACGCCGGGCATGCTCACATCCATCCGTTTGGTGCACAGATCATCGGAGAGATGTGCACATGCGCACATCACCCTCCACGGCGCCGTATCAATGGCCACAGAAAACAAATTCAAGGAGGAAGAGGAGGCAGCGATGCAGAGGTAGAGTAAGGCTATTAGACTCTTTAACCCACTGACATAAACATTCATTCATTCCACGGTAAACAGACAAAATGCATACAAGCATATTCCGACGCCGGCGTTGTCGCACGGTCGCCGTTTTACATTAACAGAGGAAGCTCATCCCGAACGAAGAGAAAGGGGCAGAAATAACGGTGGGAGAAGGGGGAGGAAAGGCTCGTATCATCGCCCCTCCCCCCGTCTCACTTACATTCTATCAGGGAAAATCCAAAAGAGAAAAGAAGAGGGTCGCCGGGAGAAATCGCGGGGCAACCCACCTAAGCAAATGAGAAAACAGGTGGCCTCCTTCGACTTCGGGGAGCTCGGATGGAGCAGGGTGGCGGCCGCCGAGAGGTTCGGACGGGAGCTTCTGCAGATAGACGAAAACCCTCCAACCCTTCTCTCTGGACTCCTCCTCTTTCTTTCTAATTCTCTCTTTTTTTTTCTTTCAAATCCGCCTCTTCTCCCGATCGGATCTCTCTTGATCTCCTCTCCTCGACAGGCTATATATAGCCTTGGGTTAAAACGGCGCCCCAGGAAGCGCGCCGGGTTGACGGCGCCGGGGAAGGCCCCTATTTGGTCTTTGCGCGCCGGATAGACGGCGCCGGGGAAGGCCCCTATTTGGTCTTTGCGCGCCGGATAGACGGCGCCGGGGAAGGCCCCTATTTGGTCTTTGCGCGCCGGATAGACGGCGCCGGGGAAGGCCCCCATTTGATCTTTGCGCGCCGGTTTGACGGCGCCGGGGAAGGCCCCCATTTGATCTTTGCGCGCCGGTTTGACAGCGCCGTTTTAAGCGGCGCCGTTTTAACCTGTTTGCCAGGCACGGCCAGGCCGGTGGGTCCGGGGATGGTTCCGGAGACTCCAGTTGACTGTTTCTCTCGTACTGGCTCTCGGGGAGCCTTGACGGGGTGTTGACGAAGCTCTTGACGCGACGAACGGCCTTGATCAGAACTTCGTGTGCTTCCGGTCCGGACACACGGGTGTCCCGTCGGTACGACTTTCGGCACTGTGATTGGTGCCTCTCATCAAGACGGACCTGTGTCCGAAGCTTCCTTGCAGGATGGCACTGCATCCTGGGTAATTCCGCCTTGAACGGCGATCCATCGGCCGCTAATGGGCTCACTAGGGCGAGAAGCCGAACCCGTGTCGGGTGATCGGGATCTTCTTGCTGACAGAACCTCCGGCCCCTTGTTGTGGATGGCCGAGGGCATTCTTCCTCTTTCGGAGAATCATAAGGTAGACCGTCGTCCTTGGTCGGACGTCGGATGTGGGGTAGCGGCATGACAGAGTCGATGCCGGATCATTGGGCAGGCTTGATCGCACTGCCGATTGGTTGCGGGTTGACTTTGACTCTCCTGAGGTGAGGTCCCCGGTGTTCCCTTCAAGGTGGCTTGGGGCTTCGTCAGCTCGAGGGACCCTCGATAAGTTGATTTTCATCGGCTTCTGTGCTTCAGTGGGCCGTATCATTCGTCTTTGCGGCTTGGTCGCCAGGGATCATATTTTGAGTGCCAACAAATGCCCCCCAGACGTGGGTGGTGCAAGCGAGGCAGGAGTGCAGCAGTGCCTACGGATGAGCTTCGTGTGATGACGAGAGCTCGAACGGCGCTCAATTCTGGCTCCGGATGCCCGTCGGACGAGGCGGGAAGCCTGACGGCGTTGCTTAAAACGGCGCGGCCTTTGCTTCGAGTGTTAAAACGGCGCGGCCTTTACGGCGCGCCCTGGGCCTTCGGGGTTAAAACGGCGCGGCCTTTACGGCGCGCCCTACCCCTTTCTGGAGTTAAAACGGCGCGCCCTCCCCGGCGCGCCATTTGCTTAAAACGGCGCGCTCCGGGGCGCGCCGTTTTAACGAGATGAGAGGGGGGGCCTATAAAAGGCTCTCTTCTCCATTTTTTCTTCTTCAGTCTTCATTTGCAATATTTTTTTCTCTCTCCTCATTCCTCTCTCCATCTCTCGCGGCGCCGAGTGAGCTCTGAGCTCGGGCGATTTTCGCCTGTGAGTAGGTGAGTTGAGTGGTTTATTGCTTCGGGTTTTGAACCCATTCTTCGGGCCCCGGGAGGCTCTTTGTAGGACTTGTCCTCGGAGCTAGATCCCTCGGGTGTCCCATTCGGCCTTGGCTTAATGCCTATGGCTGCTTTTAGGGGCTGCTCCCTCTGTGGACGGCTTCCGCTTTCTTTTTGGCAAACCCTCGAACTGAGGAGATGCTGCCGAAATTTCGTCAGAAATATTGTTTCGATCCACTAATTTCTGACTTTTGTTTGTTCTTTTCCGGGTTCTGTTTTGCAGATAACATGGCTTCCAGCTCTTCTTCCTCTGTATCTCGGGTCGCCGTGACATGGGGGAACGTCCATTCCCTTGATCGGGGGCTCCGACGTGTAGCCGTGGTGGCTGAGTCTTCGGACTCAGAAACTGACACAGTCGACACCGGCCATTTATTGATCCTCGACGGCAACCAATTCAGATATGACCGAGGGGGCAATATCAGACAGGATCACCCCAAAGACAAGCACCTGATGGCGTTTCTCGAGCGCTTCAACCTCGGCGGGAAGCGTGATTTAATCCTGGTCCGCCGAGCTGAAGGAGCGCTGCTGGCGGAGCGAGACAGCTTGGCCGAATCTGTCATCTGCGGTATACCCATGTACATCCCGGGTGAGCCCAGGAAGTGGGGAGCAGTGCTAGGGGTGCAGGAACTGTCTCCGGAGGCCGGGATGCTGACGAGAGCACCACAGTACACACCAGCTCGCTGGAACGAAACTGCTGGCCGTGTTGACAGGGAGAAACCCATATATGGTCTGTTCCTCGCACCGCTCCATTGGGGATATCGAGATGAGCCTTTTCTTTTGGACTGCTTGGCGGTCCGGTTCAAACATCAAATTTCAGTGGGGTGGTTTGGAGAGCTCAAAGCCACCGATGCTCACGCCTTCAGACCGGGAGCGGTTGAATTCACTGACTTTGTGTTGCGGCAATACGCCCCCATCTTGGTGCACGCCGGAATTTATCAGAGTGTATACGCTTCCCGGTATAGATACCCGATCTCCCGAGGCCTATGCTGCGGGATGATTGAAGTCTTCTGCCCAGAGTACAATACTTTCTACACCGCAGAAGGTGAAACTTCATTGGATTTATGGAGCCTTTCTCAGCTGAGCGGCCTGCCGATAGATGGAGAGCCGTATGAAGAAGTTTGCTTCGCAGATTGGCTGAAGGACCAGACAGATGGTGAAGGCAACTACTTCACGGGCTTCGCCTATCGTTATCTGATGAAGGCGTATCGCACCCTGCTGCGCCTGACACTTGACTCGCGGGAAGCGCGAAAGCCCGGCGAAAAGAGGCGCGTGCGGATGGGCACGTGGCTTCAATATTTCTTTGGTGGGGAACAGCACTATGAGGACTTCCCCACAGTGGTTCCGACAGTGGTGGTGCGGAAGAAGAGGGCTCGGCGCCAAGCAACATATCCTGCTATCTCAGGGAGAGGGCGACAGGCCGGCCCGAATCCCACGGGAGTTGACGCAGTTACACATTGTGCTGCGTATTTGACATATTGGCTTTGTTCATTCGCCCTTCCCCAAGGGGACGAGACGGTGATTAGGCCGGAGGCGATTTACCCCGCCTGTTTGATGGCTTGGGGGACGAAGCTGTCCCTGTGCCCCGTGGCTTTATGCCTCATATACAAGATGTTGGGGGATTTGCACAAATCACGTATTCCCCGGAATTCGAGGATAGTTGGTCCCCTCCACTTCTTTAATGCCTGGGTCTGTACCCTATTCCCGGAAGCGGCTCCCCGGTCAATGCAGTCAGATCGCCCGCTGCCGCGGATGATTGAATTTGCCAGTGCTGAAGCATCCTCACTGGCGGATCAGCTTTTTGCCATCAGGGGGAAGTTGACTACAGTTCCAGTAGATTCCCCGGGAGTTCTTCATTTCTGGAGCTTGGCTGCCAGCTCTAGTCCTCTGGTAAACAGGATGCGGCAGTGCCGATTGTTTGAGACAGAGGAGTTCATTCATGAGTTGACTGGGCGCAAGAGCACGAGGCCCATCCTGGAACCGGAACTGGTTGATTGGGCGTTGTCTATCCGCCCGAGTGTTCTTGTTTTTAGAAAGAGCGGCTTGCTGTGGCTGGAGCCGTATTATCCTTTCCGCTTCAGTCGGAATTTTGGGTATGACCAACAAATTCCCTCTTCGGCGGCCCAGTTCAATCTTCCAAACAGGCACCGGGCCGGTCAGACGACTACAGAGGAAGCCCGCACATGGTGGGATTACTTTCATCGCCGGGAGGATGTATCATTCAGGGTGCCAACCCCGGCTCGTCTTCCCCGAGTGACTCCAGACTTCATCAAGTGGTGGAATGCACGAACGGGTTTTTATCGGAATTTCCGGAAAGACTGCTGGCACGTTGCCGAACGCCGCTTTCTAGATTCCCAGCGGGAGCCCATTCTGGACATTGATCCCGCATATCTGAAGAAGCTGAAGTCCTGGTCCAATGCCGAGGTGACGGCATATATAGAGGCCAGGAAAGCTGTGAAGGGCAAGTCATCCAAGTCCGACCCGAAGATGCCTGAAATCAGGAAGGATGACTATGTGAAGACCCTCTGGGGATTGTGTCGGGTCAGCAGTGACCGGGTTGCTCTTCAGACAATTCCCCTTCCAGTGGAAGAACCTCTTCCTACTGTGGCGAGCTGGCGCCCGGAGATTGACCATTTTCATCCTTATCGGACCTTCATCGGGAGGGAGAACAGGCGGGCTGACTTGTACACCACCACCCCCTGGATATTCGCCCTACTTCATTCTCATGGGCTTTCAGTTGACAGTCCATTAGAAGCCATTCGGAACCATCAGCTTCAAATATCCTTCAAGTATGTCGACGGCTGGGGATTCGACCACTTGAGCTTATACCATCACTTGTCCTCCTGCGGCCATGAAGATTTGGCCCAACTGACGGAGAAAAGTGAAACAATTGGTGACGTATGCTGGCTGATCCGCGAGGCGGCTTCCCGGGACAAGGCGCCAGTATTGCTTTACTGGCCACTCAGTCCTCGATATACGGGGATGCCAGGTAATGCTTGTTTTCTTCTTCAGCCCTGGAGTTGCTTCTCCTATATTCAGTGTGCATCTTCTTACTCATGTGTTGTTTTTTTTTTTTTTTGGCAGCCCGCCTTTCTGCGGGAGCGACTCGACACTGTAGGGAGCTGATATCTAAGGCGGAGAAGCCTTCATACTTCAACATTCCAGAGCCGGCTCCGACCACGACGCCATTACCCCCTGGGGACTCGCGGAAGCGGACCAGGTCTCAGGTCAGGGAGGCCATTAGCAGGGCTAAGAAAGCCAAGAGGGCAGACTCCCGTGCTACTCGGGCACGTCGGAGGAAGGTCGCTGAGGAAGGGTCCACGGCTCCCCTTCCACGAGTTCCGTCATTTTCTGAATTTGAAGCTGCCCGGACACAAGGGCCTGAAGGCGAAGGTGACTTCTTATTCTTGCATGGCTTATTTGCTTGTTTCGGCCGCCTGGGCTGACCATCTTTCTTTTCAGTAGCTGCCGGCACTGTCCCTGCCGTTGTTGGGTTGGAGGCGGTAACCGGAGCTGCCGCCGGGGAGAGGGAAGTCCCCTTGACCTCTGTTGAGGGCGACTTACCTTCACCGACACCTCATCGAGAAACAGAAGGTAATTTGCAGCTCGCCTATAGAGCTCAGTGACATGTTGTATTTTTAGTCAAGTCTTGACCGTTTATTGTCCTTTGACTCCAGTCGACATTCGGCCCACACTGCTCCCTGAGGTTGGCGCCTTGGTAGAGGTCGTCATTGGAGAGCAAGGGCTTCCAAGGGACCAGCCCCTAGATATTCCGCCAACGGGTGCTCCCGAGACAGAGATCGCTGAGGAGGCTCTGGTTAGAGGGCCCTCCCCTGGCAGCCTAGTTCCCGCTCAGGTACTTGAGGTTCGAGAACAAGCAGAGGAGTCATCCTCTTCTGAACAGGTTGATTATGGCGGCGGCTCGGCCGATGACGAGGGGTTCCCCATGGTTGACACCGAGACTGAGGACGCCGGGGCTTCATCAACTTATGAGAGCGACCTGCCGACGTTTAGCCCTCCGAGGCTATTGGGAGCCGAGCACGGGCCATCATACCCGATTGCAGGAGAGGGGCCTGAATCTTCAGAGGCCACCTTAGGAGGCCTAAATATAGTGCCAGTCGAGGTATGGAGCTTTCTGATTCCCACTTGCAGCACTTCTTTTAATTTTCAAGCCAGCTGGCTGATGTATATACATGGAATGCAGGTTGAGGTGATACCGCCAGCTATAATGATCCGCATACCCCTTCCTGGCACGGATGTGGGTCAGTCAGCCTTCCCGCCTATTGTACGGCCCATTGCCCTGCGGCTTCCACGGACCTATGCTGCTGCAGCGGTCTCAGAGGAGTCCGGTGTGGCTGCCGAAGTTAGCGCTCCGACTGAGGTTGCAGGGGTTCAAGCCTTGGCAACTGGTGCAGAATCGTTGTCGTTGCCTAGTGGTCTTTCAGACATAGAGGCCGGAGAAATTATTGCGGATGAGGCCGATGTTACTCAGGCCTTGTCCATTATAGAGGGGTCTCTTCCCTTGGCGGCTGGCGAAACTACTCAAGAGGAGCATGTGCCTTCTGTTGCCGACACGGCTATTGCAGATTCACCCCAAAGGGCGGGCAAAGAAGTTGTTATTATGGAGGTCCCTCCAGTTGATATGGCTGCAGTGGTCGGACCGGGAGTGGGTGCCGTGCAGACTATGCCGTCGACGTCCCTCGGGGTGGCCGACGACATCTGGGCTGAGGTGGACAGCAGGGTAGACTTTCGGCTCCCCGAGACTTCGCCATTGGGCTTACAATTTTCTGGAGACATGGTATGGCAATCTCTGGATAATCTCCAGCGGGCCATGTCAGCTTCTCCAGACTTGACTTATGCACAGCTGAGAAGCTTGGTGGACCACCTCTCCCGGCCGCTACTGGCATTTGGTTGCCCCATGGATGATTGGACCCCACGGGTTGTGATGTTGCTGAAGCACGCCAACAGGCGGGATTTCCTGAATCGGGAGGTTTCCGATCAGCTCGCTGCTGTGAAGTTGGAGAGGGCAGATTGCCGCACTGCCGTCAGTTCACTGAAGGTGACGGTGGGACAGCTGAGGGACGCCGCTGAGAATATCTCGGAACGTCAGCTGCTCCTCAGGGCACGGATAGATGAATTGCGTGCGGAACTAGCTAAGGCTGAGGCCGAGCTGCAGGAAGGCGAGCGCCTAGAAGTCCAGACGACAGAGGAGGCCGACCTGGCTGAAGGACGACTTGCTTCACTCAACGAGAGGTTATTGCAGCTGACAGCCACCGAGACTCGTCTGGAGGAATTGACCCAGTACCCCTCGCTGGGCCTTTTGGAACTAGGGGACATCTTCCGGCGTCCTCTGCCGTAGTCTTGGTTTCCCTTTGCTTTTTGTTTCCTTTCCTTTTGGAAGCTCTGTTCCTTTTTTTTTTGTCTTTGGAGTTTATGTACCTTGGGGGATGCCCTGGGCAAAAGAATGTATTCTCCACTTTTATTAAATGGAAGCATTTCTTTTCGTAGTCTTGACCACGACTTCTTTTCGTCTTTTCTTTCTTTCGGCTAATCACCTGAACTCGGGAACGAGTGCCAATAACGCAGGAGAGCGCTCACGCCTTCAGGGAAGGGATGAGGTGTTCGCTCCACCGCGGCGTAGCCGTTCCTGGGATAGGGCCTTTGCCAGGTTTGGGGGGAAAGCGACCGATCTTGCCGATGGTGGCAAGGGTCGAAAAGGGTAGATGGTCTTGCCGATGATGACAAAAACCAGAAGGGTAGCGACCGATCTTGCCGATGATGACAAGGGTCGAAAAGGTGGACGGTCTTGCCGATGATGACAAAAACCGGAAGGGTAGCGACCGATCTTGCCGATGGTGACAAGGGTCGAAAAGGTAGACGGTCTTGCCGATGATGACAAAAACTGTTATAGGTAGCGACCGATCTTGCCGATGGTGACAAGGGTCGAAAAGGTAGACGGTCTTGCCGATGATGACAAAAACCGGAAGGGTAGCGACCGATCTTGCCGATGGTGACAAGGGTCGAAAAGGGTAGACGGTTTTGCCGATGATGACAAAAACCGTTATAGGTAGCGACCGATCTTGCCGATGGTGACAAGGGTCGAAAAGGTAGACGGTCTTGCCGATGATGACAAAAACTGTTATAGGTAGCGACCGATCTTGCCGATGGTGACAAGGGTCGAAAAGGTAGACGGTCTTGCCGATGATGACAAAAACCGGAAGGGTAGCGACCGATCTTGCCGATGGTGACAAGGGTCGAAAAGGTAGACGGTCTTGCCGATGATGACAAAAACCGGAAGGGTAGCGACCGATCTTGCCGATGGTGACAAGGGTCGAAAAGGTAGACGGTCTTGCCGATGATGACAAAAACCGGAAGGGTAGCGACCGATCTTGCCGATGATGACAAGGGTCGAAAAGGTAGACGGTCTTGCCGATGATGACAAAAACCGGAAGGGTAGCGACCGATCTTGCCGATGATGACAAGGGTCGAAAAGGTAGAGACACTGGACGTGTATAAGTGGGATATCGGATGAAGATCCTCGTCACGACCTTGAAAGTGGCCTTTTGGACGGCGGATGGTTCATCACTATTCATCATTCAATTTTTTTTTATTCACATTACTGACCTAAGCGCCCTTTCGGGTTTTCACCGAGGCCAGCCCCCTCTTGCTTTTGCCCGCGCGCCCTTTCGGGTTTTCACGCGGCGGGGTACCCGATTTTGCCTGCGACGCCCTTTCGGGTTTTCGCCCCAGCTGGGTTATAGCCATTTTTTGCACTCGTCCCGATAGAGGAGCAAGTCTGGCGGGGTATCTCTATTTTTAACCCCATTTTTATTTTATTTATTATTATTTTCTTTTATTTATTTATTTAATTTTTTATTATTATTATTTTTTTTTTATTCGGAATGAGAGCCAAAGAAGGATAGCTTGATCAGGACGGAGTGTCGCTAACCAAGGAAAACGTAGCTCGATCAGGACGGAATGCCGCTGACCAAGGGCGGGGATAGCTTGACTAGGGCGGAATGCCACTAACCGAGATAAAGAAGGGTAGCTTGATTAGAGCGGAATGCCACTACCCAAGATAGGGTAGCTCGATTAGGGCAGAGTGCCACTAACCAAGGAAAAGTGTAGCTCGATTAGGGCGGAGTGCCGCTAACCGAGGAAAGGTAGCTTGATTAAGGCGGAATGCCGTTAACCAAGGAAAGGTAGCTTGATCAGGGCGGAGTGCCGCTAACCGAGGAAAGGTAGCTTGATTAAGGCGGAATGCCGTTAACCAAGGAAAGGTAGCTTGATCAGGGCGGAATGCCGCTAATCAAGGAAAGGGTAGCTCTGTTAGGGCGGAATGCCACTAACCAAGATGAGGTAGCTCGATTAGGGCGGAGTGCCACTAACCAAGATGAGGTAGCTCGATTAGGGCGGAGTGCCGTTAACCAAGGAAAGGTAGCTTGATCAGGGCGGAATGCCGCTAATCAAGGAAAGGGTAGCTCGGTTAGGGCGGAATGCCACTAACCAAGATGAGGTAGCTCGATTAGGGCGGAGTGCCGCTAACCAAGATAAAGGGTAGCTTGATTAGAGCGGAATGCCGTTAACCAAGGAAAGGTAGCTTGATCAGGGCGGAATGCCGCTAATCAAGGAAAGGGTAGCTTGATTAGGGCGGAATGCCGCTAATCAAGGAAAAAGGTAGCCCCGTCCGATCACTCGGGGAGGGTTGGTTGCGCTGCGTGATACAGCTTAATATGTTTTCCATTGAGGGGAGAGAACTGGATGACTCCTTTGTGGTCCACCAGGACGTAGGCTCCTCCTTCATATACTCGGCGGACGATATACGGTCCGACCCAGTTTTCGACCAATTTCCCTTTGGGGTTAGAGGCCATTACTTCTCTTCTTTTGACCATTACCAGGTCTCCTTTCTTGAACTCTCGACCCTTGACTAACTTGTCAAAAGCGCGGGCCATGCGAGCTTGATAGAGTTGGATGTTTTGTTGCGCCAGGAGGCGTTTTTCTTCGAGCTCAGCGAGCTCTTCCAGTCTTCTTTCTGCATTGTCTTGCTCACCACTGACTAGTCCGTGCTGGATGGCAACTCGCAACGAGGGCACCTCAAGTTCGATTGGCACCACAGCTTCCGACCCATAGACGAGGGAGAAAGGTGAACAGCCGGTTGGGGTTTTATAGACGGTACGATAGGCCCAAAGTGCCTCGTACATCCTTTCTTCCCAATCTTTCTTATTAGACTTGACAGTCTTTGCCAGCAACGTGCATAAAGTCTTGTTAAAGGCTTCTGCTAATCCATTGGCTTGAGGGTTGTAGGGGGACGATGTCCTCCAGTCAATTTTGTATTTGTCGGCTAGCCGATAAATCTTCTGATTTCTGAAATGGCTGCCATTATCAGAGATGATTCGGCTGGGAATCCCAAACCGGAATATTACATTTTGTCGGAAGAACCTTGCAACTAGTTCTCCCGTCACATCTCTTAGTGCTACTGCCTCTGCCCATCTGGAAAAGTAGTCTGTAGCTGCTAAGATGTATTTGCACCCTGATGAAGATGCTGGTAGTGGCCCCACCACGTCCGTGCCCCACTGAGCAAACGGCCAACTTGGTAGAGTGGGATGCAGCGGCACTGGAGGTCTCCTCGCCACATTGGCATGTTCTTGACATTTCCGACAGGCTTTGGCAAACTTGCAGCAGTCATTGAATATAGTGGGCCAATAATAGCCCAATTTCTTTATTTCTATCTTCATTTTCGGACCGGCCTGGTGTGCTCCAGCCGATCCTGCATGAACTTCTTGCATTACTTGTTCCGCTTCTGCTGACGACAAGCAACGGAGTAGGATTTTCCTTCGGGCGTCTGCCATAATCCGGAACAAAGTTCCGCTTCTCATCTCGTAAGAATCCTTGATCCTTAGGAGCTTCATTCTCTGTTCTTTTTCTTTTGGAAGTTGCTGGTGTTGAAACCAGCATAGAAGATGTTCCCGCCAATCGGGTTGCTGGACCCTTTCAGCGACTGCTACTTCTACCTCCCGTTCGTCGGTTAGATCCTCTGTTACACTGGGGACCTGTCGGCGGTTGACTACTGTTATATTCAGGCTTACGTCTGGCGGGACTGCCAACGAACTAGCCAGCTTAGCGAGGGCGTCTGCCTGAGCATTCCGGCCTCGATTGATGTGTTTAACGCTGATGAAGTAAAATTTCGACATCAGGCGAATTGCCAACTGGTGATAGGGGAGGAGCTCTTGCTTTCGCACCTCGAACTCTCCTTCCAGCTGTTTTATAACTAGCATGGAGTCTCCGAATGCTTCCAGCATCTGAATTCCCATGGACAGAGCAATCTGCAACCCGATTATCAGGGCTTCATATTCTGCTTCATTGTTTGTGCATGGTTTATTTATGGAGCAGGATGTATGCACCACTTCTCCTTCTGGGGATTTCAGGACTATGCCTGCCCCTGCTCTGACTCTGACCGATCCAGTGGCAGAGGTGTCAATTCTGGAAGCGCCATCAAAATATAGCTGCCACGGGGACGGTTGTACTTGAGCGGCTTCCAAAGTTTCATCTTCGGGGAGTTCTGGTTCCCACGGGTAGTTTCCGGGTACCGGATGCGCAGCAAAGAAGTCTGCGATAGCTTGACCTTTAATGGCCTTGCGCGGGACGTAGGAGATATCAAACTCCATAAGGATCACCGCCCATTTGCCCAGACGGCCTCTGAGTGCTGGCTGGGACATGATATATTTCAGGGGATCCTCCTTGGATACCAAGCTGATTTCATGCGACAACATATAGTGTCGGAGTTTCTTAACTGCGAAGACTAGTGCCAAGCAAATCTTCTCAATATAAGTGTATTTTTCTTCAGTTCTGACCAGTCTCCGACTGAGGTAATAGAGGGCTTGCTCTTTCCCTTCTTCATTATTCTGGGCTAGCATTGCCCCCAGAGAGTTGTGTGTAGCTGCTATATACAGTATCAACGGCCGTCCTTTCACCGGTGCGCCTAATACTGGAGGAGTCTTCAGATAATCCTTTAGTTTGTCAAAGGCTGTCTGGCAATCTTCATCCCAATAGAAGGGAACATCTTTCATCATCAACTTGTGAAAAGGCTGGCATCGCCCTGACAAATTGGAAATGAACCGCCGGATATAAGCCAAGCGGCCTTGTAGTGACCTCAGCTCGGAGACGTTCCTTGGTGGAGGTAACCCCTGAATCGCCCTGATCTTTGCGGGGTCTATCTCGATTCCCCGATGTCGGACGATGAAGCCCAAGAATTTTCCGCTCGACACTCCGAACGCACATTTCATAGGATTCATTTTTAGCTCATGTTGCCTCAGCCTCTGAAAAACAATCCGGAGGTCTTGCAGGTGATCTTCTTTTCTTCGGGTTTTGACCACCAGGTCATCTATGTAGCACTCGACCTTGTGGTAGAGCAATTCATCAAAAATTTTAGTCATTGCGCGCTGATAGGTTGCGCCAGCATTCTTCAGTCCAAATGGCATTCTCTTGTAATGATAAATGCCTTTGGGAGTTCGGAAAGCAGTATGGACCCGGTCGTGCTCCGCAATCCAAATCTGATTGTAGCCGGACGACCCATCCATGAATGACAGGGCTTCATGGCCGGTTGTAGCATCGATCATTACCTCGGTTATTGGCACCGGGAAGTCATCTTTAGGGCAAGCTTTATTTAGATCCCGGAAGTCAACACAAATCCGGATCTGTCCATTCTTCTTCTTCACAGGGACGATATTTGCCAGCCATGTGGTGTACTGATTTTCTTCAACAAATCCCACATCAATGAGCTTGTCAACTTCAGCACAGATTCGGGTGATGAGCTCTGGCCTCATACGCCGCGGTGGTTGTTTCACCGGCTCGGCTTCGGGACTGATTGTTAGCTCATGTTGTGAGACAGCAGGGTTTAGACCTGGCATCTCTTTATAAGTCCAGGCGAAGCAATCCCGGTATTCTAGCAGCAGCTGGATGTACAGCTCCCGTTCTTCTGGGGACAGTTGGGCACTGAGGAAGGTAGGCCTAGGGTCCTTCTCATTTCCCAGGTTGACTTCTATTAGTTCATCGACTGTGGCTTGGCCTCCGTCTTCTATTTCCGGAGGTGCCGGCTGGAGGTCGACGAAGTCTGGAATACCATCTTGAGGGTCGAGTACTTCGACTTCCTCGTCAGACACCGCCAGAGCTTCATGGGGTCTCTTGATCTCTTGTGCTAGCGGCTGGGCGGATTGTTCTATTAGAAGATCCATTGCCGGTGCAGCTCCCGAGGGCGAGAGGACAGCTTCAGTGCTTGTAGGTGAGGTTGCAGCCATGACAGGCCAGCAGTTATTTGCCGCCGGACTCGGACAGCCTATTGGATTGGTAGCAGGAGTTGAGGGAGTCTCGCCTTCTGGGACAGTTGTGTCTTCCACAGAAGTGGCTTTTTCTTTTCTGGTAGCCGGCTCCCCTTGATTGGAGTAAATCGAGGCTCTGTTGACTGTCAGAAAGGGTGTTGAAGTCGTCATTAGCATGACCCCTGCGGAGGGAGAGACTTCTGCTCCTTGAGCATCTTCGGCTTCGCTGCTGCTAGCCGTATCAAATTCGGCCTGAAAGGCCGCTCCTTCAGGATGGACCTGCTCCCAGCATCGGCATGAGATCAAGGTCTCCATTTGTTGATTCCCGGATAGGGTTAATTCAGCATGTTCGGCTTCCGCCGGATATTCATCAAAGGTTGCCCCCAGAGGGCTGTCTTCAGTTGGATAGAAGGTGGAGATGGTGTCCACCTCGTACCGCCCACTGTAATAGTAGTCTTCCAGGGTGAAACCCAGACCCGGGTGTTGAGAGACACGTCTCATTTCTTTGTCCAGATTTACAGGATACCACATCTTCTGGAAAGCTTCCTTGCGTTTTTGAGGCTGATCGGGAGGGATGTGTTGCTTTTGAAACATCCTGGCCGTCCGATCAGTGGTGAATGCCAGGCCCTGCACAGGAACCCGTGGGTTGGCTAGATCTTCAGGGAGGCTGCAATCCGTGTCTTCCTGAGTAGGATGCTCCTCAGCTGTATAGAATAAGCTACTGTGCCCATCTTCCTGTGCCACTTCCCAAGCTTTAAAAGGTTCGACGGTGGGACCATCGAGGCCGGAGACAGGCTTGGTGAGGCCGGCCGGGACTCCGATGCGGTCGTGTTGTCGGTCAACATGCACTTCCTTAGCTTTGGGGTATAATGCTGGGGGTGTCACCCTGCCGACATTTCCAGAAGCCGTGATGTGGGAGACCACCTTCGGCTTGACATATCCGCGCGGCGGTGGTGGATACCAACCGTCACCCGATCTATTCTTCGATGCCCCTACGGGGGCTTCAGTTTTAGAAGTCTTCCGGGGAGACCCCGTATACAGATTGGCGTCCGCCAAGTGACACTCAAACACCTCGAATGGGTGGATGTCAGCAAATATCCTTTCCTCCTTCCCCTGGAGGCTGTATTTGATGCATTGGTGGAGCGTGGAGGGCACCACCAAGTTTTCATGCAGCCATGGGCGGCCGAGCAGTGCTTTGTAGGAGGTGCGAGAGTCAATGACGTGAAACTGCACCGTTGTAGTGAAATCTGCCAGAGTCAGTGTGAATTCTGCCACCCCCATAGATACTTCACATTTCTGGTTGAAGCCCGCGATACGCATATCCCCGGCCTTTTCGAGATGCACATTGAAGTGGTACCTCTCGTATATTCTATATGGCAGGATGTTGACTGCTGCGCCAGGATCGACCAGAATCCGGTTCAGTTCTCTTCCATTCAGGTGCCCTTTCATATATAGCGGCCTGTTGTGACTGGCCGTAGGCAGTAGCATGTCTTCTGGAGAGAAGGTCATACTGGCTTCTGGTATAGCCTCAGCTATGCAGGTTTCAAACTGGGCAGGCGTCTGCAGAGCAGTGATGATTGCCTGTCTAGTTTCTTCACTCAAAGAGAGAATTTCCCAGATCGTAAAACGAGCAGGGAGCTTCTTGAGCAGCTTCATTATTCGGCTTCCAGCCCGGACATTGGAGAGCTTCATCTCCTCAACCCATCTGGGCTTAGGAAGGTTTTGATTTGTGGGTCCAGACGGACCTGCTTCATCTTCCTCGGACTCGGCACCCTCTCGACTGGCACCGACTGTCGAGTCTTCTTTATTGGTTGCTGCAGGGCAAGCCCCACCTGCATTTGCATCCTCAGTAGATTGCACTGGCCGAGGGTGATTGACCCCGGGTGTAGGGTTGGCGTCTTGACAAGGCTGCTTCCCCTTTGACATCTTCACGAATTCAAGGAATGGAGGGACTATCTTGCCCCCAGTCTTGCTGTATAGACCTGACGGAGGAGAGATTTGAACTCCCTTGACCTCCGGCGGAGGTGTCTTGTAGGGTTGTTCCCCTCTGAACACAATATTGTGATTTGGTGGGGGTTGGCGCCCCCATTTTCGGCCTGACCGCGTGGCATGTGCAGCAGTGGCGGCCTCGACCTTGCTTTCCCCAGTGTGGGGTGTAAAGCATATTTCTTCTTCTTCCTCTTCCCCGGGTAGGTTGAAGAGGGCTGATAGTGTATTACAGGAGACAACCTGTGCTTTATTGGCGCCAACGGCCTTTCTTTTCTTCTTCTTTTGCTTCTTTTTCCTTTTTGCTTCTGCGGGCACCTGCCCCCAGAATAGACTGCTCGCTTCAGGGGGTGCTGCTTCAGCTTCCTCCGTCTGCTTGAGTGAGAGTTGCTCCAGCTCCTGCCATGGGACGTAGTCCCGTACGAGCAGGGGTTTCAATTCGGGCTGTACATATTCATCTAGCCCTTCAATCAGGTGTTGCAGTCGAAGGACCCCGGGGTTGGTTTCCTTGACCACTGGCAGGGGAGTCTGTCTCCTTCTGTTGGGTGCATGTATTCTGATAGCTGCGGATGGAGTAATCCACGTAGGCGCTATCACTGGCGGAGCAGGTCGGGGCGTGACGCCACGGATATGTGCCCCCTCTTTCGGGCAGGGTGCCCTCTTCTTATTGTGCTTCACAGGGACGGGATGCCACCCTTGCTTTTCTTTCACGGGCTCCAGGAAATGGATTTCGTAGGTGCTCCGTGTGCTTGCTTCAGAGATCTCCTCAGGTAGTGCCTGGTAGAGGGAGACCATGTTGACTGTCGCCCTTCGGGGAGGAGCTTCATGTGGCTGAGGAGGGTCTACTTTGTACTCTCCCAGCTCTATCTCATTTTTCTTCACCATCCCTTCAATGATGTCTTTGAAAACATAACAGTCTTCGATTGAATGTCCCAGCATCTGGTGATAGGGGCAGAATCTTGGACTGTCTCTTCTTTTGAGGTCCTCTGGTCTTCTTGGCTCAGGCAGAGTGACCATACTGTATTCTGTTACCCAGTCAAATAGGATTCGGGTCTTATCCTTAGGAAAGGAATAAGCCTTCTTCATTTTGTCCCTCAACGAAGGACCTTCTTTGTCATCTGGAGCTTTCGCAGGTTGCGGGGGAGCCGCTTTCTTGCCTTTCTCCTTCTGTTGTTCGAACGCCTTGATATCAAGCGCATTCGCTTCTTTAGGTGTGGGGCGCCGTTCCGCCGCCTTGCCTTTCTGGGCTGTGCTGGTAGCTGACGGTGGGACGGGCTTGGCTAGAAAAGCCTCTACCTCGGCCACCACATTATTCAGCCGGTCGAACGACCGTATTTCCATCCCGATCATTTTTTCCAAGACCTCCCTCCTGAGATTTTGCTTACATATTTGCACAGCGTCCTCCTGATGCGGGGGCCGCTTACATCTCATTCCGAGGTTCCTCCACCTCTTGATGTAGTCAAGGGCGGTCTCATCTGCCCTTTGTTTTGTCGAATAGAGTTCGGCCACTGTGACCTCCCTCTCTGTGACATGGAATCTTTCCCTGAATTTCCTCTGCATATCTGACCAGTCATTGATTGACCCGGCCGAGAGGCTGGAGTACCATTCAAATGCGAGCCCCGTCAGCGAGGACCCGAAGAACTTCAGCAGATATGACTCGTCGGTGGACAGATCACCCATAACGGTCATATAATATGCAATATGTTCTTTTGGGGAACCTTTCCCGTTGAATTTGTCAAATTTGGGCGGCTTGTTGACTCCCGGGGGAAGTCGCTTAGCCGCATGGTGTTGCGGGTAGGGCACCCGGTAGGCATCGAATGCGACGTAGTCGCCTTCGCTCTTCTCTGCGAGCTTCAGCTCGATCATCCTCTCCACCATCATCCGGCTCACGACCATGGGGTCGACTGGCTCCGGATAGAAGTGTGCTGGCTGCAGGTACGGGGTGACCAGGGTGGTCGCCTGTGGAGGATGCAGCAGCGGGGGTGTTGGGTGCACCTGAGGAAGCACCGGAGGCAGCAGCGACTGAGGCTGTGGTGGCCGCTGTTGTGCTGTCGTCACAGTTGGCTCTGACAGCTGGGGTAGTGTGCAAAGTGGTGGAGGGTCGTCTCGACGAGCCGCTCCCCGGGATGATTCACCTTGGACTTCGGGTGGTTTGGAGGCTGATGAGTGTTCAGTTTTCTCCATCAGCTATTTCTTCAGGGAATCTATTTCCCGTTGATATCTTTGCAGCAGCATCAAGACTGATGGGTCTATAGTGGTGGGGACACCTTCTGTCGTTTCCCCGGACGTACCCTCGGGCAGGATATCGAGGAGTACGTCGTCTTCTTCTTCCGTCGTTACCACATTAGCGGTCAAGACGGGGGCTTTGTCATCCCAGTGGAGGTATGATTGGGGCTGTTTCTCTTTCATCGCTGTCAGAAGCCCTCTTGCTGCTTCTGTCCTGCGGGTAGCTGGTCCCGGTCGTACGGCCAACTGAGCCAGTTCTTGAGAGTTTTCAGGAAGCTTCCCATATCGGCTGGACACGCCAGCCATGTTGCAAGTGAAAACCTGCATCCTCCTTCTTCGTCGATGGACCCTCCGCCTTGCTTGTTGCGGGAAGGTCAGCCTCTCGAACACAGAAATTCTTCTTCTTTCTTCCCGCTCGGGGAAGGCTTCATTGGCTTTGATCTCAGAGCCGTCATTGTGTCCGTTGTCATCGACCGACGACATCCTTATTATATCCTCTATTTCTTCTTCATCTACCGTTGATGGGCAGTAATTTTCTTCAGTGGCGACTGTCTGCATCAGCCGCTGCTGTCCGAGTGAGGTGTTACCCAATCCTCGGAAATAGCTTCTGACCAGGCAGGCCATTTCTTCTTGACCCCGTTCTTGATGTAGCATGGGGGAGAGTGGTCGACCTCCAGCAGGAGGAATGTAGGCCAGTCGAGCTCTGTCAGCTGGCTGTTGGAACCTTCGCCCCGTGGCAGGGACGTTGGCTTGACGGGCCACAGCCCGGAAACTTCTGTGACGCGGAGGATCCGCAACCACCTCTTCTTCATTCATCAGGGACAAGCCCCTTTCTCTTCTCGCTCTCGCCTCGTCGTTCATAGGACGATGGCGGGTGGGCGTTGGATGGTAGGCAGGTTGGGTCCGCTTGGGAACCCACACCTGTTTGAATTTCCTCGGCCTGAGCGCCGGGTTTTCTTGGCCATGGTGGCCGGCTTCTTCTCTTTCTGCCCTCCTTCCAGCGAGAGCTTGATAGTTGTTGTAGACAGGGACGTTTGGGATGACGCGATCTGGGGTCACCCGTGCCGTGCGCCCGTTGAGGAAGACACGCATACCTCCCACCAGCATTGATTTTCCGGACTGAGAGACAGTTCCGGTGATCACGGCAGTGTTCTTGCGAGCCTGGCGACGCTGACGTCCTCCAGGGGGCTTGTTGATATCAGTGGGATGCATCACCCGTACCAGGTGGTGCACCAGGCAGCTAGCGGCCGGAACCGGGTTCTTGAGCGAATCATCACGGCAGGGGGCCTTCAGAGGCTCCATTTCCTTCACATCTTCCTTGACGGGTTCCATGGCCTTGACTTCCAGCATGTCGACAAAGGCCAACCCCAAGAAGTTGGGGAAGCCCACAGCAGGAGGAAAGCTACCAAATTCCATGGGCACCGCCAGGTACCCTTGCGCGTGTCCGGCGACTATCGATTGGTCGAAGTCGACGCCAGCTATTCCATGAGTCGTCATTGTTTGCACTGAAAAGATAGACAGGAAAACAATCAGTAGTCTTTGAAAGGGCTTCGAAGCCCGAATATCTCGGCAAAGAGATGAAAGGTGACACTGGTCCCACCGGGCGTGCCAGACTGTTTCGACCGTCTTTTCCTTCGCTCCTTTTCGTTGGTATTTTTCATTCATTTATTTCGCGGGTCGATCGACCAATTGACTGACTAGTAATCAACTGACTGATTGACGACGCGGGCGTGCCAGTCACATGAGTGACGATTTATGATGCGCTCATTCTGACCCTTATCGGGCGAGAGTGAGGTTCGGTCGGGACCAGCAGTCCGCCATACCGTAAAGGCTATGACGTTAATTACATCCCCCACGAGGAGGGAACACCTTTGATTAATTGCCGAGATATCGGGCTGTCGAAGCCGGAAAAGGGAACTACATGATGATTATTAGTTGAAGGACTTGCACCCCTCTGTGATTAGCATAAGAAATCATCCCATAAGTGGGAAAGGGGTTAGAATGATGCGACGACACGATTCGGAACGAAACCGGTGCAGTGCATGCGAAGACAGGGATCAAAACGCTTGAAACGGCGCCCTGAAACGTAAGTAAAAAGCTTAAAACGGCGCCATAACCGTAGGTAAAGGGGCAGGCCGTTAAAACGGCGTGGGGAGCTGGGGCGCGCCGGGAAGGGCGCGCCGGAAAGGGCGCGCCGGATAGGGCGCGCCGGAAAGGGCGCGCCGGGAAGGCCGCGCCGGGAAGACCGCGCCGGGAAGGGCGCGCCGTTTTAAAGCGTGATCGCGCATGAACGCGCTGAATTAGCCCGATTTCAAGGAGGCAGGGGCCTCGTTGGTTTATTCATAGATTTATTAAGATTTTGGATGGTTTTGAGAATTTTATTAAGTTGATTATTCATCGGAATCGGTGCCGAGTCATGGGCTCGCGTGAGGCGATTGTTCCGAGCTTAACTCGTTCGAGCCGAAATTTCGGCAGCATCTCCCCATCCCAAAGGATAGTCGGGGAGACGCAGGGAGTACTCACGTGGCGGAGTAAACCCCTAAAAGCCGGGTGGCACAACGGCGGCCGGCAGACCCAAACGGATAGGAAAAACCCCGAGGGCTAGCCTGCTAGGGGCACCGAGTCCGTGGGTAACGGTGAGTGAGTGAGGTGACTCGATGTGGGAGCGAAAACCCCGAGGGCTAGCCTACGAGGGGCATGCAACCCAAATCACCACACTACTCTAGTCGGGACGACCGAGTAGAGAAGGGAACCCCGAGGGCCAGCCTACGAGGGGCACACGCGTCTCACGGCCACCACAAAGTCCATTAAGGACTGTGGATTTATGGTGTTGGGATTACCCCCAATTTCTGTGTGCTCACTGGCCCTCGGAGATCCATTACTGCCAAATAGATCCCTCGAGCCGGGAGGTCAAGATAAAAGAATCAAGGGGGATGTTCCCCTCTCCCCAGTCACCGAATCTCCTTAAAAGGACGGTAACACTACGCGGAGCAACTCACACTCAGTTGATAAACTGATCATGATACGTACAGCTATATATATATATATATATATATATATATATATCTATATGTGCATAGAGGGATTAGCAAGTTAACAGAGCGATCACCGAGCTAACGCTCGGAGAACAACGATGCAGAGAAACCAAACATCAAGCTTATAGGGACAGCCTTACCTCCTTCTGTTTATGATCAGAAACAGGAGGGAGGGGCAAACGGACAGGCCCAGGGTCGACCAGTAAGACATACATGCGCATATCTCTGACGGAGAAACCTTCGACATTCCATGAAAGGAAAAGCCCCAGGGAGAGGGGAAATTACTGTAGCCCATGATGTACCAGGGCGTATCCGGCATCGGAGAAGACGGGTACGGAGTTCGTTCGCGCCATGAAACAGGTAAACATGTAAACAGAGAGTAAAGGAAGCAGATGGGAGAGATGACCCCGACGCCGGGCATGCTCACATCCATCCGTTTGGTGCACAGATCATCGGAGAGATGTGCACATGCGCACATCACCCTCCACGGCGCCGTATCAATGGCCACAGAAAACAAATTCAAGGAGGAAGAGGAGGCAGCGATGCAGAGGTAGAGTAAGGCTATTAGACTCTTTAACCCACTGACATAAACATTCATTCATTCCACGGTAAACAGACAAAATGCATACAAGCATATTCCGACGCCGGCGTTGTCGCACGGTCGCCGTTTTACATTAACAGAGGAAGCTCATCCCGAACGAAGAGAAAGGGGCAGAAATAACGGTGGGAGAAGGGGGAGGAAAGGCTCGTATCATCGCCCCTCCCCCCGTCTCACTTACATTCTATCAGGGAAAATCCAAAAGAGAAAAGAAGAGGGTCGCCGGGAGAAATCGCGGGGCAACCCACCTAAGCAAATGAGAAAACAGGTGGCCTCCTTCGACTTCGGGGAGCTCGGATGGAGCAGGGTGGCGGCCGCCGAGAGGTTCGGACGGGAGCTTCTGCAGATAGACGAAAACCCTCCAACCCTTCTCTCTGGACTCCTCCTCTTTCTTTCTAATTCTCTCTTTTTTTTTTCTTTCAAATCCGCCTCTTCTCCCGATCGGATCTCTCTTGATCTCCTCTCCTCGACAGGCTATATATAGCCTTGGGTTAAAACGGCGCCCCAGGAAGCGCGCCGGGTTGACGGCGCCGGGGAAGGCCCCTATTTGGTCTTTGCGCGCCGGATAGACGGCGCCGGGGAAGGCCCCTATTTGGTCTTTGCGCGCCGGATAGACGGCACCGGGGAAGGCCCCTATTTGGTCTTTGCGCGCCGGATAGACGGCGCCGGGGAAGGCCCCCATTTGATCTTTGCGCGCCGGTTTGACGGCGCCGGGGAAGGCCCCCATTTGATCTTTGCGCGCCGGTTTGACAGCGCCGTTTTAAGCGGCGCCGTTTTAACCTGTTTGCCAGGCACGGCCAGGCCGGTGGGTCCGGGGATGGTTCCGGAGACTCCAGTTGACTGTTTCTCTCGTACTGGCTCTCGGGGAGCCTTGACGGGGTGTTGACGAAGCTCTTGACGCGACGAACGGCCTTGATCAGAACTTCGTGTGCTTCCGGTCCGGACACACGGGTGTCCCGTCGGTACGACTTTCGGCACTGTGATTGGTGCCTCTCATCAAGACGGACCTGTGTCCGAAGCTTCCTTGCAGGATGGCACTGCATCCTGGGTAATTCCGCCTTGAACGGCGATCCATCGGCCGCTAATGGGCTCACTAGGGCGAGAAGCCGAACCCGTGTCGGGTGATCGGGATCTTCTTGCTGACAGAACCTCCGGCCCCTTGTTGTGGATGGCCGAGGGCATTCTTCCTCTTTCGGAGAATCATAAGGTAGACCGTCGTCCTTGGTCGGACGTCGGATGTGGGGTAGCGGCATGACAGAGTCGATGCCGGATCATTGGGCAGGCTTGATCGCACTGCCGATTGGTTGCGGGTTGACTTTGACTCTCCTGAGGTGAGGTCCCCGGTGTTCCCTTCAAGGTGGCTTGGGGCTTCGTCAGCTCGAGGGACCCTCGATAAGTTGATTTTCATCGGCTTCTGTGCTTCAGTGGGCCGTATCATTCGTCTTTGCGGCTTGGTCGCCAGGGATCATATTTTGAGTGCCAACATGGCCCTAATCTGGCGCGCTAAAGGGCGCGCTGGATTAACGTTTCCCTCTCGAAAAAGGAATTTCAAACTTGAAAAGAAGCAGACTCATCCTAATCCGGCGCGCAAAATGGCGCGCCGAATTAGGCCCTCTTTCAAATAAATCAAGAGAGCGCACCGAATTAGCTTCCTCTCCAAAGGGCGCGCCGAATTTGGCCCCCCTCTTCACAGAGCGCGCCGGATTAGGCTTAGGTGTGCAAACGTGCGCCATTTTAGCATAATCCCCAGGGTCGCGCCGTATTCAAAGGCCATTCCAAGACCGTGTCAAGCTAGACGGGAATCTGCCCGGATGAGGCTCATCTACGGGCCCCGCTTTGCTGGTGACTCGCCCGCAGCACCCGTGGCTGGGGGGCATTTGTTGGCACGCAAAATATGATAAACGGTGATCAAGCCGCAAAGACAAATGATACGGCCCACTAAAGCACAGAAGCCGATGAATATCAACACATTAAAGACTTCTCAAGCCGCCAGAGCCTCGAGTCACCTGGGATGTGTTGGGACTGGTGTGATGGATTCAGAGGGGGGTGAATGAATCTGTCGTTCAAAATTTTTGCCTAATTTAAAAAATTAGAACACTCAGAGATGCGAAGCTAAAGACAGATTTAGTTCTACCGAATCTTAAATACTGTGATGTGTTCAATCAAACAGTAGACGTGCAGTCAATGAGCTCAATGGACATATGAAGACAGATCGAGCCTAAGCATTCATCTAGCGGAATCAGATATGACAATCAAACCACAGTAGATGAAGGATTTTAGGTGGTTCGATCCACAGACCTACGTCCACCCCACACTCCAACCAGAGTGTGGATTCCGCTGATACACAGCTTAACAGCTGGGCCTCACAGCTTGCCTACATCAGCTGAGCATCACAGCTTGCTTCCGCTGGGCAATACAGCTTAGCCATCCGCTGGGCAATACAGCTTGACCATCCAGAGGATACCACACCTCCGTAATTGCTGGGGACTACAGCTTAACCCGTCCAGAGGAATCCTCCTCTGCCTGCTGAGCAACACAGCTTGCTCCGCTGACAAACAGCTTGAAACAGAGGTAAAAGAAAAACAAAATATGGAAAGGACACAGCAACAGAAGGCTGTATACGATAAAGCACAAAACAGCTCTCAAAGAGCAAGTTGGCCTGGATCTGATCCAAGAGCCAACAGATAACAGATCTTCAATGAAGTCTTCTCTCTTCTTCTTCACGAACTCTCTATCTCTCTTTTCACTCTCCTTTTTCTTCTTCTGCTGATCTCTCTTTCTCTTCTTCTTTCTCTTTTTCTTCTTCTTTCTTTCTCTTCTTCTGGATCGTGCAGGCTCTCTCTCTCTCTGCTTCTGCTCTTTCAGATGGGCTCCCCTACTTCGATCATTCTGCTCACGATCGCCCTGCTCCTCTGGAAGAAGCTTCTTATTTATAGAGCAGTGAACAAATAGGGCGTGTGCTTTCCACGATTCCCGCCCAAGAGCCTAGACCACGTGGCAGCATTTCAGCTCACTGCATTACACGTGTCACGATCCTGAGCCATCTTCATTCTTGGATCACGTGCCCTTATTAAGCTCCTCGAGCAGCAGTCCTGTCAGATTAGGCTTGTTATCAGTGTGAGTTAATCTGAAAGGAAAGAAAGGATGCATCGAGTAAGTTTGATATTTGAACTGAGCCTGTACAGACTTGATGCACAAAATGCAGTGTGCATATAAGAAAGTATGTACAACGAGAATGAATGCACGGACATGTCATCCACGAGTGTACAGACTTTGAATGCATGTAATGCATTTTGCATATGGAGAAGTATGCACATTGAAAGTGAATGCACGGACATGCTATCAACGAGTGTGCAGACTCTGCGTGCATGCGACAAGATGATGTACAGACTTGTTAAAGTGATGCACGGACATATCAGCAGAGAATGTGCAAACTTTGTGTATGCATGAAACAACCGAATGCACTGACTATGCTCATGAATGTATAGACTTGATAGCATGCGGCGATGTATAGACTTGATAGCATGTGGCGATGTATAGACTTGTGAAATGATGCACGAACTATGCATATGCATGAAGAGCACTGGCTGTATTGACTTATCGAATGAAACAACAGAGGTTGTACATACTTACTACCAAAGAATGTACAGACTTGAGTTGATGCAGACTAGGCAAGACTCTGTACGGACTTTATACCTTGAGCATGCATGAGCCTAGGCATTCACTAACTTATGGCCACCATGAAACATAGTTATGAAATGCACAAGCCTAGATAATTAACCCTGCACTGACTATGTATGCATAATGAACACGCATCGACTTCGAAATAAAGCACCTAATGAATGCACCGATGCAATGTATGCATATGGCAGATATTGCACCGATGCAATGTGCAGGAGAGCTAACAATGCACTCTATATACCAGAACCCATATGACTCTTTATGCATGACAATAAATCATTCATACTCATAGTGCTTGCTGACATCAAAAACACATGGGCACAACATGATGAACACCGGGGACTTCGCCTCAGGAGAGTCGAAATGAATCCACAACCAACCGGCAGCGTGACCAAGCTTCCCTAATGATCCGGCGTCGACTCCGTCGTGCCGCTACCCCACACCCGTCGCCCGACCAAGGACGACGGTCTACCCGGTGGCTCGCCACCTCAATGAAGACTCTCCTAAGGAGGAAGAACGCCCTCGACCCCTCAAAGCAAAGGATCAAAGGTTCTGATAGCAGAAGACCCCGATTACCCGGCGCGGGTATGGCTTCTCAGCGCATGGGGCCCATCGGCGGCCAGATGATCACCCGGTCGAGGCGAAAACACCCCGGGTGGCATATCACTACCCGTGGGAGCTACCAATACAAGTCAAGACGAGTCGGCAATACAAGCCGTGATGTCGAGAGCCGTGTCAGCGAAAAACCTGTGTGTTCGAGCTTAAGGCACATGAATGCTAAAAGTAACCATTTGGCGGCTCAGAATTCTCATCTATGGCTTCTTCTATGACCCGGTAAGACTACGGAGAAATGAAAGGTCGCAGCAACCCTCGAGGTCAGTTCGAAGCCTGTTATCGGGCCCGCACCGGGTTAAGGCGATCAAATGGCTAGAATCCGGCGCGCCCCTGCTAAACCGACGCGCCCCACAAATCCGGTGCGCCCCTTTTAACCTTGGGCAGCCTCCTAAACCTACGCGCCCCATTCAGCTTGAATCCGGCGCGCAAGATGGTTGTAAACCGACGTGCTAAACCCCGCACCGGCTTAAGCTCATTCGAATGGTTTCCTATATAAGGGACCGCATGTTCGAGAACAAAGAAGGGAGGAGAAGAACAACATAGAGGAGAGGAGAACAACAACAAAAAAGGGAGGAGAACAACAACAAAAAAAGGGGGAGGCAACAACAAGACACGAGGAAGAGAAAATGAGAGAGAAGAGAGCTTGGAGATGAAGAAAGGGGGAGCAGAGGGTCCATTCGTTCCGATACCCTGTTCTTCCTCCCGCCGTCTGCTGCGAAGTTTCAAGGTGGGTTGGCGAGTCTGGAGGTGTCTGCCTCTGCTATTTTCTTTTTCTTACTCCGTTGATGTAGTTCCATGGAGCATTATCCCCAAAGGGTGATGATATGAGCCCGGGGCTTTTCTCGAACCCCCTCACTCTAATCGCCCCTATTTCTTTTCTTTCCTCCTTTCGGGAATGAAATCGGTCTCAGACGACAACGTTGAGCCGAATGGGTTGTAACGTTTTCATTATGCGACTGAATGAAGGAAAGGGTGTGTTTGCTGCTGCCTCATAGTCTATCTCCGCCACCCCTTATATGTTATTCGTTTGGGTTTTCTACCGCCGAATACGCCTCAGATCTTAGAGGCAACATTAATGAACCCCCTCCCCGGGGCTCTCTCTATCATATAGATGGTGTGAATGAGTCAACGTGTTTAGATGTTCTCTCCTGGCCGGAGGGATGCTTATCCTTGCATCATCCTTCGTCCCCGGAGGTGGCTCCTCAGTCCATCCCTGTTCATGGTTCAGGGTTAGGAGAATGAACATCTCCGCTGTTCTTATCATATAGCTGTGCGTACCGGAGATGCTGTCGAGCTATTCGACCTTTTACCTCTTCCAGGAGCTCAGTCTGCTGGCCGACCTCTGGGTTTCGAGTCCGGTCTGCTGGCTCCCCTTCTAGCTTGCCCCTTTGATGAACGTGTGTGCATATGGTCATCTGACAGCCGTTCCCCAATTAAACGTATTCTGGTTATAGGGTTCTTTAGTTCTTTATCTTTTCGAAGAATTCACTGCCCGGGGAGGGGAACATTCCCCATCAACTTCAATCATTGTCGATCCACAAAGTCTTATCTCCTAATGATATGCACTCTGTGTTTCACCTAATGAATATCAATAGGGTTGACCCAACATCAAATCTACCTTCTTCTCGAGGGAGGGGTGGTGGCTGTGAGAAGATCACCTCCCGTAGGCTGGCCCTCGAGGTGATGTCTCATCTTGGCCGTCCCTTAAGCGTTTTGACTCGTGGAGTTAGATACCCCTAGCAGGCTAGCCCTCGGGGTCCTTTCTCTCCGATGAAGTCCGCCGATCACCGCTTGGCATTCCCGGCCTTGAAGGAGCGTATCCCTACCTAGTGGGACTGTCTCTGCTTCGGCCCTACAAACCCCCAACCAGGGGAGATGCTGCCAAAATTTAGACTGAGGACTTAGTCGAATTTGCATTTGTTATGCTTTGATACATCTATCAAAGACTATGCTTGAGTAGGAACCTCACATAAGTCTATGACTGCCTCGATTTCAGTACTTCTGCGGCCAAATAAATCTTCTAATCTTCTAAAAACATCAACAGATTCTCAATAAATATGCATAAGTTTCAAGCAGACTTAATAAACCTAAAACCCCCTAATCCGGCACGGCCCGAATCCGATGCGCCAATTTTCGGCGCCCCCCCCCCCCCACGCCGTTTTAACTCTAGACTCATAAGTTCTTTGAACTTACTGAGCCCCTATCCGGTGCGCCCAGAGGGGAGTTGAATACGGCGCGCCCAGGGCACGCCGTATTCAACTCCCCTCTGGCCAGCGCACCGTTTTAGCCCAGTTAACCATCGCGCCGTATTAGCCTTAGCTAACTATCGCGCCGGTTTAACCCCATTTGGCCACCGCGCCGTTTTAACATTCAAATAAGTATCGCGCCGTTTTAACCTATCCCTTATACCCACGTTCCAACGGCGCCATTTTAGGATTTTACCTACGCTTCCCGCGCCTTTTCAAGTTCCACATCTACACATACCGCGCCGGTTTCGCACCGAGTCGCGTCGTTGTGCCATTTCGATACCCTCCTTGCCTCCTGGGTGATCTCCAACGCTAATAACAAAATTAAATGAACCCCGTAATTAATAAGCCAAATAAATGGGTTTGCTTAAACCTAAATTAATTAGCTTCATAGCTTCATCGTCATGATTGAGTTTAAGCATTCGCATCGCATCAATGTATGTTTGAGTGTACGAGCCCTTGGTATATCAAATGACATGAGCAGAAAGCTGGGCAACGTCCGACGAGAAGCTCTTGCTACGCGTGATGGTGGTCTTCGGACCTAAGTCCTCCGCCACGTACTGAGGGTCTGCCCTAATAAACCGTGCATGATAGACTAGAATATCTTGTGATGCGGGATGACTACGAGACTCAACGCGGACGGGTTGCGACCTTAGACTCTATAGGACGACGCGACTGGTTGGACGACACGACCAGCAACAATGATACAATGCGGCACCTGTTGACACCTTGAAAATGAGCAAGGGCGGAAACAGAATTGAAAAGAAGATCAGACCAACAGTGAAAGATTAATGATGAAGCTCGTCAACCATCTACCCGGCTGAAGCCTTTTCCGGCCAAGCTGATGTCCGATGTCACTATCAACAAGACGGCGGCACTGATGAAGTAGCAGTCACCTGACTGATGAGACCTCCTATCACACTTTAGTAAGGGCTGTATTACTGCCTCGTCCGTAAGTCTACATGTAACATGTCGGACTAAGTCAGATGTTGACTTGTTGACGGATGAGATATGAGCAAAGACAAAAATGAAGCAAGAACCAGCAAATGAAGACTATGAAAACCTATGCAAGGTCATAACAGAAGAAGAACCGTCTCCATGGACTATATACCTGGCTGAAGTCTTCTCAGGCTAAAGCTGATAACCGGTTTTGTCATCTTTCGGGTGGCAATGCTGATGAAATGATGTCCTGCCTTGTCATCGTTCAGGTGACGACGCTGATGAAATCCCAGTCCGCTGACTGATGAAAGTCTCCATGGTCCTATCAAGACCTGGGTCCACCAACAAAAGGCCTGCTGCGGTTCTAATATGCTTAGAGGGTCAGCAAGTCCACGAGAAGTCTTAAAAAGGGCCTAAATGGGCCTACGAAATGGGCTCATGGAAGCGGCGCCGAGATACTCTACGATGCCACCTAGCGCGCCGGGAGCTGCTGCATCGATTGATGCGCGCCGTGAAGATGAAAGGCACGCCGACTTCCATCTGCCGAGAAGTAGGAGGGGCTGGGTCTATATAAACCCACTACTTCGAAGAAAGAAAAAAGAGGTAGGGGAGGATAAGAGAAGAGACCAACAACCTCATCCAGAGGGAAGAAGAAAGAAAGAGAGCCAGAGAAGAAAAGAGAGAAAAGAAAGGGCAGAGAGGAGAGCTCGAGGCTGATCGAAGGTGGGCAACGGGGAGGGAGAGGAGTCAATGCTCCGCCCTCCCCCCTTCTGTAGTTCATTTTTTTTATTTCGATTGCTTCTCCTTCTTCCTCCTCTGATGTGTTCTATAATACTGTAACCGGTTTTATGCCGATAGAATAATGTATCGCTTTTGCATTCTTTCCTATGTATCTCCTCCGATGTATGGGTCAGATGAAGTATCAGTGTTGAATGAATGAATGGCACGGGCCATAGTTGTTGCCTGCTATTACCTCTTCGAAGCTTTGTCCCTATCCCCTTTTATTTCCTTCTAGATTCATCAGCATATTATTCCTCTCCGCAGCTTGATTATTAGTCTGCTGCTTCGCTTAGTTTTCAGATGTTTTCTGTGCTTATTCGGAGCCAGGGACAGACCATCCCTTGGCCTCCGGAACAAAGCAAAGCTATACAATGACCGCTATTCATGAGACTCCGGAGTTTTAGATGCTTACGTTCTGCCTACTGGCACTGTCGAAGTCATTCCCGGGGCCAGAGACAGCCATCTCTTGGCTCCCAGGATGATGAAAGACGACATCAAGCTGTCCCTGGAACTCTGCGTAATAATGGTGACAGGGATCCTCCAGACGTTGATCTTCCCCAATTCCTCTTCGATCATGGCCTTCCTTTGGAGCCTAAACCTAATCCAGTTCCAATTTGATGAATTGATTCACTTTTAGCCCAAAGAAGCCCTCTATCCTGCCTGAAACATCTTCCGAAACCAGAAGAACCAGGAACAGAGTCCCGGAACTTTTCGGCGCCACGAACAGTAGAATAGGTGAATAGTTCTCGGCGCAAGCCTTCTTGCGCTGAGAACCCCATTTCCTGGCGCCGAGAACCCATCTCCTGGGCACGCCGGGAACCCCTTTTCCCACCTTGTTGGTGCGCCGAGAAGCCTGCCCCTTGGCCTCATCTCCTGTGCGCCGGGAACTCCCTCAGCCTAGCCTTCTGGCGTCGAGAATCCTAACCCCTTTGCCTTCTTACCTGCGCCGGGAACCTAACCCCCCTTTCCCCTGCGCGCCGAGAGCCTACTCCCTGGCCTCTTCCCCGTCGCGCCGGAAACCCTCCATATTGAACCCGCCGAGAACTCCCTGGCCCTTTCGTCTTCGCGCCGACAAGCTCGCGCCGGGGACTCCCTCTCTGGCTGCTTTGTCTCCGCGCGGGAAACCCTCCATTCTTCCCCTTGGCGCCGGGAACCTATATGCCCATTCAAAGCTGTGACGAGAAGCTGCCCTGCCATCCAACTGAACCCCCAGCACCTGGATCAAACTCACCCAGGGATATCCATGAGTCACCAAACATGTCTTGGGGATAAATTTAAAGGGAGTCAGACTCCCTTATGTTCCACTGATTCCACATCTGATTTATGAGCAATCCCTTCAGTGCAGGTGAGCTCTGCCACTGCATGAGTGCCACCGGCTTCTATAAGGGAAGAATCGGACATCGCCCCAGGGCATACATATGCAATTCGGGAGGTTCAGCCTCTCTTTCTCTTGACTTTCATCCCGGCACTCCGTGGATGATAGCCTATTCTCCCCTGGGCATAATCCAGATTATGGGGAGATGCTGCCGGAATGTCGATCGACGTTTTAACCCCGATAAGCCCCGGGAAGTGCACATTATACACCTCCCGGCCGGCTCGATCTCTCGGGGGATACAAATACTTCGAGGCTCTCGGCCGGATGAGAAACGCGAACGGGGATATGTCTCCGATGATTGCTCAGGCCCCGTCTCGCCACTGCGTGGACGGTGTCCTATTTCTACCCGGCATGACCCACACAAGAGGAGGTCATGTTGATTTAATAATTTGTCGTTTATTCAATTACCTTCTTAGAATAACAAGAGCTTCAATGTTATGCACTGTCATTCTCAACCGCCCCGAGGGGCCTCCTATTTTGGCGTTTAATCAAGGGTTGTCCTTCTTAGGAAGGGCGTAATTAACGTCATAACCTTTATGGTATGACGGACTTCCGGTCCCGACTCGGACTTCACAATCGACTGATTGAGTCATATCGAGCACATAATAAATCGTCACTCCGGTGACTGGCACGCCTAACAAACCAACTAATAAACCAATAAACACACATAAATAAAATAAATAAATGAACGATGAATAAAACCATCCCCACAAGTCTGGCACGCCCGGTGGGACCCAGTCTCCCTTCATCTCTACGCCAAAATAGGAGGCCCGATGGCCCCCCCCCCTCAAATTTCTGATTCTGTGTGCTTTCTCCATTTTCAGGAAGCTAGGATGACGGCTGGAATCATGTCCGTGTGCTTTGGCCAGCAAGCGGTCGAGGCACATGTTCGAGAAGGCTACCTGACGGTACCTCTTTCATTCGGATCGATGCCGCCTGCTGTCGGAATGCCCAATTGCCTGGGCCTCGTTTTCACTGATCTGCTTGAGATTTACAACCAGGCACCAAAAGTTGTTGTCGAGACGTCGCCGCAAGTTACCGGTCCCAAGAAGAACCCGGTGATGAAGGATACTCCTGGGGTCGTGTCCTGCTTTGTCCATCACGAGGCAAGGCGGAGCGCACCCTCTGCTGCTGCTGGAAAAGGAGGAAGATCCGATCGGAGAGCCCGATCCACTGCTGCGGGTCGTCGGATATCCAATTCGGGGAAGACAATGCTGATTGGAAATATCCGGGTGAACCTCAACGGTTGCCCAAGGGAGGTCAAGCCAGATGTGATCGTCCCAATGGTACTTACCACCGATAGATTCCGAGTACTGGCTGCTAGGAGGGCCGACATGGAACATAGAGATAGAAGGCCACTGGCACCAAAGCTGCCCAGATTCAGGTAGATCTGGCGGCCGAAGAAAATCCAGAGCTGGGCCCCAGCTCTGGATGAAGAAAAAATTTCTGATGCTGCTGTTGCCCGCTTCAGAGCAGGGAGCAGAAGAGGAGAAAGAGAAGATGAAAGAGATGCTGTTGCTGTTCACCCCAGGGCTCGGGGTAGGAGAGGTGAGAAAGAGAATGAGGGAAGAAATATGACTGCTACTCGCCCCAGGATGAGGGGCAGAAGATATGAGAAAAAAGAAGACCGCATGGTCACCCACCCCATGGCCGAGGGCAGAACATGGGAAAGGAAGGATTATGCTGTTGCTGCCGACCGCTACCCGGATGGGAGCAGAAGGTTCAGGGAGGAAGAGAAAATGAGAATAAGTGAACCAGTCACTGCTGTCATTCCAAGAAGACCGAGAGCCTGTGCCAGACAGGCCGATATATTCAAGTACTCCAAAGCCGAGCATCTGACTGCTCAGGTGGCAAGGCTGGCTTATCAGCAGAAAGGCCAGGAAAGACTGATGCTCCAACCAGAGCCACGAAGGCACAATCACGAGGAGATGAAACAAGTGGCTCAAGACTACTTCCACTACCTGGGGAATTCTTCCCTCGGGCAGCGAAGATTATCCCGTGCCTTGGGCACCATAGAGGAAGAAGAAGAAGCCTTTCAAGAAGCAATGATCGGAGTCTCCTCCTCCGATTCCAATGATTATGAAGAAGGCCACAGAGCCGGGTATGGGAAAAAAGACCTGCACGGGGAAGAAGCTGGAGAAAGAATATCGGTCTTTGACCGGCTCAAATATCCCGACCAGGTAAAAAGGAAAGTCTACAGGCAGAGGGAGAAGATGCATATCTTCGCCTGCAATATGGCCGGGCTTGTCAAAGGGCAGGATATGTTACCGACTCAGCCAGATGAGCTGCTCAAATTGGCAACCAGACCATGCCCCGTCACGAGGAGAAGTCAGGCGGCCAAAGAAAAAATAAAGACTGATGATGAAGTCCGCAAGATCACCACTATGACAGTTAATGTGGTGACAGCAGAAGATGAAGATAATCCCTTCATCGATGACGTCGAAGGGACTTCAGAAGAGATACAAATCCCGTCAACCATGGATCCCATGATCCAGGTGATGTTTAGAAGATATCAACAAGAGATCAATGCTCTCAGAAGATAGCTAAATGAGAGGCATGAAGCTACACCGGTCTCCAAGCAAGTCGAGCCTGTGGGGCAGACCTCCAGCTCAACAGAAATGGCTATCCCAGCTAATCCTCTCCCGACCGATAAGGGCAAAGCACCGAGCCCACCTGTTCTACAGCAAACAGCAGCTCAGCCCTCTGTGTCTCAGACACAGCCCACCGTGCCCACCTTGCGCGCAACGGTGATGACAACTCCTTACAGTCAGCAACAAGCTCACTTCTTCCCGGAGAACATAGATCCAGCCGTAGCCCACAAGCTGATGATTGAAAAGATTGTGGAAATGAAGCTATCTGAGAAGACTGGTGATGATGCTAGTACCTACGATGTGTACAAGGTACCGTATCCTCCCCAGTATGCTGCTAAGAGACTACCGCCAGGCGTCAGTAAGCCACCGAAGTTTGAAAAATTTAATGGCCAGGGCTCTCCCAGGGAGCACATAGCTTACTATACCACCATCATGGGTGACTTGGCAGCTGATGAAGCTTATCTGCTTAAGTTCTTCGGCTCATCCCTCACCGGGATAGCCTTTGAATGGTATTCAAGCCTGCCGGCTGGGTCAGTGGCCGATTGGCCTGATATGCAAAGAAAGTTCCGCGACAGATTTCACGTCACAGAAAGAGAAATTACAATAGCAGAACTATATGCAACCAGGCAAAAGCAAGATGAAACAGCACTGGACTACATCAAAAGGTGGAGGAACTTAGCTATGAGATGCAGAAGACCTCCTCATCAAGAAGATGCAGTGCAAATATGTAAGCAGAGCCTCAGGAGAGAGATACTGGAAAAGATGATTGGTGCAGATGTCAGAACATTTGACCGGCTGAACAATATAGTGGCGGAAGTCGAGACGTTTCTGTCCAAGCGTCCGATGGCCAATGCTCCAACTGTGCCGAAGGGTAAATCTAATGATTGACGACCATCGCACTCTGAGGCTAACACCGTCGATTTCAGAACCTTCGAGCAACAGAAAGGGAAGAAGGAGGCAGATGAAGCTCCCTCGCTAGCAGACACAGTGGAAAGAAAAGATAAAGTCTCTCTAAGAAATAAAATGAGAAAGCCATACTCTTTCCCGAAAGATAAGACAGCCGCACTATTCAACTGGGCAAACAAGTTCAACAAGGTAACATTGCCTGAGCCAAAGAGACCCGAGGACGCGGCAAAGAAAGGTGATCCGCTGTTCTGTCCATATCACCGTGCGCTGGGGCATGCAATTGAAGATTGTTACGTCTTCAAAGATATTATGGAAGGCATGGTCAAAAAGGGCGAGCTACAGCTGGGAGATTACCAGGTAGAGCCACCTCGTCCACATGAGCCTCCGGCCTTAAAAATGGCCGCCAATATGATTTCAATCTACCAACAGCTGCCTAAGGAAGCCGTCGAGGAATGCACCAGGCATACTTATGAAGCTTGCTTCCTCACCCCACTGAAGGATCAAGAAGGGTGGCAGATAAAGCCAATAAAGAATAGAAAGAAAACTCCCGCAGCCAATACCAGTGGAGCAGTTATCCGCAGTGTCACACCAAGGCCCGAACCACCTCCAGTAAAGCCAGTATGGCACACAGCTGAAACAGGGACATTCATCCGGATCCCCACTCACAACCGGAAAAGACAAGTCCCCTTACATGCACATAAGGAAGTAAGTCCTGCGGCCAGGCGTTTACAGCAGTATATTAATGGGCTCGATGAATATGAACAGAAAAAGCCCGGGCACCTGCTGGTGAAAGACTGTATACTCTGGGAACAGCTCGATGAATTGAAAATTAAAGAGCAACCGGGGGCAGAACAGGGAAAAGATGAGGCTGAGCCTTTCTAGGGGCAAGAACCAAAGAAGCCAAATTCCCAGAAAAAGAAGAGACTGTCTAAATGCAAAAAGGAAAAGGGAGTCGTGATAGTACAATGCAACACCCTGTCGGCACTCTTTACCTTGTCTGGGGAGAACGATGAGGATGAAACATCAAATGCCTCGCCAGAAGCCAACCATGCCGAGGCCTCAACCTCAGCACATGCAACACGCTCCGGAAGAAGGTGGGGGCGCCCACCACCAGCCAATCACAACATTTTGTTCAGAGGAGAACAACCCTACCAGATCCCTGAACCAGAGGTGCGGGGTGTCCAGATTCCTCCCCCTGCTAGCTTATACCAGGAAGAGAAGAAGGGATGTCAAATTCCAACATTTCTGGAATTTCTATCCAGCCTGGAAATTGGGTAGTCAATACAGGGTGGGCCAGATAAAGGCAAGAGACCTCAGTAGTCGGCATCTGTAGCCTACAAGCAGAATGAGAAAGAGGAGGATAACTCTCCGACGGCACTAAGGGCCGTTGCCATAGAAGAAGCCCCCCAAGAGATCAGTCCAGGGGATGAAACCAGCACTGGGCAGCAGAGGCCACGGGCACCACATGAACCTCCAAAGCCCCGATGGGCGGAAGAAATGAGACTGTCTAATGTCCGGGTGGGCAGTCGGATCATGAAAATACTAAAGAAGCTCCCTACCAGATTCTCCATCTGGGAGATTCTCTCTCTGAGTGAAGAAGCTCGCCAAGCGATTGTTGATGCCTTGCAGTCGCCGGCACAGTATGAAGCACTCTTGACAGAAGTGAATTCTGGGCCGTCAGTCACATTCACAGAGGATGATATGCTGATTCCAAATTCCGGCCATAACAGGCCGCTGTATATGAGGGGCTCCCTGAACTGTCAGCCACTGAGTAGGATACTGATAGATCCCGGGGCTACTGTGAACATTCTCCCATACCGGATCTACCAAAAATATTACTTTGATCTGCAGCTTACCAAGGTCAGAGACATGAAAATTGCGGGATTCAACCAGAAATGTGAGACGCCCCTTGGGGTGGCTGATTTCAACCTCACGTTGGGGGACCTCACTACCGTGGTGCGATTCTATGTAATCGACTCCAACACCACATATAAGGCCCTACTGGGGAGACCGTGGCTGCATGAATATCAGATAGTGCCGTCCACGCTGCATCAGTGTATTAAATACTGCCATGAAGGGAAAGAAGAAAGGGTGTTTGCGGATCTGCATCCCTTCGAAGTATTCGAGTGACACATGCTCGATGCATCCTACTACACGGAGGTGTCGCAAAAGGGTGAAGAGAAAGAGGCTGTGGTCAGCCAGAAGAAGCCGGTGACGAAGGCAAGAAATTGGTCTCCACCGCCACCAAGGGGCTATATTAAGAAACATGAAGTATCTCACATTTCTTATGTTGGTGACTTTGCTCGGATCACCCCTCCTAGCATTCACCCAGATGATACTGGCGAAGAAATGAAAGAAAAGTACATACAGGTGGGGGTTCCGCAGGGTTTAGTCAAGCCCATTGCCAGCATAGAATACCAGACGGTGCTACCATTAAAGACTATGGAGGTCCCTCGCTTCTGCGAACCTCCTATCATATTCTACACCGGGGAGCCAGTCGAAGATGATGATCAAGACTGCACGGTCCCTGAAGAATCTGCAAACCGGATGGTGCCGATCACAGGCTTGGACTATACTACCCAGCGGGTTTCGCAGATGTTCTCTAAAATGCAGATGCCATCATTATAACCTGTTGCCCAAAAAAAGGCGTTCCAGGAGCTATGGGATCCGCCCCGGGATAATAAAGAACTGAGGAAGATCACTCAGTATCCGGGATTGGGTTATACCCTTCAAGAATACTATGAAGCTGAGGTGGACGTCATCTCTGTCTCCTACCAGCATGAAGACCCTCCCAAGGTGGGATATGACAAGTACCCCTCGGAAGATGAAGAAATCATTTATCAATCCGTAATGAACAATGAAGCCCCAGACAGTCAGCCAGAGACGGGGACATCTGATGAAACAAAGAAAGGTTGGTGCTGGGAAGACCTACCCTGCAAAGAGGATCTGTTCCATGCTGAAGCAAAGTTTGATACGGGAACCCCGGATGAAGACCAAATAGCCAAAGAGCTGAGGGAATGCCTGGAGTTTGAGCGCATTCTAGAAGAAGTCCGGGCTCTACAGAATGATGATCTCTCAAGGGAGCCTGCATCAGAAGAGCCTCTAAGGGCGGAAGACTCCATTTTTGAGTTTCCTGCTGAGCCAGTCACGTCCTCGGGGCAGACTGAACAGAATCCAACAATATTGGCCTTATATGATGAGCCAGCACCCACTGATGACCAGTATGATGGAACCAAAAATCATGAGACCGAAGAAGACTATATCCCGGGAGGCTTCATTGACTTGCAAGAAGCCCCGCCGGAGGTCGAAGATGGAGGTCAGGCCACCGTCGATGAGCTTGTGGAAATAAATCTGGGGACGGCAGATGAGCCCAGGCCGACATACCTCAGTGCACTTCTAGAGCCAGCTGCCAGGGAACAGTATATACAGTTCTTGAAGGAATTCCGAGACTGCTTTGCATGGACATATGATGAAATGCCGGGACTGAGTTCTGACGTGGCACAGCATCGGTTGGCAATAAACCAAGAGGCTAACCCTGTAAAGCAGCCGCCCAGGAGAATGCGCCCTGAATTGATAAATCAAATTAATAAAGAGGTCGACAAGCTGATTGATGTAGGCTTTGTTGAAGAAAATCAGTATACTACATGGCTAGCCAACATAGTGCCTGTAAAGAAGAAAAACGGGCAGATCAGAATATGTGTCGATTTCCGGGACCTTAATAAGGCTTGCCCGAAAGATGATTTCCCAGTGCCAATCACTGAAGTGATGATTGATGCGACTACTGGTCATGAAGCCCTGTCATTCATGGATGGGTCATCCGGATACAACCAGATCTGGATTGCTGAAGAAGACAGAGTGCACACTGCATTCCGCACTCCGAAGGGGATATTCCACTACAAAAGGATGCCGTTTGGCCTCAAGAATGCCGGCGCTACCTACCAAAGAGCTATGACCAAGATCTTTGATGATTTGCTCTTCAAGAAAGTAGAGTGCTACATTGATGATTTGGTAGTAAAAACTAACAGAAGAGAAGACCATTTGCAAGACCTGAGGGTAGTATTCCAGAGGCTGCACAAATATGAACTCAAGATGAATCCTATGAAATGTGCCTTCGGTGTGTCCAGTGGAAAATTCCTCGAGTTTATTGTCCGGCATAGGGGCATTAAAATCGACCCATCCAAGATTAAGGCTATCCAGGAGCTCCCTCCACCAAGGAGTCTGCCCGAGCTAAGATCTCTGCAAGGGCGGTTGGCCTATATCCGATGATTTATATCGAATCTGTCGGGAAGATGCCACCCCTTTTACAAGCTCATGATGAAAGATGTACCGTTCCTCTGGGACGATGGATGTCAGGAAGCCTTTGAGAAGCTGAAAGAATATCTCAAGACCCCTCCAGTGCTGGGGGCACCAATTAAGGGCAGGCCCTTGATACTGTATATCGCGGCCACACACTGTTCCTTGGGGGCAATGCTGGCACAGATAAATGAAGAAGGCAAAGAGCAAGCCTTGTACTACTTGAGTAGGAGGCTGATTAGAACTGAAGAGAGCTACAGCTACATAGAAAAGACATGCTTGGCACTAGTCTTTGCCATCAAGAAACTCCGACACTATATGTTGCCACATGAAGTCAGATTGATATCTGCAGCAGACCCGCTCAAATACATATTGACTCAGCCAGTACTGAAGGGCCGGTTGGGCAAATGGGCAGTGATCCTGATGGAATTCGATATTACCTATATACCCCAGAGGGTGATAAAAAGAGCATCCTGTGCCGGAAAATGACATGCTAGGGACTGAGTTACCCGATGATGAGACACTCGAAGTTTGCCAGGCTCGGCCAGTTATGTGGCAGCTATTCTTTGACGGAGCGTCTAGAACAGAGATAGACTCCGATGGAAAGACCAGAATACGGGCCGGGGCCGGTATTGTGCTGAAGTCGCCAGCAGGGGAGGTCGTGCATACTTCCTGTTCTATAAACAAGCCCTGCACCAATAATGAAGCTGAGTACGAAGCTCTGATAATCGGTCTGCATATCAGCCTCAACATGGGTATCCAAATGCTTCAGGTATTCGGGGATTCGATGTTGATAATAAAATAAATCCAAGGGGAGTTCGAAGTGCGGAAGCCAGAATTGAATCCCTACCACCAGAAAGCTGTGCGCCTTATCGTGAAATTCTATCATATTGAGCTCAAGCATGTGGGCCGGGGGCACAATGCCCAAGCTGATGCACTGGCAAAGCTAGCCAGCTCACTAGCAGTCCCACCAAATGAGACACTGAACATTGTTGTTATGAACTGGCGGCAGGTCCCTAGTATGCTAGAAGGGTGCCCCGAAGAAGATGAAGTTGCTGCTATCAGCACGGTACAGGCGTCTGATTGAAGACAGCACCTGCTGCAGTGGTTTCTACACCAACAGCTACCGCAGAAAAGAGAAGAAAAGATGAAACTTCTGAGAATCAAAGATTCTTATGAATACAGGAATGGAACTTTGTTCCGAATAATGGCAGATGCACGCAAGAAGATTCTGCTCCGCTGCCTGTCCACTGAGGAAGCTTGGCAGGCGATGAAAGAAGTACATGCCGAAACAGCAGGTGCCCACCAGGCTGGTCCCAAGATGAAGATAGAAATTAAGAAGCTGGGCTACTATTGGCCCACCATGTTTGAAGACTGCTGTAAATTCGCAAAGTCATGCCAAAAATGTCAAGAGCATGCTATTGTGCCTAGAAGGCCTCCTACGACTCTGCACCCTACAGTTCCCAGCTGGCCATTTGCACAATGGGGAACTGATGTAGTCGGGCCACTGCCGACTTCCTCGGCCAGACATAAGTACATACTGGCCATAACAGATTACTTCTCCCGATGGGCGGAGGCTGTGGCATTAAGAGAAGTGACTGGTGAGCTGGTCGCTAGATTCATCAAGCAGAATATTATCTTCCGGTTCGGAATCCCCAGCCGAATAATATCTGATAACGGAAGCCATTTCAGAAATCAGAAGGTCTATCTGCTTGCCGAGAAATATAAAATCGAGTGGAGGACTTCCACCCCTTACAATCCACAGGCAAACGGGTTAGCGGAAGCTTTTAACAAGACTCTCTGCACCCTGCTGGCCAAGGTCGTCAGTTCCAATAAAAAGGACTGGGAAGAAAAAATGTATGAAGCTTTGTGGGCGTACTGCACCGTCTTCAAGACACCTACAGGGTGCTCACCATACTCACTCGTGTACGGCTCAGAGGCAGTGGTTCCGCTAGAATTGGAAGTCCCGTCACTCAGAGTGGCAGTCCAATATGGCCTGGCCCGTGACGAACAGACCAATGCAGAAAGAAGATTAGAAGAATTGGCTGAATTGGAAGAGAAACGCCTCCAAGCTCAGAAGAATATCCAAATGTATCAGGCCCGCATGGCTAATGCATTTAACAAACTCGTAAGAGGACGAGAATTCAAGAAAGGTGACCTCGTCATGGTCAAGAAAAGAGAAGTCATGGCGTCCAACCCAAAAGGGAAGCTGAATGCTAATTGGGAAGGTCCTTATGTGATACAGAGGGTCTATGAAGGAGGAGCCTACGTGGTTGTCAACCATCGAGGGGAAATTCAATTCTCACCACTCAACGGAAGACATCTAAAGCTGTATCATGCAGCACAACCGACATTCCCCGAGTGATCAGGCAAAACTACCCCTTTCTTCATCTAGCGGCACTCCGCCCTAGCCGAGCTACCCCTTTCTTGGTCTAGCGGCACTCTGCCCTAGTCAAGCTACCCCTTTCTTGGTCTAGCGGCACTCCGCCCTTGCCAAGCTACCCCTTTCTTGGTCTAGCGGCACTCCGCCCTAGCCGAGCTACCCCTTACTTGGTCTAGCGGCACTCCGCCCTAGCCGAGCTACCCCTTTCTTGGTCTAGCGGCACTCCGCCCTAGCCAAACTACCCCTTCTTGGTCTAGCGGCACTCCGCCCTAGCCAAGCTACCCCTTTCTTGGTCTAGCGGCACTCCGCCCTAACCGAGCTACCCTTTTCTCGGTCTAGTGGCACTTCGTCCTAGTCGAGCTACCCCTTTCTTGGTCTAGTGGCACTCCGTCCTAGCCAAGCTACCCTTTATCCTGATCTAGTGGCATTCCGACCTGTCACCCTCTAAAAAAAGAGAGGAAGGAAGAAGAAAGAATAAAAGAAAGTAAAAATGGGGTTAAAAATAGAGATACCCCGCCAGACTTGCTCCTATATTAAAGACAAGGGTAAGAATGGCCAAAACCCAGCTGTGGTGAAAACCCGAAAGGGCACTGCAGGCAAAATCGGGTACCCCGCCACGTGAAAACCTGAAAGGGTGCGTGGGTAAAAGCAAGAGGGGCTGGCTCCGGCGAAAATCCGAAAGGGCGCTTAAGCCAGTAACGTGGTAATTTAAAGTCCCTTTTTCACCCGGCCTGATAAAACTCCGAGAAGGACGATCATCATAAAGTCCCACCTGACGATGAAACCCCGTCGATCACAAGGCATATTGCCTCGATCAATGCTAAAAAAAAGGGGCCCACCTCGGGATAGACCTTTCGTCTGTTCTGATAAAACACTTCCACTTGTTTTTGTCTAAGACCCACCACGGTAAAACCTACCCAGTTTAGATCTTACATCTATTCTGACGAAACCTATCCTATGTCTCACCGTGATGAAACCTGCCATTGATCGACTGGCACACTGCCCGATCAACGATGAAACCTATCCGGTTTAGACCTTACGTCTATCCCGATGAAACCTATGAAATCCTTGCATTGGTATAAACCCAATACTGATGATGAAACCTGCTATTGATCAACTGGCATCCTACCCGATCAACGATGAAACCTATCCGGTTTAGACCTTACGTCTATCCCGATGAAACCTATGAAATCATTGCATTGGTATAAACCCAATACTGATGATGAAACCTGCTATTGATCGACTGGCATCCTGCCCGATCAACGATAAAACCTGTCCGGTTTAGACCTTACGTCTATCCCGATGAAACATATGAAACCTTTGCATTGGTATGAGTCCAATACCAATGATGAAATCTGCTATTGATCGGTTGGCAGACTGCCTGATCGATGCTAAAACCCATCCAGGGTAGACCTTCTGTCTGCTCTGACAAACACGACACAGCTCTTTGAATCAATTCAGACCCTTCGTCTGGATAGATCATGAAGCTCTATTCCTTTGCGTTAGTGTCAAACCTTATATTAACGATGAAACTCACATTTCCAGCAAATGGCTTCGTGCCCGAGCTGCTATCTATATCCTCTAAATCAATTCGGACCTTTCGTCTGGATAGATCATGAAACCCTATTCCCCTTTGCATTGATGTTGACACCCACATCAATGATCATGTATCCACAATAAACATATGGCCCCATGGCCCATAGAATGAAAGTTCTAGTTCCAGGAAAGACGTTGACAAAGGAAAAGAGAAAGAATACAAAAAAATATATATATGAAAAAGTGGGGTTAAAAAATAGAGATACCCCGCCAGACTTGTTCAGGCATTCTAGACAAGGGCAAGAATGGCTAAAACCCAGCTGTGGTGAAAACCCAAAAGGGCACTGCAGGTAAAATCGGGTACCCCGCCACGTGAAAACTCGAAAGGGCGTGTGGGCAAAAGCAAGAGGGGGCTGGCTCCGGTGAAAACCCGAAAGGGCGCCTGGGCCAGAATGTGGTAATTCTAAGAAATTCCATACTTCATTCCCTTGATATGGCCTTCCGTTAACCATTTGGCTCCTTGCCCGGTCAACGATGAAACCTTTCCAGGGCAGACCTTACGTTTACCCTGATATAATCTGCATACCCTTTTACAAATCTCCCACCGACAGTAAAACCCATCACCATTCTGATAAAGCCTGGCCAGTTCAGACCTTACGTCTGTCCTGATGAAACTCTTAAACCTTCTCTTGATCGATCGGCTCCTTGCCCGGTCAGCAATGAAACTCTACCAGGATAGACCCTACGTCTATCCTGATGAAACCTACGTATTGCTTAGCAAAGTCTCACATATGATAAAATCCTATCCAGGCTAGACCTTACGTCTATTCTGATGAAACCTATGAAACTTCTTTGCATCGATATAAACCCAATGTCGATGATGAAACCAACTATTGATCGACTGGCACCGCCCGATCAATGATAAAACCTTATCCAGGCTAGACCTTACGTCTATTCTGATGAAACCTATGAAACTTCTTTGCGTCGATATAAACCCAATATCGATGATGAAACCAGCTGTTGATCGACCGGCACCTCGCCCGATCAATGATGAAACCCTATCCAGGCTATACCTTACATCTATTCTGATGAAACCTATGAAACTTCTTTGCGTCGATATAAACCCAATATCGATGATGAAACCAGCTATTGATCGACCGGCACCTCGCCCGATCAATGATGAAACCCTATCCAGGCTAGACCTTATGTCTATTCTGATGAAACCTATAAAACATCTTTGCGTCGATATGGACCCAACATCGACGATGAAACTAGCTATTGATCGACCGGCACCTCGCCCGATCAATGATGAAACCCTATCCAGTTCAGACCCTACGTCTGTCCTGATGAAAACCACGCACCCTTCAATGTCCCACCTACAATAACCTCTACCCAGTCTAGACCTTACGTCTACTCTGATGAAACCTATAAAATTTCTTTGCATCGATATGATCCCAATATCGATGATGAAATCATGCACTGGTCGATTGGCACACTGCCCCAACTGGCTTTGAAACCTACCCGGGATGGACCATTCGCCCGTTCCGGATGATGCTCTAGGCCTTTCCATTCACATTCCCGCAAATAGTCTCCCTTGCGGCACATATGGCCAAAGAAGACGTTTGCTACTACCAACAGAATTTGGTTTAGGCACGCCCCCCGGATGCCGTCACGCGGTGGAGCGAGTTCCCCATCCTTTCTATGAAGGGATGGACGCTCTCCTGCCAGGTACGGGCCATTCACAGGAGGGACTGCTAGAACCACTACCCCACTTCCCAAAGTGATGAAACCACATAGAAAAGACGATGGATACACATGAAGCCGAAGATTCCTTTTCACTAAAAGAGGAGTACACAAAGAGCCCCGAGGGGACGCTGTATCACAAAAAGAGGGTAGAAGAAAACAAAGAAGAGATAATTCAAGGCCGCCGGAAGATATCTTCAAAGGCCAAAAGACCCACATCGGGAGCGGCTCTTAGCTCATGAAGGCGCGCCTCCTCTTCCTGAAGCTTCACAGACATACCCTGGAGAGACATCACCCGTCCCTCCAACAAGGCCACCTCCTCGGTGGACTGTGGCCGAATAAAGGATAATTGTTGCAGCTCGGCTCGAAGTCCGGCGAGTTCCGCTTCCAGAATGGCTACCCGGTCCTGGACAGCTTCCTCCCGCTGAACAATACTATGTAACTCAGCCCGGCGTTCATCAAGTGTAAGCGTCAGCTTCTCCAGCTCAGATTTACATTCTGACCTCTGCAACTTCAGTGCCGTCAGCTTGTCGGCCATGGTCCGTGCTAGGAAGTCTCTCCGATGCACGAATTTTAGCAAAAGCAAGACCCGCTGAGCCCATATGTCCAAAAGGCAGCCCATGGCTTGCAGGCCAGCGGTGAAGTGATTGGCAATTTCCTTCAGTTGTGGATATGTCAAGCTAGGCTGGGATTTCACTAGCTGGCGTAGCATGTCCAAATGCTGCCAGACGAAGCTGTCAGAAGAAGCAAAGCCAAAGGAGGCAGATGAGACGACCTCAAAAGTCACCTCGCCGTCAATATCTGCCCACAATGCAATATCCAGCTGAGAGGACGAAGACGGCAAATCTGCTAGAAGAGCTGGCCGGTCCCTCTCCATACCCTCCTGCCGAGCTGAAGGCTCCTCCTCTACCGCTGCCTCAGGAGCTATGACTTGAACACCCGCGGGAGGAGAATCAATAAATGATGGAGCTATCTCTTCATGGGTCTTCTGAATGGGGGCTTCATCTTCAGCTGCTCTTTCTGGTAATGGGGACGAAGGTGCCCTAATCTGTGGAGGTAGAAATCCCGTCTTTGTGGCCACTGTGGCAGGGACTGCTGACTCGGGGGCAATGGACATTATTGTGGCCGGTATAAAAGCAGAGCTTCTGGTTGGGTCTGCTTCGGCTCTAAAATCTGAGGCCCTGACAGGGACGGAAATCTCTCCTGATGCCCCCAAGTCTAATGATGTTAAGTCAGTTGAAGATTGTATTCTTACTAGCACAGGGCGAATAACCTCAAAAATTCCCATACAAGTCAAAGGTAAAGCAGGGATAATGGCCAAGTCTGCAGATGAAATGGCCATAGAAACTGCGGCCGTGTCTGAGCTGGTGATGACAGGGTCCTGAGGACAAAGCAGAATGGCCTTCAGCACAGAATGAAAGAAAATAAGTGGAACAGCAAACAAGAAGAGAAGCTGCTCACCTTTCGCGCCGAGAAGTCTATGACCCTCGTGCCGAGATGGTTCCAAAGTGCTGACAATAAAGTTAGAAAATATGAAAATGAAAATATGTGTGCAGAATATTGTTGCAGTAACATGATCAAGCTGAAGGACAATGTCAAAGAGAAACTGAGGAAGATACCCTCGAATGCTAAAAGGCACCTGTAGACCCCGTGTCACTTATTCTGCGCTTACGCCGTCTACAGGTGGGGGGCATTTGTTGACACCTTGAAAATGAGCAAGGGCAGAAACAGAATTGAAAAGAAGATCAGACCAACAGTGAAAGATTAATGATGAAGCTCGTCAACTATCTACCCAGCTGAAGCCTTTTCTGGCCAAGCTGATGTCCGATGTCACTGTCAGCAAGACGGCGGCACTGATGAAGTAGCAATCACCTGACTGATGAGACCTCCTATCACACTTTAATAAGGGCTGTATTACTGCCTCGTCCGTAAGTCCACAGATAACATGTCGGACTAAGTCAGATGTTGACTTGTTGACGGATGAGATATGAGCAAAGATAAAAATGAAGCAAGAACCAGCAAATGAAGACTATGAAAACCTATGCAAGGTCATAACAGAAGAAGAACCGTCTCCATGGACTATATACCTGGCTGAAGTCTTCTCAGGCTAAAGCTGATAACCGGTTTTGTCATCTTTCGGGTGGCAATGCTGATGAAATGATGTCCTGCCTTGTCATCGTTCAGGTGACGACGCTGATGAAATCCCAGTCCGCTGCCTGATGAAAGTCTCCATGGTCCTATCAAGACCTGGGTCCACCAACAAAAGGCCTGCTGCGGTTCTAATATGCTTAGAGGGTCAGCAAGTCCATGAGAAGTCTTAAAAAGGGCCTAAATGGGCCTACGAAATGGGCTCGTGGAAGCGGCACCGAGATACTCTACGGATGCCACCTAGCGCGCCGGGAGCTGCTGCAATCGATTGATGAGCGCCGTGAAGATGAAAAGGCACGCCGACTTCCATCTGCCGAGAAGTTAGGAGGGGCTAGGTCTATATAAACCCACTCCTTCGAAGAAAGAAAAAAGAGGTAGGGGAGGATAAGAGAAGAGACCAACAACCTCATCCAGAGGGAAGAAGAAAGAAAGAGAGCCAGAGAAGAAAAGAGAGAAAAGAAAGGGCAGAGAGGAGAGCTCGAGGCTGATCGAAGGTGGGCAACGGGGAGGGAGAGGAGTCAATGCTCCGCCCTCCCCCCTTCTGTAGTTCATTTTTTTTATTTCGATTGCTTCTCCTTCTTCCTCCTCTGATGTGTTCTATAATACTGTAACCGGTTTTATGCCGATAGAATAATGTATCGCTTTTGCATTCTTTCCTATGTATCTCCTCCGATGTATGGGTCAGATGAAGTATCAGTGTTGAATGAATGAATGGTACGGGCCGCAGTTGTTGCCTGCTATTACCTCTTCGAAGCTTTGTCCCTATCCCCTTTTATTTCCTTCTAGATTCATCAGCATATTATTCCTCTCCCCATCTTGATTATTAGTCTACTGCTTCGCTTAGTTTTCAGATGTTTTCTGTGCTTATTCCGGAGCCAGGGACAGACCATCCCTTGGCCTCCGGAACAAAGAAAAGCTATACAATGACCGCTATTCATGAGACTCCGGAGTTTTAGATGCTTACGTTCTGCCTACTGGCACTGTCGAAGTCATTCTCGGGGCCAGAGACAGCCATCTCTTGGCTTCCAGGATGATGAAAGATGACATCAAGCTGTCCCTGGAACTCTGCGTAATAATGGTGACAGGGATCCTCCAGACCCTGATCTTCCCCAATTCCTCTTCGATCATGGCCTTCCTTTGGAGCCTAAACCTAATCCAGTTCCAATTTGATGAATTGATTCACTTTTAGCCCAAAGAAGCCCTCTATCCTGCCTGAAACCTCTTCCGAAACCAGAAGAACCAGGAACAGAGTCCCAGAACTTTCCGACGCCACGAACAGTAGAATAGGTGAATAGTTCTCGGCGCAAGCCTTCTTGCGCCGAGAACCCCATTTCCTGGCACCGAGAACCCATCTCCTGGGCGCGCCGGGAACCCCTTTTCCCACCTTGTTGGCGTGCCGAGAAGCCTGCCCCTTGGCCTCATCTCCTGTGCGCCGGGAACTCCCTCAGCCTAGCCTTTTGGGGCCGAGAATCCTAACCCCTTTGCCTTCTTGCCTGCGCCGGGAACCTAACCCCCCTTTCCCCTACGCGCCGAGAGCCTACTCCCTGGCCTCTTCCCCGTCGCGCCGGAAACCCTCCATATTGAACCCACCGAGAACTCCCTGGCCCTTTCGTCTTCGCACCGAGAAGCTCGCGCCGGGGACTCCCTCTCTGGCTGCTTTGTCTCCGCGCCGGAAACCCTCCATTCTTCCCCTTGGCGCCGGGAACCTATATGCCCATTCAAAGCTATGACGAGAAGCTGCCCTGCCATCCAACTGAACCCCCAGCACCTGGATCAAACTCACCCAGGGATATCCATGAGTCACCAAACCTGTCCTGGGGATAAATTTAAAGGGAGTCAGACTCCCTTATGTTCCACTGATTCCACATCTGATTTATGAGCAATCCCTTCAGCGCAGGTGAGCTCTGCCACTGCATGAGTGCCACCGGCATCTATAAGGGAAGAATCGGATATCGCCCCAGGGCATACATATGCAATTCGGGAGGTTCGGCCTCTCTTTCTCTCGGCTTTCATCCCGGCACTCCGTGGGTGATAGCCTATTCTCCCCTGGGCATAATCCAGATTATGGGGAGATGCTGCCGGAATGTCGATCGACGTTTTAACCCCGATAAGCCCCGGGAAGTGCACATTATACACCTCCCAGTCAGCTCGATCTCTCGGGGGATACAAATACTTCGAGGCTCTCGGCCGGATGAGAAACGCGAACGGGGATATGTCTCCGATGATTGCTCTGGCCCCGTCTCGCCACTGCGTGGACGGTGTCCTATTTGTACCCGGCATAACCCACACAAGAGGAGGTCATGTTGATTTAATAATTTGTCGTTTATTCAATTACCTTCTTAGAATAACAAGAGCTTCAACGTTATGCACTGTCATTCTCAACCGTCCCGAGGGGCCTCCTATTTTGGCGTTTAATCAAGGGTTGTCCTTCTTAGGAAGGGCGTAATTAACGTCATAACCTTTATGGTATGACGGACTTCCGGTCCCGACTCAGACTTCACAATCGACTGATTGAGTCAGATCGAGCGCATAATAAATCGTCACTCCGGTGACTGGCACGCCTAACAAACCAACCAATAAACCAATAAACACACATAAATAAAATAAATAAATGAACGATGAATAAAACCATCCCCACAGCACCTAAAGAGCTCCAGAAGAGCCGATATGCCCCAAACAAGAAGTGCTAACTCACGGTCGTCCCCATCGAGGGAAGCGCAACGATCTGCACGGTTGAGTAACCAGCTTTGAGTCTCGGGTGATCGGCTTACACTCGCACTCGAAATGAGTCGCGGGACGGGTCTCGCTCTCTATCTCGCAGCGGTGATTTAAATGATACGAGCTAGGATCCTAACATGCTCTCTAGCAGCGGCATAAGAACGTATACTAGGAAAGCAAAATACGTCTACGAGGGGGTGGCAGGTGTACCTCCATGCTCGGGGCGTGGGGAAGACGTCCCGGCCAAGACTGTGACTCCCGATACAATGGTAATATTTAATTACAGCAAAAAAATAATGGTCCACTCCACGCAGGGAGGTAACAGGCTACACGACAACTCTGGGAGCACCGAACTTGGGTTGGCGGGTTTCGGGCAGCGGCAGACAGCGGCTCCGGTTCAGCTGCTTGCTGGTCGGCAGGACATCAACCACATACCTCCAAAGGAGCGGCATCCTCCGGAAGGCTTCTGGAGGCAGCGACTGACGGGGGTGCTCCTGGAGTGTCCCGGGTCGATCCCCGGGAGCGGCAGTCACCGGAGTGGAGGCGGGCATTTTCTTGGGATTTGTTTCCCAAGGCTATCCCACAGCTGTGTCTCTGGCCAGAACTACTCGCTTCGACGAGATCAGCTGGTACGCTCAATCTCGATGTCGGATCATAGAAAAAAGGATACCGTTGGAAAGGGGACTCAAAATCTTACGACATACTGGAAGCCCAAACTCATCCAACGGCTGGATTTAAAATTAAAATGACTACAAGTGGACTGAGCACACTGTCCCAAAATATAAAACAGGCTGGACACAACCTAACCTCCGTGATCAAGGGATTTTACTGAGGATCAAATGATCGAATTAGGACTGGGGTTTTTTATGGTGGATAGAGGGGAGGGTGATGGAGATGCACATCTGTCTTTTGTGAGATTTGGACAACGTTTGAGGGGGAGGAAAAATCGGGTGCCAAGACCTATCCCACGGACCTACACACAGGCAGATTTTGGGGAAGATGAACAGGTGGCTGGGAAATGAACTAAACGAGCTCTGATCGACCTCAAACTTAAACTGGGAATGGCCTAAGACGGGGGGAACCTACCCTCAAAGTTCGCGATGATCCAACGGTCGGATCTCCCGTACCAGACCTTTCACCGAACTGCTGTCCTGTAACTCCGAGTTTGGGACAGCAGGATGAAGACCGGCTTGTGGTGGCTCACCGACGGCACGAACGGCGGTGGCGGCGGCAGTGAACGTTCACAATAGATAAAGGAAGAAGGGAAGAGGAAGAGATTTGAGGGAGGTAAAAGATTTGGGAGTAGATCTAGAGGGGATTGGAGGTGGGAAAAGGAAGAACACTCAAGAACTCAAGAGGAGAGGGGGGGGTGTGCACCAAGCAATATTCTCTTCAAATTTTCTCATTAGTTCTTCCACAAAAACACAAGAGACCTTAAATATTCAAACTCTAGATCTATACCAAATGACATCCACTAACACCAAAGGACATCCACTAGCATTGGTCAAGGGTAGGTGGGGGACAAGCATGGGAGACAAGGAGGGGACATCCTCTACCTTTGTCTCCTTGGTCCAATGGTCCAAGTCTTCTAGAAGCCCATCTTGGGCCTTGGACCAGCCTTTTAGACCCACATGTGTAGAGGCCCAATTGGGCTCCTAATGGTCTTGAGGCCCAATTTAGAAATTGGACCCCTTACATGAAGTGTAGCCCACATTACAATCTTGACCCAACTAGAAGCTAAAATACAAAATACAAACTAATACACTCACAATGAGCAAATACATGCTAATACACTCACAATAAACATAGGAAAGTATCAACACTCAGTTAGGGACTCCATACTGTCGCCCAACCACAAAGATGTCGGTGTCGCTCGAGTCGTGCTGCGTGTATGGTATTGGCGACTGGCTCTGGTGTCCCCACCATCTTGCATGATCATTCGCATCATTTGCATCCTTTATTCCGGCCTCGATAGCCGATTATCTCGGCAAGTAATCAAAGGTTTTCCCTCCTCGCGGGGGATGTAATTAACGCCATGACCTTCATGGTATGACGGACTGCTGGTCCCGACCGAATCTCACTCTCGCCCGACACGGGTCAGGATGAGCGCATAATAAAATCGTCACGTATGTGACTGGCACGCCCGTGTAGTCAATCAGTCAGTTAATTACCGGTTAATTAATTGGTTGATCAACACATGAATAAACCAAATAAACGCCAAAACAGATGATAACATCCCATCGGAAACAGTGTCAAGTGCATAATACAAAATATTTATAGCTTTAGCGTTCAACAAAAATCTTCAAAAATCCTCATCTTTTCATTCCTCTTATTTTGCTTTAGACACATGTGATCATTTTTCAACCACCCTCCACATTTCATAATCCATTGCTTGTATGAAAATTCTCATGTGATTTTTCCAATAACTGTAATTGGATCTATTGAACAATGGAGGTCGGTTGGATGACTGATCCTCACTAAAGAGAAAAGAAGTACTGGGATTAGCCATAGATCTCTCTTAGGCAGTTAAGTCTTCACTAAGAGAATCCACTCTGATACAATTTGAAAGAAAAATCAGACCGAATAATCCAAGAGGGGAGGGGTGAATTAGATTATTAAATCAAAGTGCAGCACAATGTTCAACCTAGTAAATCAAAATTCCATCACACAAAATCGCAAGAAGAAAGAGGATGAGAGATATTGAGTCAATTACACAAAGAGAACACAACGATTTTATAGTGGTTCGGATAGCGCCATGCTTACCTACGTCCACTACCCAAGAACTCCTTGGGATTTTCACTAAGAAACACTAGACACAAGGGTGCTAGCTCACCTCCACAATCAACTTGATATAAAAGTGTAAGTTCAGCTCTTAACCCGTTAGACACGAGGAAGCTAGCTTGCCTCATAAGACACTAGACAAGAAGACGCTAGTCCGCCTTAACACCACTAGGCATAAAGGTGCTAGTTTGTATTGAACCACAACACATGAAGAAAGATTATCCTCCTAGCAAAAGGAAGATCTAAGACATAAGAACAAACCCAGAACACGCATCAAGAAGTAAGGTTCTATAAAGTAAATCTGAAGACAAATGATTTGGACACAACTCTTTTTTGATTCCCATGAAGAAGATTTGATGAAGACCGGTTGCTCTTGAGATAACTCGCACGTTGAAGCAGTCACTTTTTTTTGCAGCTGCCCTTGAGAGGAGAAACATAGGTTTTGAGTCTTGCAACAGCCGCCCGTCTCACATGCGCGATCTCCCTTTTGTTTTGGCTTTTTTTTTTCTAAAAGAGATCTAACAACCTCCTAAAAATCTTCCCTTAGCCAACTTCCATGTTGGAGTCCACCATAATAGGAAATTCTATTTTGGAAACATAATCCCAAATCTAGACACTCTGTGTCTCGTGTGGTTAACAACTATCTACGAACATCATTGACAGGTGGGAGAGATTCTTGAATTTCTACAAAGTATGAAGCTAGGGCTTGCATTACTCATCAACTACTAAACACACTCAACAACCAGATTAGATCACCAAATAAATTAGTTTTGTAATCATCAAAACAAAACATGAGAAACTCAACACTTTAAGAAAACACTTTATAATTAAAATTATCCTTATTATCTTAGGAACATGGGGAACACGAGCTATTAAATAACATTTCAACTTGACACAAGTTTTTCATGCACTTATATTTTCTGAAAAAAATGCATCAATAGGGTACGATTTCTAAATGCAAGGATCACACATAAACATAATGTCAGTAAGCTTTCCATCAAGCAGATGTACTTTAAGTGCATTTTTCCACCATATGTGCAAGTAGGCACGGGCAGGAGACGGGGAAGATTCATGACTGGAGTGAGAGGGCATGCCATACGTTGACAAGGAGAGGGATAGAGAGAGCTTAACATCTTAGACTTTAGGGTTAATTAACTAAACAGTTTAAGGATGCATTCATTAATCATTTTTCGAGCACTAGTCTATATGAACCAGTCCATGTATTTTCGATTCTCAAAAGTATCCTTCTCGAAATCTGAAATCTTAATTAGACATATATATATATATATATGTATATATATATCTATTCCGCCTAAGAGATGCAGAAAAAGACTGATGAATGGTTATTTGATTAAAATTTCAAGCCCTACAAGAAGATATCCATTCAAAATGCGTTCCTATTCGATAGTTTACCTATGCGGCCTTCAATAATATGAACAGATGGTGATATGCGTGTGTGTGTGTGTGTGTGTGTGAGAGAGAGAGAGAGAGAGAGAGAGAGAGAGATGTGTGTCACGGGTTCGCATAGTTCCAAGCAGACAGCCTTTAAAAAAACGAGAACAAAACAGACGTACCTCACGGACTGGACAAACACCTCCCCATCCCTCCTTCTATATTCTCAAGTATCCACATGCATGGCATATCAGCTGTACTCTTTCTCTCTCTTTCTCTGCCCATATATGCGGGCATGGACATGGTAACTTGGTCAATCAGAGGCACATGGTCTGCCTGTCAAGACCAGTGCCCATGTATGGTAACGTAGTGATTACCTTTTACAATCATCACATTAATATTATCTGGTTTGTTATTTCGAAGGAACAGGTTCCATAGAAGTAGCACATAATATTTAATTTGTGAGTTTTCTTTTGCCAGTACTGTTAATTGATTTTCTCTCATTTGATGATCTTGTCTCTGTTAATTAATGTTGCTCACGCAAGAAGTATACATTTTCGTTGGGTATTAAGCAGCCATATATGGCTTCGGTTCAGACCTCAATCAGCTGGGTCATGGTTTAGAAACGTAATTTACTCTTTCCCTTCTCACTAATAATTAGCAAGCTAGGGCCGACATATATATGCACATTATGAAGACATTATACTGAGGAGATTAAAAGGCTTCTAGAACCTTCGAAAATTAATCCCCTAATTAATCCGTCTCCTTGGCTTGATGCATGGTATAAACGGTACGTAATATTTTAAGTTTTAAACATCTACCGAGTCACTAATTAATTACTAGTGTACGTTGTCATCAATAGGCCATCTCAAATTGAAATTAAGGCGGAGCTAACGAAAAGGTCAATATATAGTAGTAGTGCCCTTTTGTCGCATGCTTGTCATTAGCTACTCCAAATCATAACTAAGAGCATGCATGATACGATAGATCCTAACGGAATTAAGTCCATCAATACTACACTCACCCCACCAGATCACGCATGCGGTTGTTGTACTCCGATCACACTGAGTTAACTAAGGAGGGAAAACTATATGTGGTCGACGTCCTCACATGAAAACCGCGATCCGGATTATGTGACACCGCGCGCGCGCAACCCCGGCCCACAGTGTCTGCGGTCCAAAATACCTCACCTCAATAATTGAAGGGTTCTCTCTCCCGCCTTACCCATTCGTCCTCGTGTCATCCCCTCATTGGTCACCGCCGTTGAAGCCTGACCCACGATCGATCTCTGCGCCCCGATGATCGATGGCCCTAAAGAATTTGGCAGCTTTCATGCCGTTGGCTTGGGAAAGCTTGCACCAATAATACACTACGTGCGTACGTAGGATCGAGCAGGCTACGCACGCAACAAGACAGTCCAGATTTACCCCCCAATATATGGTTTTATACATACTGATCCATAATATAAGAAGAGGTCGATCATCACTCTCCGGCGCTCTACACTGAGAGATGAGCAGAGAGTGGGAAACTAATTCCACCACAGGAGAGTGAGAAGCATGGATCGATGATGCCAATTGCAATAAATTGGCAGTTGCCTTTCCAGCCTTGCGAGTTCACGTGACGTGTTATTTTAGGGTTAGGGTTTCCCCACACGCACTCCCCACACACTGTTATAAGAAGGACCTTCACACCACTGCGCGAGTGATCACTTGTGGAGTGAGAAGAGAGCTTCCCAACCATTAGCAGAAGCCAGATAGCGAGCGAGCTAGCTAGCTAGCCATGGAGTCCTCCTCCAAGCTCTCAGCTCTCCTCATCTGCATGCTCTTCATCTCCACAATCCCACCCATCCTCGCCTGCGGCAGCTGCCCCCCACGCAAGGTGAAGCCCCCCAAGCATAAGACCCCCATCGTCCACCCTCCCGTCATCAAGCCCCCGATCACCCTTCCCCCTGTCCCCGTGCCCCCGGTCACCCTTCCCCCCGTCCCCGTGCCCCCGGTCACCGTGCCCCCTATCCTCCCCCCTGTGACGCCCATCCTCCCCCCTGTGATACCCATCCTCCCCCCTGTGACCCCTGTGATACCCATCCTCCCCCCTGTGACGCCCATCCTTCCCCCTGTGGTGATCCCTCCCGTCGTGAAGCCGCCCGTGGTGACCCCCGCCTGCCCGCCGCCACCGGCGCCTTTGACGTGCCCGGTCGACACCCTGAAGATTGGGGCCTGCGTCGACCTCCTCGGCGGACTGGTGAACGTGAAGATCGGCGACCCGGCGGCGAACCACTGCTGCCCCGTGCTTGGAGGTCTGCTGGAGATGGAGGCGGCGGTGTGCCTGTGCACCACCCTCAAGCTCAAGCTCCTCAACCTGGACATCTACGTGCCCATCGCCCTCAAACTGCTGGTCACTTGCGGCAAGACGCCCCCTCCCGGATACACCTGCAAGGCCTAAGCTCACCTCGTACGTACGTGCATGTCTACTCTGTTTCTTCGTCCTCCCTTTTCTACTTGTTCTGCGACGTCCAACACACCACTAGGACTATTAATTCTTCTTGTTCTTCTTCTTCTACTACGACCATGACGAGGGCTACTATCATTACTGGTGTACTACTAGTAGCTACTTACCACATTATTCCTTTCGCAACTGTTTGGCTCCCTTTTGTCTTCTCTCTCTTCTTGTATTACTACAACTGCATCCACCACCAAACTTCTTCTTCTATTTTGGGGACACGGTTGAAGTGGGAAGTGAAAAGTGCACAAGTCATCACAAGTAGAAAAGAAACGCCCATGCATAGGAACTGCATTCCCCATTTCCCTAGATATCAGCGTATTAAATTAAGGTGAAATAAACTTGGTGGTTCGGATCTTTTCAAGTCGCACTGAGAAATCAGTTGGCGTACGTGCTTCATATATAGCACAATTATGTACAATGAAGCTGGAGCTGAATTATTCGTTATAGATATAACATCCAGCAGTTTTTCTCTTATCCCCCCCCTTCCACTCCTAAGAATGTGGAGATTTCTTCTCGATCGTTATCCCTCCCAGGGAGGTTAAAGGATTAGTTACGTTCTTTAAACAAGGGGTTTGCGAGTCCTTCAATTATTTTGTCGCTCTCTTCAATTTATTCACCTTATTTGAGTGCCCCTCATGTATCTACATGCTTATTTCTTGAAACGTTAATCCGATGGTACTCAAACTTATGAGTCTTCGCAGGCTGTGGGGGCTTCTGACACAAAGACAAGAACTGGAGATTTGGTTGCTGGTGGGGCGAGGAGACATGAGGGGATGTCGAAGTCGAGCTCTAATGTCTTTATTTCTTCCTCTTATTAGTGTACATTTTGCCATCTTTCATATTGGTGGCAATTGTTGAAGATTATTGTATTCTGTTGTTGTTGTTGTCGTCGTTGTTGTTGGAGTGAAATTAATGAACCGATGTCCTTCCATTCAATTCTTCTTCCCCTTCTAGAATGAAAATAATTGATTTCCCTTTCATTTAATTGTATACTTTCAACTTCTACGGCAATGCATGTTCAAGTATATCTACCATCCATTGCATTCTACATCAACAATCGAGTTCATAGATGTAAACCAACGTTTGCCCCCGCAACATAATGTGTGTGCGTGACTGCGCGCGCGCGCGCGCGCGCGCGTGTGTGTGGGACAGATAGAGAGAGCGAGAGCGAGAGAGAGAGCGCGGGAACATGGGAAGAGGCCATGGCCAGAGGTCACGGGTGTGGCTTCCGGAAAGGGACAAGATGTCCCGTTCTTGCTGTCTTGGTCATCTGTGCTGTTTTCTGTCGCGCAGCCCTCCCAATAACTCACAATCGGCCAAGGGGAACATGTGATCAGTCGCAGCCAATGGGAACATGTGATATCAGTCGCAAACGCATTCATCGGTAATTACCACACGCGCACCTGACCTTTTTACCTCGCCTCGGAGACCCATTGGGAATTTGTTATATATTTTCGGTAGATTATTGTTATTTTTATTCTTCCCGTACGTGTTTTCTTTAAATATTTCCGCACCGCATTATTACGAGCAGGTAAAAGAGCTGATTAAGGGCGCGTTTTGGCATCATTGATCGGGTGGATTTCAATAATTGAAATCCCCCAACAGCATTTAATTGATCGCTTTCAAATGAGCTACATCCGCTCCGGCTTGAGTGTGAAGGTGATTGTAACCGAAAGAAACACGGCGACAACACCCACAAACACGACACAATTTAAGTCCGCACGCTCTCTCACGATCCCCAATTGCGGGATCGCCTTTTATATTTACTAGTCAAATGAAGTGCTTCGCGCGTATGTCTACTTTAATTTTTTTTGTTAAAATTATAATATCATTTTTAATTTTTTTTGAAGCGGGCACATCAAAAACATGCACAAGCAATGACACAACAGACTGGTTGATCGCACCGTGTTCATTTTGAGATAATGTTAAATTTGATATTAATATTTTAAAAAAATATAGGTACTATAATTAACCAATGCGGGAGTATGAAAGATAAGACGAAAGAAAACAATATTTGGACCATGAAAAAGTATGAACTATAAACTATTGTAATGAACAACTATTTTCCAAGTAGGGCTAGTCATCGGAGCACAAATCTTACAGCCAATTACCAATCAAAGCCATATTCATAAATTTTAGATTTTTTGTTACTCCTAATTCACCTTTCTTAAAAAGTCTGTAGACGATAATCCCTTTAATGATAGGATGAATCAAAACAAATAGTATCTTAAAGGTGTTATGGATGATTCTTATCCCCGATTTATAGAAGACATATATATAACAACTATTTTCCACATAAGCTAGTCATCGGGGTAAGTACTGAGGTGGAGGTGGGGGGAGGTGAGTGTTTAGGGGGGAGGTTGGCGGGGAGTTTGGCAGGGCAGGTGTGACTACGAGGAGGAAGACGTGGGTATGATTATCTTCCAATACTTATCCGATAACAGATGAACAATTATTTCACCCATACGATATAATTCAAGAAACAGAGCGAAGCAATGTAAAAGTGAAGCTGAGACCTTTTAGTGTCACCTTTCCTATCTTGACTGACAACCACTTGAGCCATATATATATGGAGAGAACCATGAAGAGAAACTGCAGAGAATTGGTCAGGAGCATCAACAGTGATTAGTTCATTGACCAACAGAAACAAGTAGAGAAGGGGATGCTCCATTCTCCTTTTTATCCTTCATCCTTGATGGTCTCTTTGCACTACTTCATATAGCGATCAGACATATTACATTTCGCATCTTGTAGGACGGTAGAGAAGGAAGGACAAGGTAACGAAACAGAGTCAACACTTTTGTCATCTATGGAGAAATTTACAAGCATATCATAACAACTGCCCTGTTCCTCCAATTGTGAGATCTCTTCTAGATTATCTTTCCCATTTTTGTTGGCCTCCCTGTTTTGATGTATCCCTTCTCTCGTATGCACATGATGGTTATCTTCGGATGAACAAAAAACGCTCGACAGTTTCGCATCTACAGTCCCCATATTCTCATAGTACTGTATCCTCCGGGCACAGCTCCACTTTTCCATAAATACTGCATCCCCCAGATACCGGGTAAAACACAAAATCTCAAAATATAAATATTAAACAAAATTTTAACTGACGAAAAAAAAACTCAAATCATAAATAACACTCCCTTTTAAATAGTACTGAACCTGATCACAAACCTGTAAAGAAGCACAATTGAACATGTTCATAGTAGTAGAAACACTATACAAATGCCTCACAGAACTTGTATGGTAGGTCACAGAACCACTCATAGAAGCTATTTTCATTGGTCGCTCCTTGATTAGACCATGGCAATTCGAATAAAATTTGGCAATCAATTAAGAAGAAGCTACCCGAGCTCAAGAGAGAGCTTTTAGTCTCTCCCCCGGGTTTTGAGGAACGAACTTGTTTACCCTGTAAAAAATCCTCACATAACCTGTAAAAAATCCTCGAACACCTAGTCACAGAACAAACGTGTTCATCCTGAAAAAAACCTGTTCACCCAACCTGTTCATAGAACCTATAAATAAATCCTCACAGAATCAACTTGTTCACATAAGCACAATTTAGCATAATCATTCACAAATGAAACCCAAATGCACCACATTTAAACCTAAACATGGATTAATCACATAAGCATAATTAGAGCACCGACCATTCACCAATCATTCACACCATATATGATATGAAACAATTCATTTATTGATCACAAAACATTATTTAAAGTACTCATAAAGTGCTAGTACGAAGAAGAACTTGAAATTAACACCATTAGCACCAACTAATTATAAAAAACGTACATTAATCTTGTTCATTAGCAAACATATAGATATTGCTATTCAGTATCCTCCAACACTATTTTTCTTCTTTTTATCTTTAACAATTCTTGGTCCATATCTATTTTGGTTTCACAAAATTCATCATCTAAGTCATTCTCTATTGGAGACTTTGTTTCATGAACTCCAATGCACGTGTAATTTACTTCAAAAGTACTTCCTTCTCGGCTTGTAACTTTTATTGTCAATGTGAGTTGCTTTGTCAAACATCCGTCAATAATCCTTTTGAATTCTGTAAGTTCAATTTTCTGTAAGGAAAAAAATAAATATCAGAATGACATAGATAAAATAATATTTTATTATTTAAGACATACCTTTATTTTTTTTAATTTGTCTCTCGGGACACCTATAACCTTTTCAGCTCTTCATTGAAAAATGTAACTCATATATTTGTCGTGTCATCAGCTACCTTCAATCTCAATTAATACCTACACGATAAAGTATATATATATATATATATATATATATATATATTTTACTTATCTTCAAGATCAAGATAAATATAATGAATGCTTTTAGTTTGATTACCTCTTTAAGTACTTCGAGACGGTAAGATATACATTTGGGATAAAATAATTTACCATCACTCTGTGTTAGTGTTTTGTTGCAAATATTACATGCTGTGTATCAAGGATCTTTATTTTTATTCATATCAATGACACGCACTTTGACTTGATAAATATTTTTCTACATAAGAATGTTAAGATTGAATAAACTTTTATGTATGATATATAAAAAAGATTGGGTTTTATTACCATACCTTTGAAATTCTATTTTTTGTATTTTTTTAATAGTTCTTCTATTGTTACAAACTCATATTTTGGAGAAATTATGCTTTCCATTTTACTCTCATATATCCTATCCTTGAGTTCATATTTGTTTAATTTTTCCCTACACGAGAAGTAGAAATTAAATGATTATATTGAGATACTATTCAAAATAAACAAAATATGTTCAAAAAATAATTTATACCATTCTTTGTCGTCTATTTTGTTGTCATCTACTGATTGCAATTTGATTCTTGTTCTTCATATTGTTGCTAGCCCAAAGATTCCTGCACAAATCATTAAGAAATTTTTGAATAAAGAATATAATTGCTAAGGGAGATATTACCTTAAAATTTATTCGTGCGAATTGTCGATGTCCTTATTATTGGTCTCTCATCTATTGATTTCAGAATTATCACTCCTTCTTTTAGAACAAACTCCTCCCATAGAGTTAACACGATTTGTTTTGTACAACTGCAAATTTAAATTCAAAGTTAATAATGATAAATGTTAAATTTGTTATATAATTATTATATATTAATGATTGTTATACTTACGAGTTGTCTATTAGTGTTAAATTTTACCTGTGAATTTTTTTTTCATCAGATTTTCTTGTAACAGTTGTTGGCTAATCAGATTTAATAACCACTACGATAATATCTACAATAAAATAAAGATGTCAATGAAATTATTGAATTCATACAGTTAGTGTAAAAAAATGAAGTTAATGTGAATTACCTAGTATATCATTTTCTTTCTGTGTGCTTAATATTTCATTTATTGTGATTAACTTCTTGTGTTCATTTTCTTGAGCATCTGACATATCTGAAACTAAATTATCAATTTGAAATGTTGATATCTCCGTGATTTCTGTATTGATGTTCAACACAATGTTATTTTTCACTGTTCCTTTATTGTAAAGTGGGTTGACCTCTTTGATTAACTCATTTGATATTTTGTAATAATGGTTCTCAGCCAATAAAGAATCAAATTTTGTTATGCTCTCTATGAACATTGTTGCTTGCATGATTGTACCCTATAAGGGAAAAAATGATGACAATGTAAATAAATTATTGGGATATGTACAATAATTTTTGGATATGTATACTTAGAAAGAATTAAATATATGTAATGAATAATATATCATTACCTTTTCGTCACAGAGATAGATGTTTTTGACTGCTCCAGGCGATCCATTCCTCGTATAATGATGTGGCTTTTCTTTCTTGAGGAGTTTACATTTTATTGTCCAATCTTTCATATCTGTTGTCAATTCTAACAAAACATTCACTTGCTATCCATGTTCCTACATATGCATTGTTGAGATTGAGATAAAAATTATATTTGAAGATAAGTATAACCATAATATAAGTTAAATTGAATACCTCATGACATGTAGTCATAGATCTCAGTGAAAATGATATTCTTTGTATATTCATTGTCATCTTCATAGTTGTGACTATTAGATGGTTTTATAAGAAATTTTGTTGTTGCCCTTGATATCCCTCTTGACATGGCAACATAAAGTTGTCCATGTGAGAAAACTGGCTCTGGCAAATAGATACCCACATTTGGTATTGTTTGACCTTGTGCTTTATTTATTGTCATAGAGAAAGCTAATTTGATAGAGAACTGTTTACGCTTAAAATAAAAAGGATATTTATCATTTTCAGCTGGATATAGAGGTATTCTTGGAAGTAGAACATCTCGTCCAGAAAATTATCCGACTGCTATTTTTGCTCGAATAACATTTCTTTGGAAATCAATGCACACAAGTCTTGTCACATTGCATTGTCCATTAGCTGGATCTAAGATTCTGAGAAGCATTATTGGACAATGAATCTTCAATATCAATTTGTGTGGTGGCATTTCATTTGGTGTAAAATTGTTCAGAAATTTGACCTGGTAGCTGTTGTTTGTTTCATCCATTGTATTGTCAAAACTATAATATATGTATTCATTTCCTTGGAACTTCTCGATAATGATTTCATTTAATTCATCAACATAGTCATTTTTAGTTGCTAAAATAGCTCGGTCTGTGATGTAATTTGAACAGTGCCCTCTCTGCATCATATGTGGGAATATGGCATCAATGAACCTTTGCTTCGATGCTTCTTCTGTGTCATACTTAATGAGCATATCTTTTGGAATTGTTATCATATCTTCCTCATTTGTAGGCTCCACTCCATCTCCAATTCGCAGTAAAAAATTGGCAAATTATGAGTCATTTCTTGCCCGCATATTCTTTTTAAGTTGAAATATCTTTGTGATGGGCCATAGATACGAAGTGACAAGACACACTTCTATCATTTTCTTTCTAGTTCCTTTAGGGACAATTGGAAGAACTTGTCTATAGTCTCATCCAAACACTATAACTTTGCCACCAAATGGTAGTCCTGAGTCTATTAGATCTTGGATTGTTCGATCAAGAGTTTCAATTACTAATTTTGTTGACATTGGAGCTTCATCCCATATAATCAATTTTGATTCTCGTATAAGATCTGCGAGACCACTTTATTTTTTTATACCACATATTGATGAGTGATTCAGTTCAAGTGATATTTTGAATCTTGAATGAGCAGTGCGTCCTCCTAGTAAGATTGATGCAGCCACTCCACAAGTTGATGTGACTAATGCTATGTTGCCATTTAATCTAATGCGCGTAAGAAGTGCTTGGTATAAAAAAGTCTTACCAGTTCTCCCCGGACCATCCACGAAGAAAATAGCCCCTTGTTGTTTATGTACATGATCCATTATTGTCTCGAAAGCTTGTCTTTGCTCTTCGTTTAACAACTCATGTGCATTGATATCTTGTATTGGTGTGACAACTGACATTTCATTAAGAATTTCTTTTGACTGTGCACAATATTCATCCATTGTAATATAAATGTTGGGTAAATCATATTCTCCGATATTCTTACCCATACCTTCCAATAAAGATTTTATGTCTTTGAATGTTGCAAACTATTATTGTACCACAGTTAATTTTTCGTCTCTAGCATAATCTTCAGACATGTGCTTGATGAACTTATTCCATAACATAGTGGGATCATTTGGCTCACAAAATGCTAGAATTGTAGCAAATAATCTTCGTAGAGAGGATGGCATTTGATAATGTGTAGTTTCTTCGAGACAACTGAAAACTCCATTGTCACATTCAAGTAGTCCACGCTTTTGCGCAGCCTCTCCAAAGGTTGAATATGTTATACCATCGACAGTGCACAAATCTTCGTATGATGTGAGACCATGAATATGATTTAAAAGAATCCTTAAGAGATGTCTCTCTCCTTCTGCTGGATTTATTGCATTTATCTGACCTATTGCTTGCTTTTGCTTCCTTTTTGTCCAAGATAACTTTTTTTTGTTCCATACATAATATTCTTGGAATTCTCTATAGAGCAATTTTATTACTTCTTCATCTGTAGCATTCCTCTTGAAAACCTCAGTAAGCATAGTCTTTGTAGCATGTTCTTCTGACAAAATCTGAGTTAAATCTTTATTATTTTTATAAGAGACCAATTGTTTGTCTGGAAGATGTATTTGTAATGATGTGACTGAAGGATACATCTCATTAAGTGTAAATTGATAAATTCTCCACATGGCCTTCGGTGGTGATATCCATCTTCCATGTTGAAAATTTCTTATCTCATCCACAGTCTTTCTTTTATCTTCAGGATATATAAACACCGAAACACGATCATGACCTTTATACACATACTTATAGAGATACTTTATAGCTGTTATGCAATAACATATTTCGACATTCATGTGCCAATTGTATCTCCTCAATAAGTATTCGTTGTAGGGCACAACCTACCGATTGTCTAATATTTGATTTCTTACATTTGCTTGGCGGCCATTATTTCTTCTGCGATACATTGGATAAGAATTCCTCCCTTACATCGATCTATCACAAAATGAACGAGGATAGTGGCATTTGCATTTTCCTTTCTTCATACAGGGAGAAGAAGGTCTTAGATTCCCACATGGACCATGCATCATGTGTTTTAAAACCATTTCATATAGCAATGGATCAAAGTTATGATCCGGTATTTCTGCACTTACTATCTTGTCATATGCTTCTGGTGAGAGAATCTTATCATCTTGCTTGAAAATGACTAAAAAGTGAGCGTGTGGTAGTCCCCTTTTTTGGAACTCAATCACATGAACATGAGCAGCTACTTTGCCAAATATTTCATCTTTGAATAATTTTTTCTTCAAATCTTGCAACTTTGATCTAAATATGCGTGATGTTATGTCTGGTCTATTGAATGAACTTTCCCATGGTTGAAGTTGTGCTTTGATCTCATCCCATTCTTGATTGCAAGTTATAGTCAAGAAGATATCTGGCTTCCCAAAACAATGGACTAAAGCCATCGCATTCAAGTAACGTTTTTACATATCTCGTGGTCCTCCAATAAAAGATGCTGGCAAAATAACTCTCTTTCCAACTTTATTGCCATTAGCTTCACCACTGTTAACAGCATCAACTAATCCTTGATATAACTCTGCCCTGATTGTTTGTTGGTTTTTGTAAAAAAAGTCTAACCTATCCGTCTCTATCTTGATATACATATCCATTACATATTGTTGCAATAAGCGACCGCTAAATAATATTATAGACTGTTTACTTTCTCTAATTTGTAGAAGATAAGCATAATATTCCCTAGTAGAGACCGTTAACCTGCTTTATTGTTCAGCTATTTCGGTTGAAAAAAATATATACGATATTAGATAATTTACATCTCAATTTATAACTAATAATTTAGGAGATATTAACATACCTTCTTCTCTATCGATAATATCTTGAAACTCCTTGTCATGACTTTGTGCCAAGAATTGATCTAAATCAATTGAATCTGTTTCATCGTTCTTTTTCTTTATACCTCTATGCCATCCTGTTTCGCCTCTTGGAAAAAGTAAAGGATATTACAAAGGATCGTAACAGCCATAGTATGATTTGACTTTGTACGCATGTCCACCATGACTTTGAACAAGGATATCAGTCTCATATCTTCCTTCTATATTATTTCCTTCGACCCAAATTGCTGCAACTTGGTCTGCTGATGGTGTGTTATATACACGTTGATCTAGGCCACAATCCTTTCTGATTGTAATTTTTTTATTTTCCAAAGCATCCAAATCGCTCAGATTTCTCAAGAATGTAGAATAAGGATATTTAATTCTCAATATTGATATCAGTTTGTCAATTGTAATGGCATTCAGGTTTGGAAGATGAGACATTCTATTGGCTACTTCGTTTCTTGTGTCATAAAAATATAATTGAAGAAACTTTACTTTATTGTCAGTAGAAAATAATGTAGGTATGTAATGATGGACTTGTCCTTGTACCCTAAATGTGTATACTCCATTCTTCATGTTTGCAAGGGATTTGTCTAGATTCACTCCGAGTGACGTAAATGCAAATGCACTGTTATATCCACGTATTGAATCTCTAAAATCTTTAGACTCTTCAGTGTCGGATGTGTATAGTTGAAATAACTCTTCAGGCATATGATTGATCTTCAATTGAACCTCTCCTTTGAAACAACAAAATGTTGGTGGCTCATACTCAAACCTTCTAGCCTTACAATATATACAATCTGGAGTATTTTTCACATAATGTATACCATCGACCTTCTTATGATATTATTGATGCTTTCTCTCTAGCAACATCCTCTTTTTCTTATCATCCATATTTGCATATGTTTCTCTTCTTCTTCTATTCCTTTGTTCTCAGAGCTCTTTAAAATTAGGAAAATAGTTAGTTAACTTGTTCATTTTAAGTGAGTTTAATTTTTTGTGAGAGTAATATTACCTTTATGATGTTCCCCAAAATCACGATCGCTTTGAATGAAATTTTCATCCATCATGGCACAAAACAGAATTGTATAGAAACTAAAAAAATAAGAAGGGGACATAAGCTTGGGCTTTATGATGCTCAAAATTAAACAATATAATTGAGACATTACCAAAGCTCTTCAAGTAGCCAAAATAGGGTAACAGATCTGTATAGAACACGGGTGCAACTTATGAGGATTTATACAGAACATGGTATAGAGAGTGTCCGCGATCATGAATAACGCTGTGAGGGTAACACATTCTATTGTGTATGGGTTTTTGGAACAAAATGCTAAACACGATCTCTGGGTCCATAGCATCCAAGTCATTCAAAACAGAACAGAATCCAAATAGAATTATGTTCCGCATTTCCAAAGACCAGTTAAACTGCATCTTACACTAATAAGATGACATTCTACGAATTTTCAATATTTGTGAGGTACAACCTGCTCGACGTCCATGTGGAAATCCATGGCTCACGGAGTCTTACGGAGGTCTTGGTGAAGAAGTTACAGTCTGACAGAAGGAATATCAGGCGGAGGGTTCTAACTTCACCAAGAATACTTACTGATGATACAACCAGGCACAGAGGAAAGAGAGAAAGAAGATAGGGGGCATTTATGTCCTTTCCCACTTTTTTACTTCCAGAGGGAAGGAGAACCCACTTCCTGTAGAACGAGAAAATTTCTTCTTTCTTCCAAAGTGGGTTTTTCTCCTCCAGCATGGAGCAAAAGGTAAAGCTGTAAAGTTTTTGAACATTGATCAATCTTGGTGACGTTATTTTTGACAAAGGAGAAGGTTTTTAGATTCTTAAGTGGATTTTTCTACTCCAGCATAGAGCAAAAGGTAAAACTGTAAAGTTTTTGAACATTGATCAATCTTGGTGAGGTTATTTTTGAGATAATTGGTGCAGTTCCTCATGATCTTAGAATCCATGATCCATGGTTTGAGGTAAATGCTTACAACCTTCACAACATAGATAGGTGGAAAGATCTAAACCCAAAATTTGTTCTTCAAGTGTACAGAGACATAGTAGCTACTGGTGATAAGTTATTTGCACGTGCTGTTTGGCCTTCAGTCTACACCGCAATGGCATATATGGAGCTGTTTGACAAGGATGGGGATGGCGTGATTGAAAATGAAGGGTTTCCAGATTAGACATATGATGTATGGTCTGCTAAGGGTGTGAGTGCTTACACCGGGGGCTTCTGGCTAGTTGCTCTACAGGCTTCTTCGGGACTGGCAAGTGAAGTTGGCTACAAAGTCTCTGAGGTTTATTTTTTGGAATAAATTTCAGAGGGCAAAACCTGTGTATGGAAAGTTGTGGAAATTACTTTTTTTTTTGGAATAATAAGTTTTCTGACAGAAAATCATTCAATCAAGTTAAAACCAGGAAGTAAGTAAATTACTTAAATTGAAAAACCACCAAATATATTTGTAACGCCCCGAGATCCGATCCCCAAATTATGGGTATTATTTTTTTTCCATCAGACCACGAGACATTACATCGCACGTATCACGGAAGCACAATATATAACATGCCTACATTCGCACGAGAGAGAGAGAGAGAGAAACTACAATTACATGAAATGTAAATAACATCTCAACCATTCATAATTTCCAAAGAAGAGTACATGTCCATTGTTCCAAAATAAACATGAGTCCTCATAGGCTCACCACCCCATAACCTTACATATAAGAGAGACATTCATCCATAGCATACCCAGACGAACTAAACACTAACACTACTCCTCAGTTGTAGCCTCCTCCGCAATCTCCTGCTCTATGTCTCCTGAAAACGTGTGTCACAAAAGGGTGAGTGTGACGCTCAGTAGGCAGCCTAAACAAACTGAGGTTAACACGTATCTATATAACCAAATTATATACATAATTCAGATGTAAGTAATAGCATAACCCATTCATTATCATCTACATTAAAATAACCCACATGAGGAAAATACATGTTCTTTAACTAACATATAAGGTACCCATGCATGCGTTAAAATCACGGTGAATGAGCAGTTTACATATTATCACCTTTTCACATATTCACATTTTCACAATTCTGTTATTTTTGGAAACAAATAGCTACCACAACACAGGTGGCCCCACACACACGAACGAATGAACGAACGAACGAAAGAGTACCGCACAGACCCGAGAGCGAACTCCCACCTAGACTCATGTGGCCCACACAGTTCTGCCATTCCTCAGAACAATCGACCAAATCAATATGATTTTTGATCAGGGCGTTACGTATCCACTATAAGAAAATTGGCATTCACCTACGTTTTTAAAACGTAGGTATAGGCCCAAAAAACGTAGATAAATCCTTTAGTCACGTTTGCTTGTCGCGCTTTCAAAGTGTGGCGCTCACTCGTGTGACTATAGGTTATACCTACGTTTCTATGAAACGTAGGTTATAATTCGACCTATCCCTACGCTTTCGAAGCATAGGAGTAGTCCAGCAAAAAGTGTAGGTATATATCGACCTATACTTATGCTTTGAAAGCGTAAGAATAGTCCAACAAAAGTGTAAGTTAAAAATATATATACATACGCATACAATAGTCTATACCTACGTTTCTAAAAACGTAGGTATTATTTTTTATCACGTACTAAAAGAAACGTATGAAAAAATATTAATATCATTTTCTTAAAAACGTAAGAAAAAGAACTAGTCTCATTTTTAATAAAACGTAGGTATATTGTTCTTTTATTTTTTTAACATACTCATTGTGCAATCATATTACACCTGTATACATTCATATAATATTTCTTGCACGAATCTCACATTGAACACATCAATATTAACATAAAAACTCACAATCAACACATCAATATTAACATAAAAAGTCACATTCAACACATCAATATCAACATAGATCATACACGGCCGATTTGAGTACCGCACAGGGACAACATGACATCAAAAATTAAATAAATTAACATGTAAACAGCAGGCTTATTCATGCACAACAAAAGGCAACTGGGTGGATCCAAACATGAGACAATAAGCAGCAAATACTTTTTCATGTGAACCACCACTTCTGTTCATTTGTTCCAAGAAGAAAAAGTAATGCAATAAAGTGCTTAACTAATTGGTTATAATGAAAAGTGCTATATATTTGTTCTAAGAGACCGCATGCTATCTAGAAAAAAGAAAACAAAAAACAAAACAGAAAGCAACGAAGTAAACAACAGGAACACAGTCATACTTGTAACTTCTTTCCTTTTCTTTTATATAATTAGTGGTACTACCCACGTTAAAAAAATGGAACACAGTCATGGAATGCCCCAAGAAAAGAAATGAATTTTGTTTAAAACAAACCAAGATTTTCAAACATCTGATTCAAAAATGGCATGGTCTGCGAACACCAAGCTGCCCATAGTCAACTTAAAAATAAAGCATCACTGACATACATATGACCTGTCCCGGTTACCCTCAGTCAAAATCCTACACCTCACCCTCAATGTATGCTCACTTTTCACCTTAGCATCAGATTCTAGCATAGAGCAAAAGCTGTTCACACTCACAGGAAAACAACCTAGTAGAAATTCCATTCATAAAGTCAAAAGACATTCTACATAAAGGGTACAAAAAAGGAATAGTTCAATATTCCCAAAGTAGTCACCTCAGCAGCATTCACAAAAGAAAATATTTGGACTGGCATGCAAATAAACCCACTGCTAACGTATATCAATGGAAACTCTCTCTCGGATTAATGGAACTGAACACTTGGTGAAAGTGCGGAACCACAATGCACAAGATGCAAATACAAAAGCAGTATGAAATAAAACAGAATAGTACAAATAACTGAAATCAATGAGAAGCTTATGATAAAAATAGAAAAATAAACACAAGGGTACATAGCCTATGGCTGATTACTTGAGCATCAAAAAAATCACATAAGGGTCTGCAAAAGAAATATGCTGAGACGATGTGACAGACTTGCTTTGCAAGATTGCAGGCACAGTCCGGTGAATTCAGAATTTCGTAATAGAACACGGAGAAGTTCAGTGCAAGACCCAGCCTGATCGGATGGGTAGGCGCCAAGTCCGCCTGAGCAATGTCCTAAACATTTTTAGCAACAAGAAATCAACATCAGCACAAAAAAAAACTTAAAACTTGAGGTAGCAGAAACACAATCAACATACGCACCTGAGCAGACTTGTTTGCCAACAGCGTGCTCTCAGCAGCATCCTTCCTCTCAGCCCTAGTCTTGAACTCGGCATCAGAAGATTTGCAGGTATCTTCCTCTTCTTTGTCCAAAAAAAGTTTCTCCGTCTCTTTTACAGGAGAAAACTTGGATTTATACTTTAGTTCCTAAACGATCTCTCTAATGGTATAATAGGAACCACCGATTTATTGTTTAGTAAGGGAAGCACTAGGGAACTTTCCTACATTGGTGGCACGATATCTGCAAAGAAATGCCACTTGATATTCCATCATAAGAATTATAAAGAAAACCAGATATGAAGCAATCCAATCACCTCACTCAATAGAAATTGTGTTGAACGAGCTCATTTGTAACCTACAACTCAGGAATTGTTCTGCACCTTCCAAAAACTCAGGAATGGTTCTCAATTCTTGACAAAATAATATAAAATATGAATGAGAAACATATTTGTAACCAAAAGATTAGAAAAGGAACCAAAGTTCCAGATTCTTGATGAAACTGGCTAAGAAAATCTTCAACATTCAAAACTTTGCAACTATTGAACTTACTTCACTTTCCAAAAAAAAAGAAGTAATGAGCTCACTTAAATGTTGAGATTTTTGGTCCTCCTTTATGCAACAGAAGTAATTATAATAGATAAAATGGACTAATACAAAAAAGGGTGGATCACATTTTTTTTATTTTGAAGGGGGTCTGCAGGACCCTGCCATTCAGGGCGGGACACGGGCAGGGGGGAGCTCACTGCCACGGGAAATTAGCAGGCCTTTAGTCTGCTGATCTGCCCAGGCAGCGGGCTTTCTCCTCCCACCTTGACTTTCATACTTTGACTTTTATTTAGCTCTGGGCTTCAGTTTTTTTTTGTTGCATGATGGATCAATTTTGTTCACTGCATTTTTTTCCAGGGCAAGTAGGACACCCTATTTCAGTTAAACGGGTGTCAAGGCTTTCACATGTGATTCAAGCGTGGACATGTAGGGGACTCCAGTGGGAGTCATGAGTGACTTCAAGATATGGAGTTGAGATGCTTATGAAGTTTTTTTTTTTTTGGTATGGAACCCGTGCATGCAAGGGCACATATGTATGTGGTTTACCTGAAATTCATTCATTAGTGCATCTACATGTATCAAACCGTATACAATGCTGTTAATGCCATGTGGAAGGGCTGGCCTAGACAGGATCATACCTGGGCTTTGAAGTTATGACTGACTTCCTTAGAGCACTAAATGTTCCAACGGTCAAATGTATGCCAACTGCAAATAGGAAGTGCAGTGACGTGCTTTCTGAACCATGTAAATGTGCAGGTAAGATCTCCTTTGATTCATGTATGCAAAATGCCATGAGAATTTCAGCTATGCTTATAAGATCATGAGATGGGTTCTCACATGGCAAATAAAATGCCAATGTGAAGAGAATGCTCTTGTACAGAGACTTTAGTACTAACCTAGGAAATTCCGATTCCATGCTTGTCATTCACCCCTGAATTCATTGTCATCATTCTTTTGGTTGCACAGGCCACCAGCCAGTTGGCCTGTACAAGGGGTGATCAAATGGATTTTAGCAATTTGGGCGGCTTATTGGCTGAACAGGGATTTTTATTTGGGGTATCACAGAGTGTGGCTGAAAATGCATGGATGATATGATTGTTATTTGCCAACGATGCATGATGGGCTCCTGGCAATTTATCCTAAGTTCAAGTGGTAATGCACCCATATGCATCAAACTATGAGTACGACATGGAAGTGCATGAAAGGTATAAATGGAATGCTTGTATTTGAAATGCATGAAGGCTGTCATGCACTCTCATACAGACAATGCCCTGCCATGGAATGTGGATGGGGGAAATATAACCCACAGAGGTGAGGGATGCATGGACTTATCACAAATTTAGATATCAATACATTTATATGCATCGAACATGAATGTCATATGAAAATATATGAATGTGTGATTTTTGATTAACAAGGCAGTATATATGCAAGGGCCTGGTCATTTCATGTAAATGCACTAGGCTTTTATCACGCCCATGCACTACGAAGGCATTTGGGGTGCAGAAACCATGATGCCAATGCAACCTTCTCTTCCTTCTTCTTTATATTTTGACCTTTTCTCCTTCCTCTTTCTTTTGATCTATGCATGATTGTGTTTGATTCCACATGACTATCCATGTGTGCAGGGGTGCTCATAACAGCCGGCAGACTGCCGTGGAGGGCTGGCAAGTGTCAGAGGGGGGGTCGACCCCTGGGACAAGGAGGTTGACCCCTGTGCAGCTAGCTGCCCAGGGGGTGGCCCAGACAGGGACTTCGGGGTTTTGAATCCTGAGAAAAATAAACTTACCTTTGGACATCACAACCAAAGAACTCCCATTATTTGCACCTGCTATGACACTAATATAGTAGTTTTTTTTCCCATTGTTCCATAATCCATTCCTTCAAAATAAAACCACCAATTGCCAATGTAACACATGCATCAGAAAAATGTAGAAGATGCCATCATCAAAAATCTTTTAAGGATACAACATAGAGAACCACCAGAAAAGGCTAGCTTCACATATTGAAGGGAAAAAGAGATTGCTTGAAGGAGCAAATGCTTTGTTATCCATTCATTGATCAACATGATTGTGGTCATGAAGTAGAAGATTAGCAGATCAGTATTGAAGGGAAAAGGTCCAAAGACCACTCCATGTCAACTTCACACCCATCCACTTGGATAAGCCATCACTAATATTAAAAATAATGTAGGAATCAACCACATTACATTGCTTGCACAGGAATAGCACCTGACTATTTCATGTACCCCCTTGGCTCTTAAGTGGGTGGAGAACAAGGACATATATATATATACAGGAGAAAGCTCTGAAGGTGATGATGATTAACAACTAAATAAGTATATGGTTTTCCTCTTTATTTATTGGATAGACTCTTATTTTTTTCCTTTTTTCTAATAGCCAATGTAGGATGGCTTCAACTGGATTCTGAATTTCTTACATAAGTAATAAGGAAGGCAGATTGATGATATATGGTGCTACCTGAGATATCATGATGACATTTGCTCCCACATCTTTCACAGCACTGAAAATTGCACTAGCTGTACCAGGAACACCAGTCATCCCAGTTCTGCACACATTATACCCCACATTGTTTAAATGAAGTCAAATGATACATCGAAGAATGCATTGCACGTGCAAGAAGCAAAAGAATTCTAGGATTCTAATTACCCCTCCACATTAAGAAGGGCCACATTGTCTATGGTAACAAATGCTTTTACAACAGACTCCATGCTCTGTCCATCTCCATTTTCATTTACAAGCTGTTGGTGAATCAAAAGTAGAGAGATTGAAAATATTTCTTATAATAATGGGAATGTTGTATCTTCATCACTGGAATAATTGTACGTGGGTGCAAAACATTTGCCCCAAAATATGACTGCATGGTGCCAAAATAGGTTAAGTGTCAGATTTGTCATGTTTCTTCTATAGAGAAGTTAAATAAGATACAAGATATGACGTTGAGATTGCTCACTATTTCCCAGGCCTCCTGATAAGACAATGATCTCAGTATCACAACCTCACTAATTGCAAATAAGGCAACTTACTATAAACTCCTCAACAGTTAATGTAATTTCACAATCTTAAGAATCTCAAAAGTTATTAGCCCACATATATTGCCTGTATTTAAGCTGTTAGATTTAGAATAGAAAAATTATAAATGGTGCAGCTCTATAGACATGGAAAATAATTTCGTCCTCATAGTGCAGCATGTAATAGAAAATAGTTAATTTATACACAACTTTTCTAGCATCTGCACTGTATACACCATCCAAGTGCACTGTATAATCCATCAAAAACTATGTAGCATTTATTCAAAACACCAAATACTAGCAAGATACACAAGTTTCAAATTGAGAGCTAATACCCATCAACTGACATCATTCACAATAATGTTTCATGTCCCCTTGTTTCGAACCCCATTTAATGATCTCCATATGCATCCCCAGTTTAAATTGGGAATTCAAGACACTTCCCTCTAGAATATTGCATGCACTAAAGATCTCAAGCCATAAAAATAAAAAATGAATAAAACAAAAAATAAAGTAAGATACCTGCCCGAAGAGAACATCATATGCTATCACATACATCATTTTATGTTGACTCTACAAAAAGAAATAATATCATTGAGCATGCACACCGGGACAGAGGGTATTGCATAAGGTAACAAGATTTTAGGGCTTTTCTTCACCTTCCACTTGCATTACAGAAATTCGGTGGCTGCAAAAACCTCCTTGAGGAGTGAAAATTTGCAAAAAGGGACAAAAATAAGGGGGAAGCAACTAGAACAAAAACAACAAAAAAACGTGAGAAGAGTGACAAATTTAACCAGATGGAATACTATGGAGAAGGCGTCAAATTTATTCAAAAAAAAGGTGGATCGGAAAAGACACAAATCAATTACTTCTAAATTCAGATCGTAGAAGCTATTTGGAAGGACCAAATCACTTCTAATGTTTAAAAAGCCAAAGATAGTAGTTTGAAGCTATTCAAAAATAAATTTAAAAAAAACAAACAATCTGTGAAGGAACAAAAATTAGAACTAGGGAGACCCAAAAAAAAGAAAAATGGAGACGAGTTCCTCATTAAGTAGCTTTTCCAACATGAAGATTTCCTTGTCCAAAATGGCATCGACCTGCAAAAAATAAGATAATACAGATACATGAGGCAAAGGAAATTAACCTTAAAGTAGGTAGTTTTATACAAAACTAGTCATCTTTTTTCTTCATTTGAGGGTGCTACAGCATCTACCAAGAAAATCTTAATAATGGGGGGAACCAGATTTATTAGTGTCTTCTTATCCAGACTCACGCACGACGAAGATGAAGGTGCCCTTGGGATCACGCACGACGAAGATGATGTGGCAGTCGGAGGCCTTGATGGACTCTGGTAGAGCCGAATAGGGGTTGTGGGTGGCAAAGATCCGCGGGGAGGGGGTACAGGTGATCAGGTCGGGGTTTTGCTGGGTTGTGGGGGTTGGCGGCTCACAGGGGGTGTCGCCCGTCATGGGGAGGGTGACGGCCACAGTGGACGATGGAGAACACCAGGGACTTGAGCCAGGTAGTGCTGGACTTGGGGACGGAGGTGAGAAATATGTCATCGGGGCGAGCCACGAAATGATCCCTCGCCGCCATCGTCGCCGATATCCAGGATTCCTTCATCCAAAACCTTTGGTATCGACGTAGGTCAGTACAAGTTTTGTTTTTCGGGAGGGTTGAGACGTACCTGGTGTATCTCTGGTAGAGCCTCTCATCTTCCTCCTCCTCATGTTGGGGTTAGGAGGAGGAGAACTCCGGGAACACCGGGAGGGATGACATGTAAGGATCTAGGAAGATGATGAAGACTGTGCTGGCCGACACCTCCTGAACTGTGCAACAAAGAAACCTGCTGGAATCCTCCATGGCCTCCACACCTGGAGAAAGGTTGCATCTTTTCTACTTTTTGCCAGATTCCTACCGGAATAGGGGTAGCAGAGGGACGCAGGGTCGAGGTGCCGGAGCACCACTGAGCAGTGATGGGGGGATGCGGATATGGCCATGGTTGGCGGCTGGGCTTGAAGTAGGCCGGCCATTGGAGAGGGGAACGAGTTGCTCAAGTAAGGTGAGGGGGGGGAGCGATGGGAGGGGAAGATAAGGGGGGTGAACCATAAATTTTGTTGTTAAAATGAGAGAAAAATGAAAAAGATCGGGGCCAAATTTCCCGCCACCGGGAGCTTCCAATTCTTACATTTTTTTTAATTTTAGAAAGTAACATTTTCTTATGTTTTATTAAAAATATAAAAATATCTAAGATCTATTCTCACATTTACAAAAAAAACATTGACATATATTATATTTTCCTACATTTTTTTTAAAATGTCGGAATAACATGACCATATAACTATGCAATAATAAAACGTAGGAAATTTACCAACATTAATTTAAAAACGTCGGAATATGTTGCCTATACCTATGTTTTTTGAAAACGTAGGTAAAATTCATGGCTATAGGCCAATTTTCTTGTAGTGATCGCCGTCCCCTGGGATCTTTTACTTCCGCGACGTTACGTATCGCCGTCCCGCAGAAAGGGCCGCCCCACAAAGGGACCGAAGTCCTATCTCACAGAATGTTATTGTTCCCACTCATAACATTCACATCGTATTCGCATTCATACTCATTTTATAAGTACTAGTATGATACTTTATCATAACATGCATGCTTCCAATAGTTTAAGTGGGCTAAACATACTTATATGCTGACTGGTGCGGAACAGTGCATGATCAGGTTACTATATAAAAAGAGTAGGTTTATCCTTATAGGCTACACATGCACAGAAAATGATTTATATTGAAAGTAAATAATTTCTGTGAGCATGAAATTTTTACTGTGAGTTACTAACTTAGCCTTCTATCATTTTTCAATTTCTCAGATTTTTTCTGAATTAATATGACATCCCAAAACTCTCTTTTACCACATTTCTGGAAATTGGGGACAGTGCCCTAGGGTGTCGACCTGTTCAAAGGAAGTGTCGACCTGTCCACCCTACACATGCCTAGAAAATGAACCATAACTACAAGTGCAGAATTTATGTGAGCATGGAATTTTTACCGTGGGTTACCAACTTACCCTTCTACCATTTTCTAATTTTTCAGAATTTTCTAAATTAATTTGACCACTCAAAACTCTATTTTCCCACGTTTCTGGAAATTGGGGACAGGGTTCTCAGGGTGTCGACACATGTATGGGAAGTGTCGACACATCCGTGGGAAGTGTCAGCACGTCCATGGGCAGTGTCAGCACATCCGACAGTTTCTAAAGAGGAAGTGTCGACACATCCAGGGTAAGTGTCGACACATTCAGGGGAAGTGTCAGCACATCCGGCAGTTTCTGAAGGGGAAGTGTCGACACATCCAGGGTAAGTGTCGACACATTCAGGGGAAGTGTCAGCACGTCCATGGGCAGTGTCAGCACATTCATGGGATGTGTCAACACATTCATGGGAATGTGTCGACACATTCGTGGGCAGTGTCGACACATTCATGGGATGTGTCAGCACATTCATGGGAATGTGTCGACACATTCGTGGGCAGTGTCGACACCACCCAGTATTTTCAGTTAAAATTCCTAGAAATATCTCAAAAACACATAACTTGATAGAAAAACCAGTAAATAGACATGGTAGTCAATCCCACATGCCCTTAATCTCTCTTTGGCATATAGAAACTACTTTAAAATCATTTTAATGCATCATTGACCCCTAAGATTTGAGGATAGGTGCCTACCTTCGAAATGATAAACCGACGATCCGGGGATGATATCCACACCCCAGATCCTCCAAAAGCTTTTCCCCCTTTTGAGCCCGGGGCGCTGCAAGATCATCCTCCACGTGCCGCATCGACCACCCACGCACCGGATGGTCCGCCCACGAAGAGACAAGGTCCCTCACTCTCTTCTTACTCAAGAAAGCTAGAAGGTGGTGGAGGGTTGATGGAAATGGTTTGCTAAAGGCTTGACACCCTTAAAACCCACCTCCTTATATAGTTTTTAGGCTTCCTAAGGGTTTATCTACGTCCCTCAAGGCTCTAACAAGCTCCAAGGTCGCTGGTTTTGAAGAGGAGTTAATGCTTAGCACCTCTTCGGGTTTGAACAGGTATGATCTTTCGACCTCCTGTCATATACTCTATTGGACGCGCACTTATGCTGAGAATTAGGTTAGGATGTCTTCATATGAAATGAAGAGGACTTCCATATCTAACTCTGGGTCATGGTTTCATCAAATTTTGTTATTCCTAGCCCGAGTTATGATTTTTCAAACATTAATGTTTATTTTCCCCTGTTTCAGTCGCAACCCTTCGTCTACTTAGTCATAAATGTGCGTGGGCATGCTCTTCCGTTGAGATTCAGGCTGGGACATCTTCAGATGAAATCAAGAGGACTTCGGGATCTAAATTTGGGTCATAGTTTCATCAAATTTCATTTTCCTATCACGAGTTATGAGTTTCACAATATTAACATTTATTCTCCCTCGTTCCAGCCGCGACCTTTCGGTATCCCGAGGTAATTCGGGTATAACTATAGTGTCCAAGCAGAATTTGACCTTGGCATCAACAAAGAAGTTGTATCTAACACCCCATTCAAAATTATGGCCTTAGTTTCAGGTCATGTCATCAACCACAGACGAAGTTATGAATTTTCCATTAATTATATTCGAATTCTCCTAACAGTCACACCTCTCTATGACAGCTGGCAGCAAAAGGCTCAGAACCTTGGGTTCTGATGCGAATTGGGTTTCCACCTCAACAGAAGAGTTTGGGTCAAGAGCCCAATCTTTCTAATGGGCTACGTTTCATCTCATTTGGTTGACTGTGGCCCAAGATATCCCTATTTTAATGGGTGTCCATTTTTCTGTAACTATTTTGACCTATTTTCATAAACTCCCTCTTAACTCCTATTAGGCCTATTTTTCAGAAGTGATACTCTTAATCAGAGCTGTTCCTTACCCAATGAAAATTGTGTAGACTTTAGTTTCACCTAATTCTGACCTCCCTACATTAAGTTACAAATTTCCTAAGGATCCTTCAATAATCTATCTAGATGTCTAGCTCCTTGAGTTCATGGGCCCGAATTGTTCTCAATTGGGCTAGTTCCCAAATTGGTGGTCATAAAATCCTCTCCCCCTTAAAATAAATTTCGTCCTCGAAATTGACTTGAGAAATTTTCTTTTAAAATATTTTTTTTTCACCGAACAGTTGAGGGTATTCCTGGCGCATCTTACCCTTCGGCTCCCAAGTTACTTCCTCGGAATGAGAATTCCTCTATAAAACCTTCACCAGCCGGATGATTTTTTTCCTCAGTACCTATTCCTTCTAGTCTATGATCTCGCTGGGCTGCTCCACATAAGACAGATCTGCTCGAACCTCCAAGGGCTTGTACTCTATAACATGTGGGGCTTCCGGGACATGCTTCCTGGGCATAGAGACGTGAAATATCGGATGCACATGCGACAGGGCAGGCGGAAGTGCAAGTCGATAAACCACCAGGCCAGCTTTTTGCAAAATCTGAAAAAGCCCGATATATCTAGAACCAAGCTTGCCCTTCTCCCTGAATCGCAAGACTCCCATGGGAGAGGCACCTTTAGGAGCACATGGTCCCCCTTCAATTTTTCTTAAACATATGAACTGAAATGACTGAGCTTTACAAAGCCTATAACTCCATGTTAAAGCCTACCTACCCAACAATCTGAAAAATGAGGCAACGGTTTCATACCGCATGCAACTCAGGACTTCAAAACTAACTTGGTGAGACACAGGGCAACCCATTGATGCAATTGGTGGGGAAGCTAGACTGTCGGCCAATGCTGAATGGACATTATCTTTCATGGCAAAACTATCATTATGGGCCATATCAGAACCCCCTTCCAAACTTTGATAAGTATTTTGCAGCTAGTTAAGGAGCAAGGTCATCAGTTTAAAGTATGCACATGAGCATTTTACCTAGAATCCATGGTATCAACATAACGAGATATCTTAATAGGCATAAAATATGTCAGGGACAGGAAGAGTATGACCCTAGATATCAATTTCTTGAAGTTTAGAGTTGACACATATCTTAACCAGACCTTGATGGTATCCTGGACAGCCCGCTTTGCCACAACTAAAATGGTTTAAGCTTGCTTGTCTTATTTCCTAATTCAGATATTAATGATCAGTTGACCTTCTTCTATTCTGGAAAGGAAGCTTGCACGTGTAATGCACAAGCGGTGTTTTAAAGGCTCATTGAATATCACCTTACTTAAAATAATTGTAATCTACAACATATGCCACACAGTGTATGCTTTTAGGGTTTTTATCAGTTACATTCGAAGGTTCAGCTTGTTATGCGACTTGCAAACTAAAATGGGTCATTGCTCCGTACCTTCAATCACGGTAGGGGTATTGTCTGCCTCCTCTTGCATTAGCATATAAACTCGCCCTCTGTACCGAATCCTCTCCCGCGGTGGTACTGGCTCTTGCCGAGTCTTCTTAGGACAGTTCCTCGTAATATGTCCAGCCTCGCCGCATCCATAGCACTTGCCCTTTGCCTTCCAGCATTCTTGTCCCAGATGGTTGCGCCCACAATGGACACACAATGGGACCCCCGGTCTGCCCCTTGGTACCGGCTCCTGACGTGCCACCTTTTCCATGCCCTGCCTCCCTTCTGCCTGTCTAGGCCTTTTGCCCATCATCTTCTGCTCCTTAGTGAACCTATACAAATGTATTCATTAGAACCTAACTTAATATGTCCCTAAAATCCTTATGGTTTCAATTATTACCAATGAGGGTTCGTCTGTTTGAAATGGGTTCTAAATATACTCTACCCCTTTTCACTCATGCCTACCTCTTCTTCTACTACTTGGACAATTGGAATGGTTGTAACCATGGTTTGTCTCTCGTGCTTTGATACCACTTTGTAACGCCCCGAGAATCCGATCCTCAAATTATGGGTATTATTTTTTTTCCATCTGACCTCGAGACATTACATCGCACGTATCGCGGAAGCACAATATATAACATGCTTACATTCGCATGAGAGAGAGAGAGAGAGAGAGAGAGAGAGAGAGAGAAACCACAATTACATGAAATGTAAATAACATTCAACCATTCATAATTTCCAAAGAAGAGTACATGTCCATTGTTCCAAAATAAATATGAGTCCTCATAGGCTCACCACCCCATAACCTTACATATAAGAGAGACATTTATCCATAGTATACCCAGACGAACTAAGCACTTGCACTACTCCTCAGCTGCAGCCTCCTCCTCAACCTCTTGCTCTATGTCTCCTGAAAACGTGTGTCACAAAGGGGTGAGTGTGACGCTCAGTAGGCAGCCTAAACAAACCGGGGTTAACACGCATCTATATAACCAAATTACATACATAATTCAGATGTAAGTAATAGCATAACCCATTCATTATCATATACATTAAAATAACCCACACGAGGAAAATACATGTTCTTTAACTAACATATAAGGTACCCATGCATGCGTTAAAATCACGGTGAATGAGCAGTTTACATGTTATCACCTTTTCACATATTCACATTTTCACATTTTCACAATTCTGTTATTTTTGGAAACAAACATCTACCACAACATAGGTGGCCCCACACATATGAACGAACGAACGAACGAAAGAGTACTGCGCAGACCCGAGAGCGAACTCCCACCTAGACTCATGTGGCCCACACAGTTCTGCCGTTCCACAGAACAATCGGCCGAATCAATAGGATTTTTGACCAGGGCGTTACGTATCGCCGTCCCGCAGAAAGGGCCACCCCACAAAGGGACCGAAATCCTATCTCACAGAATGCTGTTGCTCCCACTTATAACATTCACATCGTATTCGCATTCATACTCATTTTACAAATACTAGTATGATACTTAATCATAACATGCATGCTTCCAATAGTTTAAGTGGGCTAAACATACTTATATGTTGACTGGTGTGGAACAGTGCATGATCAGGTTACTATATAAAAAGAACAGGTTTATCCTTATAGGCTACACATGCATAGAAAATAATTTATATCGAAAAGTACAGAATTTCTGTGAGCATAAAATTTTTACTGTGGGTTACTAACTTAGCCTTCTACCATTTTCTAATTTCTCAGATTTTTCTGAATTAATATGACCTCCCAAAACTCTATTTTACCACATTTATGGAAATTGGGGACAATGCCCTAGGGTGTCGACCTGTTCAAAGGAAGTGTCGACCTGTCCACCCTACACATGCCTAGAAAATGAACCATAACTACAAGTGCAGAATTTATGTGAGCATGAAATTTTTACTATGGGTTACCAACTTACCCTTCTACCATTTTCTAACTTTTTAGAATTTTCTAAATTAATTTGACCACTCAAAACTCTCTTTTCCCATGTTTTTGAAAATTAGGGACAAGGTTCTCAGGGTGTCGACACATCCGTGGGAAGTGTCAGCACGTCCATGGGCAGTGTCAGCACATCCATGGGCAGTGTCAGCACATCCGATAGTTTCTAAAGAGGAAGTGTCGACACATCCAGGGTAAGTGTCGACACATTCAGGGGAAGTGTCAACACGTCCAAGGGAAGTGTCAACACATCCGGCAGTTTCTGAAGGGGAAGTGTCGACACATCCAGGGTAAGTGTCGACACATCCAAGGGAAGTGTCAGCACGTCCATGGGCAGTGTCGACACCACCCAGTATTTTCAGTTAAAATTCCTAGAAACCTCTCAAAAACACATAACTTGATGGAAAAACCAGTAAATAGATATGGTAGTCAATTCCACATACCCTTAATCCCTCTTTGGCATATAGAAACTACTTTAAAATCATTTTAATGCATCATTGACCCCTAAGATTTGAGGATAGGTTCCTACCTTCGAAATGATAAATCGACGATCCGGGGATGATATCCACACCCCAGATCCTCCAAAAGCTTTTCCCCCCTTTGAGCTCGGGGCGCTGCAAGATCGTCCTCCACCCGCCGGATCGACCACCCACGCACCGGATGATCCGCCCACGAAGAGACAAGGTCCCTCACTCTCTTCTAACTCAAGAAAGTTAGAAGGTGGTGGAGGGTTGATGGAAATGGTTTGCTGAAGGCTTGACACCCTTAAAACACACCTCCTTATATAGTTTTTAGGCTTCCCAAGGGTTTATCCACGTCCCTCAAGGCTCTAACAAGCTCCAAGGTCACTGGTTTTGAAGAGGAGTTAATGCCTAGCACCTCATCGGGTTTGAACAGGTGTGACCTTTCGACCTCCTGTCATATACTCTATGGGACGCGTACGTATGCTGAGAATTAGGTTATGATGTCTTCATATGAAATGAAGAGGACTTCCATATCTAACTCTGGATCATGGTTTCATCAAATTTCGTTATTCCTAGCCAGAGTTATGATGTTTCAAATATTAACGTTTATTTTCCCCTGTTTCAGTCACAACCTTTCGTCTACTCAGTCATAAATGTGCGTGGGCGTGCTCTTCCGTCGAGATTCAGGCTGGGACATCTTCAGATGAAATCAAGAGGACTTCTGGATCTAAATTTGGGTCATAGTTTCATCAAATTTCATTTTCCCTATCACGAGTTATGAGTTTCACAATATTAACATTTATTCTCCCCCGTTCCAGCCGCGACCTTTCGGTATCCCGAGATAATTCGGGTATAACTATAGTGTCTAGACATAATTTGGCCTTTACCTCAACAGAGAAGTTGTAGCTAACACCCCATTCGAAATTATGGCCTTAGTTTCAGGTCATTTCATAAACCAAAGACGAAGTTATGAATTTTTCATTAATTGCATTAGAATTCTCCTAACAGTCACACCTCTCTATGACAGCTGGCGGCAAAAGGCTCAGAACCTTGGGTTCTGATGCGAATTGGGTTTTCACCTCAACAGAAGAGTTTGGGTCAACGGCCAAATCTTTCTAATGGGCTATGTTTCATCTCATTTGGTTGACTGTGACCCAAGATATCCCTATTTTAATTGGTGGACATTTTTCTGTAACTGTTTCGACCTATTTTCATAAACTCCCTCTTAACTCCTATTAGGCCTATTTTTCAGAAGTGATACTCTTCATCAAAGTTGTTCCTTACCCAATGACAATTGTGTGGGCTTTAGTTTCACCTAATTCTGACCTCTCTACATTAAGTCGCGAATTTCCTAAAGATCCTTCAATAATCTATCTAGATTTCTGGCTCCTTGAGTTCATGGGCCCGAATTGTTCTCAATTGGGCCAGTGCCCAAATTGGTGGTCATAACAATATTAAACTGCCTAGCTTATACAATTTCAAACTAAATCCACAGCTGACTGTGTGTCTTGGGGGGGGGAGTCTAGTGCATAACATGTAATATGTGTAAAGTAAACTTTTAATAACAATATGGCCTAAAGAAGATACCTTGGAATAAACACAAGAAGATACAAACAATGCCACAGAACATGAATTTATCATTTGTTAAAGAGCACAATCTAGCATATTCTTCAGTTATGTAATCCATACCTATTGCATGCTATTCTTCATGCATACCAACTTTTGCAAATAATAGATGAGATAAAAACCTTGTGTTAGCTCCATATATATATATATATATATATATATATATATATATGGGTATACTATAGATTTGGAACTGAAGCCAAAAATTAGCGACTATAAGGTGCACTTGATCTAAGCCTTCAATGTTAATGTTAGTAGGAAATTAAGGCCCAAATGAGGGAAAGACCACTCCATTTCCATGTCAGTTTTGACACTCTATCCAATAACTCAACAAAATGGGTTGGTTTTCAATTCAATATTAACATAGTATATATCAGAGGCAATTCATTATATATATATATAGTGTTTCCCTAGTTTGACCTTGCAGTTTTAGAAGCTGTCAATTTATCGTATGACTTCACCTGGATTCATGGATCCAGGGAGATAGCGTGTTGATGAAAGGCAGTTAATTTTACATCAAGTATATATTCAAGATGGAGAATCACATAAAAAGCCCTGCAAAACCAGTGGAGCCCGATAATGTTACATTTAGTTGCAATGTATTTTCCCTTATTCTTTTCATTGAATTATAATCTAGCAGGTTTTCTAAAGTTCCTTCATAACCTCAAAGAAACAACTGGCACAGATTGGCACATTTAACAAATTTTATTTGTTTCATGCTTGGGAGTTGATTTAACTAATTGATGGGCCTTGAAGAAAGGATTGTATTACATTGACACTCATTTATTTTTTTTTCCTCTAGTTGTCTTTAAATTTATTTACCATGTTCCTGTTTATCTCCTCAAAAGGACAGGTTTTTTACCCAAGATATGAAATCAAGTTAATTTCTCAATTGTTCTACAGTCTCCAAGGAAACATTCACGGGTTTACTACTGTAAAGGAAAAAACCACCAAGTATATTAAACTACCTAGCTTAGAAAATTTCAAACTAAATCTACAGTTGAGCTATGTGTCTTGGGAGGGGGGGAACTAAACTAGCAAGTAAGTAAACTTTTAATATCAATAATGCACATAAACATATAATGTTTACAATATATGTAGACTGGTTATATATGAAATATTGACAAACAAAGTCGGTAATCATTTTTGATCTTTTATCTGGCATAATATTAAATTGCACCCAGTACTCCTACACCCAGTCCCCTACACCCAGTACTCATGCCCATCTCTTCCTAGCTGTTAATGCAGCCGCAAAGTCTGCTATCTCAAATTGAGTATATTAAATTGCATACCTTATAAAATTTCAAACAACATAAAATTGTTAAAACGATATAGCAATTTAGGTCTGTATGCATGTCACAGTTGGGCTTTCATCCTATAACATTTTCCTAGGATGGGTTCATCCACAGGTGCCAATTTGAGAGTATGCACCAAGTAATTCTCAAATGACACAAGAGGTGGGTCTTAAAATGGAACAAAATCATCTATTAGCTCATCCTTCACGTTATTTGATGGGATTTGTGGGGTGAAAGGAACGAAAGAATTTTTACAGGGGAAGCAAGAACTTTTACAAGAATTCTTTTGGGAGTTGACTGTTTACACTTGTAAATCCCTCTTTCTTTTCATCTAATACAATTGTGATACTACTCACTTTTCAAAAAAAAAGTCATCCTAAAGGCCTAACACAAATAGAACTCCAATAGATAATCTAATTGTGAATAATGATCTCCATGCCCACATCTTATGCAAAAAAAATACAAACATTGATTGAAATGAAACGTAGACTAAAGCACAATACAAGACAAGACCCCCACAAGAACACTTCGACAACCAGCCCCCTAAAATAGGGGATACAACTTTATATAAAATTTCTCCTGCCCTAGCTTGAAGATGCATCGACATTCCATGGTTCTCACAAGACAAGAATACAAAAAACGTACAAAAAGAAAAAATAAAAGAAACATAAAAGACCAACCTGCCTTCCACCAGAAAAAATTAAAGACTTGTATGTGTTTTTCTACTACCGTAGAACTGCCAACGTGACTTTTGCTACCGTAAAACTTCTCCCTCTAGCAGCGTAATTTCTGCCAAACAACGGTGATAACTCAGTCCTTGAGGTATCTCCCAAAAAAGAAAATAAAAGAAAAATTAAAAAAGTGACTTACCTTCAACCAGTGTTAAAAGATACAAAGACGAGGACGACGATGGAGTTGAGGGCGCCTTATATAGAAGTAGAAAATCTCAATCTAGACTCTGAGAGGAAGAAGGAACATTGAATCATGGTTGGAGTCCATGGTGGAGAAGGAAATAGAGTAGGGGGGAGGGATGGGTTAGTGTTATTGGGAGTTACCTCAAAAGGGATTGTTTGTTCCAAATCAAACTCGGACGATGGCTAGTAGATGTATTGCCCCGTCCGAATCAGCCGTTGCTCCCCAAAGGTCCTCTGCGTGGACGGCACCTCGAGAGCCTCCAAGTTGAAGGAGTCGATGTGGTGCCCCGTCCGAATCAGCCACTGCTCCCCAGAGGGATTGTTTGTTCCAAATCAAACTCAGACGATGGTAGAAGACAAAAACCATAAAATTTTAGATAGAATGTCGACGACATCCCCAACCTCGAAATGGTTCCTCTGCGCGCACGGCACCTCGAGAGCCTTCAAGTCGAAGGAGTCAATGTGCTGCCCCGTACGAATCAGCCGCTGCTCCCCAGCCTCGTCATCCTCAGACTGGAGACCCAACTCCCCGCCGTCCCTATGAGAGCTCCCAGCCTCGAGCATTTCCCTGTAGACAACAGCAGCCTCCCTCGTCCGGCCATGGTCCAAGAGGACCTTCATGAACGCCGTGTACGAGATGACTGTGGCCTCGCACCCCATCCTCCTCATCTCCTCCCACACGACCCATCCAAATCCCCGGCCTTAGCCAGCCAGTGCAGCACCGAGGTATACGTCGCAGCATCCACCCTCACCCCTTTCTCCTCCATCTCCCGCAGCAAATGCCCCATCGACGAGATCCTGCCAGCTTCACCGAAGATGTCGAGCATGGTAGTGTAGGTGAAATGGTCGTGCTTGAAGCCCCTCACTTGGGCGACCCACAGGAAGAAGAGCCAGGACTTCTCCATGGGCGGGTGGGTCTTAAGCACCTTGTTCACCGTGTAGGAGTCCCACCTTATGGGGAGGCCCCACAGCTCCCGCCCCGCATGGTCTCAAGTCGAGGAGCGCAGCCTCGACACGTCGGTAATGATATCCCTCATGTAGGGCACCTTGGCGGCCGGTTTCGTTGGCTTACGGCCAGTGCCGGGGAAGGAAGCGGACTTGCTAGGGTTTTTGATAGTGGGCGTGTTCTTCCGGAGATAGCCACCGGGATTGGATTGTAAAAGTGAGAGGGAAGAACGAGAAGGACCGGGTAAAGGAGAGCCGGCGGAAAAAAATTGCGAACCGACAGAAAAAAACCGAACTGTGAACCGATGGAAAGAAACTACGAACCGGCGGAAAAAAACCGCCCTTCTCTCTTATAGTATATAGTATAGATATGAACATGCTATACAGTGGACAGTAGATCTTGCAGGATCACAACAACAAGAGTACTCCTAGCTAGCAGGAATATAACAAATAGAGTACTTCTTAACAAACCTTCCTCGAGCAACACCAACATAGAGTCCAACCCAATGTAGCCTGAAGCGGTGAGAGTCCAGGTCGGACTGGGAGTCGATGTGCCAACAGTTGCGGATTCTGTATGTGCCGTATGAGAGTTCGCAAGAGCCTTATCTCTCCCCCGCAAACCAAAGGTCGCTTTCGCTGCATTGAGCTTGGACTTGAGCAAGACATAGGGAGGCCTAGGTAGAGCATTGGTGAATAGATCAGCTAGCTGGTCACGTGTAAAGAGATAGCAGACCCGTGGTTTCCCCCCGCTGCAATATGCTCTCGAACAAAATGATAGTCGATCTAAATATGTTTTGTTCGAGCATGAAGCACCAGATTAGCCACAAGATAAGTAGCACCAATATTGTCACGCCATAACATGAGAGGAGCAGACAAATTAGAACTAATCTCTCACTACAAGAAAATACAAAAATATGGACAAATTTTTATGACAGAATTTTTTCATCCCTAATCCGTCTCAAATTTGGGACGGAATTTCATTCCACCTCGAATCTTTATTAATATTATTTATTATTAAAAATTGATAAAGATTTGAGACGGAATGAAATTCCAACCCAAATCTTTATTAACATTATTTATTATTAAAAAAATTCCATAAACATTTGAGATGAAAATGAATCTATCCCAAATTTGAGACAGATTTGGGACTGTAGATGTGATAAAATGGTCTCTCAAATCTCGTATCACACTTTAAATATTTATTTGTTGGGGAAGATTGTCCAGCCACCCATGGAATCTTGCAAAACACTAGAGGAACGACGTCAGAAGGAGCCCTGAGCGTTACCACATGGGACAACCCTCCGATGCTTAAATCAAGACCTTGTTATGTGAGGATCAAGGGAGGATGAAGGAGAGAGAAAAGGATGAGAGTAGAGCGATGAATCCTATAGTGAGGATCAGACTTCCGGGAGAGTGCTCGGCACACCCAATGGGCGCTCGGAGAGTGCTCGCTAGGCCGGAAGTGTGCTTGGAAGTGGATCGGGGCTCTCCCCTGTAGAAGGCTCTCTTTGTCTATATGCATCTGTAGCTGTCAGCCTGTCTCAGTATGCGTGTGCGTCCGTTCCTCCAGGGCCGGACGGTCTCTAGTCGAGTCTTACGGCTCTCGTGAGGCGTGCTCACCTTTACTGAAGTGGAGGTCGATGATGCCGGGAGTAACGTTCGGAAGAGTAGGATCATCCGGCGTCCGATATGCCTTGGACGATGCCCCTCATGGGCTGGCGAATCAGATGACTAGCCTTATTAGGCCGCCTGGCATGGACCGTCAGTTGTCATGGGTCCGCTATGCCCTTGGGCCGACACGGGCCCGACGTTAATGGGCCGTGCATGGGCCATTTGGATTTTACCCTCCTTAGGGACAAATTTTCTTTCCATCCCAAGTTTGGGACGGAATGAAATGTCGTTTCTAATCTGTCCCAAATTTGGGACGGATTTGGGATGGAATTTCATTCTGTCTCGAATCTTTATTAACATTATTTATTATTTTTAAAAATTGAATGAATATTTGAGACAGAAATAAAATTGTCTCCAATTTGGGGCGGATTTAGGATGAAATTTTATTCCATATTAAATATTTAATAATATTATTTATTACATAAAAAATTGTATGAACATTTGAAACTGTTGTGCATGTGTGGTTCACGCATGAGTCTATGGTTTTGATGATGTCTGAGAATGATTCATTATAATACTTTTGAATTGATTCAACTATGCTTTAATGTGCATGATAATGCTTTTGATGCCTCCATGCTATGCTCATCAAAAAAAGACTCCCTTGTGTAAAGAGTGATATTGACAGATCAAGGCACTTAGCCAAGTAGACTTGGGAAGCAATAGCAAGCAACAAAAAGATTAGCAGTAGCAGTAGCAAGCACTGCAAGCTCAAGCTTGCAACAATAGCAAAAATGGGAGTGCAAGTAAGCGGGTTTGTACGTGCTCAAACAAAGGAGCCAGGGCCTTCTTTTTATTCATAAAAAAGATGAAAAAGACTGAGTGAAACCCAAGGTACAAAGGCCCTTGGATGCATAGGATTCAAGAAATGCAGAAAGGGTTTGGCAAAAGAAAGAAAAATCAAATTGCACAAGACTGCGTCGACCCTATGATAAAGTTGTGTCGACTCTTCCTTTCACAAAAGGAAGATCACCGAAGGCAAGAACAAGGATGCGTCGACCCCATTGGAACGCTGCGTCGAATACACTACTGATGCGGGACGATATGCAGACTCGTGACCGATTTGATGCAGAACTGGGACTCTAGGCGACGACGCGACTAAAAATGACGGCGCGAACAAATCGACACCAAAGAGCTCCAGAAGAGGAGAATGTATCCTCAACAAGAAATGCTAGCTCACGATTCGTCCCAAGCGAGGGAAACGTGCGGATGTGCACGGTTGAGAAACTGGCATACAGTCAAGGGTATTCGACTCTTTCACATGCTCGGATCGAGTCACGGGACGGTCACGCTCACTCACTCACAGCGGTGATTGAAATAATATGATAACGAGCTAGATATCCTGACACTCAAGCAGCGGCATAAAAACAAATACAAAATAAGCAAATGCCGAGAGAGATAGAGACGATACCTCCACGCTCCAGACGTGGGGAAGACAACCCCGGCCAAGACCCGTACTCCCGGTATAGTAAATGTAAATAATTACAGCAATGAATTTACGGCCCACTCCATGCAGGGAGGTAAAGGGCTACAACAGCGACCTGGGAGTACTGATCTCGGGTTGACGGGCAGCAAGCCGAAAGGGCTTTCGGGCCAGAGGCAGGCTGCTGGTCTGACTTGGCACTGTTCAAACTCGCTAGATAGCAAGCGCGTGCGACTTGTGGGACGGCAACTTCCGATCGTCTTCTGGCCGAGGCGGTTGGCTGGGACGTCGGTGGAAGGTTCCTCTTCGAACCCTGAAGTAGGCGGTGGCTGAGTCGCAGTCGGCTTATTTTTAGAGGATTTAACCGGGGGCTTCTTCTGCTGGCCTGTCACGGGACAGATCCACGCGACCCGACAAAAATAATCACCACGCCCAGATCCGGTGTCGGATCAGGATGAAACTAGCGCCGTTGCGAAGGGCACTGGAAGGGCGTCAACATATATGAATTTCACATCCAACCAACGGTCCGCATTGAAATAACAAACTCTGTGGCATTGTAACCTTTCTGGCTCAGATTACAGAACAGTCAGGACAGATTGGGATCTGCTTGAGAATGACTTTTGACAGAGGAAAAAATGGTGGATATGGATGATGAAATTAATTTGAGTGAAAGAGGGGGATGTGGGGGACGTGCACAATTTTTTTGGTAATTTTATGAGATGGTTTAAAGGGTGGAAAAATTCGTGGATCTGGCTTCTATCTCACAGATCTGCTGATTGGCAGACTGTAAGGGGTGGAAAGATGGCGGTGGACGGAGGGGCAAACGATGGCGGATCGCCGTGAAAATTGATCCAGAGATGGGGGAGGACGTGGGGAAGAGAGCCTAAAAATTTGAAGTCAATTAGTTAGCTGGATTGGGAGAACCAACATGATCTTTAACCTTCTATTATGAAATTCGTGGTTCAAGACAGCAGGCCGGAGAACGGGTTATGGCGGCTCGTTGGCGGCTCCGATGGCGGCTGTGGCGGCGGTGGCTAGGAATCACACCCAGAGGAGAAGATAGAGCTTGAAATCACTCCAAGATTTGGGACATCACACCTAGAATTTGCTACAATCTCTGCTGCAAGGGAGGAAGAGAGGGAAGAGAGAGGGTCGCCCTTGGGCAAGAACACAATTTCTCTAATTTTTCTTCATTAATTCTCTATGAAAATAATGAAATACAAGAGTTTTATATGAAATGGAAATGACCTTAGCTATCCTCAAATTTAAGGTTAGGGAGGGGTACTAAGGGGACGGAGAATTCACATTTCTTCTCCTTGGTCAAATTAATAACAAAATATAAAAAAGGAGTAAAAGGGGGGGCTTGGTCAATGTATGCAATCTACATTTGACCACATGTTGTGGAATGGGCTGCCATGGGGTGGTATGCTACGTGGGGATGGGTTCTCCTAAAAAAAAAGCCTACTTGGAATGGAGGATGTGACACATGTGGAGGTTTGAATGGGGGGCCTTAAGAGTCCTACTTGGACTTTTCCTCTTGGTCCAAGTTTGAATGGTCTTCTTGGTCCAAGTCCACCATAGACCATGGACTAGCTTCTATGGGCCCTAGAAGCTAGGTGACCCAATGGGAGAGTGGGTAGGGGCCCCGCCGGGCCTATGTGGCCGTTTACAAAGATACCCATTAATTCTTAATGACTAGCCCATTGGCTTATAATTGCCTTACAATTGAACCTAAATGACTCAATGATACAAATGCAATAAAAAAAGTTAGATGCCTTGCTCTGATGTCCCATCAATTCTTCCCGGGTGGGAAGAACTCGACCCCATCGAGTAAGGGGTGTTGTTGCTCATGTATCGCTCCTGCGAATCTGGATCCATCCTTGGTAGCTCTGCCTGGGTGATCCGCGTGTCATCAGATGTGGGCCGTGCTCTCCACCATACCAGGTAGCGCGGGTACGTTCCACTCCAAGTAGTCGTCACCTGCTCATCCCGTATATGTTCTATATGCTCACATTGCTGTGGGAATGAGGCTAGTGGTGGACACTCAGGGGCGAGGTCACTCTCAAGGGGAGGAGACGGCTCGAAATACTCACTGAGAATCACCGCTGGGTCCCTATATGTGACTAGATTTGAAACATGGAAGCTAGATGATGCAGGATGGATGACGCGACTAGGCTAAGACGTACGACGGACTCGAGGTGCGGCCAGCACTAGCACGCTAAAGGCAAGCCGGGCGGCTGACCACCGTGGTGTTCTCTGGGTGGAGACATCTCTCAACAGAAACTCTAACTAGCCCGACGATCGTCCCTTGCAAGGGAAACGTGAGATCACATCGGTTAAGGAACCACTGTCACCTAGGGTATAGAATTTGAGCTCAGTGCTCGATTAGAGCTAAGGAACGGTTCTCACTCTCACAATCGCGGTGATTTGAAGTTTGGATATGGTCCTAATTCTCACAAACTCAGCATGATAGAAAATATACTAAATAAGTAAATGCTAGATAGGAACGTCAGGCATACCTCCACGACTAGCGCGTGGGGAAGAAATCCAGGCCGAATCCGAACAACCCCAAGACACATAAATAATTAATTATTACAATTTCAGAAAGTTGGCCCACTCCATGCAGGGAGGTAATGGGCTACAACGGTGAAATTTGGGGCTGCTAGAACACTGGTTGACGGGCCGCACTCGTAGGAGACGAGGGAGGCGAGTCGGGGCCGATCGGGTGAGCTGATTGGAAGCCGACTGGTTCTACCCGCGTTGGTCACCCGGCGCAGTACGGCTGGATCCGACGTTCGATCGGGGTGCCGTTTGTTGGAGTACGTTGGTGACTGGATAAAGAATGCCTCAAACAAGTGGCGCGATCAGTTATGGTCAGATATGGGCGTGACCGCCACTGCACTGAGGATCGGGTTCTGCTCGCACAGAACTACACAGATAGACAAACAATTATGGGAAAAATGGTTCCCGGTGTCGGAACGGGTCTCTGTTTGTTGCAGATTGTCGGCGACGTCCAGAGAAAGGATCTGACCAAGGGGTTTGGTCAGATCGGCAAGGAGGGAGATGGGGAAGCTTCTGCAATTGGCTTTTGGATCTTGGTCAGGTCTGTGCAGGGTGGTCGGCGTAGTCTCACGAAAAGCTTCACCACTCCCAGCATGGACCTCGAATCGGCACAAAACTGGCGGCGATGCGGAGCTGACATAAAAAGGCACAATCTATGAAGATTTCAGCTCCAAAGGTGCCACGAGAAAAGCTGGAGAATTGTTGGATCAGAGATGTAGATCTCTGGACTGCCAGGATGGACAAAGCTGCGCGGCGCCATGGTTCGAATTGTTGCTGGAGATCTGCGGTTCTGATCAGCACGAAACCAGCGCCAAAACACTCTTGACTCGCAGAAGCACCTTTGGTAATTTTACCAGGACCGGATATGAAGTGGATGAGGCAGTGGGTGATTCCGGATCCGGGGAAGATTTCTGGACGGGCGAAAACAGCACAACACACAAACGGACGATAACAGGCCTCGGCGTTGCACCTCGGCGTCGGGGAGTCGCACCCCAGCTAGATCCTGTCACGGGATCTAGGGCGTGAGCATCATACTCAAGAAAGAAAGAAGGAATCACTCACTTCTTCAAATATTCTCTCACAAAAACTTCATAATCTCATTATTCCTTTACAAGACACTATACATGGGTTTATATAGAAGGGAAGGAAGGGGGAGGGGGTTGTAAAAATGGCATGGGGAGAGGGGAAGAGAGAGGAGTGGCCTCTCATCATTGTCAAGATGGGAAGGTCGACCAAGCCATGGGGGAGGGTGAGAAGGAGCCAAATTTGAATGGTTAAAGGGGGGGGGGGGAGGTGGCCAAGTCAAGGAAGGAGGGTGGAATTCCACCCTTGGACCATGAAAAAGGGGGGGGGGGGCGCCCCCTTCCAGTTGCCATGCCATCCAAAGTGTGTTTTCACACTTAAACCTTGGCCTTTTCACACCTAGCCATGACTTAGACATAACCCCTGTCACATTTTGATAACCCATTCACATTTGTGACCCATTCACACTTGTGAATCCATTCACATTATACCCCTTTTCACACTTGATCCCTATTCACACTTGATCCATGTTCACACTATGCCCCCTTTCACACTTGATCCCTCTTGGCCCATTACAATAGTAATTGTCCACATAGACTAAATGGGGCCCACACAAGGCTAATCAAGATGAAAGCTTGGTCGATGCGTCCATGTCCTCCTCGAGCCGAAGGTACTCTACTGTGTCGTCGTTCCTGGCGTGTACTGCAGCGTGTGTCCGCACCAATTCTCCCCGAGTGGGAGAAACTTGACCCCGTCGAGTAAGGGTCTCAAGGCTTGAGCTCTCCGTGTGATCTAGGCATCGTCTGGCACGGGGCGTCCTCTCCAATGCACTAAGAAGCGTCGGTAGGCTCCGTTCCTAGTGGTGTTCACATGCTCATCCAGTATACAATCAATATGCTTACGTTGAGGCTGGAAGAGGTAGACTCTCGGGTGGTGTGTCACTCACAACATGAGGAGAAAGCCCAAAAACTCACTAGGGATCACCACGAGGTTCCAATATGCTACCAGATCTGAAACATTGAACATCGAACTGATACCATAGTCTTCTAGTAGTTCAATAATGTACGCATTCGAACACACTTGTTTCACGACTCGGAAAGGGCTGGCATCGCAGGCCAGGAGTTTCTTTACGGTCCCCGAGGGGAAACCATTTAGGTATGACCCTGATCGTGACGTACTCTCCCATTCGGAACTCACGGGCATGGCAGCGTGCATCTGCTAACCCCTTATACGTGCATGGCTACCGTTTTATTGGGACACGACTTTATGCAAACTCCAAATGCATGACAAACAAAGTGTATAAGCAAAACTGACTCATACATGACCTTAGACAAACCTAGACAACCATAAGTAATACTCGCATACAAACGACGTAACCCAAAGTTTGGGACTCCTAGACATCTAACATATACCTACTGACTTCTTAATGGGGGTTCAGAGGTTTGGGAGGATCACACCCAATTGAACACTGTCCTGGGGCCGAGTACCCAGGACAGCATCGTGCTCTTCTAAAAGCTCATCAAATAAATCTTTCGTGAGTTCTCGATCCGGCTCATAGCTGACCGACACTAGCTCCGGTGTGGGGCCGTGGGCTAGAGTGTCTGAAATAGTTAGTGATTCATGGGTCGGACACTTAGCCGCATAATGGCCAACTCCACCACACCTATAGCACTGGTCACGGGGCCCTGTGCTTGAGGATGCTCCACCGGTCATCGGCCCCTTTTCCTTGTCTTCTCGACGGGCCGAGGGTGGTGGGAGCTGGGGTCGGGCAGGCAATGCGGGCTGCTGAGGGTGTGGTGTGGGGAATGGTGCCTGTTGGCAAGGGGGAGGGTCCCTTGGAGGGAGAGGGCGAGGCCTAAGAGCAGTGGGGTCCTGGCGAGGGGGTTGGGATTTCGGGGGACGAGCCACTGGAAACCGGCTATAAGAACTGGGCGTGGTCCGAGAGTCAAACCCACGCGGATAGATGGTCCCCGGTCACTGGACGGGAGTGAACTCCGACGCAAACTGCTTTAACTTGAGAGTGACCTGATATGCGTCCTCCAGGGTGGTCGCATTGCGACAAAAAAGCTCATACTGATAGTGAGGCCGCAGACCACGATGGAAGCGGGAAACGGGCATGGTGCCCTCTTCCGTAACTCTACATCACAAATAGTATTCATCAAACTCAATGATGTACTCAGTCACGGACCGATCCCCTTAGCTAAGACTCTGCCACCTGTCAATGAGCCTCTGACGGTACGTGGCAGGAAGGTACTTTTTTCTAAGTTTATCCTTCATCTCATTCCAAGTGTCAACCTGGGGTTCCTAGCGCTGAAACAGTAAACTCTCCACATTGCTCCAATAAGTTTGTGCTTGCCCTGACAGCTTCATTTTCGCAAACTTGACTCTCCAGTGATCCATCATCTCAAACCACTCGAAGTACCGGTCCATACCGGCCTCCCAATCAAGATAGACCTTCAAGTCCAAGGACCCGTCAAATGTGGGAGGGTCTGCTCGCACGGTCCTAAGGACTCTATCATCCTCTTCATCCCTTGGCTGATGAAAGCCACGACAACGTCTGCCATATCCCTCATAACCATTATCAGACCCATAGTCCTCTAGACCAAGGTCACGATGCTGTGGTTCGATGGCTCGGTGAGGGGCAGGCCGAGGAGCGGGTGCGGGCTGGTCCTGGGCCGCGGGAGCGGGCTAGACCTGGACCATGGGAGCGGATTGGGCTGCCGCGGGAGCAGGTGCGGGTGGGCCCTGGGCCGCTCCTGGAGGATCTCCGTGTGACATCCTATCTAACCGTCCGACCAGACTTTGGACAGATCTTTCAGATGACTCCATACGCTCCTCCATGGCTCTAAGGCGACCATCCATATTGTCGGAGAAGCTCCGAAAGGTAGCCTCGGACTGGTCCAACCGAGCCATGGTGGCCATCATTGCCTCATGCAAGGAGTGAAAGTCTCCCGAGGCGGCATCCCGTGGGTTTGCCATAGACACGGGGCGATGGTATTGGGTACCTCGCCGGGTGGGCATGCAACGACACAAAGGTTGGAATGCACTGATTAAGGCAAACTGAGAGACCTACTCGACGGGGTCGAGTTTCTCCAAGCCCGGGGAGAATTGATGGGACATAAAAGCAAGGCCACTAACTTTTATTATTTACATTTATATCCTTGAGTCGATTGTATGGCAATTATAAGCCTATGTGTTAGTCCTTAGGAATTAGTGCGTTTCTTTGCAAAAAGGCCATGTTGGCCCGGCGGGACCCCCACCTTCTCTCCTATTGGGCCGCCTAGCAACTATGGCCCATGTGGGGCTGGTCCATGGTCCAAGTTGGACTTGGACCAAGCCAATTCAAAATTGGCCACCAAGAGGGGGGCGCCCCCCTCTCTTGTCCCCATGTGGGGGATTAAACAATTCCCCCCAATTTCCCCCTTTTTAGTTTTTTATGTTAGTATTAATTTGACCACATGGGAGAAAATTCGCCAATCCCTTATTTGCCCCTCCTTAACCCTAGATCTTAGGGTAATTAAGTCTTTTAGTTGGAGTTATATAACCCATGTATTTCTATATTTTCAGAATTAATGATGAAAAAAATTGCATTGTGCACAAGAATGCCCATGTGCCCCCCTCTCTCCTCTCTCCCCCTTACAGTTGGATTGTTGTGATTTCTATGGTGTGATGCCATAAAACTTGGTGGATTCCAAGTTCTATCTTCCCCTCTGGGTGTGATTCCCAGCCACCGCCACCGCCGCCGCCATCGAAGCCGCCAACGAGCCGCCATAACCCCACCTTCATCTTGCTGTCCAGATCTGTGACCTGCAGAACTGAAGCCCAAAGAATAGGTTGGTTCTCCCAATCCGATTATCTGATGGTAATCAAATTTTGATAGATCATCCCCCTTGTTGTTACCTCCTCCCATTTTAAATTTCGTGTCAATCCACCACCATTTGCTATTTTCCCCAGTCATTTAGTTCCACCCGCGCAATCTGCCAGTTTGTAGATCTGCGAGACAGTGTCTTGTTCTTCTATTTTTCCTACCCCTTAAACAACTCCAGAAAATTACCATAAAAATTGTGCACGTCCCACACATCCCCCTCTATCCCCCATAAAATCCCCAAGATTCGGATCTAAAGTTTCCCTGTCGGTCAAACTTCATTCTCAGGCAGATCTAAGTCTGTCCTGCTTGATCTGGATTTCGAGCCAGGAGCAACTACAACCCACAGAGTTTTTCATTTCCAATAAAATTACTGTATGGTTGTGAAATTAATATATGTTGTATCCCTTTGAGTCCTCTTTCCAACGGCGCTAATTTCACTCTGATCTGCCTCCGGATCTGGGCGCAACAATTGTTTTCGTGGAGGTGCGCAAACCTGTTCCGTGAACAGGCCAGTAAGAGCAGTCCAAGGTTAATTCTCCCATAAATCCTCGGCTCCGAACCAGTGACTACCGCTCCCGAGGATCGACCAGCAACCCCCCAGTAGCATCCCAGCCAGCCGCAGCAGTAAGGAGACGCCCGGACGCCGCCGTCCCAGCAGCCGAGTTCACTTGCTATCTAGCGAGTTTGAACAGTACCGAGTCGGACCAGTAGCCCGCCTCCGGCTCGAAAGCCCTTCCGGCTTGCTGCCCGTCAACCCGAGTTCGCTACTCCCGGGTCCCACATGTATCCCTTTACCTCCCTGCGTGGAGTGGGCAATAAAAATCATTGCTCTAATTATTTAATTACTGTACACCAGGAGTACGAGTCTTGGCCGGGGTCATCTTCCCCATGCCCGGAGCGTGGAGTTATCATGTCCGCTCCCCACTTCGGCATTTGTTTTCCTCATATATATTCATATGCCGCTACTAGAGTGATAGGAAATTAGCTCATTCAATTTTAATCACCGCTGTGAGAGTGAGTGCGAGACCCGTCCCGTGCCTCGATCCGAGCAATGAAGAGCCAAATACCCTTGACTCATTGCTGGTTTCTCAACCGCGCACATCCGCATGCTTCCCTCGCTAGGGACGAGTCGCCAGTTTACCTAGAGTCCAAGGTTTTCATCAAATTGGCATCGAGTCGCGTCCTATCCCGCATCACTAGAGCTGATCCCATATTCCTTGGGCAAGTCCACAACGTACGCATTAGACCCAACTTGCCTTACACTCGAAAGGGACTGGCACTGCGAGCTTACAATTTTCTTCACAGTTCCAGAGGGAAACCGTTCAGGTTTGACCCTGATCATGACATATACATCCACTCGGAACTCACGGTGGTGCCTTGAGCATAAAGCAACTCATTGCATCGTGCATTGCTGGCATTTGACACGACTATGCAACTCCCTATGCACTCGACAAATACATGTATAGACTCATAACAACGTTACAAATAAAGAAAAGCACACTCAATGTCCTAGACAAACCTAATGCTATGCAGACCCATACATATGCAATGGTGGACCAGGACATCCGAATGTGTGACTAGCATACACTCGACACAACCGGAGGTTGGCAGAATGGGGGACTCCTAGACATCCTAATATGTCCCTAGCATGCACTGGCTTCCTATCGAATGTGTGGGGCTTGGGAGGACCAGTAGAGCCATAGCCACCTCCTTCTTCATCCCTATGTGATGGTGCATGATGAACGAGCTCCGTATTAACCAAGCTCCGAAGTATGGGTTGATTGACCCGTGTGGAAGGGGTGTGATAGTGAACTCCTTTGACAAAGTGGAGTAGAGATGGTGGGTCAAGAGACTCACTAGGAAAGGGGTCAAAGGGATCAAAGAATGTGTGATCCCTCGCGATGGGTTCCCTCACTACACTAGCCCATGTTCGGATTTCTTCAAGGTGCAGATGGTCACCTTGCATCAAGATGGCCGATGGGACAGTGGTATAACAAGGAAGACACGGTTCCTCCCAGGAGTCAAGCTCGTCAGGAATGTGGAGGAACAAAAGAACCTCATTGGTGATATGACTCACAGTGCACATAGAGGTAATGGACCCCAAAGCTGGGTGTGTGAAGCTATGACTATAGGGTTGGTCAGACCCTAAGGCCAACATAAACGTCAACTCCCTTTGACAATCTAAGGTTCTCATAAGGTCCTCCACTTTTTTTACAAAGCAAAAGGACTGGAAGGTGGTGTGAAAGGAGTTGGCGGACACTATTTGTAGTGCGAGGTCTATGAAAGGGTAGCAAGATTTTTTAGGGACCAAGCCTTTCTTAAGCCAGCTAAGTAGTGGCTCGTCGATTATTAGCTTCCCCGTTAGAAGCACGGGTGGCTCTGGCTAATGTGGCTTCGAATAAAGATCGGAAGGTGAGGCTTGTGGTAAAACTTCTCCCACTAGTGGGGAAGGGACATCCTCTATGACGGGGAGAGGACCCTGGGACTCCGTAGGTGGTGCTGGGTGGAGGTTATTGGCTACGACCTCCTTAGGCTCTGGCAGGAGTCCGTCAATATGAGCGCACATCCTATCCACCCGATACGAAAAGATTTTCAAGAGTTCGGCAAAGGTGGGGCTTGGAGTAGGGGCATCGTAGTGGATTCGCTCATAATTGCTTGGCCTAGTTGTGGGTCTAGGCTCATCTACATGCGGGACCCTTGGCCTCCGACTGTGACCTTCCTGATGGTAGGTGACTGGGTGGGGCAGGTAGATCCTTCTAAGCTCATCTTTCATTTGGCACCATGACTCGATGGGCCAATGCCTCCTAATCTCCCTCCAGCATTCAATGCTTCTCCACTTCTCAGTAGCTTTGTACAAAAGCCGCTCCTTGGCAAAACTGACTTGCATGGCATCGAACATCGAGTAACACTCAAAATATTTGTCCATAGCGGCTTCCCACTTTAGGTAGTCGCTCGGGACTTTGGAGCCATAAATTATGAGGCTTCGGGCCTACGGAAGTGGAGGGGTTGGTTTCCACGCCCATGGGTGCTACGCCACCATTCATATGACTTGGGTGACTGGGAATCTATGAGAAACTGGGGGGGACTACAAGATGAGCATATAGAGGAGCTAAATGCAAATTTGAATGAGATGCTTAATGCATGACTACACTAATATCCAGTACATGGCGGATGTATGATCCGAAGATCGAACTCACGCAAGTGTGCTACCTTCCCAATAGGCGTAACCTATCGTTCCGGGAACACCTTTTAATATACCAGATATAGGGATGAAATGCACACCTAGGACAAGACGACCCTAGACTCAAACCATGCTATGATAGATTACCCTAGACTCAACTTAGCTCTGATACCAAACTGATGCGGGACGATATGCGGACTCGTGACCTATTTGATGCGGAACTGGGACTCTAGGCGACGACGCGACTAAAAATGACGACGCGACCGGCGACGGCGCGAACAAATCGACACCAAAGAGCTCCAGAAGAGGAGAATGTGTCATCAACAAGAAACGCTAGCTCATGATTCATCCCAAGCGAGGGAAACATACGGATGTGCGCGGTTGAGAAATCGGCATAGAGTCAAGGGTATTCGACTCTTTCACATGCTCGGATCGAGTAACAGGACGGTCATGCTCACTCACTCACAGCGGTGATTGAAATAATATGATAATGAGCTAGATATCCTGACATTCAAGCAGCGGCATAAAAACAAATACAAAATAAGCAAATGCCAAGAGAGATAGAGATGATACCTTCACTCTCCAGACGTCGGGAAGACAACCCCGGCCAAGACCCGTACTCCCAGTATAGTAAATGTAAATAATTACAACAATGAATTTTATGGACCACTCCACATAGAGAGGTAAAGGGATACAACAGTGACCTGGGAGTACCGATCTCGGGTTGACGGGCAGCAAGCCGAAAGGGCTTTCGGGCTGGAGGCAGGCTGTTGGTCTGACTTGGCACTGTTCAAACTCGCTGGACAGCAAGCGCGTGCGACTTGTGGGACGACAACTTCTGGTCGTCTTCTGGCTGAGGCGGTTGGCTGAGACGTCGGTGGAAGGTTCCTCTTCGATCCCTGAAGTCGGCGGCGGCTGAATCGCAGTCGGCATATTTTTAGAGGATTTAACCGGGGGCTGCTTCTGTTGGCCTATCACGGGACCGATCTGCGCGACCCGACAAAAATAATCCCACACCTAGATCCAATGTCGGATCGGGACGAAACTAGTGCCGTTTCGAAGGGCACTAGAAGGGCTTCAGCGTATATGAATTTCACATCCAACCAACGGTCGGAGTTGAAATGACAAACTCTGTGGCACTATAACTTTTCTAGCTTGGATTACAGAACAGTCAGGACCGATTGGGATCTACCTGAGAATGACTTTTGACTGAGGGGAAAACAGTGGATCTGGATGATGAAATTAATTTGGGTGAAAGAGGGGGATGTGGGGGACGAGCACAATTTTTTTGGTAATTTTTTGAGATGGTTTAAAGGGTGGAAAAATTCGTGGATCTGGCTTCTGTCTCACAGATTTGCTGATTGGCAGACTGTAAGGGGTGGAAAGATGGCGGTGGACGGATGGGTAAATGGTGGCGGATCACCGTGCAAATTGATCTGGAGATGGGGGAGGACGTAGAGAAGAGACCCACAAAATTTGAGGTCGATCAGTTGGCTGGATTGGGCGAACCAACCTGATCTTTAACCTTATGTTCTGAAATTCGTGGATTAGGACAGTAGGCCGAAGAACGGGTTGTGGCGGCTCGTTGGCTGCTCCGATGGCGGCGGCGGCGGTGGTGGCTGGGAATCACACCCAGAGGAGAAGATAGAGTTTGGAATCACTCCAAGATTTGGGGCATCACACCTAGAATTTGCTGCAATCTCTGCTGCAAGGGAGGAAGAGAGGGAGGAGAGAGGGGCACCCTTGGGCAAGAACACAATTTCTCCAATTTTCTTCATTAATTCTCTATGAAAATAATGAAATACAAGAGTTTTATATGAAAGGGAAATGACCTTAACTATCCTCAGATCTAGGGTTAGGGAGGGGAACTAAGGGGATGGAGAATTCACATTTCTTCTCCTTGGTCAAATTAATAACAAAATATAAAAAAGGAGTAAAAGGGGGGGCTTGGTCAATGTATGCAGTATACATTTGACCACATGTTGTGGAATGGGCTGCCATGGGGTGGTATGCTACGTGGGGATGGGTTCTCCTAAAAAAAATGCCTACTTGTAATGGAGGATGTGACACATGTGGAGGTTTGAATGGGGGGCCTTAAGAGTCCTACTTGGACTTTTCCTCTTGGTCCAAGTTTGAATGATGTTCTTAGTCCAAGTCCACCATGGACTATGGACCAGCCCCTATGGGCCCTAGAAGCTAGGTGACCCAATGGGAGAGTGGGTGGTGGCCCCGCCAGGCCTATGTGGCCGTTTACAAAGATACCCATTAATTCCTAATGACTAGCCCATTGGCTCATAATTACCTTACAATTGAAACCAAATGAGTCACTGATACAAATGCAATAAAAAAAGTTAGATGCCTTGCTCCGATGTCCCATCTGTCACGCCCCGAGCTTTTTAATACAGTGGAAGGAATTCGGAACGTGAACAGCCGGCATGGTAAGCCTCTCGCAAGTAAAAAACCAGAGCGCAAGACAATCACATAAAAACAATTGCACCAGTAATTTCTCAAAACTCCAACTCTATTTCATGATAATAATCAAAAAGTACATAAGACCAATATTTTGGACAATCTTCCATCATACGACTCAAGAACTCAAAATTTACAATCTGACTAGACTAGACACTTGATAACTATGGCTTCTCTCATTCCAATAGACCTTCGCTCTGGGACCCGCTAGTTGCATACTCCGAATCCGATCCACTAGCACAACCTGAATGAAGGAAAAGTCGACACTTGAGAAATTTTGGATAATAACAGTCTCACGGGGGCCGCTTTCTGACGAAGACAGTCAGGGTAAGATCGCTAAGTAACAGTAACGGTCTCCTATAGGCCGCAATTAACCAAAGTACAGAAAATAAAATATTGATCATGTGAGTGCTTTCTAGACAATTTGAGATTTTTAGGGTACAACCAGCTCAGCATCCTAGTGGGAATCCCAGGTTCGTTGAGACTTACAGAGGCCTTGAAACATGATCCCCTAGTCCGACAGAAGGAATATCGGGCGGAGAGATTCATAAGTCCAAGAAATGTGCCTATAAGTGCAAAGTGTAGCTAATGGTCGCATACTGGAGTAAACGCCATGTACTTATAAAAAGCTATGAGATGAGAGTGAACGATTAAAACCAACGGTAAAAACCATTATATTAATACCACATGAAATATGTCCACAACATGAAAATCCTTTATTTACAAAAATATAACTTTGGCATGAAACTACAAACTTATGAAAAGTAAGGTTTAAATATGCTTACAATGAAACATGGTACTTATCATAAAATTGAACATAATAGAATTACAAATATGATACAATTAACATAAGAATTTATATTAGGTTCGGACTGGCATAAAACGATCATGAACCTGTCGTCAGAACAATAAAAATGGTCACGCGATAGACCGCATGAAAATATAGAAACGGTCTTTTAAATGACCGCTTGATTACCCTTGCGGTTCCTGACCCTTGCGGTTCCTGTAAGACCGCCTTCTATCCTTAGACAGAAGCCATTAGGTAACAAAGCTAAATACTAATCTAGGTCATGTGATGCATGAAAATGATGTAAAATATGTAGTAAAAGCATGCTAGAAGAATATTGGGCCAAGAATATGCATAGGAGAATGTGATTTAAGTAAAAATTATACCTTGTTCATTAAAGGGCTAGGCTCATGCATGCAAAATAAACTAGTTTGCGTAGTCACAATAAAACATCAAATTCTCTACGTATAATGCATGAAAACGACTAGAAGTGCTGGGCTTTTATTCCTAACTTCGAGTTTGAGCCAATCATGAGATAACCTACGTCTAGACAGAGCCCTGAACTTCAAATTTTTGGGCTAGAACTTAACGCTAATTCTTGTTTATCTTGAACTGAATCAGCAACTTCGTGGCCTTCTAACTTTTGATCCTCTTCTCCTATGACCACGAAACTTTTAGGGTAAGAAGATGATACTAAAAGAAACAAATAGTTCTAAAGAACACCTATTTAATTACCTCTTTTAGGGCGTCTATTGTGCTGATCAATCTGGCCTGGTCCCACAGTCTCCTGGGTTTCTTGTACCGAACCAGCGTCTTTGGAAGCCTTGTTCTCCCTGATGGCTTGATCTCCTAATGTGAAATTCGGAGGGAAGTTAGACCTTACTATCATGAACAAATTCTTCTAAAGAACTTACCTCTAATTCGGCCTCTTTACCTTAGTTCCACGCGAGCCAAATGTAAGGGTCGTGCAGGTAAAACTTAAGGTCTATTTATAGGGTTAACTAGGGTTTTGAGGATTTGGATGACCCTAGAGTCCTAATCAGGTCATCAATTCGATCTTAATCTATCCTAGAACCTTCTAGCTAATAGATTGCATCGATCTCCAAGGATTTGGCCTGAAGAAATTAGAGTTTTTCACGCGATCAAACTACTCACGATCGGACTCTTGATAGCGGTCCAATTAGGACCGTTTCTTGCCCCTTGCGGTCACTCGATAGACCGATTTCAATGTTGGTTGCCGAATTTTGAACTATTCAAACTCTTTTATGATTTATGCATTTAATTATCTAATAAATTGTATTTTGTCCTCTAAATTCGATAATTATATAATTTTAAACTTCTAGAAGATGGGCCAAACTTTGTGGGCTTGGTTTTAGGTCCTTTGGGCTTAATTAAAAGGGCCAGGTCCATCAATATTTATAGGGCCTTAATATTTTGCTTTAACTAAACTAAATTCATTTAAGAATCTATTTATTTCTAGAAAAATCTTAAAAAATCAAAAGAATTTTAGAAAAATTCTAAATACTTTTCATAAAATTTTGGGGTATTACACCCTTTCCCACTTAAGAGAATTTTATCCCTAAATTCAAGATATGGACTTTATGGAGAGTGTACTTACAGTTGAATAGCTCGAAAAATCTCCTGCACATGGCTTCTTTCGTCTCCCATGTAGCATATTGATCTAATCCTTTATTCCACCAAATTTTTACCATGGGAATGGTTTTATTTCGAAGTTGACGTACCTCTCGATCAATGATTTTGTAAGACTTTTTCTCGTACGTCAAATCTTTTTGAATCTCCAAATTATCATGAGAGATAATGTGGAATGGATCATAGACATATTTCTTTAACATAGAGACATGGAATACATCACAAACTCCTACTAGCTGTGGAGGCAATGCTAGACGATACGCCACTTCTCCCACTCTTTCAAGAATTTCAAAAGGGCCAATGAATCTTGGCATACGCTTGCCTTTAATACCAAACCTGCGAATACCACGACCAAGGGAAACCTTGAGAAATACATGATCTCCTACCTGAAATTCCAGGTCTCGCCTTCGGTTATCAGCATAGGACTTTTGCCTATCTTGGGCCATATTGAGTCTTTCTCTTATCACTTTTACCTTGTTGGTTGTATCTCGAACAAGATGAGGACCTAGAATTTGTCTTTCACCGGCCTCATCCCAGTATATAGGTGTACGGCAACTTCTTCCATATAATGCCTCAAATGGTGCCATTTGAATGCTAGCTTGGTAGCTATTGTTGTAGGCAAATTCCACAAGAGGTAAATGGCCGTGCCAGCTTCCACCGAAGTCTATAACACATGCCCTCAGCATATCTTCCACTACCTGATTGGTCCTTTCTATTTGTCTATCAGTTTGTGGATGAAACGCAGTGCTAAAATTCAATCGGGTTCCTAAAGAATATTGTAACCCTTTCCAGAATTGTGAAGTAAACCGCAGATCTCGATCAGAAATAATGGTGACAAGGACACCATGTAATTTAAAAATCTCTTTTATATATAAAGCAGCCAAGATATCCACAGTCCATCGACTTTTAATAGGTAGAAAAAAGGGAAAACCAATTTGAGGTTCTTCTTCAAGCGTGCTGAAGCTTTTTTCCGCTGTCGACGAGTCTTCAGTCCCTGTAAAGCCCCCGGTCGGCTATGGCCGGCGAGGAGGGGGAGCCTCCTCCTGGAGCTCCTCCTGCGTTTTCTCCGACCCTCCCGTCTGGCCCTCGTAGATCCTTTGCACAGGTACTTATTGATTCCAACAGGAAGTCGAAGGTTGCTATTCCGGTCAAGGCTCCCAGTTTTACTGATCATGGAGAGCCGGCAATCTTTTTCACGAAGGAGGATGTCCAAGCCACATTGATTCCGTTCTATTTCTCCATTGTGGCTAAATGTTCCTATGGGAGGCCTGCGATTCCGGAGATTAAGAGTTGCTTGATGCAGAGGCTTTCCATTGGGTCGGATTTTACGGTAAGCAGACTCAATTAGAGACATCTATTGTTACGGTTTGATAGTGAGACAGATTTCACGAAGTTATTGATGCAGAAAAATCTGTATATCAAAGGTTTTCTATTCAGATTCTTCCGATGGACTCAGGACTTTGATTTTAATTCCGACCCGCCCATGGTTCCGGTCTGGATTAGTTTCTCGGGTTTGCCTGTTAATTTGTACCATGAAGATTGTCTTCGTTCTATTGCCGGGAATTTTGGCAATGTCCTTCGTGTTCACGAGAGGACTTTGGTGATGATAGATACTGTAGAGGCGTTGGTGTGTGTTGAAATGGATTTAGCTGTTTCGAGGAGGGAAAGATTGTGGATAGATTTGGCGGGCTAGGGCTTTTGGCAGGCTGTTAATTATCATCATGTTCCCCATCTTTGCTCTTATTGCCATAAGCTTGGTCATGTAGAATCCAGCTGTAGAAAGAAGCTTGGTAGTAAGGGCCGCACTCCCTCTCAGCCTCTAGCTCCCTCCAAGGTACCTAAGGCTGTTTTCAGGCCCTGTAGAATGGCGCACAAAATGTTCAATAGAAGTCCTCTCAGGGGAACAGTTTCGCTATTCTTCAAGCATTGGAAGATGGCTTGGCTAAAGATGATTCAGAAATTGCAGTCAGGGAGCAGCCTAGCAGAAGTCAGCATTCGGCTGACTTGGAGTTGGGTGAGTCAGTACCAGGCTCTTCGCAGCCACTGGGAGGATTTGATCCTGGGCCTCCACAGCCTGTTGATGTGGAGCTTCCTTCAAGCCAAATTGGGATCCAATTGTTGACAGATGGACTGGGAGTACAAGAGCAGGTCCCTTCGGAGCTTCCTTCAAACCAAATTGGCGTCCAATTATCTGGTGGATTAGACGCACCAGAGCAGGTCTCGAAGGGACTTGTCCATCAGGCAATTGAGGGAATGGAAAGTAGTGTTTTTTCAATTGCTGTTTTGAAGGAACCTGTTGAAGCAGATGGTAGGTCATTGCATATTCAGTATTTAAGGGCAAATGAGACTGATGACCTTTCGGTGGTCTATGAAGCTGGCAAAGTTGTGGCTAAAAGGACTCAATTGGACAATTCTCTTATGTAGACCAGGGGCTTAGGAAGGGGAGAATTAAGCAAAGAAGGGTGTGTGATGACAAGATCTAGAGCCAGATCTGCTGAGGACCCTAGACCTTCATCTCAATGATTAGTCCCATTTTAATTTGGAACATAAGAGGAGTGGGTAATTCAGGCTCCAGGGAATGCCTTAAGAGACTAGTGCATATAAATAAGCCTATGCTGGTGGCTATCAGTGAACCAATGCTCACGGCCAATAAAGCTATGAAGCTAGGAAGTTTTATCAACTTTCCTAACAATGTTGTTAATTCCTTAAATGACGCAAAAATCTGGTTGTTCTGGCATGATAGTAGTAATTTGGAATTCATTTTCTCTTCTGCTCAGCAAGTCACTCTTGGTTTGAAGTCTGGAAATTCTTACTTAGCATATTTTTCTTTTGTTTATGCCTCCTGTGATCCTCAGCTCAGATTGGAACTTTTCAATGAGTTAAGTTCTTTTGCTACCTCTGTTTTGGTTCCTTGGGTTGTTGGTGGGGATTTCAACTGTGTTATGAGACCTTCAGAGAAAATGGGGGGGACTGCTCCAGCGTTAACTCCCATGGCCGAATTTAATGCCTTTGTTTGCTCGGCAGGTCTGTTGGATGCAGGTTTTTCAGGGACTGGCATGACTTGGACTAATAATAGAACTGGCCAAGCCAATATCAGATCAAGACTGGATAGAATTTTTATTAACAGTCACTGCCAGTCAGTAATGCCCCACCTGATTGTTAAGCATCTTCCAAGGGGTCCCTCTGACCATGCCCCCTTGTTGCTTCTTAGTGACAACCTTTCCTCTGGGCCCTCCAGGTTTATCTTCCAGAAAATGTGGACCTCCCATAGTACTTTTCAGCAAGTTGTTGCTCAGGTGTGGGATCAGGATCAAGATCATCCTAATGCAATGGTCAGATTGTCTAACAAGCTCAAGGCTGTGAAGACTGCCCTGAAGAAGTGGAACAAAGAGGTGTTTGGAGATGTCACAAAAAATGTCAGACAAGCAGAAATGGAAGTGGAGGTTAAGCAGACTGATTTTGATCTGGATCCCTCTTCTGACAATAGAAGTGCCTTAAATGCAGCCAATGCAGCCCTGCGACAGGCTCTCCACAGGGAAGAAGTCTTTTGGAACCAAAAGGCCCGTATTAACTGGATAGAGAGTGGTGACAGGAACACTGCCTTTTATCATACTATGGCTCAATGCAACAGAAGAAGAAGTCATATCAGGAGACTTAAACTGGATGAATCAGCTTCTTGGTGTGAAGATCAGGATACTCTTCGAGTGCATGGTGAAAAATACTTCAAGGACCTTTTCTCCTCTGAGGAACACACTGTAGACCCAGCTCTATTGGATTGCATTCCACAGTCAATATCTGAAGACCAGAATAATCTTCTCTATTCTATTCCAGCTGAAGAGGAAATCAGGGCAGCTGTGTGGTCTCTTAAGGGGTCCAGCTCTCCTGGCCTGGATGGTTTTTCAGGTGACTTTTACACAGCAACTTGGGAGATCATTGGTAAAGATGTAATTGCAGCAACCCAAAGCTTCTTTATGGGTTTCCCTATTCCAAGAGGTATCTCTTCCTCTATTATTGCACTTGTTCCTAAAGTGCAGAAGCGTAAATCCTTTAGTGATTTCCGTCCTATTAGTCTATGCAATTTCTCTTACGAAATTATATCCAATATCATCTCCAAGCGGCTGGCACCTATTCTTCCCAACATCATCTCAAAGGAACAAGGGGCTTTTGTTAAGGGCCGGTTCATCTTGGACAACATTGCTTTGGCTAGGCAAATGATGATGGATATTGATAGGAAGGTAAGGGGTCATAATGTTATTTTCAAGTTAGATATGGCCAAGGCCTATGACAGAATGGAATGGGATCTTATACTTGCTATCTTGAAGAAATTTGGCTTTAGCAACAGATTTACCTCCCTGATTGGTATGATTCTCTCAAATTGTTGGTTTTCTGTCAACTTCAATGGATCTATGGCAGGATTTTTCAAGTCTAGTAGAGGGATACGGCAAGGTGATCCTCTTGCCCCCTACCTATTTATTCTAGCCTCGGAGGTCCTTAGCAGAGGTCTTACTGACTTCTTCCAGTCAGGAACTTTGAAAGGCTTTAATGGTCCTAGGAATGTGGTCCCTGTCTCTCATCTCCTCTATGCTGATGATATCTTCATCTTTTTAAATGGTAGCAAACAGAATATCAGTAGGTTCCAGCAGTTCATTACAAGATATGAAAAGAGTTCTGGTCAAAAAGTTAACTCTGGAAAAAGTGGTTTTACTGTCTCTGGGAAAGCCCCATCTGAATTAAGGCAGTCCATCCACTCCATGACAGGTTTTCAGTTTCATGCTGGTTTCAATTATCTTGGAATTCCCATAAAGAAAGGAAGATATATCTGCTCTGATTTTAAGTTCATTATGGACAAAGTCCAAAAGAAATTGGAGGGTTGGCAGTCCAAATTCCTATCTCAGGCTGGGAGAGCCATCCTTATTAATTCAGTCCTTCGTAGTATGCCTGTCTATCTGGCCTCGGCCTGTTTCCTGCCCAAAGCTATTGTCAAAGCTATTGATAGCATCTGCGTCAATTTTTTCTAGCAGGGTTCTGAAGGCCAGAGGCGTCGGCACTGGGTGGCCTGGCAATACATTCTGAAGCCTCGGAATGAAGGAGGCCTGTCCATCAGGGACCTGCAGCAGGTCCAGATTGCACTGGCCATCAAGAACTTGTGGAATATAATTCATGGCTCCTCTCTGTGGTCCTCTTATGCCCGTAGTAGATTCATCAAAACTAATCTCTTTGACTATTCAAAGGCTTTCCCTGCAGGAATGCCAGATAACATTTTTTAGAAGGCGAAGGATATTATCTTATATAACTCAAGGTGCCTCATTGGAGATGGGAAGGGAGTTAACTTTTGGAAGGATAACTGGACAGGTCAAGGTCCACTTATCAGTACAGTGCAGCAGGCTGCCGACACTAGTAGAATTCTGAACTGGCCCAATATTACTGTCAGGGAGGTTATGATAGACCCCCATCATGAAGCAAGGAATTTGATTCATACCAGCCTTCCCAATATCCAGCTAAGAGACGAGGATGACTCCTGTGTATGGACAGCTACAGCAGGAGGGCTCTTTACTGTTAAATCAGTAAGCAAGCTGCTGAGGTCATCGGGTAGATCTAGAAGCCCTTGGGCCAAGCTTTGGCACCCCAGCCTAGCCCCAAGGGCTGCTAATTTCTTTTGGAAGCTGCTCCACCGTGCAGTGCCTGTGGATAGCAGGGTGGCAGAATGTGGTATCTCTATGGTCTCTAAATGCAGCTGTTGTGCCCAACCTAAACAAGAGGATCTCAATCACCTTTTTATCAAAGGGGATTTGGCTGCAGAACTTTGGGCATGGGTCAGGCCTCTTATAAGCTCCAAGATTCACCTTAATGAGCAGATCACCATCCGATGCTGGAATGTTCTGGCAGGAACCAGGTTAGTCTCAGCCACTAGCTATGTTGGAATGTATGCTGTGATACAACTGATGTGGGAAATTTGGAAAGCTAGATGCTCAGCCAGATATGATAATATCAACCCATCAGTGAGGTCTATCAAGGGGAAAATCAGTGAAGCCATCTCCTTCTCCATGGATAAAATCTCTTTCCCGACAGCCTTATCTAAACTGCAGAGAAACCAGCTGGCTCAATTTCAATTTTTTCCTAAGTGTGTACAGAAAATGCCAGTTATTGTCGGGTGCAAGCTATCTCTAACTAAGGTCACTCTGAATGTAGATGGGGCTTCAAAGGGCAACTCGGGATTGTGTGGTGGAGGAGGATGTTTTCGGGACCCAGCAGGTAATTTACTAGTTGGCTTTGCTTTTCACTATGGCCATGGATGAAGTCTATTGGCTGAGGCCAGGGCCTTGCATGATGGTTTATCCATAGCATTGACTAGTGGCCTTCAAGTGGAGGTTGTTTTTAGTGACTGTGCAGTGCTAGTTGATGCAGTCCGGAAAAAGGTGGCTCCAAGTTGGATTATCCTTCCTTGGTGGAAGGACATTCTTGATCTAATATTCAAATGTGGCTGCTCAGTGCAGCATATTTTTAGGGAGGGCAACCAAGTAGCAGATGCTCTAGCCTCCCATGCCTGTGCCAACCACAATAACACCATTTTTTCTCGGGTCAGTGAGCTTCCTAGGGTGGCCAGGGGAGCTTTGAGGGTGGATAAAGCGGGTATTCCTGCTATACGGCATTGAAATAATTTCCTATTGGGTTAATAGTTTTCTTTTCATTTCATGGCTGTTCTACAGATAGACAGGGGTATGCCCCGTTTAAATTGTATTCGTTCAAAATATCAATAAAAATTTCTTGGCCACAGAGTTAGTCTGGGGAAGTGAGAACATTGTCCCCTGCTGGGGGATGGTGCACTTGACTGGCTCCTGACTCTGTTGGCTGGTGCTTATTGAAAAAATAGGTAGAAAATGAGCCGATTTTGTTAGACGGTCTATGATCACCCATATCCCATCATGTCCACCTCTTGACTTAGGCAGTCCCATGATAAAATCCATTCCTATACTTTCCCATTTCCATTCTGGAATTTTCAAGGGATGTAGTTTTCCAGTAGGCTTTTGATGTCTGTCTTAACTCGTTGACAAGTAAGGCAACGTGACACATAGTCTGCTATCTCTCTCTTCATATTGGGCCATCAATATATTTTTTAAGGTCTTGATACATCTTGGTAGCACCAGGGTGAACAGTATATTTAGATTTGTGAGCTTCTTCTAAGATCATCTTCTTAGTATCAGCGTGATCCGAAATACAAATACGACCTCAAAATAATAACATTCCATCCTTTGTAATAGAGAAATCCGGTCGTTGCTCCCTATCAGCCTTAATCTCCAATAATACTGGGTCATTCTCTTGTAACTTGACTAGATCTTTAATCAATGTAGGTTGTGTCCGGATATTGGCTATAAAGCAATCTTCTTTCTTCATATCAACATCTAAATTCAACTAAGCAAATTTTGAAATAAGAGTAGTCATACCTTTCAGACTTGATGGCTTTCCTACTAGTTTTCTATTGAGCACATCAGTTACAGCATTCGCCTTGCCTGGATGATATTGAATATCGAAATCAAAGTCCTTGAGATACTCCAGCCATCGCCTTTGCCTCATATTCAACTCCTTTTGAGAAAGGAGATATTTTAGGCTCTTGTGATCTGAATATATAGTAAATTTCTCCCCATAAAGATAATGACGCCAAATCATCAAGGCGAATATGACCGCATCCATCTCCAGATCATGAACATGATAATTCTCCTCATGCCGCTTCAATTGTCTTGAAGCGTAGCAAATCTGATGCGGGACGGATGACAACCGGGCTAAGACGTACGACGGGCTCGATGTGCGGCCAGCACTAACACGCTAAAGGCAAGCCGGGCGGCTGACCACCGTGGCGTTCTCCGGGTGGAGACGTCTCTCAACAGCAACTCACTCTAGCCCGACGATCGTCCCATGCGAGGGAAACGTGGGGATCGCAACGGTTAAGGAACCACCGTCGCCTAGGGGTATCCAGTTTGGGCTCGGTACTCGACTGGAGCTATGGAACGGGCGCTCACAACTCACACTCGCGGTGATTTGCAGCTAGCTAACGGCCCTAATCTCACAAATGCAGCATGATAGACAATATACTAAATCAGCAAGTGAGAAAGGAATCGAAGCGCGTACCTCCACGCCTAGGCGTGGGGAAGAATTCCCGGCCGACTCCGAACAACCCCAATACACACGATTGTTACAATTACAATTCCAGAACTTAATACCCACTCCACGCAGGGAGGTATAGGGTTACAATGGCCAAAATTTGGGGTTTCTAGAACCTGGGTTGACGGGCTACACTCGCAGGAGGCGAGGGACGCGTGCCGGATCCGCTCGGGTACGTCGACGGGAAGCCGACCCGGTTCTGCCCGCGCTGGTCACCCTGCGCAGCAAAATTGCGGAGGCCGGTACGGCCAGATCCGATGCCCGATCGAAGCGCCGTTTATTGGAGAACGACGGCGACTGGATGTAGTTCGTCCACTCCGAAGGGTGTGAGCAGATCCTTTCAGATCTGGGTGCAGCAGCGACTTGATTCAGCTTCTGGAAAATTAATTGATGGAAAATTAATTTCTGATGTCAGATCGAGGCGCCGTTTGTGGGAGATCATTGCCGACATCCAGAGGAAGATGTAGTTCAAAAGGCTCGCTCAGATCTCGACCGGAAGAGGCGGGGTAGGCTCTGGAAGTTGACTCTGGATCTGAGCCGGATCTGCTCAGGTCAGCTTGCGCGATCCCACGAGAATCGCCGCCACGAACAGCACGTGTCTCGGATCGAGACGAGACAAGTGGCAATGCGAAGAGGACTCAAAATACTTTGAACACTCCAAGAATCAGCTCCAGAAAACTTGAGAGGCGATCTGGAGAAATTAATAAGCAGGAAACTTCAGATCTGGGCAGCTGGTTGGGGCAGATCCACGCGCTGTCACGAGAAAAATCACCACCGGCGATCCCAAACTCCGATCGATGCGAAACCATCTCTCAATTCTTCCTAACGCGTAGAAGTATCAAGGATAATTTTTGTGGAAGTAGATGGTATGGGGATGGGGGAGATACGGGGGCAAGTCACACGCCCTACTTCTGTCCCGTCACAGGACTGAACAAGGGCTTCACACCCAAGAAGGAAAGGAAGAGAGTCACACTCTTCATGCAAACTTCACTCAAAAAAACTTCATTAACTTCTAATCAAACACTATACATGCCCTTATATAGAGTTTAGCAAGGGGGAGGGGCTGAATGGTTCGAAGGAACCAAGGGGAGGGGGAGAGGGGTGCGCCCCCTTGACATTGATGGGAGAGAGGGGGGGACAAGGTGCCATAAACTCACCTAACTTTGAAATTATAGTAAAAGGGGGGTAGGTGGCAGCCATTTCCCCTTGACCAGCAGTCATTCTAATGTCCCATGTGGTAAATGGAGAATAGAAGAAAAGAAAACAAAATTTATAGCCTAATACAACAAAATAGGGGGCGCCCCCCTTCTTGGGCCTTGAATGGGCCAAGTTTGGCCTTGGTCTTCCTTAAGCCTATTAAGCCAATATGGAACCAATATGGCTTAAGGCCATTCTAATCTAGATAGCCCAAGAATGAAGGAAGCCCAATTGGGCCTTTCATGGCTAATGGATCCATCATAATGGTCCAATGCCATTCCTTCTTAAGGCATTCTAAGGGGCTTTAACCAAAATGACCATTTAAGGGCCTTACAAGCAGCCCAATATGAAAACACAACTATAAAGACCATTACAAGATCATTACAAGCCCAATTTTCATGCCAAATATATCCAAATTGAAGCCAAATTATCCCCATTTGAACTGGAAGCCGATGTAGTCCAATTGGTGCTCCGCGTGTGGTACCGTCGGTTCGCCGACGCGTGCTATTCGCTCGCTCCGGTGTCCGCACCAAAATCACCCTGTCATTTTGCATGAGTACGCACCCTAGGCCAATGCCGGATGCATCAATATAAACTTCAAATCTGTCACCTTCAACAGGCAATGTTAGTACAGGTGCCGTAGTGAGATGTTCCTTAAGAACCAAGAAATTCTCTTTACATTCCTTTGTCCACTCGAAAGGATTTTCCTTCCTAGTGAGTCTTGTTAAAGGAGCGGCGATATGGGATGAATCTTTGATAAATCACCTATAGTAACCCGCCAGGCCAATGAAACTCTGAACTTCAGATACGATGTTCTGTTGGCTCCAGTTCCTAACAGCTTCAACTTTAGAAGTATCCACTGCAATGCATCCTCTAGAAATAATGTGGCCAAGAAAAGAAACCTCCTTAAGTCAAAATTCACATTTGTTCAACTTAGTATAGAGTTGGTGTTCTCGTAAGGTTCGCAAAGCAACCCTTAGATGTTCCTCGTGTTCCTCCTTTGTCTTAGAGTAGATAAGGATATCATCAATGAAAATGACCACAAATTGGTCAAGATAAGGCCAGAACACATTGTTCATTAGTTGCATAAATATTGCTGGGACATTAATTAACCCGAACGGCATTACCATAAATTCATAGTGCCCATATCTACTCCAGAAAGCAGTCTTGTATATGTCTTCATCTCTGATCCTGAGCTGATGATAACCTGACCTGAGGTCTATTTTGGAGAAATATTCCGCTCCTGAAATTTGATCAAAGAGCTCATCGATACGCGGCAACAGATATTTGTTCTTGATAGTGAGCTAATTTAGTCGCCGGTAGTCGATGCATAGCCTGAGAGATCCATCCTTCTTCTTGACAAATAAAACTGGCGCATCCCAAGGGGATGTGCTAGGTCGAATGAAGCCCTTGTCTAATAACTCCTGAAGTTGTTTCTCCAATTCCTTAAGTTCTGTAGGGGACATCCTGTAGGGAGCTATTGAGACAGGTGTTACTCCGGGAATGAGTTCAATAGAGAAGTTTACTTCCATTTTAGGTGGTAAACTGGGTAAATCCGATGGAAACACATCGGGAAACTCATTTACAATGGGGATATCTTTTAAGGTGATTTCCTTGGACTCGGTAATGATTACGGTGGCAAGAAAGGCTTCACATCCTTGTGAAATGAGTTTGCAAGCGTGAAGAGATGAAATAATGGTAGGATGTTTCCGATACTTGATACCAAGGAAGGAAAATCGCAGAAGACCTGGTTTCCGGAAAGAGATTATCCTATTACGGCAACTTATATAGGCGTCATGGTCTACAAGCCAATATACACCTAGGATAGCATCATAGCCTTCCATATCAAGGCATACTAGGTTTGCCGGAAGATTTTGACCTTCTACAATTATCTCACTATCGGGGTAATAAGTTGTAAGTTTAGTTCCAGGATCTAAGGGTGTAGTAATAGCTAGGTCCGATGGTAGAGGAACTGATGAAACTGGTAAGGTTTTTGCAAAGGTAGTAGAGATAAAGGAATGAGAAGCACCAGTATCAAATAACACGAATGTAGGATAAGAATAGATGTGAATGGCACCTTCCATCAGCCCATCATCCTTGGACGCTTCTTCATCATCTAGAATAGCGTTAAGACGAGCCTGTCGCTTTCGTCCACTGCTGGAAGACTGATCCTTCATGAGGGGGCAATCCAGCATGCGGTGCTCCCGGCTGCCACATCACAAACAAGCGTCGAGATGCTTCTAGCATTCCTCGGTTGCATGGTCAAATTTCTCACAGAATGTGCAAGCCACCATGACTTGCTTGTCTTCCTCCTTTACATTTTTGTTCTTGTGGTAGCCACTACCACTCCCGTTCCGGGATCTCTTTTTGTTTTCCCGAGAGTTGTAAGTGATACTAAATTTTTCCTCACTTCTTCCTCCCCGATCAGACTTTCGGCTTGGCTCCTCCCCTTTACCTTTGAGCTTCTCGACCTTCTCCAAGGTCCTTTCACATAAGTGTGCCCGTTGGACCATCTCTGGATAGGTCCGAATATTTTGCGAGCCAAGTTGTGGAATGAAAATGGGTCGCAACCCATCCATGAAATGATTAGCCTTCAGAAGATATGTGCTCACTAAATGTTGAGCATAAGGTGCTAGGCGAGAGAATTGTAACTCATACTCTACCCCAAGCTTTTAATACAGCGGAAGGAATATCGGGAATGTGAACAGCCAGCATGGTAAGCCTCTTGCAAGCAAGAAATCAGAGCGCAAGATAATCACACAAAAGTAATTGCACAAGTAATTTTTCTCAAAATTTTAACTTTATTTCTTAACCATAATCAATTTACACAAGATCACTACTTGACAACTTTCATCACTACAACTTAAGAAAAATCAAAATCACAATATGACTAGACTAGACACTTTTGATCATCTAAGGGTTCTCTTATCTTGAAAACCTTCATTCACTCTCGGACCCGCTGCTAACATAATCCGAATCCGATTCACAAGAACTTCCTGAAATAGACAAGAAAATATGTATGAGCACACTAGTCTAGTAGGTATCTTTGCATCAACATGAAGATAATATTTAAGTGATTACTGTTTTAGCGCTAGAATCTAGGAAGAATGAGAATGCGGTAAATCATTCGTCATAACCAAAACATCCAAGAATAGAAGATCATGATATGCGTATCTGAGCAAGTAGATGTGAGCGAGTATAGACCATGAACAAGCAAGATTATCATGTAGATGAAAAGTTGGCCTTTCATGAACAAGAATGTACGAACATGTACCTAGAAAGTACTTTACACAACCTTGTAAAGGCTCTGCATTAACAAGTATGTAAATTTCATAACGAGCCTCGTGAATTTTACTCATTTATAAGAAAAAGTACTCCCAGCGCAATGCAACGCCAGTATCATCGTACCCCATGGTTTATAGTACATTTCCGACCATTGGCCATGGGGGCTAGCATGGAGCCCTTGGACACAATCCGTGTCCGATCTTTCATCTTCAAGTTATAAATTCAGCTACTTTCACGAGATATAACAATAATTTCGGCCAATAATTCAATTCCAAATAACAAGTTTCATGACTATGTAACCAAGGTATAGAACGTACCAAAACTAACATGAGATATCAAAGAATAATTAGAAGAATATTATACTACGGCATCATAACAGTACATTCCTTAAGTTAATTATCTTAATATTGACTTGTTAAACATGTGTTGAGACTCCAGATAATCTGAAAACCATCTAGGAACTCAAGAAAACCAACCCCAAAGGTCAAACCTCGGGTTAGATAGGTTCAGAGATAAAGCGGTCGTTTACTAGACCATTTTATGAAGAAAGCGGTCAGAGTCTAGACCGTTTCATGGATAGAGTCGACACATGAAAAAGAAGTGTCGACTCAGGAAAACTCTCTGGAGCTTTGCGGTCTAGTGAATGGCCGCATGGTACCCTTTAGAGGTCTAGTGAAGGGCCGCTACCAGAATATGGCAGTCAACCAGAGGGCCGGTAAGGTCCAGAACACATTAATCACCGGTAAAGTGCTTTCTAGATAATTGGTTTCAATGGTACAACCAGCTCGGCGTCCTAGTGGGAATCCCAGGCTTGCGGAGTCTTACAGAGGCCTTGAAACAAGATCACCTAGTCCGGTGGAAGGAATATCCAACGGAGAGGATCACAAGTCTAAGATTGTGTGCTTATAAGTGCAAAGTGTGACTAATGGACACATACCGGAGTATATGCCATGTACTTAAGAAAATGACTCAAAGATGAGAAAGGATCGTGATAAAACGGCGATCAAGTTAAATCTAGACAAGTCATGAACCATGTGAAATGTAATTGTAAAAGTATATGGTTTTGACATGAATTTAGCATAAGTTTAAAATAAGTCCTAAGTGCATAAAGAACATGAAATGTGCTTGAATGATCAATAATATACCCAAGTGTATGAAAATAACACTTAATACAGGAATAAAACCTAATTAACTAGGCTTAGCATATGATAATTACGGCTAATCCACATTATGTTTTGGGTTAACACAATACAGCCTCAGAAACTCAAGCGGCCACTTTAGGACCGTTTGATAGGGCCTAGCGGTCTATCGTTAGAGCGCAAGGATACTCAAGCGGTCTCAGGATGACCGTTTCTTCCTGTCTACTGAAAACAATAATAAAACTAAAATATATACTAAGCTAAGGCCATTAGATGTATAGTAAAACATGACAATAGATAAATATGGCCTAATAACACCATATTAAGACATGGAGATGCATGGGTTAAATAAAATAAGCTGAAATGATCATTTTTTTTTCACTTAAAGGTAAGGTTCATGCATGCTATGTAATCCTAGATGCACAGTCAAGATAAAACATCAAATACTTCGTGTAGAAAACATGAAATTGACTGCAAGAAGAGGGCTTTTATTCCTAACATTGAGTTTAAGCCATTCATGAGATAACCTACCCTTGATCTGGGCTTTAGACATTGAATTTAGTGCTAAAAGTAGACCCTAGTTTCTACTCGTTCAGAACCAAACTAGCAACTTCGTGGCCTTCTAGCTTCTGATCCTCTTCACCAGTGACCACGAAACTTGGAAGGTAAGAAGAGGGTACTAACAGGAACAAATAACTCTAAAGAACCTCTATATAATTACCTCATTTAGGGCTTCTAACTTGCTGTTCAATCTGGCCCGGTCACACAGGTTCCTAGGTTGCTTGTACCGAACCAGCGACTTTAGATGCCTCTAACTCCTCCTGGGCTTGATCTCCTAGAATGAAATTTTAAGGCCGGTTAGACTTTAGTATTATAAATAAAATATTCTACAGAACCTACCTCAGTAAACGCTTCCTTACCTTACTTCCACGCGAGCCAAACGTAAGGGTCGCTCAGGTTGAACCTTAGGTCTATTTATAGGGTTAGCTAGGGTTTTGAGGATTAGAACGAACCTAGAGTCCAAATTAGGAGTAGAGTTAATCCTTAAAGCGTTCTAGAGAGTCATCCATGCCAGGTAGCTTCGATCTAAAGTGATTAGGTCGTCCAAGTTCCAAGCTTTTCACGTTTTCTTCTTTTCACGGAACTGGGGTTGCCTAGCGGTCTAGCTAGGACCGTTTTCAATCCCCAAGCGGTCGCCCGATAGATCGTTTGTGGCTTTGGGCACTGAGTTTGAAACATTTCAAACTCTTGGTCATATATCCGTTGATTTATTGAATAATTAGTATATTTATCCCCTAAATTCTATAAATATCCCATTTTAGGTTTCTAGAATGTGGGCCAAACCTTGTGGGCTTGGTTTTGGGCCATATTGGTCTTATTTAAAGGCTAGGTTAATTAATAAATATTAAGCCTTATTAGTTGGTCTTAAAATAATCCATTTATCTCTAGAAAATATTAATAAATTCTAGAAAATTCTAAAATAAAATTCTGAGGTATTACACCCTCCCACACTTAAGAGAATTTGGTCTCCAATTTCTAATACATAGGCTTTTAAGGGAGTGTGTACTGACAATCAAATAGATCGGGAAACCTCTTGCGCATGACTTCCTCCGTCTCCCATGTTGCTTCATGTGGGCAAGATTTGGTCCACTGGACTTTGACCATGGAAATGGTTTTATTCCGAAGTTGACGTACCTCTTGTTCAATTATTTTGATTGGCTTCAGCTCATACGTCAAATCCTTTTAGATTTTCAGATTAACATAAGTGATAACGTGGAATGGATCATAGACATATTTCTTCAACATAGAGATGTGGAATACATCATGAACTCCTACCAACTGTGGAGGTAATGCTAGACGATAAGCCACCTCTCCTACTCTTTCAAGAATTTTAAAAGGGCCTATGAATCTTGGTGTAAGCTTGTCTTTGATGCCGAACCTTCAAATACCTCTACCCGGAGAGATCTTAAGAAATACATGATCACCTACTTGGAATTCCAGGTCACGCATTCGACTATCAGCATATGATTTTTGTCTATCTTGGGCTACCTTGAGTCTCTCTCGTATCACTTCCACCATGTCGGTTGTATCTCGAACCAGATCTGGGCCTAGAATTTGTCTTCCCCCGACCTCGTCCCAACATATAGGTGTACGGAAACTTCTGCCATATAATGCCTCAAATGGTGCCATTTGAATGCTAGCTTGGTAGCTATTGTTATAGGCAAATTCCACTAAAGGTAAATGATCGTGCCAGCTTCCACCAAAGTCTATAACACATGCTCTTAACCTATCGTCCACCACTTGATTGGTCCTTTCGGTTTGTCCATCAGTTTGTGGATGAAATGCGGTGCTAAAATTCAATCGGGTCCCCAAAGAATGTTGCAGACCCTTCCCGAATTGTGAAGTAAATCAAGGATCTCGATCGGAAATAATAGTGACAGGGACACCATGTAATTTAACAATCTCTTTATGTATAAGGCATCCAAGATATCCACAGACCATCGGCTTTTAATAGGTAGAAAATGAGCCGATTTTGTTAGACGGTCTATGATCACCCATATTCTATCATGTCCACCTCTCGATTTAGGTAGTTGATGGGAATCGACGCCGAGCATGTACTTTTCTTTTACATTTATATCCTTTTAGTTTGTGTTTATATCCTTGGGAAAGTATGTACGCAAATGTAAGGCTTTATAAGCCAATGAGTCATTCCCATGGATTGTGTGGATTTTTATACAATTATGCAGTAGGTCCAGCTGAGGGGCCCTTAGCCCTTTCCCATTGGTCCATGTCACCTTGTGGGGCTGGTCAACCTTCCTAGGTGGACATCTAGAAGGGTGGGTTGGTCATATGGACACATGGGGTTAAATGGGTCAAGATTCCATGGTTGGCCACCTACCCCATTCAACCTTCTACCCTTGGTCAAGGGGGCGCCCCTCTCCTCTTATTAGTTTATTATTTTGTGTGTGTTGATGGCATGCAATCCAGACCATCCATCTCACATCCCTAGATGTAAGGGTGGAGGTTGGATTTGGTTGGAAGCATATAAAACCATGTATTTTCATGTGAAAATTAGTGAAAATTCAAAAAATTGTTGGAATCCTTGGAGCTTGTTGCCCCCCCTTCCTCTCCCCCTGGTTTCCTCTCCTCAAACCTCCAGTTATAGGGTGTATCAATCTTCTATCTCCCCCTCTCAACCTCTGATCTTCATCTGTGCCGCCGCCGCCGCCGTTCGTGCCGCCTTCGAGCCGCCGCGGAGCCGTCTTCAAGTTTATGTCCTGCTGGATAGAGGTGTAGTTCGTGAATTCTTACTGCCAGCCACGAGCTCAGATGGATTTGAAATTTTGAGAGTGTGTTCTTGCCGTGAATCCCCACCTCCATATAAATTTTCACGTCCAAACTCCTCCATTTAGTAATTTTTCATTTTTGTTCATTTTGCATTCCCAGATCTATTTTGTCTCTGTCTACAGTGACAACAGCTCTGAGTTTCCCATCTCCGACAACTTTCTTGAATTTTTCAAACCCTCCCAATTTTACTGGGCGTTCTGTCCATTCTCCCCTACATCCACCATTTTTCCTGATTTTTGATCTGCCCTCTATCTATTTTCCAAAATTTGTGTTCTATCTCTGCTACAGTGCCTTTAGTCAGATTCCAGATCTGACCCACTGTTAGTGAAAAAATCCTATCAATTCGTAGCCACATCCAAAGTTGTCCAAACTAGTTTTTCCGTCTTCCTAGCTTAATTTCCTACACCTTTGATGAAGACCTCAAGAGTTGAATCGGACATCTACCTTGCGGTCAATGACGGTTCTCAGAGGACAGCCCTGCAGATCTGAGAGTTAAGCCACTGTACAACAGCAAACTTCAAAATTTGCCAATTGGAAGTGCAGGATTTTTTATTTTTCTGTAATCACAGAGAGTTGAAGTTCTTCGAAGCAGCTTTCTAACGGTGCCAGTTTCGTTGCATTCCGACGTCGGGGTTGATCGCAGCGTCTGTTCTCGCCGGAGCGCGCGCCGGAAAATAGAACCGGTAGATCCGTGGCCGGTCATTCCGACCGGTGCCGAACGGAGCCGCCTGGCCTCCGGCCGGCGAATCAGCGTGCCGCCAGCCCAGGGAACACTTCCACAAGTGTCCCCACCACAGTGGTGACACCGGGTCCGGCACGGTCCCTCCGGACAGCACGTGGGCCCCACCGTCACGTGTTCGGGTGCTGCCGAATCAACGCGAGAAGCCGCCCGTCAACCCGAATTCGGTCCTCCCGGACCCCATTGTGTAGCCCTTTACCTCCCTGCGTGGAGTGGGCAGCGATTTGTATTGCTGTAATCTTGTGTATTATTGTTCCGGGAGTACGAGTTTCGGCCGGGTGCGTCGTCCCCACGCCGAGCGCGTGGAGGTATCGTCCTCGCTCCTTACTTGGCATTTTGCTTAATTTCATATATGCTTGTTTATGCCGCTGCTAGAGAGCATGATAGGGTAATTAGCTCGCTTTCTATTTATATCACCGCTGCTGCGAGAGAGAGCGTTACCGTCCCGTGACCCGATCCGGGCACGAAAGAGAGAGCCGACCACCCTAGCTCACTGCCGGTTTCTCAACCGCGCACGTCCGACGCTTCCCTCGTTAAGGGACGATCGTGAGCTTGTCGTGTCCGTGGTCCCGTCCCGCATCAATTTGGTATCAGAGCGAGTTGAGTCTAGGGTGTCCAAAGCAAAAAAAAAGAGTGTCATTTAAGTCTAAGTGTCTAAGTCGGTCTTAGGAGTTGCATTTGCATACCATTAGTCGGTATATAAAAAGGTGTTGTCTGAACGTTAGGCTACGCCTATCGGGAAGGTCGCACACTTGCGCGAGTGATCTTCGGATCGATTAACTCCGCCCCGTATCGAGTCTTGGTTTACGTCTAGGGTCCTTAGTGTGCATGCATTCCAAACTTGCATAGTCGGTCTAGTGTCTTGTCACCGTGTGTATGCATGTCCATGTCCGCTACCCATGGCCATTCCCCAAGACCATACATCCGAGTGGTCAACCTTTGTGGCCAAAGTTAATGTCCTCATGGACTGAGCCCTTGGTTTTACCCCTCTCACTATGAAAGTCGCTCTACCCAATGGTTCCACAACGGAACTCCATTTCACCGATAGGGAGTCAGATAATTGGGTTTCTCTTGACATCGTGGAGTCTCTCTCCAAGACAGGCGAGATTGTCTGGAATGGTGATTTTGCTTGTGTTGAGTTCTATAAGAGGATCGGCTCCATTCTTTACACCGATGGTGCATGGTGCAGGATCGGCACACTTGCTGGTCCATGCATCATTTTAGGGCAAACGTGGTTAGGAGAAAGAAAGGCTAATCTTGACTGGGGCGAAAGGACTTGCACCTTATACCCACCTTACCTACCTGGCAAGATCATCCTTAAGGATAGGGCTCAATCGAGCACCCTTGTCTTTCCCGCCACCCAACCCCAGTGGCCCACTCCACCTTCAGATTCATGCTTGCCACCTCTCCTGGAGCCCACCCCTCTAGCCACCCATCATGGGAGCCACCCTCCCTTCGAGGAGCCACATTTAGAGGATGTCCATCCCGAGCCACCCGTGTTTCTTACGGGTATGCTATACATAGCCGAGCCACTTCTTAGTTGGCTCAAGGATGGCTTGGTCTCACGTCCTTACCCTTCTATGGACCCCATCTTACCTATAGTGCCCGTCAACTCCTTCCACACTACCTTTCGGTCTAGTCACCATATTGATACATTGGATGACCTTATTATGGGATTAGACACGCAATGGAAGTTGACGCACCTACTGGCCCGAGGCTTTGACCAACCCGCTAGTCTTAGCTTCACCCATCTGGCCTTCGGGTCCATTACCTCCGAGTGCACCATGGGGTGTATCACCACGGAGATTCTTCTATTCCTCCCGATGCCGGCCGAGTCCGACTTCGTTCCCTTTTGCCCAAGGGAGGAATCCTATTTTCTACACATGTCCGTCGTCCCACCGATCATAATGTATGACGGTGACTATGAATTCCAAACTTGGGACCATGTCATGTTGGAACCCACTTCATGGGGTCACACCTTCTTCGACCCTTTTGACCCCTTCACTAGTGAACCTTTTGAGTTTTCATACTCACTACCCTTCTTCCGCGGAGTTCACTATCCCATCTTTTCCACTCGGGCCAAGCAAACTCCACATAGCCATAGGTCCGAACCATTATTCGGGGGTAAGGAAGACTTTGGTTTCCCCGATCCCTCTAAACCACCCGCACCTCCCGGACTTCCCGCATCCAAGCCCAATGTCCATGATTGGTGCATCGTAGTATGTCTAGGAGTTCCCCATGACGTCAACCTCCAGTTACGTCAAATGCATGCATGGCACACATTCGGGTGTCCTGGTCCGCCGTCACCCATGTACGGGTCGGACTAACATTAGGTATGTCTAGGGTCATATATGAGTCGGTGTGTTTTCATTGTGTGGTTTGTCTTGTCTGGTTTGTTTGCATGGTTTGTGTGTAGTTTTGAAAGTCTGCATGTGTCTTGTGCAAGCTCGTTGTCGTTCTCTTATGAGTAAGAGGCGAGTGGACTCGCTCGATGAGTATGGGATCGGTTCTATAGCTACACCCGGATCTAGTCACCTACAGGGACTCAGTGGTGATTCCTAGTGAGTCTTCGAGCTGCTTCCTTCCCTTTTGAGAGTGCCCCACCCGGAGTGTCCACCTTTAGCCCATAGCAGTTCACGCATATCGAGTATATATGGAATGAGTAGGTGACGATCACTTGGAGTGGAGTGTACCCGCGTTACTTGGCACGGTGACGGATCCACCGGAGTACTCGAGCATCCCTACCCCTACTCGACGGGGTCGAGTTCCTCCCACCCGGGGAGAGTTGATGGGAATCGATGCCGAGCATGTACTTTTCTTTTGCATTTATGTCCTTTTAGTTTGTGTTTATATCCTTGGGAAAGTATGTATGCAAATGTAAGGCTTTATAAGCCAATGAGTCATTCCCATGGATTGTGTGGGTTTTTATACAATTATGCAGTAGGTCCAGCTGGGGAGCCCTCAGCCCTTTCCCATTGGTCCATGTCACCTTGTGGGGCTGGTCAACCTTCCTAGGTGGACATCTAGAAGGGTGGGCTGGTCATATGGACACATGGGGTTAAATGGGTCAAGATTCCATGGTTGGCCACCTACCCCATTCAACCTTCTACCCTTGGTCAAGGGGGCGCCCCTCTCCCCTTATTAGTTTATTATTTTTTGTGTGTTGATGGCATGCAATCCAGACCATCCATCTCACATCCCTAGATTTAAGGGTGGAGGTTGGATTTGGTTGGAAGCATATAAAACCATGTATTTTCATGTGAAAATTAGTGAAAATTCAGAAAATTGTTGGAATCCTTGGAGCTTGGTGCGCCCCCTTCCTCTCCCCCTAGTTTCCTCTTCTCAAACCTCCAGTTCTAGAGTGTATCAATCTTCTATCTCCTCCTCTCAACCTCTGATCTTCATCTGTGCCGCCGCCGTCGCCGTTCGTGCCGCCTTCGAGCCGCCGCGGAGCCGTCTTCAAGTTTATGTCCTGCTGGATAGAGGTGTAGTTCGTGAATTCTTGCTGCCAGCCACGAGCTCAGATGGATTTAAAATTTTTAGGGTGTGTTCTTGCCTTGCATCCCCACCTCCACCTAAATTTTCACATCCAAACGCCTCCATTTAGTAATTTTCCATTTTCATTCATTTGGCATTCCCAGATCTGTTTTGTCTCTGTCTACAGTGACAACAGCTCTGCGTTTCCCATCTCCGACCACCTTTTTGAATTTTCCAAACCCTCCCAAGTTTATTGGGAGTTCTGTCCATCATCCCCTACATCCACCATTTTTCCTGATTTTTGATCTGCCCTCTATCCATTTTTCAAAATTCGTGTTCTATCTCTGCTACAGTGCCTTTAGTCAGATTCCAGATCCGACCCACTGTTAGTGAAAAAATCCTATAAATTCGTAGCCACATCCAAACTTGTCTAAACTAGTTTTTCCATCTTCCTAGCTCAATTTCCTACACCTTTGATGAAGACCTCAAGAGCTGAATCGGACATCTACCCTGCAGTCAATGACAGTTCTCAGAGGACAACCCTGTAGATCTGAGAGTTAAGACACTGTACAACAGCAACCTTCAAAATTCGCCAATTAGAAGTGAAGGCTTTGTTATTTTTCTATAATCATAGAGAGTTGAAGCCCTTCGAAGCATCTTTCCAGCAGCGCCAGTTTCGTCGCATTGCGACGTCGGGGCTAATCGCAGCGTCCGTTCTCGCCGGAGCGCGCGTCGGAAAACAGAACCGGCAGATCCGTGGCCGGTCATTCCGACCGGTGCCGAACGGAGCCGCCTGGCCTCCGGCCGGCGAACCAGCGTGTCGCCAGCCCAGGGAACACTTCCACAAGTGTCCCCACCACAGTGGTGACACCGGGTCCCTCACGGTCCCTCTGGACAGCACGTGGGCCCCACCGTCACGTGTTCTGGTGCTGCCGAATCAACGCGAGAAGCCGCCCGTCAACCCGAATTTGGTCCTCTCGGACCCCATTGTGTAGCCCTTTACCTCCCTGCGTGGAGTGGGCAGTGATTTGTATTGCTGTAATCTTGTGTATTATTGTTCCGGGAGTACGAGTTTCAGCCGGGTCCGTCGTCCCCACGCCGAGCGCGTGGAGGTATCGTCCTCGCTCCTTACTTGGCATTTTGCTTAATTTCATATATGCTTGTTTATGCCGCTGCTAGAGAGCATGATAGGGTAATTAGCTCGCTTTCTATTTATATCACCGCTGCTGCGAGAGAGAGCGTTACCGTCCCGTGACCCGATCCGGGCACGAAAGAGAGAGCCGACCACCCTAGCTCACTGCCGGTTTCTCAACCGCGCACGTCCGACGCTTCCCTCGTTAAGGGACGATCGCGAGCTTGTCGTGTCCGTGGTCCCGTCTCGCATCAGTAGTCCCATGATAAAGTCCATCCCTATACTCTCCCACTTCCATTCTGGAATTTCCAAGAGATGTAGTTTTCCAGCGGGCCTTTAATGTTCTGCCTTAATCTGTTGACAAGTGAGGCAACGTGACACATAGTCCGCTACTTCTCTTTTCATATTGGGCCACCAATAATTCCTTTTGAGGTCTTGATACATCTTGGTAGCACCAGGGTGAATGGTATACTTAGATTTATGAGTTTCTTCTAGAATCATCCTCTTAGTATCCACATGATCTAGTATACAAACTCATCCCCTGAATAACAATCTTACATTATTTGAAATAGAGAAATCCGGCCGTTGTTCCATATTGGTTTTGATCTCCAATAACATAGGGTCATTATCCTGGAGTTTGATTAGATCTTCTATTAATATGGGTTGCGTCCGGATATTGACTATAAAGCAATCCTCTTTCTTCTTCATACCAACATCTACATTCAACTTAGCAAATTTAGAAATAAGATTGGTCATACCTTTCATGAGACTTGACAGCTTTCCCATCGGTTTTCGGCTGAGTGCATCGGCAATAGCATTTTCCTTGCCAGGATGATATTGGATGGCAAAATCAAAGTCCTTGAGATATTCCAGCCATCGTCTTTGCCTCATATTCAATTCCTTTTGAGAAAAGAGATACTTCAAGCTCTTGTGATCTGAATATACAGTAAATTTCTCCCCATACAGATAATGTCGTCAAATCTTCAAAGCGAATATGACAGCAGCCAGTTCCAGATCATGAACATGATAATTTTCCTTATGTCGCTTTAACTGTCTTGAAGTATAGCAAATTACCTTGCTATTCTACCTAAGTACACAACCTAGACCAACACCAGATGTATCAGTATAAACTTCAAATCTGCCACCTTCTACGGGCAATGCCAGTATAGGTGCCGTTGTGAGATGCTCTTTAAGAGCCAAGAAATTTTCTTCACATTCCTTTGTCCACTCGAAAGGAATTTCTTTCCTAGTGAATTTTGTTAAAGGCGTAGAGATTTTGGAAAAATCTTTGATGAGTCGCTAATAATAACCAGCCAGGCCAATGAAACTTCGAACTTCAGATACAATGTTTGGTCGGCTCCAGTTCTTAACAGCTTCAACCTTAGAAGGATCTACTGTAATGCCTTCTTTAGAAATGATATGGCCAAGGAAAGAGACCTCCTTAAGCCAAAATTCACATTTATTTAACTTGCATAAAGTTGGTGTTCCTGCAAGGTTTGCAATGCAATCCTTAGATGTTCCTTGTGTTCCCCCTTTATCTTTGAATAGATGAGGATATCATCAATGAAGACGACTACAAATTGGTCAAGATAAGGCCTGAACACATTATTCATCAGTTGCATGAATGCAACAGGTGCATTAGTTAAACCGAACGGCATAACCACAAATTCATATTGTCCATATCGGCTTCGGAAAGACGTCTTGTGAATGTCTTCATCCTTGACCCTCAGTTGATGATAGCCTGACCTGAGATCGATCTTGGAGAAGTACTCCATGCCAGAAAGTTGGTCAAACAGCTCATCAAACTACCGGTAGTCAATGCATAATCTGAGGGAACCGTCCTTCTTCTTGATAAATAAGACTGGCGCACCCCAAGGGGATGTGCTAGGTCGTATGAAGCCTTTTTCTAGCAGTTCCTGAAGTTGCTTCTTTAGTTCCTTCAATTCCATAGGGGACATCCGGTAAGAAGCTATTGTCACTGGTGCTGCTCCCGGTGTGAGTTCGATGGTGAAGTTAACCTCCCTTTCGGGCGATAAGCCAGGTAACTCGGAAGGGAAAACATCAAGAAACTCCTTAACTACGGGGATTTCTTCTATCTGAATTTCCTTAGACTCAGTAACTACTACGGAGGCAAGGAAAGCTTCACATCCTTGCGAGATGAGTTTGCAAGCGTGAAGAGAAGAAGTAAGAGAGGGATGGTTCCGATATTTGATACTAAGAAAGGAAAATCGTGGAAGACCTGGTTTTCGAAAGGAAATTATCCTACTACGACAGTTTATATAGGCGTCGTGATCTACAAGCTAGTCAACTCCTAATATGGCATCATAACCTTCCATATCAAGGCATACGAGATTCGTAGGAAGATTATGCCCTTCTACAGTGATTTCACTTTTAGGGAAATAAGTTTTCAATTTTGTACCCGACCCTAAAGGAGTGACTATGGTTAAATCCAATGGTAAAGAAATAGATGAAATAGGCAATGTTTTTGCGAAGGAACTAGCAATAAAGGAATGAGTAGCACCAGTATCGAATAACACAAACGCAGGATGGGAATAAATATGAATTGTACCTTCAATGAGCTCCCCTTCTTTGGTTGGTTCATCCTCCAATACGACATTCAGTCTAGCTTGCTGCTTTCATCCACCATTGCTCCTAGTAGATGATTGCTCTTTCATCAGAGGACAGTCAGGCATGCTGTGCTCTCGACTTCTTCCACATCGCAGACATGCACCTAGGCGGTTCCAACATTCTTTGGTAGAATGACCGAATTTCTCGTAAAATGAGCAAAAGCAGTTATGAGAGCCTTTTCTTCTTCTTTAATCTTCTTGTTCTTGCCATTGCTACTCCCGTTACTATTATGAAATCTCTTCTTGTTATCCCGGGAGTTGTAGGTGATGCTGAATTTTTCTTCTTTTCTTCCTCACCGATCAGATTTTCGGCTCGACTCCTCTCCTTTGCCTTTGAGTTTATCGACCTTCTCCAAGGTCCGTTCACATAAGTGTGCCTGTTGGACCATCTCGGTGTAGGTCCAGATATTTTGTGGGCCAAGTTGCTATATGTAGATGGGTCACAGCCCATCCATGAAGCGATTGGCCTTTAGTAGATCAGTGCTTACTAAATGTCGAGCATATGGTGCCAAGCGAGAAAATTGGAGTTCATATTCTGCTATCGTCATCATGTCTTGACGTAGCGATGCAAATTTTGCCGCCTTCCTCTCCTTGACATGCTCGGAGAAGTATTTGGCTTGAAAGAGAGTGAGAAATCCTTCCCAAATGTGTGGAGCATTTGGAGGCAGTGCTGGAACAAACTTCCACCAAGTACGGGCGTCTTTGTTAAGCTAGAATGTGGCAAGATGAACCTTTTCTTGACTGGTGCATTGCATGACGTCAAATATCCGGTTCATCTCATCGATCCAGTTCTATGCTTCGTCTGGGTTAGAAGATCTAGAGAATCGTGGAGGATTTAAACTCCAAAAATTGCTGTGCAAGCTACCCGCGCCAGCCCTTGCACCAGCTTGGGCCACAGTCTGCAGGGCTTGGGTAAGACCCACAATAGTTTGCTGCATTTCGTCCCAATTCACACGATGAGCCATCGAGAATCAAGGTACCTGAGAACATGGACATTTTAGTTATTTAGAATCGGGAAGATTTATCTTAAGATAATTTTTATATAACTATCTCACCCCGTGTTCTACCTAATTCTCACATGGGTTCGGAATTCTTCCCTAATTCATAGGTATGGGTCCTTAACCTTGGACTTAACCTATATCATGACATTTTCCAAGGACTTTCTTAGGCCTAGGCTCTGATACCACTTTAACTGTCACGCCCCAAGCTTTTAATACAGCGGAAGGAATATCGGGAACGTGAATAGCCGGCATGGTAAGCCTCTTGCAAGCAAGAAATCAGAGCGCAAGACAATCACACAAAAGTAATTGCACAAGTAATTTTTCTCAAATTTCCAACTTTATTTCTTAACCATAATCAATTTACACAAGATCACTACTTGACAACTTTCATCACTACGACTTAAGAAAAATCCAAATTTCAATATGACTAGACTAGACACTTTTGATCATCTAAGGGTTCTCTCATCTTGAAAACCTTCATTCACTCTCGGACCCGCTGCTAGCATAATCCAAATCCGATTCACTAGAACTTCCTGAAATAGACAAGAAAATAGGTATGAGCACACTAGCCTAGTAGGTATCTTCGCATCAACATGAAGATAATATTTAAGTGATTAATGTTTTAGCGCTAGAATCAAGGAAGAATGAGAATGCGGTAAATCATTCATCATAACCAAAACATCCAAGAATAGAAGATCATGATATGTATATCTGAGCAAGTATATGTGAGCGAGTATAGACCATGAACAAGCAAGATTATCATGTAGATGTAAAGTTGGCCTTTCATGAACAAGAATGTACGAGCATGTAACTAGAAAGTACTTTACACAACCTTGTAAAGGCTATGCATTAACAAGCATGTAAATTTCATAACGAGCCTCATCATTTTCACTCATTTATAAGAGAAATTACTCCCAGTGCAATGCAACGCCAATATCATCATACGCCATGGTTTATAGCACGTTTCCGACCATCGACCGTGGCGGCTAGCATGGAGCCCTTGGACACAATCTGTGCCCGATCTTACATCTTCAAGTTATAAATCCAGGTACTTTCACTAGATATAACAATAATTTCGGCCAATAATTAAATTCAAAATAACAAGTTTCATGACTAAGTAACCAAGGTATAGAACGTACCAAAACTGACATGAGATATCAATGAAAAATTAGAAGAATTTTATACTCCGGCGGCATTCCAGTAGCATAACAGTACATTCCTTAAGTTAAATATCTTAATATTGACTTGTTAAACATGTGTTGAGATTCCAGATAATCTGAAAACCATCTAGGAACTCAAGAAAACCAACCCCAAAGGTCAAACCTCGGGTTAGATAGGTTCAGAGATAAAGCGGTCGTTTACTGGACCATTTTATGAAGAAAGCGGTCAGAGTCTAGACCGTTTCATGGATAGAGTCGACACATGAAAAAGAAGTGTCGACGCAGGAAAACTCTCTGGAGCTTTACGGTCTAGTGAATGGCCGCATGGTACCCTTTAGTGGTCTAGTGAAGGGCCGCTACCAGAATATGGCAGTCAACCAGAGGACCGGTAAGGTCCAGAACACATAAAACACCGGTAAAGTGCTTTCTAGATAATTGGTTTCAATGGTACAACCAGCTCGGCGTCCTAGTGGGAATCCCATGCTCGCGGAGTATTACAGAGACCTTGAAACAAGATCACCTAGTCCGGTGGAAGGAATATCCAACGGAGAGGATCACAAGTCTAAGATTGTGTGCTTATAAATGCAAAGTGTGACTAATGGTCACATACCGGAGTATATGCCATGTACTTAAGAAAATGACTCACAGATGAGAAAGGATCGTGATAAAATGACGATCAAGTTAAAACTAGACAAGTCATGAACCATGTGAAATGTAATTGTAAAAGTATATGGTTTTGGCATGAATTTAGCATAAGTTTAAAATAAGTCTCAAGTGCATAAAGAACATGAAATCTGCTAGAATGATCAATAATATACCCAAGTATATGAAAACAACACTTAATACAGGAATAAACCCTAATTAACTAGGCTTAGCATATGATAATTAGGGCTAATCCGTATTATGTTTCGGGTTAATACAATACAACCTTAGAAACTCAAGCAGTCACTTTAGGACCGTTTGATAGGGCCTAGCGGTCTATCTTCAGACCGCAAGGATACTCAGGCGGTCTCAGGAAGACCGTTTCTTCCTGTCTACTAAAAACAGTAATAAAAATGAAATATATATTAAGCTAAGGCCATTAGATGCATAGTGAAACATGACAATAGATAAATATGGCCTAATAACACCATATTAAGACATGGAGATGCATGGGTTAAATAAAATAAACTGAAATGATCATTTTTTTTCACTTAAAGGTAAGGTACATGCATGCTATGTAATTCTAGATGCACAGTCAAGATAAAACATCAAATACTTCGTGTAGAAAACATGAAATTGACTGCAAGAAGAGGGCTTTTATTGCTAACATTGAGTTTAAGCCATTCATGAGATAACCTACCCTTGATCTGGGCTTTAGACTTTGAATTTAGTGCTGGAAGTAGACCCTAGTTTCTGCTCGTTCAGAACCAAACCAGCAACTTTGTGGCCTTCTAGCTTATGATCCTCTTCACCAGTGACCACGAAACTTGGAGGGTAAGAAAAGGGTACTAACAGGAACAAATAACTCGAAAGAACCCCCATATAATCACCTCATTTAGGGCTTCTAACTTGATGTTCAATCTGGCCCAGTCGCACAGGTTCCTGGGTTGCTTGTACTGAACCAGCGACTTTGGATGCCTCTAACTCCTCGTGGGCTTGATCTCCTAGAACGAAATTTTGAGGCCGGTTAGACCTTAGTATTATAAACAAAATATTCTACATAATCTACCTCAGTAAACACTTCCTTACCTCAGTTGCACGCGAGCCAAACGTAAGGGTTGCTCAGGTTGAACCTTAGGTCTATTTATAGGGTTAGCTAGGATTTTGAGGATTAGAACGAACTTAGAGTCCAAATTAGGAGTAGAGTTAATCCTTAAAGCATTCTAGAGAGTCATCCATGCCAGGTAGCTTCTATCTAAAGTGATTAGGTCATCCAAGTTCCAAACTTTTCACGTTTTCTTATTTTCACGGAACTGGGGTTGCCTAGCGGTCTAGCTAGGACCGTTTTCAATTCCCAAGCGCTCGCCCGATAGACCATTTGTGACTTTGGGCGCCGAGTTTGAAACATTTCAAACTCTTGGTCATATATCTGTTGATTTATCCAATAATTAGTATATTTATCCCTTAAATTTCATAAATATCCTATTTTAGGTTTCTAGAATGTCGGCCAAACCTTGTGGGCTTGGTTTTGGGCCATCTTGGTCTTATTTAAAGGCTAGGTTAATTAATAAATATTGGGCCTTATTATTTGGTCTTAAATGAATCCATTTATCTCTAGAAAATCTTAATAAATTCTAGAAAATTCTAAAATAAAATTCTGGGGTATTACAACCATCATCATGCCTTGATGCAATGAAGCGAACTCTGCCACCTTCCTCTCCTTAACATGTTCGGAGAAGTATTTGGCTCGAAAGTGCATGAGAAATCCTTTACAAGTGTATGGTGCGTCTACAGGCGGTGCCTGAACAAACTTCCACCACGTGCGTGCGTCGTTGTTAAGTTGGAACGTGGCAAGATGAACCCTCTCTTGGTCGGCACATTGCATGACTTCGAATATGCGGTTCATTTCATCATTCCAATTCTCAGCTTCATCTGGGTTGGAGGAACCATTAAATCGTGGAGGATTTAAACTCCGGAAGTTGTGGTGTAGATCATCAGCACCCGCCCTCGCGCCAGCTTGAGCCATATTCTGAAGTGCCTGGGTAAGACCCACAATAATTTGTTGCATTCCACCCCAATCAACACGGTGAGCCATTGTAAGAATAATGTACTGGAGAAAAAGGAATGATTTGTTAATTCTAATGGAATTAGTGGGGTTAATCTGAGAGATAATATGTAATTACTATCTCATCCCGGGTTCTACCCAATTCCTCTCTTGGGTGGAAAATTCTTTTCCTTATTTTATAGGTTTGGGTCCTTAAAACTGGGACTTAGCCTATGACGTGAGTAAGTCCTAAGACTTAGGCTCTGATACCACTCTAACTGTCACGCCCCGAGCTTTTTAATACAGCGAAAGGAAATTTGGAACGTGAACAGTCGGCATGGTAAGCCTCTCACAAGCAAGAAATCAGAGTGCAAGATAATCACATAAAAGTAATTGCACCAGTAATTTCTCAAAATTCTAACTTTATTTCATGATAATAATCAAAAAGTACATAAGACCAATATTTTGGACAATCTTCCATCATACGACCCAAGAACTCAAAAATTACAATCTAACTAGACTAGACACTTGATAACTAGGGCTTCTCTCATTCCAATAGACCTTCAATCGCTCTGGGACTCGCTACTTACATACTCTGAATCCGATCCACTAGCATTTCCTGAAAAGATAAGAGAATAGGTATGAGCACACATGCCCAGTAGGTATCTTCGTATCAACATGAAGGTAATATTTAAGTGATTAATGCTTTAGATCTAGAATTAAGACAATATGAGAATGCGATAAATCATACGTCATAACCAAAATAACCAAGAATATAGAGTCATGAGATAACTGAACAAATAGACATAACTGAGCAAGATTTAATCATGTAGACATACATTTGGCTTTTCAAGAACAAGAAAGTATGAGCATGTATCGAGAAAGTATTTACACAACCTTGTAAAGGCTATGTACTAGAAAGTCATTAACAAGCATGTAATTTCCATTTGAGCCTCGTGGTTCTTCACTCGTCTATAAAAAAAGTACTCCCGGTGCAATGCGACGCCAATATTCATCGTACCCCAAGATTTTCAGCACGTTTCCGGCCATCGACCGTGGGAGCTAGTGTCGAGCCCTTGGACACAGTCCGTGTCCCCTCTTGCATCTTCAAGTTACAGATCTAGCTAATTCCACAAGATAACAATAATTTCGGCCAATAATCTCAATTTCAAATACTAGGTTTCATGATCATGTAACCAAGGTATAGAACACTCGAAAAATGATATAAGATTCCAAAGAAGAATTAACAGAATGTTATGCTACGACGGCATTTCGGCAACATAAAAGTACATTAATTAAGTTCCATAGTTTAACATTAACTTGTTACACATAGGTTTGGAATCCAGATAATCCTAAGATCATCCAAGAACAAAATTTTAGACAACCCCTAGATCAAACCTCGGGTTATGAACCTAATAGAAAGAAACGGTCATTTAATGGGCCATTTCATCATAAAAACGGTCGCAATCAGGCCGCAAAATCAATGCTAACGGTCCAGTGAAGGCCGCATTTAAACTGTGTCAACCAAATGAAGGGAAAGTCGACACTTAAGGAATTTTGGATAATAACAATCTCAAGGGGGCCACTTTCTGACGAAGACGGTCAGGGTAAGACCGCTAAGTAACAGTAATGGTCTCTTATAGGCCGTAATTAACCAGAGTATAGAAAATAAAACATCGATCACGTGAGTGCTTTCTAGATAATTTGGGCTTTTAAGGGTACAACCAGCTCATCATCCTAGTGGGAATCCCAGGCTCGCGGAGACTTACATAGGCCTTGAAACATGATCCCCTAGTCCGACAGAAGGAATATCCGGTGGAGAGGTTCATAAGTCCAAGAAATGTGCCTATAAGTGCAAAGTGTAGCTAATGGTCACATACCGGAGTAAACGCCATGTACTTATGAAAGACTATGAGATGAGAGTGAACGATTAAAACCAATGGTAAAAACCATTATATTAACACCACATGAAATATATCCACAACGTGGAAATCCTTTATTTAGAAAAATATAACTTTGGCATGAAACTACAAACTTGTGAAAAGTAAGGTTTAAACATGCTTACAATGAAACATGGTACTTATCAGAAAATTGAACATAATAGAATTACAAATATGATGCAATTAACACAAGAATTTATATTAGGTTCGGATTGTCATAAAATGGTCATGAACCTGACGTCAGAACAAGAAAAACGGTCACGCGATAGACTGCATGAAAATATAGAAACTGTCTTTTAAATGACCGCTTGATTACCCTTGCGGTTCCTGTAAGACCACCTTCTGTCCTTAGACAAAAGCCATTAGGTAACAAAGCTAAATACTAATCTAGGTCATGTGATGCATGAAAATGATGTAAAATATGTAGTAAAAGCATGCTAGAAGAATATTGGGCCAAGAATATGCATAGGAGAATGTGATTTCAGGAAAAAGTATACCTTGTTCATTAAAGGGCTAGGCTCATGCATGCAAAATAAACTAATTTACGTAGTCAGAATAAAACATCAAATTCTCTACGTATAATGCATGAAAACGACTATAAGTAGAGGGCTTTTATTCCTAACTTCGAGTTTGAGCAATTCATGAGATAACCTACCTCTAGACAGAGCCCTGAACTTTGAATTTTTGGGCTGGAACTTAACCCTAATTCCTGTTTGTCCTGAACTGAATCTGTAACTTCGTGGCCTTCTAACTTTTGATCCTCTTCTCCTATGATGATGAAACTTTGAGGGTAAGAAGATGGTACTAAAAGGAACAAATAGTTTTAAAGAACCCCTATTTAATTTCCTCATTTAGGGCGTCTACTGTGCTGATCAATCTGGCCCGATCGCACAGTCTCCTGGGTTTCTTGTACCGAACCAGCGTCTTTGGAAGCCTTGTTCTCCCTGATGGCTTGATCTCCTAATGTGAAATTCGGAGGGAAGTTAGAACTTACTATCATGAACAAATTCTTCTAAAGAACTTACCTCTAATTCGACCTCTTTACCTTAGTTCCATGTGAGCCAAATGTAAGGGTCGCGTAGGTAAAACTTAAGGTCTATTTATAGGTTTAGCTAGGGTTTTGAGGATTTGGACAACCCTAGAGTCCTAATTAGGTCATCAATTCGATCTTAATCTATCCTACAACCTTCTAGCTAATAGATTACATCGATCTCCAAGGATTTGGCTTGAAGAAATTGGAGTTTTTCACGCGATCAAACTGCTCGTGATCGGACTCTTGATAGCGGTCCAGTTGGGACTCAAGATGACCTCCAACAGCAACTAACGGGCAATCAGCCTTAGCTACATCAACCTCACCATTGAGCTACATCGACCTCACCAACTCCAGCAGCAGTCTGACTGGTAAACCTTACAAGGATGCGTCGACCCCACTCTCTCAGGGCGTCGACGCAAGGGCTTTCCAAAAAGCATTGTAAACGCTATTCACAATGGATGCGTCGATGCACCATCCATCCTGCGTCAACGCCACCAAGGCCAGCTCGCCAGTAGAATCAAGATTCCATGAAGCTGCATCTACGCAATAACCTTGATGCGTTGACACACCAGAAGCCTCTCAAGCCAAAAAATCATTTAAACCTGCAACATTTCATAAAATCATCCATAGGCGAAAGAATAGCGAGGCAAACTCCCAAAACTCGTATTTCAAGGTCTGAAAAGAAGCTCCTAGGATACAGAACTGTCCTCTTCATCATGAGGCTTCAGTACAATCTTTTGGGAGAAGCTTTTTGTCAGGTACTAGATTTAGGAAAGGTTAGTTTTCATGGTACCATACTTTTTGGTCACAACCAATCAAATTGCAATCTTTGGAAAAACCTGGTAGAAGATTAGATCTGAAAAGTCTGTGCCCTTGCTCTGCTATATGCTGGACCAATCATAGACCACCAGGGAAAAAGGTATTTGGTCAAAGAACCTCATTGTTTATTCTTACCAATCAAATAATGGTCTAGAAGATTCCAAGCCAATGGGAAGCCTCCATAGCATGTATCAAGATCTGCAGAATTGTTCCAAGAATATGAACGGCTCAGATTGCACTCTTCAAAGATCAAAGGTGCAGATTCAAACTTCATCCTATAAATATAAACCCTTTGCCATCTTGGAAGGGTTGGCCGAGCAATGCATTAAGGAGAGATGCTATTAGCTCATCCCCAAGAGAAAATGAGAAAAAGAGAAAGAGAAGAGATGAAGAAAAGTGTGAGCAGCCCTGAGCCTTCATGAGAAATATCTGAGAAGAAAAAGAGAGAGAGAAGAGAGGAAGAAAAGTGAGAAGGCCCCAACTCTTGTCTAGCCCAGTCTAGAGGTGAGAAGGAGAAGATGAGAGCGGAAGAGCAGAAGCCCAGTCCTGCAGAAATAGCTTCATGGCTTTGTCTGAAGCAACATTTGTCGCGTGTTCCACCCGTCGGATCACCATCCCCATTTTTTCTCTTTTTCTGCCGCCGGTTCATGGTCTTTGTTTTTGCCTCCGGATCATCTTTCATGCTGGCCGCCGGATCATGGGCACACCCCATGACTGTGCCGCCGGATCAGGGAGTATACCCCACTCGTTTTGCCACCGAATCAATAGGCCACACTGGCCACCGGATCAGAAGTGCATCCCTGCCCTGTGCCGTCGGATCAGGGACTTCCCCCCATATGAAGGCCGTCGTATCGCCTGTTTGCCCCATTTCTTGGATTTTAGTCTATGTTTAACCTATCCCGATACTGACAGGGATTTTCTAAGTCCCTCTAGCATGACCCCTGGTCAGTGAGAAGAGTACAGATAGATTAGTGGCATATGCAGCTACTTAATTCCGTCTGTTTCCAATTTGTTCTGGTTTCCTGATCACCACTCCATGAGTTAACAATAAAGCGCCTCACCGGCGAACAGTGCCCCGACATATTCAAGACCTACTGACCCATGGTTATACCGACACTCTCCTAAGTCTCAATGTATATGCCATGACGTCAAGATGGGTCGATACGGTCGGTAGGATGTCTGATAAACCCTTGGGTGACACGGGTCTCTTGGTAGGCGAGTGCTCAGAGATCTACCACCCGCTATGGGGTCCGAGCTATCGCTCTGGCATGCCCATCTTTTACGGAGTTTGTCTCACTTTACTATGGATGGATCTCCTATACATCTCCCCCAACATGTTCTAGGGCAGGGGGAGATGTTGTTGAAATTTACCCAGCATTCCGTGGCTTTTCCGTTTATTTTCCTTTCCTTCCTTTCTTAGGTCCATGGCCGCCCTTGCATGTGTAAAGAAATAAATAAATAAGATAATAAATAATAATGATAAAAATGAGAGATATAATAATGGCAATAAACACAATAGTTGAATGACCAATAGTAATAACAAAATCAATCAGGGCATACCGGCATATACGCATGTGCGGGTATACATATCTATCTTATTGTGTGCCTGCATGTCAGAACTCTTCGGTATATGAAATTGTGATTTGCAGAAGGTCGGAATAAGTCGTGATAGAAGCTGTCACTAAGCGCGAGGTGGTCTCCGGATCTAAAGTTCTCTGCCCCGTGCCGAAGGTTGACTCAATAAAATAAAATAAAATACCATTACGTTGTGTGCTTGTGTGTGCACTTAGGTCCCACTTTGTACGTCAAACACTCCTCGACTCATGTCTTTATTTATCTATGTTTATCGGAGGCTCTTTATCTCGGTGATTAATCAAGGGTTGTCCTTCCTCTAGAAGGGCGTAATTACATTAATAGCCTTTATGGTATGGCAGACTCTAGGTCCCGACACGATCATCCACCCTCGTTTGATAAGTCAGATAGAGCGCACAATAAACTTATCATAGTTGTGACTGGCACACCTATGCAATAAATAAATAAATAAATATCAAATAAAAAAATAAATCCCTTCCCACAAACATCAAGAATAGAAACCTCCTCAGATCAATACCTGCCCTCTCTCGCTGTGCAGGGTCCTGACAATAAATCACCCGAGCTCTCTCAGTCATCCTATCTAAGAACTTCCCTAGTGACTCTCCAAGCCTCTGGCGTGCCTCTGCCAACCCCAAAACATCCATGAGCTTAGCTCGGTAAATCAGTCGGCAATCCTTGGGGCCAGTGGCAGCCATGTCCATGTCGAAGAGCCTCCGAGCTAGATCCCCATAATGTGGATAGGTCACCCCGCTCACCACCTCCCCGTCTACCCACAAACCTGTAATCCTCGCCACATCCTCTAGGGTCGGCACCATGTGCCCACAGGGCATCAAGAAAGTACGGCTCTCCCTATCCCATCTCTCCCTCAGGACCTGGATCAGGTCCGGCCTGATTAGCTCGATGCTCAAGAAAGGCCCGAACCCCATGGCCTCCACTGTCTCCTTTTGGAAGTATGACAACCCCCGATAGGCCGCCAGTACCAAGACCCACGAAATCCTGGTCCTCATCACTCCCTGCAAATAAAGACATCAAAGGAAGAAGAAACATGTTAGTAACCAGATAATTGCTAAGCAAAACACACAAAAAATAAACAAAAAACAAAAAAAGGCTTTCTGTTTGACTTAGCGGTGACACAGTCAATGCAAATTAATTGGCGTCAATTGGGTAGGACGCTAATTCTCTATAACAAATGGATATTTTTGAGCTTCTGTTAAAAAAAAAAAGAACTGCGTCAGCCGCACTTGATGCTAATTCTTTTAATCGATTGATTTCCACCCCCAAAAAAAACTACGTCGGCCGCACTGGACGCCAATTCTTTTAATCTGCATTAATTTTTAAATTTATTTTTTCAAAAATAATAATAATAAATAAAAAATAAAAAAAATTCATGTTGATTACAGTCAACGCCAATTCCCTCCGTGATTATTTAAAATAAAAAAATAGGAATCCACATCGACTGTAGTTGACGCCAATTCCCACAGAAGGCCCTTCTTCTCCCCCGTTCCTAGAACAAAAATTAAAAAAAATGCTAAAAAAAATTTGCAGGGGACCAGGATCGATTGCGTACCTTGCTTGGTACGGGGGCCATGTTTCCCCCACGAAGAGGGTGATGGAGGCGCCTTCCTCGTCTCACTTCTTCTTCTTCTTCACATGCTTCTTCTTCTCCTTATGAAAGCTCATCGGCCTGGTCCGCCGGTGCCCCTGCCGCTACCGGAGGGGCTTCCTCCTCTTCGCTGTGGTGGTCCTCTTCTTCTTCTATGAGAACCACAGCTGACACCATTATGCGCCGCCGCTTCACAGCACTGGAGCCGCTTGTAGAGGCCATGAGAAATAGGAGTTGAGAGATGAGGGAGTTGAGAGGTGGCGAAGGAGAAGGGAGAGGGGAGGTCACCAGTCGCCGGAGGTGTTATAGAGAAAATGTGAATGAAAAGAAAGTGGGAAGGAGACAAGAGAAGGAAAGGTTTAAGAGGATTAAGATGGTTTAAATTCGAAGAGAATTCGCGTCAAGGTTCCTGATGCAAATTGTTAAAGTCGCGACCGTGTAAAAAGATGCCAATTTTAGAATTCGAGTCGATGAGGCAGACGCCAATTTTGGAATTTAATTCTTTTGTTAGAAATAATAATTAAAATGGCGTCTTTGAAGTTGATGCGGATTAAAGAAGTCGCGCCTTCTGGGTTGGACATGAATTTTCACAGAACTCTTTTTAGAGGAACAAGATCATGGAACTTTGGAGAAATCATTGTCTTAGAAATACTGAAAAGGCTCAATTGAGGAATAAGTGTCTTAATAATTGGAAAACACTCATTTACATTGATTTTGGAGCCACTTTGGGTCTCAAATTCCTAAGTGCCATTACATACTTTTTCCATTGATCTTGATCTTCCTCAATCCGCTCCGCAGGCCGTCGGAAGTTGTTAATCCACCATAAAGCTTTAATGGTCTTGGTCTCTTCTTCATGGCTGTTCGTGCCCAATTCTCTCTTCTTGATAGGCAGAAGATGAGACACTTTTTCGAATGCATGACGAGGGAGGCCAAGTTGAGAAAGGCATCGATGCGCATTGTAAAGGATGAACTCGGTCGCTCTGATCAGTCGGAGCTCCACCCCAGAGGAGAAAGCTAGTGCGGAGGTCTTGAGATAGGAGGGCCTCCGGTGCGCAAGTGAACATATTTTGGGCCATGGATTTGAAGTGTTCACGCCACTCCACCTGCTTCTTAAGTTTTGGTGCACAGTTGGTCACCTTCTCACTTAGCCCCACTGTGCTGATCATGTAGTAGAGAGGACTCTTGTGGAATATCCTTGAGGTGCTTTGAGCCACCTCGCATGGATCAAACTTGAAGTGGAGGTCCACTCAACTAGAGAAGAGAAGCATTGACCCGTGGAGAGGTCTCCCCATACTAGCCAAGGTGAGCCCACTATAGAGGTAGGGTAGAACCACCGGGCTTATTCTCTTACCTTCCCATATTTTGCATATCACGCTCAATTGTTCTTCTTCAAGGAAATCATCTGCTAAAGAGAAGAGGAGCGCTCCCGCTATGCATATCACGAACACCTTCATAAGCTCTTTTAAGTCTTCCTCTTTGTCTTGCTCCAACGCCTTGATAGTCCACGCCGCAAGCTTCCTCAAGTTGATTCCTTTAGAAGCGCGGATTTGTTCGATCATCTTTTGGCTCGCTACGAGGCTCGCCAATACTTCTTGAGAGCTTGTTCTTTTTGGCATCTCCGCCATGCTATCTTCCTTGCCTTGCTTCAACCTTTTGAGTCTTAAAAGAATTTTCACTTCTTCTAGGAGTATAGTGGCCTCAAAGGTAGAGAAGAGGAAGGCGTGGGTTTGAGGATGCCATATCTCTATGAGGGCACCCATAGCGGCCCAATCTAGGTAGATTTCATGATAATGTTTGGCATGGGTGACTAGGCCTAAAAGATGCCATTTAGAAAGGATGGACCTCATATCGAGGGTGATTTTGGAGGTGAGAAGGGTAAGCCAAGGTATTTTAGAAAATCTCCTAGGGTTGGGAATGAGTGGATAATCCTAAAATAAAAGAAAGGAGAAAATAACAACATAAGGTAAGAATCTGCTAGAAATTGAATTGAAAAAGGTAAAAAAGAAAGAAAATCAACACTAACAAGCTTGGTCATAATCCTCCTACTCACATGACCTTCAATTTCAGGTATTCATTGAAAACCAAACTTATTTCTCTTCATAGGGCACTGAATTAGACTCTCCATCTTAAGTCTTGATGAATGCACTGTTTCTTCCTTGTTCTTCTTTGCTTTGAACCTCTTTCTTCCTCTTTGGAGCCTTGAGATCAATTGTTTGATCCAAGGAGGGGTCAAGGAGGTGCTATGAGAGTTCAAATTTGAGCATGACATGGCATCAAAGATCATGATCCGAGCAAGAAATCGAACGTTGTGATCGGAGTAAATTCACGTCCAGGGCAGTAGACACGAATTCTTTTAATTAGCGTCAATATGGAAGATGCAAATGTTTAAATTTCTGCCTTTGTACAAAGACGTGGATTCTTGCAATATTCGCTGCATTTTAATTCCTATATGAATTGTGATATTTTGTTCAAAAATGTTGGACTAACATCTTTGAGCGCAGGAAAATTGAGCTTTATGCAGGTTGTGAAGGCGCTCCGAAATTCTTCCACGGTGACATCTCTTCCCTATCTTCTCCTCTATGCATTTTACTATATATTATTTATATTATTAGAGCATATCAAGGACCTTATGGCTTTGATGAACCTGGAATTTGAGTTCCCCTTCAACAAAAATAGTGATAATTCCAGGGGAGTCTTGGTCGCACGGATAGGCCGTTGAGTTGTCCAAGGGTAGGGACTACGGTTCCACTTTCTAAGTTGATGCATAGATAAACAGACTTCGGCCGAGTGTCAGCTTGGAAAACTTGAGTCCTGAGTTGGTTTGGATAGCTTAACAATATTATCCTTTATTATTTTTTATATTTAGTTTGTCCTAATTTTTCTTTTAGCCTAGCATGCATCATATAGGAATTTGATATAATCGCTAAAAAAACTCATATTAAATCTGTAATAAGGGCCCCTAGTTCTTGATTTGAGCTGACATGAGATATTCCATTCTAAATTGAGTACTATGTTCTCCTTGAAGCCGCTTAGGCTAATTCCTCGAAAGTACATTTGATTGGATTCTTACCTTTACTCTTTTTCCTTACGATCCACCTTAGTTGTAGCACGTCCACATTGGCTGGTAATTACTCTCCAATGATGTAGATGTCTTTCCTTTTTCTACTCATGTGCCCACGTGCACATTTTCTAGTTTGATTCTTTATCTAGGCAATTGTCGCTTTCTGGTAATCACTCAAGGTCACTTCATTTAGAACCATGGAAAGATGTCTAACACTTAGTGTTAAAAGCGTGTCACATCACACCTTGGCATCTACTTTTCAGTTCGTTTTCACTTCATTCTGCTTCATTACATCGTTATTCCGCTTCGCTTCATTTTCATTCCACTACACTTCACATCATCTCACTCCCCTGCAAAGCAGACGCTAAGGTGGGGCAGATGTAGACACGCCAAATTGATACTAAGATGAGTAAATCCCATGTCACATCATAGCGCCCCGAAGTGGACCTCATTACTAGTTTAATAAGATGATTTTTCTATTTTTTGGACTTTCAGAATTCGCGTCTGTGACCTGGACGCCAATTCCTTGAATCTGCGCCTTTGTAGAGAGGCACATATTAATTCACGTCAGTCACCGTGGTGCGGACTCTTTCAATTTTATTTCAAATTAAAATTCATAATTCCAGGGAATCTGCGCCTCTTACAGAGACGCATATTAATTAGCGTCCACATCAACTGACGCCAATTTCCTTGCTATTTTTAGATTTTACCTTGAATTTAAAATTCGTATTTCAAAAAAATCCGCGCCTCTTTACAAAGATGCATATTAAATAACATCTTGGTCTTTGACGTGAATTCTGATTTTTAATTTTAGAAACCTTTTATTTCCTTATTTTGTCCAAAGAAGCTGCGTCATCGACATTGGACATGAATTTAATTAACGTCAACTGCAGTTGACGTCATTTTCATGCCGTGTCCGGTTCGATCCCAACCTTCTTTGCATGGCGTTCCAAGTGGGATTAGGGTCCTCCACGTCGTGGGGAGGTTTCCCTATTCTAAAACCTCTTAGAACAAGGATTCTCACCCAATAAATACCCCATTGAAGCTCCCGGTTGAAAGGTTAGAAAAGAATTGATTGAAAGGGTTGAATGCTTTTGAGCGGTTTAAAGGATTGGAACGTTGTTGAAGGTTTCAAAGCTTGAAAAGGTTGAACTAGTCAAATGTTCAAGAATTACATAAAGTTTTGGAAAGCTGAAGGCCTTGAACACAAGTCGAAGCCTTCTTGTTGCGAGAGGAGCCTCTTTGGAGCCTTGGGTTTTGGAGGACCAACCTCCTTTTCTTCACCCTTCCTTTAATTTGATTTCATAGTTTAATTTGCATTACACTCATTCATCCTTAGCACCCTTTGCTAGGATTTTTTTTATTCTTTTAGCATTCAACCTTTCCCTCCCTTAATCTTTAAGGGGTTTTAGAAAACACACAAGGTGTGTTCATCTCCATGTTCTTTCACTTTTATTGCATCAAGGATTGATACTACACAATCAAATTCTAATCCAATTATCTCTTTGCTTGTTTTATTCATTTTTCAAGGGTAATCATGATAAAGACCCTTGTTGAACCCCCTCTATGTGGTTTTTGTAATGGATATAATGGATTTTGATAATGACTTAATTTAACTTGAATGCCATGACTATTTCTGGAATAGTCTTCACTTGATGAGATACAGAGCTTTGCAAGTCGGGAATCACTTCAGCTGGTAAGATGTTTAACTTCAGTCTGATATCGCCAAAGCTAATGCAAAATGTATGTTTTGACAGGGACAAGAAGGCGGTACATGAATCGAACAATATAAGGACTTTTGGTGAGATCCATCCCAACACTTAAACTCTTGATCTTCTGTTTTTCAAAGATGAACTTCTTGTTTTAATCCCAAAGGGTGTTTTTGCTCGGGTTTGATCTTAATCCAATCTAGATGGGGTTTACTCATTCTTGCTTAAGGTTCAAACCTCTTCTTGTTTTGAACTCTTTGGTGAACACCCCACTTATGTTCCTTGGACTTAGATCACTTGTTATTCATTGTTTTTTTGATGTTAAGGAGCAAGGGTCGACCCATGGGGTCGACCCCTTCGTTTATTTTTCCATTCCAACAGCAGGTACCTGAGATGGTCGACCCCTGGGGTCGACCCCCGTCTCCTTTTCTCCATCCAGCAGCTGGTACCTGCAAGGGTCGACCCCAGGGGTCGACCCATTCTACCTAGAACATAAAACCCCCCTGAGGGTCGACCCCAAGGGTCGACCCCTGTGGCATTTTGTCCAAAAGCAGCACGGCTGCTCTTGAGGGTCGACCCCTGTGGCATTTTGTCCAAAAGCAGCACGGCTTCTCTTGAGGGTCGACCCCAAGGGTCGACCCATTGCCTTGGGTCCTAAAACCCTATCACGAGGGTCGACCCCAAGGGTCGACCCCTTCCGGTCCGACCTCCAGCCGTCTTGTTTGACTTCGGTTTCCTTGCACCGAAAGTCTTCCAATCCATGTCTAATCACCTCTAGACATTCCACAAACCTCTCCACATTTTGTGAATCTGGTTCCCAAGCTGTCTTTGACTGTTTTAATATTTTAATCAAACCCTATTGGCACTAATTATATATAAGAGAGGTGAGATCCGATTTTGGTATGATGGTTGTTCTATTGTGTATGTGCAGGTTCGGAGTTGCAGCCTTCAAGCCCCATTCCTCCTTGCTCTGAAGCTGAAATCCAAAGGAAGGAGCTGGAATCCAAGCCCAAGATCATATACATCAAAGAGCTGCATCGGACATCAAGCTTCCACATCCATTTGTGCTGCCTTGCGTCATACTTCATCCAAACTCGTTCATCATTCTGCTGGAGTATCAAAGTTGATTCGAAGAACACAAAGGGGGAGTTCTATCTAGACATCCTTTCTACTTCGATCTTCTTTAGTGCTTTTTGGTGAATCTGAAAGTTGTTGTATTCTAAACTATCTTGAAACAGATTCATGAGTGTGTGTTCGTGTATGGACACGAGCTTGTGTGTGTGTGTATGATTGGGGTGCCTAGATTGGGTACCGTGTGTGTGTGTGTGCTGTTCATAACAGCGTGTGTGTGCTTGGCTCACATCATAGTGAAGTCGTTAATCCTCATGAGTGAGGGGTGGACGTAGGGGACATTGCGGTGTACCCGAACCACCTAAAAACTTTGTGTCTCCAGTGGTTTGTTCGCGTGCATATTTTGTCGAGTGGGCTTCACGGTGAGTTGAGTGTTCACCACCTTCTTCTTCACACACTCACCATCTTTCTCATGCATTCATGTGTGATCATGCACGAGTAAGGGTGAGCGTTTGATTGCTTCTATCTTGTCTCGCCAGTTCTTCCGAAAATAATTTTATTTTGCCAATCAATTCACCCCTCCCCTCTTGATTGCCACCGTTTGGGACCCAACAATTGGTATCAGAGCTTTGGTCTCTGTATAGCCCGATCTCATGATCGTAGAGCAGATCCTTTTCTATGGCAAACAAAGAGATGATGCCCGAAGGGCATTCAGTTCACATGCCTCCATTTTTTGATGGAACAAACTACACATATTGGAAAAACATAATGTATGTTTTCTTACGTGCTCAAGATTATGAAGTGTGGAATGTTATCAACAGAGGTCCTTATAAGTTGCTTGACAATGAAGATGATTGGGATGATGATCACATCAATAAGTGTTCAGCTAATTTTAAGGCCATGAATATAATTCAATGTGCTATCCATCCGAATGAATACTCACGCATATCTATGTGTTCCTCTGCACAGGAAATGTGGGACAAACTACGCTTGATCTATGAAGGAACTTCTGAAGTCAAGGAGACCAAAGCTAATCTATTGGTCCGGGATTATGAGTTGTTTATGATGAAGCCAGACGAAACCATTTCTAAAATGTTCACTAGACTGATGGAAATCACAAATGGTTTGAAGGCTCTTGGCAAGGAATATTCAAACCGTGATCTTGTGAGGAAGGTACTGAGATCTCTATCACCTCAGTGGCACACAAAGGCTACAGTGATAGAAGACTCAAAAGATCTCAGCACTCTGACTTTGGATGAGTTAGTCGGCTCCCTGATGACATATGAGATCAACATCAAAAGGAGCGAGGACGACAACAAGAAGAAGAAAGTTGCCACAACTATGGCACTGAAGGTAAATCCTCAAGAGTCGGAAGAAAGCGAGGAAGGTTCCTCAGCCAATACTGAAGACGAGGAGCTTGTTGCTATGTTCATCAGAAGAGCAAGAAAACTTGTAAAGAACACCAGGAAGTTTGGAGGTCAGTTCAGGAAAGGGCCAAGAAGGCAAGGTCCTAAGAGGAATGAAAGCAGCAAGAAGGAAGAGATAATTTGCTATGAATGCAAGAAACCCGGTCACATGCGAGGAGAATGCCCGGAGTTGGCCAAAAGGTTCAAAAAGGGAAAATTCAAAAAGTCTAAGGCCATGGTGGCCACTTGGAGCGATGAAGATGAAGAAGACTCTGGGAATGAAGATGGACTAAATGAACTTGTCCAACATTTATGCTTCATAGCAAATGACGACACCAATGAGGTACAATCTGAAACTGAATCACTCACTTGTGAACAATGGCAGATTGCATATGAATCATTGTATGGAAAATGCAAAAAATTGAAATATGAAAACAAACTTCTGAAAAAGAAAATCGAACAAGTTGTGAGTGCTAAAAATCCCTGTGAGAATTGCAATTTCATGAAATCTGAAAATGAGAATCTTGAACAAGAAAATGAAAGTCTCATGTCTAAAATTGAATTGTTTGAAGAAGAGAGTTCATGCAGGCGTGAAGATCAAACTGCCCTCATCAAAATGCATGAAGATTTGAAACATGAATTGGAACATGAAAGGATTGAAAATGTCTCAAGTAATCAATCCAAGGAAATTGCTGAAAAGAAAGTTGAAAGTCTGTTGGTTGAGATAAATGAATTGAAGAATGCTCTCACCACACTTGAAAAAGGTAAACAAGTGTTGAATACTTGTGTGGATCCTGATGAAGGATGTTCTCCACCCTCTTCTGAGAAAAGAAATAACTTTAAGTCCAAAACATACATAACTCCATGGGTTTCAAGAAATACATATGCCTCATCTTCCAACACACAGATGCACGATTCATATATGAATGTGAACAGGAGAAGAAATCGTGATACAAGAATCACTACTTGCTTTTATTGTGGAAGATTAAGCCATGATATGTATGAGTGTAGAACCATGAGGTTTGATGATGAAAATTTTATTAGAATGATGAATAGATCATACAGGCCTCTTATGTCTAACCACCGAGGACCCAAGCTTGCTTGGGTACCAAAAACCCCATAAGTACTCTCTTTGTATTTGCAGGTCTGCCTTGGAGCTCAAAAGAACAAATGGTACTTGGATAGTGGATGTTCAAGGCATGTGACGAGGAACAAGGAAATGTTTACAGACCTGCAAGAAAAGGATGGTGGGGTGGTAGCTTTTGGAGGTAAAGACAAAGGAAAAATTGTTGGAGAAGGTAAGATAGGTAAGAACCAAACTCAAATCATTGAAAACATTTTGCTTGTCAAAGGCTTGCATCACAATCTTCTAAGCATAAGTCAACTCTGTGATAAAGGTTGTAATGTGTCTTTTGATGCTACTCACTGCACTGTGGTAGATAGAAACACCAATGAAATCAAGTTCATAGGGGTTAGACACAACAATGTTTATATGATTGATCTTGATGATGTTTCACATAAAAATCTTTGCTTAGTTGCTAAAAACTCTGATGATGCATGGTTATGGCATCGCTGTCTTGGGCATGCTAGTTTCAATGTGATGATGAAGTTGTTCAGGAAAAATCTGGTGGTTGGCTTACCCAAGTTGAAGATGGTCAACGAAGGAATCTGTGGAGCATGCAGCAAGGGCAAACAGACAAGAACATCCTTTAAATCTAAAAGTGATGTAACCATATCTAAGTCCCTTGAATTGATCCATATAGATCTCTTTGGGCCAAGCCGAACACATAGCTTGGGTGGTAAGCTTTATGGATTTGTTATTGTGGATGCTTTTACTAGATATAGCTGGGTGTATTTTCTCTCAAACAAAAGTGATGCTTTGATGGAGTTTGAGGCGTTTTGCAGGATGGTTCAGAATGAAAAAGGGTGGTGCATCAAGACCGTGAGAAGTGATCATGGTAGGGAATTTGACAACCATGAGTTCAGTAATTTTTGCAGGGATCAAGGTTATATACACAACTTCTCTGCACCAAGGACCCCTGAACAAAATGGGATCATAGAGAGGAAGAACAGGACACTTGTTGAAATGGCAAGAACCATGCTAAATGAAAACAACCTTCCAAGGTATTTCTGGGCAGAAGCCGTCAATACAGCATGCTACATAATAAACCGAGCCATGGTAAGGCCATTGTTAAAGAAAACACCTTATGAGCTATATCAAGCTAAGAAACCAAATATTTCTTACTTCAAACCTTTTGGCTCCATTTGTTACATCCATAATAACGGTAAGGTGGATTTGGCTAAGTTTGACCCCAAGAGTGACAAGGGGATATTTCTCGGATACTCCCTTAACTCAAGAGCCTATCGAGTGTATAACTTGAGAACTCTTGTAGTTGAGGAAAGTCCCCATGTCATTATTGATGAATCATCATCCAAGGATCCTAATGAAAAACATATCTTGCAGGAAGAAGAATCAGAAGAAGATACCACCAAAGAGCTCTCGAATGAAGCAAACAAATCAGAAGGTGAAGAACAACAAAAGGATGATGAAAATCAACAAACTCTAAGTGAACTACAGCTGCCTAGAAAATGGACTTTTGCAAAAGATCACCCACCAGAAGTTGTCATTGGCAATGTGGAAGAAGGAATAAGAACGCGTTCCTCATTCAGGGAAGTTGAAAATCTCGATTATATTGCATTACTCTCACAATCTGAACCTCACTCTATAGAAGATGCCTTAAAAGATAATTCTTGGATCTTGGCTATGCAAGAAGAACTACACCAATTCCAGAGGAACAAAGTGTGGTTCCTTGTGCCTCGCCCTAGAAACCACTCTGTGATCGGAACCAAATGGATCTTTCGAAACAAAACAAACGATCAAGGGGTGGTAACTAGGAACAAGGCAAGGATGGTAGCCAAAGGTTATAGCCAGGAGCTAGGAATCAATTTTGATGAGTCTTTTGCTCCAGTAGCAAGACTCGAGGCAGTGAGAATTCTTTTAGCATTTGCATGTTGCAATAATATCAAACTGTTTCAAATGGATGTGAAAAGTGCATTCTTAAATGGTTTTATTCAGGAGGACGTATATGTGGAGCAACCTCCAGGGTATGAAGACACAAAGTATCCAGACCATGTGTACAAGTTAGACAAGGCACTCTACGGTCTTAAACAAGCACCCCGAGCATGGTATGAACGGTTAAATGATTTCCTTATACAAAATGGATTCAAACGAGGTAATGTGGATCAAACCCTTTTCACAAGGTTGAACGGTAAGGAAATTTTAGTTGTTCAAGTCTATGTTGATGACATTATATTTGGCTCCACCAAGGATACTCTCAGCAAGGACTTTGCAAAATTGATGCAAAGTGAATTTGAAATGAGCCTAATGGGAGAGCTGACATTCTTTTTGGGATTGCAGGTTACACAAACGGCCGATGGGATGTTCGTACATCAGAGAAAATATGTAATGGAGCTGCTGAAAAAGTTCGACTTGGCATCTACCAAACCACAACCCACACCTATGTCCACATCAATAAAAATTGATAAAGATGAAACAGGTAAATCTGTGGACCAAAAACTTTTCAGAAGTATGATAGGTTCCTTGTTGTACTTAACTGCTAGTCGGCCTGATATTCAATTTGCAGTATGTTTGTGTGCTCGTTTTCAGTCCAATCCTAAGGAGTCACACTTGTCAGCTGTAAAAAGGATTTTTAGATATATTGCTGGCTCAGTGAACTTAGGTTTGTGGTTTCCGCGTAACTCGAGCATTGATTTAATTGCTTACTCCGATGCCGATTATGCGGGTTGCAAAGTGGATCGAAAAAGTACCAGCGGGTATTGTCAGTTCCTTGAAGGATGCATAGTTTCATGGGCCTCCAAGAAACAAAATTCAATGGCCTTATCAACTGCCGAAGCCGAGTATGTGGCTGTAGGTAGTTGTGTTGCTCAGGTGCTTTGGATCCAACAACAAATGGTTGATTATGGCGAATCCTTCAAAAACACCGCAATACTTTATGATAACACCTCAGCCATTAATCTATCCAAGAACCCAGTCCATCATTCTCGCACCAAGCATATTGAAATTAGACATCATTTCATTAGAGATCATGTTAGCAAGGGTGATGTAGAAATTAGCTTTATCGATACGGATCATCAAATTGCTGATATCTTCACCAAACCCCTTTGTGAGGAGAAATTCACATCATTTAGGAGAGAACTAGGGGTTTGTAGAATAGAAGAGTCAACATCATGACTCTATGTGCTGTTGAGTGCATAGATTACTGCATTGCATCCATTTGCATTAGCTATATCCTAGCTTGCATTTTCCTTCTCATACATAAGCATCAAGGTGTGTGAAAAATCAAAAAGAACAAAAATAATTGTGTGATAAGTCTTCTATGTGTGCTCTTGCATTCCTTCTATATATATAATATCCACTCATTCTTGTTGAAAATTCTATGGCCGTTTATGACCTTGAATACACTCTCCTGCCATCAATGGAGTAAAACTGTCCGAATCGTGAAATCCGGAGAATTGGATAAAAGCACGTCACATTTTGCTCTTAAAATGGTTGTGACATTTCCCCAATGGTCTAAAACCTTTTATCACTCTTATTTTTATTGATTCCAACATGTATGTACATTGGGGACTCGAGCCTATCCTCTCTCTTGACCATCCGGTGCAAATTTAATCAAATTTTGCTAAACTTCATTGAATGGGTCGACCCTCGCAAAAATCGGTTCTGCCGGGGTTGAGTTCACAGGGGTCGACCCAATGGTTCGACCCATTCCAGTGACGCGGTTCCACTACGTCCGGGCCGTCTGCGAATGGGGTTCTAACCCTATGTTAGCCCCTCCCTTGCCTATATAAGAACTCATAACCCCCTAGAAAGCTAGCCACCATCTCTTGTAAGCCCTAACAAACCCTCTTTGGCTCCAAAATTGTTCAAACCCTAGCCGCAGTTCTTCCGGTGGCTCTCCGTGCGATCTTCCTTCCCGGGCTCCAGGGATCATTCCTTGCTACTCCTTTCACTTGAGGTAAGTTCTTGGTGTTGGTGGAGGATCATAGACTCTCGTTTATAGCTTTCATCTCCACGGTTAAACCATTTTGATCCATACCCCATCTTGCGGTCCTTTTGATCTTTATTTAGATGGCCCCGAAGAGACGTGCATCTCGCAGAGAAGCCGAGTCTAGCCGGGCTCAAGAAATACGCTCTAAATCAGCCGCAAAGGCTGCTACTCTTCGCAGTCAATCTTCATCCAGCAAGGTGCTTGACAGAAAAGTTCTTCGTCCCCGAGCTGTGGACTTCGGTAATTTGAGCAAACATATCCCCAGTTTAGTTGATGTCGTTTGCAGTCAGCCCAACTTGGATGTGTTCATGTCTAGCCACCGACGGATGTATCTCAACTTAGTGCATCAATTCTATAGCAATCTCTCCATGGTTGGTGACACTCCGATTACTAAAGTTAATGGGGTTCAGATTCTTCTCTCCCCACAATTGTTAAGCGAAGCATTTCAGCTCAGTCCCGAGGGGTATGCATTTGGTGATATTCTTGTTTCTGAAGATGTCATTTATCTTTACATGACTTCTGAAGATCGAGCAGGCCGATCTGTTGCGGGATTGAATGCTAATCGTTTCCCTCCGGTTCAACACATTCTTCACAGAATGATTACTACCATTTTGCTTCCACGAGGGGGAGGACATGACAAAGTTACAGAAATTCATATGTTTCTCATTTACTGTCTCTTGGATGGCATCCGTATTAACTTTCCCGCAATTATCTTGGAGCATATTTGCACGAGCATAAATCACAGAAATAGAACTCTACCTTATGCTGCAGCATTAACTACCATTTTTTAGTACAAGAATGTAAATCTCTCTGCAGAATCCTCACAAACTATGCGGGATGCCGACATTTTCACCATTCACTCCATTTACCACAATATGGGTTATGTTCTCATTGACGGTGAATTAGTCCGGCAACTGAAAACCGCCGTTCCTCTTGCTGGTTCTGATGATGATGATGAGGATGAAGACGCCGAGTCTGATGAAGGACAACTCCCTCCTCCTGCAGTAGATATACCATCTGAGGCGGCCAGGCTAATCATCGATCTGTTGGATCACATTGATGAGCGGTTGGATAAGTATGGGGAGGCCTTGGATGACATTGCAAACGAGCTGCATGATGTGAAGCTGTCTCACCAAGAACACACTCACTCTGTCACTGATGCCTTGGCTCATCACACCCAAATATGCCACGAAATTTTGGAGTATGTCCGGCGTGCTCCCGGTCCACCCAATCCGGATGATGACTAGGCTGTTGCCCTCCGTTCTCATGGCACCTTCACAGTCCCGTTTCACCCCCTCTTTTTGATGATGCCAAAGGGGGAGAAGTTTTGCCTTCTACTACTACTTGTGTGCCCGGCTACCGGCTACTTATATCTATGTGTGATGTATGCTTGCATGCATGTGTGTTGCATTTTCATCTTCATATTTGATTAGTGTCTAAGGAGTGTTGCATTTTCCTTGTAATCATAGCATGGCATCTTGTTATATTGCACTTTCTCTTCCCCTTATTACATTGTAATTAGATTGTGGACTGTGGTTATTTTCCTAGTAAGATTTGTTGGTTGTTGGAATATGCCTCTCTTTATCAATCGCATAGCACTCTGCTTCATGAGTTTGAGGTGGTTAATTCACGTCCTTCTTATATTGTTCCGACTCGACTCTTTGTTATCATGGTATGGCTTTTGGATTCTGTAATTCCACATTCTGAATTTTATCATCATCAAAAAGGGAGAGATTGTTGAACCCCCTCTATGTGGTTTTTGTAATGGATATAATGGATTTTGATGATGACTTAACTTAACTTGAATGCCATGACTATTTCTGGAATAGTCTTCACTTGATGAGATACGGAGCTTTGCAAGTTGGGAATCACTTCAGCTGGTAAGATGTTTAACTTCAGTCTGATATCACCAAAGCTAATGCAAAATGTATGTTTTGACAGGGACAAGAAGGCGGTACATGAATCGAACAATATAAGGACTTTTGGTGAGATCCATCCCAACACTTAAACTCTTGATCTTCTGTTTTTCAAAGATGAACTTCTTGTTTTAATCCCAAAGGGTGTTTTTGCTCGGGTTTGATCTTAATCCAATCTAGATGGGGTTTACTCATTCTTGCTTAAGGTTCAAACCTCTTCTTGTTTTGAACTCTTTGGTGAACACCCCACTTATGTTCCTTGGACTTAGATCACTTGTTATTCATTATTTTTTTGATGTTCAGGAGCAAGGGTCGACCCCTGGGGTCAACCCCTTCGTTTATTTTTCCATTCCAGCAGTAGGTACCTGAGAGGGTCGACCCCCGTCTCCTTTTCTCCATCCAGCAGCTGGTACCTACAAGGGTCGACCCCAGGGGTCGACCCATTCTGCCGAGAACATAAAACCCCCCGAGGGTCGACCCCTGTGGCATTTTGTCCAAAAGTAGCACGGTTGCTCTTGAGGGTTGACCCCAAGGGTCGACCCATTACCTTGGGTCCTAAAACCCTATCACGAGGGTCGACCCCAATGGTCGACCCCTTCCGGTCTGACCTCCAGCCGTCTTGTTTGACTTCGGTTTCCTTGCACCGAAAGTCTTCCAATCCATGTCTAATCACCTCTAGACATTCCACAAACCTCTCCACATTTTGTGGATCTGGTTCCCAAGCTGTCTTTGACTATTTTAATATTTTAATCAAACCCTATTGGTACTAAATATATATAAGAGTGGTGAGATCCGATTTTGGTATGATGGTTGTTCTATTGTGTATGTGCAGGTTCGGAGTTGCAGCCTTCAAGCCCCATTCCTCCTTGCTCTGAAGCTGAAATCCAAAGGAAGGAGCTGGAATCCAAGCCCAAGATCATATACATCAAAGAGCTGCATCGGACATCAAGCTTCCACATCCATTTGTGTTGCCTTGCGTCATACTTCATCCAAACTCGTTCATCATTCTGTTGGAGTATCAAAGTTGATTCGAAGAACACAAAGGGGGAGTTCTATCTAGAGATCCTTTCTACTTTGATCTTCTTTAGTGCTTTTTTGTGAATCTAAAAGTTGTTGTATTCTAAACTATCTTGAAACAGATTCGTGAGTGTATGTTCGTGTATGGACACGAGCTTGTGTGTGTGTGTGTGATTGGGGTGCCTAGATTGGGTACCGTGTGTGTGTGTGTGCTGTTCATAACAGGGTGTGTGTGTGCTTGGCTTACATCATAGTGAAGTCGTTAATCCTCATGAGTGAGGGGTGGATGTAGGGGACATTGTGGTGTACCCGAACCACCTAAAAACTTTGTGTCTCCAGTGGTTTATTCACGTGCATATTTTGTCGAGTGGGCTTCACGGTGAGTTGAGTGTTCACCACCTTCTTCTTCACACACTCACCACTTTCTCATGCATTCATGTGTGATCATGCACGAGTAAGGGTGATCGTTTGATTGCTTCTATCTTGTCTTGCCAGTTTTTCCGAAAATAATTTTATTTTGCCAATCAATTCACCCCTCCCCTCTTGATTGCCACCGTTTGGGACCCAACAACCCTCTTCATCGGCTGGCCGATCGAAAGAGGAAGTGGAACTCACTCGTCTCCCCGCTTTACAAGGTATTTAGAGATCACTTCCTTCTCTTTTGAGGTATTCACCTCTAGTGATCACACTCCTCCTAGCATCTACATGTTCCATTCCCCATCACTTTAGCTAGTTGATTATTATTTCTTCTTCTCTTTTCTAATCTTTGTGACATTCACACCTATGTTGAGCCTTATAGAAAGATAGGTGATTTAGTGAGATAGATGATGTTGCGCATATGTGAGTTAAATATTGCCTAAGTGATCGAGATAGTCGAAAGGATAGACGAAGCAGCACCCATATTACTTACATAGGCGATACAGATAGGTGAAGTAACGCCTAAGTGAATTATTGTGCTTAAGTGACTTTTCTTTTTATAAAGATAGGTGATCCAATGAGATAGGTGATATTACACCTATGTGTTTTTTTAACATCGCCTATGTTATGTTTCTGTGCCTATGAGATGTACTTAGCTGATATAGCGGCTATGTGAGTGACTGAGTTGAGTTTGATAGCCGACTAAGAAGATCGAACGCCTAAGTTACTTCAGCGACTATGTCACTACAAAAAAATAGAGATATAAGGATAGTTCATTTAGAGACATTTTTTAAAATTGCCCTAAAAGTATCATAAATAGATCATTTTATATTTAATATTGTCCCCAAAATACTTAAATTTTATTATTTATTTAAAACCGTGTATAGGGACATTTTGAAATTGGCTCAAGTAAAATTTATTGAAGATGCCCCCCGAAATTTTCTCCTGGCACCACAAGCTCCCACGCGCGTAACTACTTTCCCTTGCCAATTCCTTCCCGCTGTGGATAGACTATTCCTCCACCCCTCCACCTCCTACAGACTCTTCCCATTGTGATCTCCTCCTCCGCCTCCTCCCATACTGGCCCCCTTCTCCTCCCTCACTCTTCCTCAACTCTGCTCGTGGGATTTTTTTCCTTATTTTGGAGATTCTTTGTAGCAATTCCTTTCCCACTGTGGACTCTTCTTGTACCTCCCAATCCTACTGCCTAATCCTCCGTCTCCCCTTCCCCCCTCCGCCTCCTCGGCCCCCTTCTCCCCCCTCGCTCCTCCTCAACAGCCACAGCGGCCAATCGGGCCTAGTCGTAGGACCTAGCCATGACAGCCACATGGCTCTTCCTCAGCTCTGCTATAGTTGCCCACCTCCGTAAGTCCTAGCCACAGCCGGTGCCGAGTGACGCTCCCCGACGACCACCGTGTCGCTCTTGCTCTGCTGCTACGCCACCAGGTTGCTCATCGTCGCCCCTACATAGTCACCGATTCCTAACCCGCCGTGTGTTAAATTTGTCCCAGTACACTTCATAATCAGCAAGATACTATTCTAGATTGATTTTATTATTTAGGAAGATACTTAATATCTTCTTGAATATGGAGAGGCCTGCGGTCTGGCATAGCCCATGATTCCATTTTTGGTGGTGTTTTCTTCTCGACCTGGTAATTCCTTCACATTCCTATGCTTGAGTAGAAGGCGATTGATATAAACCCTCCACCTAGGTTCAAATGATAAACCCAGTTTACAATTTATAGTGTACCGCTTAGCAGGCATCTATTTATATGATTTATGTTTATGTTCCCTTACTTTTTTTATTTATCCTAAATGTTTTTACTTATCTTTTTGAAGTAACCTTTAGTTAGTTGATAGAATAATATGGCCATTTATCTTTTTTTCCCCTTAAAAATCTTTGTCATGCTTTTACTTGATCCGATATGTGTGTGTGTATATGTGCTATTTTTCATGTGTGTACTTGTGATTCTTTGGATGTTTCAGGGTAACAACCTAGAAAGACATTTCGGAAGTCTAGCCTGTACCAAGGTCGTTGTCGGTGAATCATTTTAGTGGATCAGATGTCTTGCACAAACAACTATTGATGCATTTTTTTACTCAATGGTGGTTGGGGCATGTGTGTGTGTGTGTCGCACATTGTTTTTCATTTTGTTTCAGTGTTTTATCTCATGGCATGCGATGCTACATTTTGATGCACAACTCAGTTTCAACAAGGCAACCTTTTCTTCTATCATCATGTAAATTGAAAATAATGTAACAACCTAACTCTATTAATGATATTGCTAGGTGAACTATTATGATTGTTTTCTAAATTGTGATATATGATATCTGTGGGCCTCATATTTCATATTCTTTGTCCTTCGCAGACATACATGTTCAAGTACGATACTGTCCATGGGGCTTGGAAGCATCATGATGAGTTGAAAGTCAAGGATTCAAAGACCCTTCTCTTTGGTGAGAAGGCAGTTAACGATTTTGGAATAAGATATTATATAGATTTTTAACAATATTTTCAATTTCATACTTCTTTATGGAGGTCATATTGTCTTGTCAAGGGATCAGCTTCTCGCCGAATTCTGATTGAAATGAGATAGAACACAGAAACTGATGGGCTAAAGGATCTCACTATATGTGAGTCCTTCGAAACAAATCCACTATATATAACAATAGAGTGTTACAACAGAAAATACTTATCTACTACAACAGAGTCTGCTACAACAACAACAGAGTCCAACTTATCAAATACAACAGAACTAGTTACAATACGTAGGACTCAGTCGACCACCTGATTTGGTGGATACTATTATAGGCCCCCTCAAGATCAGCAGGAGAACCACGCTCAACTTTTCGCGGAAGAACTCGAAGGAGCGCACAGGTATGGCCTTAGTAAAGATGTTCGCCACCTTGTCAGAAGAACTTATGTGGCGGATAACCAATTGACAATGAAGCACCATCTGACGAATGAAATGAAAATTGACCTCTATGTGTTTTGTTCGAGCTTTAAATAATGGATTGTAGGCCAGATAAAGTGTACTAATGTTATCACACCAGATAACAGGAGGTGTCTGGAGGGGCAATTGGAGCTCCTTGAGAAGTTGCATTGTCCATAATAGCTCTGTAGCAGTGGAGGCTGTTCAAAGTTCAGCTTCGGTACTTGATCGGGCAACCATCTGTTGCTTTTTCGCAGACAAGGTGATGAGATTTTTACCAAGGAAGACACCAAACCCGCTGGTAGAGCGTCTATCATCAGGGCACCCTACCCAATCGGCATCCGAATAGGCATATAAGTCAAGAGAGGTGGGTTGCAAAAGAAGACCACAATCATGTGTAGCTTTGAGATAGCGAAGAATTCACTTCACAAGGATCATATGGGAGCTTGTTTGAGCATATAAGAACTGGCAAGCCTTGTTGACCGCGAAGGCGACATCTAGTCTTGTAATGGTAACATATTGCAAGGACCCGACCAAGCTGCGATAAAATGATGGATCAGGCATGGGTTCCCCATCATGCAAGGACGGAGATGAACAAGTAGCCAGAGGAGTGGTAAATGGCTTTGCATCAATGAGTTGAGCTTTATTAAGAAGATCCAGAGTGTACTGCTGTCGAGACGGATGTAGACTGCTGCACTTGGATGCCAAGAAAATGGTGCAAATCACCAAGATTTTTGAGTGAGAATGTTGTAGAGAGATCTTGGATTAAGGAGCAAAGAGATGCACTATCACTACCTATGACAATAATATCATCGACATAGACTAAAATGTATATCACAGCACCACCCCCTTGAAAGAGGAACAGAGAAGGATCACACATTGATCTGGTGAAACCGAGAGAGAGAAGATGTGAGTATAGACGAAAGAACCAGGCGTGAGGGGCCTGCTTTAACCCACATAATGCCTTGTTGAGCTTGCACACATGATGAGGAGCCTGACGATCAATGAAGCTCAGGGGTTGCACCATATAAATGTCCTCTTCAAGGACTACATGCAAAAATGCATTGTTCGCATCCAATGGTTTAATCGGCCACTATTTAGAGATAGTAATAGAGAGCACAGTGCGAACCGTGGTTGGTTTAACAACTGGACTAAATGTTTCATTATTCTCTAACCCCGGTTGTTGAGTGAATCCTTTGGCGACAAGCCTCACTTTGTAACGAGCAATAGAACCATCAACATTGCGTTTGATCTTATAAACCCATTTATAGCCAATACTATTAACATTAGGAGGGGGTGGAACCAATGACCAAGTATCATTGTGCTGTAAGGCAGAAAACTTCTTAGACATAGCATGTTGCCAAACTTCATGGCGATTGGCAGATGAAAAACAAGTGGGCTCAGTCTCAGTAGTTGTGGACATGCAAAATTTGACACCCAAAATATACCACTACACATCTTGAATTGTGGGAAGATGAAGCATACCAAAAATGCATTGCTACGAGGTCGACCCTAACGTCTCAGCAGCGAAGAAGTACAAGAAGAGGGCCCAGATGGCCAAACCCCAAAGAATACTTTTCATGTGACATCAACTTGCATCCAGATGGATGAATTAAAATTACAAGAAGCCAAGGCTTTCCTGAATAAGCGTGCTACTGAAAACTCAGCTCTAGAGCCTCACCAGCGAAGAATACAACGGTGGGCTCGAGATGCCCGAAGAAGGTGGCGTCCGGCGGGATGAATTAAAGTTACAAGAGGCCAAGGCTCCCTTGAATAAACGCGCCACTGCACCTTCGGCTCTGGAGGCTTAGAAGCAAACAATACAAATGATGGACTCGAGACGTCTGAAGAAACTAGTTCCCAGTGGCGTTGAGCCACCACAAATTCACATCCTCAAGGATGAATTAAACCCAAAATCAAAGGAGTCTAAAACACTCTCGAAGATATACAACCATAGACTGGGTCATAAAAGCCCGGGAACAAAAAAAGAAGAAGAAAAAGAAGAGGGAGAAGAGTGGGACAACCGGCCGGCCACCGTGTACATCCGACAACCTCTCAACCCACCGGCAGGCCAAATCCCAACCGACAGGATAAGGCTCCAACCGCAGGCTAAACCCCCAACTAGCAGGCCCTTTGTGGTTCTGAACTGGCAGCCTCGCCCGCTTCAACCGGTAGGACCCTTTATCCTTCGAACTGGCAGTGCTTTCCCCTACAACCCGACAGCCCATGTGAGCATCGAACTGGCAGCCCTCTAGGTTCCATCCGGCAAGTGCACACAGCTCTTGACCGACAGCCACCAACTGGCCCCACCCGGAAGCCCTCTGTGGGCATCCATCTGGTGGCAACGGCCTCCATCTCGCAGGGCGTGACAGCCCCTCAAGCGGCAGCACCGTCTGCCCATCCGGCAGACTTGTCGAACCAGCAACCACTCCCCCCGACCGGCTGTACGCCAGTCGAGCTTGCAGTGGGCCTCCCATCCGACAGCCCGCGGCACAATAGGTGGCCCTTTCCAAGTCTCTGCTCTGCCATTAATGGACCTGTAGATAGAATGGACAAAGGAAGCACGCCGTGCGACATGTTGCTCGTGCGGTGGCAAGGAGGAGGACACGCCACACATCCATGCCCATGCCTCGCAGAGGAAAAGGACATGCCAGATGTCCATGTCGATGCGGCGGGAACGAGGAAGACAAGCCAACGGGCGTGGAACGGCCGCAACTATAAAAGGGAGAGAGAGCTCTGAAAAAGAAGGAAGAGACAGAGAGACTATGTGGTCCTGTCGTTTCACTGTTATATCATTTTAGCCACCGCCATGGTTATTGTTGCAAGTTTAGTTGCTTTGCCACTACGGTTGCTCTTGTTATTATTTTTCTTACTACTTTCCCTTACTGTTGTTATTTATGCTACTGTTAATTTTGTTACCACTTTCATTGTGTTGGGGATCCGCAAGACCCATACTAAGCCAATGAGATGAGGCTCACTCCCTATTTTTTCAAGTATAACGCTTCTCCTCGTGGTGGTGCGTATCGGTTGGAGGTCTTTTAGCAGCCCGCTCGCCCGTGCCGGGGTATGCCCCGAGGCAGTGTACGTTTCTTTTCTTGTAGACTATACTTGTGGACTAGACTCTATAGTTATATTTAATTATTATAAAATGTTAATTTTATTTCTGTCAGTTAATTATTAATTATGGAGCTTATTTCCTGCTTTGTTTAGAATTTCAATGCATGATTACACCACCCCTTTAACCCTTCCGAGCTTCCCAGCTAGGGTGGCGGCGGCGTAAGATCCGAGTGATATCGGATTTGACTTGGTGGGAGCTACCGCAACACCAGCAACCACGGCCGAGGGTCCCACCAGGGCCCCAATTCCCGTCGGGGATCACAGGAGGCATCCTCATCCACGCAACCACATCGAGATGTCACCGCTGACAAGCTGGTAGAGGTGCGCTGTCAGTTCCAAACCCCGACGGACCTCTGCCAGGGCCTCCTCAACAGACCAAGGGGGTAGGAGCGCACCTTGATGGAGATATATCTAAATGGGGGGCCTCCTACCGTAGCAAACTCTTGCCAAGTGCGGGAGACCTCCCATGCCTCGGCCTCACAGGCCCAACGTCAGCGCATCTCTCTCGCACCAAGGCCACACATCCCGCTACACTCCAACCCAGAGATGGCACAGTGACTACATCACTATGAAGAGGTGGAACGTGAGATAGAGGGTGTTGGGGTCCCGTAGTGCAGGAACACGGTTCTAGAGGGGGGGGTGAATAGAACCCTCCACTAAAATTATGTCCAATTAAAACTATTTACTACCTTACAGCGGAATTAGCAAGATTAGCAAGAGTGAGGAATTTAAACTAATTGGAATAGACTTGATTCTCTCAATCTCACCGTTCTCACTCGAAAGGATAATGAGATAAGAACGATAACACAAACCACCACAACACAAACCACAATGCAAGCCACAAAACACGGGGATTTTTAAGGTGGTTCGGGACCACGACGGGCACCCTACGTCCACCCCTCACCAAACCGGTGAGGCTTCACTGCTGTATAAAATAGCCCGGGGATTAAACCCCACACACACACGGAGCCAAGCTCCAACACCCACACGTAGGACGAAGCCTACACAATCACACGGGAGAAATCCCCCAATCACACACGGGGAACAAACCCCACAAAATGCCCAAGCACACACGCGGATATGCTCCGCACAAAACGATGCACCCGCATCAACCAATCACTCGGAGACCCCTTTCTCCGAACACCCACACAGAATATCCTTCCAGAAATTTAAGAACCTAAGACAAATAGATGCATTGAGCCCCAAACAAACTCTAGAGAATGAATCAAAGAAGATAAGGCATGTATGAAGCTCCCCCTTCAAGAAAGACTCCGGATCTTCTTGGCTCAATGTCGGATGGCCGCGATTTGAGCATCCTCGCGTTCCTCTCGTCGAGACGCTTCTTTTCTTCTTCTACCACGAGCTCCAAATCTCCATGGATGTAGATGATAACCCTTCCTCAAGAGCTCCTTGGTTGCTTTGCCCCTTTTCTTCACCTACAAGATAGAACAAGATACATTAGGGCTTCTCTCCTTATCAAATTCGGAGTTCACATTCATATATATAGTTGAGTGGACAAAAGACACATAAAACCCTCCCAATACATGTTAGAAACCCCCCAATAACATTAGAAACCAATTGGGGGTAGTTTGGTAAACTTTAGACATGATTTCATAGGGTTTCGGAAGCTCCCGAGAATCCCGTGCCGGAATGGGTCGACCCCATGGGTCGACCCCCAGGGAACCTGAAGGCGGCCAGAAGCAGAAAAAACAACCCAGTTTTCATGGGTCGACCCCATGGGTCGACCCATGCACACAGGGTCAATTTTCTGTGTTCTGTTTGGTCCAGAACACGTAGGGGTCGACCCAATGGGTCGACCCATGCTAGAAAGGCCTACAAAACACTATTAAATCAACATGAAATCAAGGGGAAATAAATGTTTAAATGTTACCATAACCCCATGTAGATTAACCATGTATTTTCATCCTGAAAATATGAAAAAGCAAGTGGTTAGTTGAGAATCAAAATCTTTGCATCAAGCAACAACACTATGAACATGTTGACATTAAAACACATCATTAAACCATTTAAACATGTATTTGTCTTCTCAATTTAACCAACCAAAACATGTATGACCAAATGCAATGTCATGGAAGCTTTAATGTGTAATTAGCATCTTTGGCCACAAGGATCACAATAAGAATATGCATGAACATATGCAAGTTGAATGAGCACTTTCATTGAACATTATGAGCCTTTCCATAAGCATGATGGTTTCATTAATGCTCACATTGAATTAATCATTAGTCCATCACAAGGCAACCAAAAGCCTTGACTTTAACAGTCCAAGAAATCTCATTTGAGAAATACATGAACCACCATCAATGCATTAAGATCTCATGAAAGATGTGCATGAAAACAACCCGGAACTTGACATAAAGATGGTTAGATGTTACCATCATCCAATTGACATGAGAGGGTTTAAGAACCATCTTTGGACCTGTAGAAACACAAGAGTATGAGGTTACCACATGTGTGAAAGTTAAGAGCTCATGAACTAGATTCTTCCAAAAGAACCTTCATAACTTGTCAACCATCCAAATGCTCATTGCATAAATAAATGTTTTCATAAAGACAAAGTCACGGGCTATGGCATTTGGGGAACTTTGAATCTTCCATTGCATCTAAGGCAAATGTAATGATATGGGGGCTCAATCATTCAAGTAGCCTTGCCACGATACGCTTACATATCATGAAACTCAATTTGACAAGTGTGAACACCTAAACACACACATGTGCAAACAAATGCAAATATGCATTTTCATTATGCATCCTCATGATCTCTTACACATATGTAGCTATGCATGTTTGTAAAGATGTTTCCACATTACATTACATGCAAGTCTTTCACACATCAAGTTAATAAATCAAGCTTTTGATGCGTAGCTCACAAGACCAAGCATTCATGCTATGCATGAGCAATATAGAGCCAACTCTCAAAAGTCTTGAAGAATATTTCAAGCACATCACAAGCTTAAAGAGGTTCAAGTAGAAAGTGCATGATCCACATTCAAATTTGAAACATTCATGCCTCATGAATGTTTATAACATGCTAACCATTCAAACACACATTCATTCAAATGGCATTCTTGATGACAAAGACTAACATTCATGACTTTGGCCTCTTAGAAGAATATCCATGAAAGCCTACATCTTCAAACCCTAAGGACTCATGAAGAAGGTACATGAAGCCACATGTATATCTATGCACAAGTACTATGGGTCAACATATTGTAGCTTTCTCACCCAAAATTCACTTAACTGAAGATATGTGAATTGCCAAGTCTTACCAATGGTTCTTAGAAGAATGGAGATATAATTAACACAAGTTCTGAATGGTGGACAACAAGATGACATAGTTAAGCATTCTCTTGAGTTCCACCTGATGTCCATCAAGACTCGTTCCTGCAATGCAAGAAGATTAGCATACTTGCATTCAAATGAACATGACTCTCATTCCAGTGAGAGTTGAGCTATTACAAACAAGTGAGCATGATAGCATTCATATGAGCATAAAGACTCATTCATGTTGATGGCATTCAGAAGCATTGTTTTACTAATTCATTCTCATTCTAGAACATGACTCCATAGCATGAGAACAAGTATGATTCAAGCACATGAGAACATGAAGTATCATTCAAGCACAAGGCACATGAGAATATGAAGTATTGTTCAAACATGAGAACATGAAGTATTATTCAAGCACAAGGCCAAGCAAGGTCAAGTAACAAAATCATTTTGTAATCATCAAAATCACATGCACAACAATCTCCCCCATTTTGATGATGACAAAATATTATGCATTAATGCTCTTTCCCCCTTTGACATAATCAGAAATGGGGATCAACATGGGGAGTTCACGATAGCATCAAAACCAAAATCAGCAAGCTTACTCCCCTTAAGGCAAAATGAGAACAATCAAGCAAAACATATGATACTCATGAAAGAAGCACAAGGAACAGTTACCAGTCTCTCTCCCTTTGTCATTGACACTGAATCGACGGACAACGGGGTTATTAAGAGAACCACATGCACACAATGTTCAACAAGATGCAATTCAAATATGCATGAGTGAATGCACTAAATGCCAAGTATGCATGAACTAATTGCACATGTTTGAAATGCAAGTTGTGGGCAACATGAACATGCAGAATGCAAGTGGAATGATCAAGTATGATTGACTTCCAAGCAAGTAGATCTAAATACATGCAATATAGCTCCCCCAATTTATTCATAGTGAGAGGATAGGTGTAAGAAAAGTGCAGGTGAGTCAATGAAACCAGTTTGCTCAAGTGTACACCTAGGGGATTGTGTAATCATATAGGAGAAAAAAGCAAAAGCCAATGCAATCAATCAATTTTCTGAATACATTTTAAATCAAATTTCCAAAGGTGTAAGTGAATAACATGAAAATGGATTGTTACAATATGGATATTCAGATTTTAAGATCAACACAACGAGAGATTGTACAAGCTACACTATAATCCGAGAACAGCGTATTGGAGGCTACGCTCTACCTCAATAGAATTCCACATCAGAATTTTTTTATTGATTTCACATAGACAATCAGAATTTTTCTAAGAATGATCAGGTTTAAATAATTCCTTTTTACGCGAGAAGACACATGGAGCTCATGCCAGACTCCCCGGTTACTCAGAATACTGAACCATTTCACTTCTTTTTGAGCAGAGATATTTTAGTACAACACCTTTCTTAAATGAACCACATCACGTCTCAGGTGACATGTGCCCAATTTACTTAGTGAGACTAAACATTGCTCTGCCTTTCATTTCACATTCTTTTCACAAAGATAGGTAGGCAGCTTTTTCCTCAACTGTCTCTTCAACATACATGCAACAGGTTTAATATCTGTAGAGTGTTGAAAAGAAATTCCTTTATCCATATCTTTAACACTCATTTTCACATATTGTGCAAGAGGTGTGCGAATTTGATTTAGCATGTATATCGAAAGCATCATGAGCACATAGCAATGCAACTCCCCCTATCTAGATGCACTTATCAAATATTGACTCCCCCTGAGTGTATGACAAGAACCACACTTGTTAGGACTCAGATGCAACATTATTTATCAAGGGAGTGTATGGTCATAGAAAATTCCAAGGAAGGGGTTGTAGCATATATTAACATGCAAGCACACAACGAGGAAATATGCAATGTGCAATGTAGAATGCATCATGTATGCAGAATTTCAGATTTTATTTGAATGTTTCAATGCCCCTAATGCATGAACTCTTATGCATGCAACCTATAACAACTTGAGAATGCAATGCAAAATGCAGAAGCAAAAACCAAGAGTTTGATTTTCAGATTGTCATGATAGATTGCACATGAAAGCATTCACATTCAAATGATAAACACCAAACATTCTCCATGACATGCCTTTCAGGAACAAGGATGCAAAAATGATCAAAATCAAGCAATGCAACCTGATTATTTTTAGAAGTTGTTCCAAATAGATTTTCAGAGATTATGCCTTCTTAAAACAAGAAGGATTTTCAGATTCAAATAGAAAGCACATGCATGTCAAGGCAAATAGATTTCATTCAAAAAGACATGTTTCAACAATTTAAGTTCTGAATTTTGATACACGGTGGAGGACATTGATCCTAAGATCACCTCACACATAGTGATAGCTTCCTAACAGACTTGATCTGTCATTTCACATATCACCATTTGATATACCAAAAATTCATCCATTGAAGGCTTGTATGACTTGTGAGGAATTACAATTCAGGCATCATATGAAAACTATAATAGAATAACATACCAAACATCAAAATCATCAAGTTTAATAATGAAAAGGCAAAGTTGGGGTTTTACCTTGTGAGTGTGCCTTGTTCCATTTTATTGGAACCCCTTTCATTCTTTATTTACCTCAAGGCACACCTTCATAACAACCGACTCATTTGTCGGATCTTGGCACCCAAGCCTTCTTGGGTCCTTGGATGTTAGTAGCATCTCTTCCAAATATTTTCTTTGACTTTTTCATTGCCACTATGTCATCATCCTTCATGATCCTGCAATCCTCAATGACATGTCCATGGTTTCCACAATAATAGCATTGAGGGAAGGCAATTCTAGCAAAGGATTTCCTTTTAAGAGCAAAGGCATTTTCAAAAGTTTTCCATCTCCTATTTTCAAAAGATCTAGGTCTAACAAAATTAAACCTAGCATTCATTCTAGAAGCATGGAAATTATTAGTTTTCAAAAACCAACATTCTTTCATAACATGCCCGTAATTCCCACAATGATAGCAACAAGGTGAAGTAGTTCTAGCAAATGATTCATCATTATGAGCAAACATTTTTCCAAAGAACTTTCCCTTGTTAAATGAAAACCTTTGAGCACGAAAGGCATATTTGTTACTGGATTTTCTTTGAAGATCAAACTTAGCATTCATGGCACAATAATCATCATTTTGTTTCACGAAGCAATTATCTATGACATGCCCAAGTTTATGACAATAGAAACAAGAAACATTTCTTTTTCTATTAAAAGCATTTTGTTCACTTTTCTGCTTTGAAAAACAATTTTTCATGGTGTGGCCTAGCTTACCACAGTGAAGGTAAGAAACATTTCCTTTTGATTTGAAAGCATGTTTATCTTTACACGCATGTTTGTCATCCTCTTTCATGACAACACAATCATCCATCACATGTCCATTCAATCCACAATAGAAACATTCAACATTTGATTTCATTTTTCGCCCACCTTGAACGTTTTGAAATTGTTTTTCCATGGTAGGTTTTGTGTGAACATTTTTCTTTTTCTCAAAATATTTTTCAGACATTTTTGTTTGTGTAATAGGAGGTGGAGCTTTTGAAGTGCTAGGGATATCAGAAGCATGAACAAAAGAGGTTTTTAATTTTGATTCAAAAGACTTTTTGTTGATTGGTGTATATCCAAGACCCTCTTTTTGAAAGTTGACCTTAACACCTAACATTTTGTCTAAGTTCTCCTTCCCTTTCACAAATTTAGACAATGATGCATTTAAGTCTATAATTTCAGATTCAAGGGATGCAATGTGCAATTCATAGCTAGCTATCTCCTGTTCACTGCAAACAATGCTCTCATTCAATACTCTATTTGCAGTTTTATAACTCTCAATTTCTTTTTCTAGCACATGCACTTTTTCACATTCATCTTCATGCATTTTGACACTAACAGATTTCCCTTTTTCAAGAACTAGCAGTCTTTCAGACATGGCGTTGTTTAATTGTTTCAACTTTTCATTTTCAGATTTCAACAATGCATTTTCTTTTTCACTTTTATCAAAATTGTTCAATCTACCTTCAAGCAAAGCATTCTCGATTAACATGGCACCATTTTTCTTTTTAAGTTCCTCAATTTCAAACATGATGCTCTTGCTATCAATTTCAGAATCAAGAAGTTTTTCAAGCATTTTATCATCGTCAGATAAAGAATCCAACTTGTTTCTAAGACATTTTTCAGTTTCTTTAAGCAATGAAATCTTAGATAACAAGAGTTTGTTCTGATCAAGCAAATCATCGGAATCATTTTCAATTTCAAGAGCAGTATTAGATTTTCTGAACATTTCAAGCTCTTCATTCATACACGACATTTCATCTGAAAATAATTCAACTTTGGATTGTAGAAGTTCATTATCATTTTCTATATTGTCAATTTTTGATTCTAACTCAATGCATTTTTCACAGGAAACACTAGCATGCACATTCTCACTAGTTTTCTTTTTCAGATTTTTATTTTCAGATTTGATTTTCTTATATCGACTCGATAACTCCTCATAAGCATCAAGAAGTTCTTCAAAAGACATTTCATCTTCATTAGAGTCAGAGTTAGAATTTACCTCATTTGAAATTTCTTCACCATGAGCCATTAAGCATGGATCCATTACTTCTTCTTCATACTTCCGTGCCAATTCATCCCAAAGGTCTCTTGCCGACCTACACAAGGGAATTTGTAAAAGTATATTAGACTCAATCGCATTCAAGAGAAAATTCAATGCTCTAAGATTCATTGTATTTTTCTTGACATGCATATCATCCCATTTGTTATGTTCAGTAGGAAGCTTGTATGGACCTTCACATATGGCCTTCCAAACATTCGGCTCATGCAAACCAAGATAAACACACATAGCATTTCTCCAAGAAATATAATCATGACCATTAAAGATAGGAAGGCAATTCATAGAGATTTGATCAACAGAAAAATTCATGATTGACAATGCACTAGGATCACTCTGTAGATCGTTAGATCTAGGGACAACAGAGCCTCGCTCTGATACCAATTGTTGGGGTCCCGTAGTGCAGGAACACGGTTCTAGAGGGGGGGTGAATAGAACCCTCCACTAAAATTATGTCCAATTAAAACTATTTACTACCTTACAGCGGAATTAGCAAGATTAGCAAGAGTGAGGAATTTAAACTAATTGGAATAGACTTGATTCTCTCAATCTCACCGTTCTCACTCGAAAGGATAATGAGATAAGAACGATAACACAAACCACCACAACACAAACCACAATGCAAGCCACAAAACACGGGGATTTTTAAGGTGGTTCGGGACCACGACGGGCACCCTACGTCCACCCCTCACCAAACCGGTGAGGCTTCACTGCTGTATAAAACAGCCTGGGAATTAAACCCCACACACACACGGAGCCAAGCTCCAACACCCACACGTAGGACGAAGCCTACACAATCACACGGGAGAAATCCCCCAATCACACACGGGGAACAAACCCCACAAAATGCCCAAGCACACACGCGGATATGCTCCGCACAAAACGATGCACCCGCATCAACCAATCACTCGGAGACCCCTTTCTCCGAACACCCACACAGAATATCCTTCCAGAAATTTAAGAACCTAAGACAAATAGATGCATTGAGCCCCAAACAAACTCTAGAGAATGAATCAAAGAAGATAAGGCATGTATGAAGCTCCCCCTTCAAGAAAGACTCCGGATCTTCTTGGCTCAATGTCGGATGGCCACGATTTGAGCATCCTCGCGTTCCTCTCATCGAGTCGCTTCTTTTCTTCTTCTACCACGAGCTCCAAATCTCCATGGATGTAGATGATAACCCTTCCTCAAGAGCTCCTTGGTTGCTTTGCCCCTTTTCTTCACCTACAAGATAGAACAAGATACATTAGGGCTTCTCTCCTTATCAAATTCGGAGTTCACATTCATATATATAGTTGAGTGGACAAAAGACACATAAAACCCTCCCAATACATGTTAGAAACCCCCCAATAACATTAGAAACCAATTGGGGGTAGTTTGGTAAACTTTAGACATGATTTCATAGGGTTTCGGAAGCTCCCGAGAATCCCGTGCCGGAATGGGTCGACCCCCAGGGAACCTGAAGGCGGCCAGAAGCAGAAAAAACAACCCAGTTTTCATGGGTCGACCCATGGGGTCGACCCATGCAGTGTGGGTCGACCCCATGGGTCGACCCATGCACACAGGGTCAATTTTCTATGTTCTGTTTGGTCCAGAACACGTAGGGGTCGACCCAATGGGTCGACCCATGCTAGAAAGGCCTACAAAACACTATTAAATCAACATGAAATCAAGGGGAAATAAATGTTTAAATGTTACCATAACCCCATGTAGATTAACCATGTATTTTCATCCTGAAAACATGAAAAAGCAAGTGGTTAGTTGAGAATCAAAATCTTTGCATCAAGCAACAACACTATGAACATGTTGACATTAAAACACATCATTGAACCATTTAAACATGTATTTGTCTTCTCAATTTAACCAACCAAAACATGTATGACCAAATGCAATGTCATGGAAGCTTTAATGTGTAATTAGCATCTTTGGCCACAAGGATCACAATAAGAATATGCATGAACATATGCAAGTTGAATTAGCACTTTCATTGAACATTATGAGCCTTTCCATAAGCATGATGGTTTCATTAATGCTCACATTGAATTAATCATTAGTCCATCACAAGGCAACCAAAAGCCTTGACTTTAACAGTCCAAGAAATCTCATTTGAGAAATACATGAACCACCATCAATGCATTAAGATCTCATGAAAGATGTGCATGAAAACAACCCGGAACTTGACATAAAGATGGTTAGATGTTACCATCATCCAATTGACATGAGAGGGTTTAAGAACCATCTTTGGACCTGTAGAAACACAAGAGTATGAGGTTACCACATGTGTGAAAGTTAAGAGCTCATGAACTAGATTCTTCCAAAAGAACCTTCATAACTTGTCAACCATCCAAATGCTCATTGCATAAATAAATGTTTTCATAAAGACAAAGTCACGGGCTATGGCATTTGGGGAACTTTGAATCTTCCATTGCATCTAAGGCAAATGTAATGATATGGGGGCTCAATCATTCAAGTAGCCTTGCCACGATACGCTTACATATCATGAAACTCAATTTGACAAGTGTGAACACCTAAACACACACATGTGCAAACAAATGCAAATATGCATTTTCATTATCCATCCTCATGATCTCTTACACATATGTAGCTATGCATGTTTGTAAAGATGTTTCCACATTACATTACATGCAAGTCTTTCACACATCAAGTTAATAAATCAAGCTTTTGATGCGTAGCTCACAAGACCAAGCATTCATGCTATGCATGAGCAATATAGAGCCAACTCTCAAAAGTCTTGAAGAATATTTCAAGCACATCACAAGCTTAAAGAGGTTCAAGTAGAAAGTGCATGATCCACATTCAAATTTGAAACATTCATGCCTCATGAAGGTTTATAACATGCTAACCATTCAAACACACATTCATTCAAATGGCATTCTTGATGACAAAGACTAACATTCATGACTTTGGCCTCTTAGAAGAATATCCATGAAAGCCTACATCTTCAAACCCTAAGGACTCATGAAGAAGGTACATGAAGCCACATGTATATCTATGCACAAGTACTATGGGTCAACATATTGTAGCTTTCTCACCCAAAATTCACTTAACTGAAGATATGTGAATTGCCAAGTCTTACCAATGGTTCTTAGAAGAATGGAGATATAATTAACACAAGTTCTGAATGGTGGACAACAAGATGACATAGTTAAGCATTCTCTTGAGTTCCACCTGATGTCCATCAAGACTCGTTCCTGCAATGCAAGAAGATTAGCATACTTGCATTCAAATGAACATGACTCTCATTCCAGTGAGAGTTGAGCTATTACAAACAAGTGAGCATGATAGCATTCATATGAGCATAAAGACTCATTCATGTTGATGGCATTCAGAAGCATTGTTTTACTAATTCATTCTCATTCTAGAACATGACTCCATAGCATGAGAACAAGTATGATTCAAGCACATGAGAACATGAAGTATCATTCAAGCACAAGGCACATGAGAACTTGAAGTATTGTTCAAACATGAGAACATGAAGTATTATTCAAGTACAAGGCCAAGCAAGGTCAAGTAACAAAATCATTTTGTAATCATCAAAATCACATGCACAACAGAGGGCAAAGTCTGATACCTTTATGATGTCCTACATGCCACGAGGACCCGGGGCCTTATCGACGACACGGACTTCCATGCTTCCTTCTCCAAAGAGATCATGAAAGCCCCCATTTCGCCGAAGTTCCAACTACCGTCGTTTACCCCCTACGACGGCACTACCGATCCCACCGACCATATGCACAACTGTAATACCCAAGATTTTTCGGATCAGAATCCGTGGGTTTCGGAGTGCTTTTGTGAGTCCCGGATCATGTTTTACAATTAAATCAGATTTTTTACTATTTAGCCTTCAGACACCTGTGTAGGGTGAACCAACATGTTTTCGGGCTCTGGGATGTTGCAGGTGCACTGTGCATTTTTTGAGGATCGTGGGAATTATTTTTTCCTATTTTTATATTTTCTAGATTTTTAAAACCCTGATTTATTTCCTATAAATATAACCCTCCACCCCCTCTCCCTCATTCTCTCATTTCTCTCCCTCCCTCCTCTCGGTTCTCTCTTTCTCTCCCTCTCTTCTCCAGGTGGCCGACGAAGCTAGATGCGGGCGAGGTGGCGAGGCTCGTGGGGCGAGGAGTGGCGAGGATGAAGCGAGGAACGGGGAGGTGGCGCGGCGTTCTCCATTCGTGACTTCGTGAACCCGATGGGGTTTCAAGCGACATTTTCATGAGGAATCGGCATCCTCGGCATGAGAAATCTTCGGTGGAGGTAGGGGGATGGATCCCTAACCCATGTATTCCTTTTGCCCGCATTTTATAGGCCATGGTGAGGCTGAGGGTGGTTTCCTTCCATACTGGGGTTAAAATGCATGTTTTTGGGGTGAGAGGTGATTCGATCAATTCGACGAGATTTTTATGGATTGAATGGGACCTCCCGGTGCTAAGGAGGTTGGGGAAGGGTTTCCCCATGTTTTCCCCCTCAAATGGGTTGAGTGGGGACTGGTTTGAGCTCCCACGGTGGAGCCCTCGTTGCTACATCATCAGAATCGGTCGACTGATGGAGAGGATCCATCGACCGATGGCATGTTAGCAGGGCGGTTTGCCCAGGTTCAGTCTACCGACCCTGAGGGTTTGATCGACCGATCAGGGTTTTTTTGGGCGACTGGTCATGGACTGGTCATCCGACCCATTGGGCCGGTCGACCGACCCAGCCTGCCTCGACCAGCCCTGTGGGCTAGGTCGACCTGTCCAGCCCACCGGTCGACCGACCCTGGGGTCTGGTCAACTGAACGGCTGCCTCTTCACCCGTTTTGGCCCCCGGTTGACCCGATTGTGACCCTTTGGTCAACCTTTGGCCCCGTGGATGTCTCGGACACCGCGTGGGTATCAAGACCTTCTTTTTGGGTGTTCGGAAGTACCGTGTTACCTCGATTAGCATGCCCATGTGGTTTTGAAGGTCCGGGTGCCCATGTGTTCCGGGCCTTCTTGCTTTGCTAAATCGAGTCACCGTGTGTCGGTGTGAGTGTGAAGGGTTGCTCTCACGCTCCGAGATATGCCGCAAAAATAATCGAGAATATGAACATCCAGCAAAATGAGCCTCTAGCTTGCAAGACGATTAGAGCGCTATACGCATTCACACAAAAGAATGAATGCACAAGATATAATCAAAAACCTTCACTTTTATTGATCAAAGTTTACAAAATGACACTTGTCACTGACTCTCTTTTAACACAATAACTCACTAGACTCCATAAAGTTGAAAATTACATCGACATGACTTTTAACTAACATAAACAGACTCATGACACTCTAGGCTCGCTCGATCTTCATTCACTCTCGGACTCACCACTTGAGTAGTCCGATTTCGACCCGCTAGAGTCTCCTGAAAAGATTAGGAAAGTAGGGAATGAGCGCACTCGCCCAGTAGGTATATTCATATCAACATGATGGCAATGTTTAAATGATTAACATTTTAGATCTAGAAGGTAAGATAAAGAAATAAGATGCGATGAAACACGCGAATAAAACCATGGTAACAACATGTAACAAGATATGAATGTAAGGACATGATATCGCATGAATATATGATCATGATCTAGTAAGATTATAATATGGCCTTTCAATAACGAGAATGTAATATCATGTAACGAGAATGTACTTTCATAACCTTGATAAGGCTATGCACTAGAAAGTCATGTAACAAGAATGTACTATCAAGCATATAAATTACATAAGATTGCCTCATGGATTTCACCCGTTTATAAAAAAAAGTACTCCCAGCGTAATGCGACGCCAGTAATCATCATACCCCTTGGTTAATAGTATGTTTCCAGCCATCTGTGGAGGGGGTTAGACTGGAACCCTTGGACACCGTCCGTGCCTGCCCTTGCATCTTCAAGTTATAAATCAAACTACTTCGACGAGAATAACAATAAAGTAGGCCAATAATAGCAAGTTCAATAATGTCTTTAGGGTGAAAGTAAAACAAGGTAAGAACGTACCAATATGAACAATGAGGTCAAGAACGAATTAATGAGAATGTTATGCTACGGGAGGAATCCGACAGCATAATGGTATGTTAATCAATTCCCACAATCCATTGATGACTTATTAAACATAGTTTCAGGTTCTATACAATCAGAAGATCACCTGAGAACAGAGCAAGATCAACCCTTTGGTCAAACCTCAGGCTGGACAGATGTTGATAGAACGTGGTCGACAAGAGGGCCACGATCTTCATGAATGCGGTCTAGTAGACATCTACGATCAGACAGGTTCAACGTAGGAAAGAAAAAGGGGTCGACTCAACAGGCGTCGGTGGGCTAAAACCTGATCGTGGACAGGTGGTCCATCGCGATAACAATAACGCTATTGGGTTGTAGGCCGCGATCAGGTTAGTTCACATAAAACGTAGAAATCACGAAGTGCTCTCTAGACCTTAAGATTTTTAGGGTACGACCAGCTCGGTGTCCTAATGAGAATTATAGGCTCGCGGAGTCTTACGGAGGCCTTGAAACATGAATTCCTAGTCCGATAGAATGAATATCTAATGGAGAGTCATTCAATCTCCAAGAAGGTTCCCTATCATGTGCAAGTGACTAATAGCAACGTACCAGAGTACGGGCTATGTGCAAAGTAATAAATCTAGAAATAAGATGAGATGAGAGGAATGCGTAGAAGCACAAATCTTCGTGTAATGAATTGAAAATTCCTTTATATACAAACTATACAAGGTTTTGGCATGAAATTAACATATAATGAAATTAAGCTTTTAAACGAGATAACCCTAAATATTAAGTCATGACATGACCACGAAGTGCAACTAACCAGATAAGGCATGAATAATAGCATAGATATAATGGAAAGTAAACGAGGTCTGATCTGGTTACTGTAACCAGATCGCGGTCGATCGGGTGTCCGCGACTTGAGGTCGCGGCTCCTGGCATACCGCTATCTATTTGCTGTCAAGCAGAGGAAATAACGGCTTGCCGGGCCCATTTCTATGTCCAATCATCATGCAAACTAGGATAACATTGAGAAGGTAGCATGCTAGTACAAGAATAATGCATGAAAAAGACATGAATTAATGAAAAGTTCTTATTTTTTGTTTTGTGCCTTACATATGTTTGTGTTTGATGATAACTAAACCTTATGCATTGCAATGTGATTTTGATGTGCTATATGATTTTGATGATAACTAAACTTTATGTATGCTATGTATGCTTGCATATGTTCTTGCGTGCATATGTCCTTGTTGAAAGAACAGTCATGATCTTTGCTATGCTATGCTTGCATGAGTTACTTTGAGCCATTGTGTTTTAATGGTCTCATATGATTAAGCATATACATGTTGCATGGATAGATTGTAAAGTGATTGCGATGTAGATCATGCCTTGAATGAACCTTGAGAAAGTTAATCAAAATGTTCATCTGATTAACATGCTTTTCTGTCATGCACATTAATGCTCATACATGTTGTTGATTGCATGTCTATTTGGAGTTTACTTTTGGTTGAGAAAAATCAGGTTGCTAAAGAGGTTTCAAAGTCTCATTTGAATGAACAAGTAAATTATGATATCACTGATGCATATACCTATTTGTGCTTTTCATGCATATTTCTTAAGAGGTATTGAGCTTGCACCACAATTGATCAAACCTTGTGAACCTAGGTAGAAATTAACCAAATGGTGCTCACATCTTGCTCATTGTCATAGCTATAAGTTCTTGAAGTCAAGTTGTGATATTTGAGTTTTCAAAGGGATACAATGCATATCATTTATGGCTTTTGATGTATATAATCTTTGGTTGAATATTTGATGTCAATGGGATGCATGTATAGATTATTTGGCTTCACAAAATGAAGGCTTCATGAGAATCTTGGTTGAAAGTGGTAGATGGCATCGAAGTGATTGAACTTGCATTGTATTAACTTCATTTACTCTCCTATGCAGGTTTGAAAAGTAATGCCAATCCTATATGCAAAGGTATCAAGATTCATGGTGAGAACTTGACACTTTGCATGTGTGTATTTGTGGAAAAATGGTAAGTTTCCATTTAGAGTTTTTGATCTTGATGTTAGGTGTGTTACTCATGTTTTCATAATGTTTTCTTGCATATTCATGAAGGGGTTTTAAATGATGGAAACATGTTTGAGTTTCTGAAACAATCATTGGTTGTGTTTTGTCATCATAATGAGCATTCATGTTAATCAAACTTTAGGTTGTTTGATTATTATTTTGGTTGAACAAGTTCTGAAAATAATTGGGTTGCATTGCTTAATTTTGATCATTTTTGCACCCTTGTTCATGATGGCTATGTCATGGAGAATGTTTGTTGTTCATCACTTGAATGTGAATGCTTTCATGTGCAATATGTCATGATAGTCTGAAAATCAAACTCTCACATCTTGCTTTTGTATTGCATTGTATTAGAATTCATGCATTAGGTGCATTAAGTTCATTCAAATGAAAAAGTAAAAATTTGCATTTTGCACCTATGTTAAATTTTACAATGTGTTTAGAACTTTCAAATGAAAATATGAAATCTTACATTTTGTATTGCATTTAAGACATTCAAATGAAATGCATCATTTTGAATATTGTTCATGTTGTATAATTGCTAAAGTGAATTCTTCCAACAATGGTATCATGTCTTCGAGACCAACAATTTGCATATCTTTTTATTTTACATTGCATATTGCATATACTTCCATATGTATGCTTACATGTTATTATATGCTATTTACCCCCATCCTTGGAATTTCTATGACCTTATATTTTCTTGCTAAATAATATTGCATATGAGTCATTACTGGAGTGTTTCATGTCATACACTCAGGGGGAGTAAATATTTGATAAGTGCATGTATTTAGGGAGAGCTGCACTGTTATGTGTTCATGATATTTTTGGTATACATGCTGAATCAAATTCGCACACATCATGCATAAAATGTGAAAATGAGTGTTAGAGATATGGATATAGGAATTTCTTTTCAACACTCTAGAGATGTTAAACTTACTACATGTATGTTGAAGAGACAGTTGAGGAAAAAGCTGCCTACCTATCTTTGTTGAAAGAATGTGAAATGAAAGGTAGAGCAAAGCTTGGTCTCACTGAGTAAATTGGATGCACATCACTTGAGACGTAATGTGGTTCATTTCTGAAAGGTATTTGACTAAAGTACCTCTGTTCAAAATGAAGTGAAATGGTTCAATATTCTGAGTAACTGGAGATTCTGACATGAGCTCCATGTGTCTCCTCACGTAAAAAGGAATTATTTGAACTTGATCATTCTTAAAAAAATTCTGATTATCTTTGTGAAATCATTGAAAAATTTGATGTGAAAAAATTATTAAGGTAGAGCGTAGCCTCCGATACACTGTTCTCATAAAATGAAGTGCAGTCTGTATAATCTCTGATTGTGTTGATTTAAAAATCTGAATATCCATATGGCTACAATCTAGTTTCATGTTATTCACTTACATATATGGAAATTTGATTTAATATGTATTCAGAAAATTGATTAACTACATTGACTATTGGTTGATTCTCCTATGTGATTGCACAACCTTCTAGGTGCTATATATGAACATTCCAGCTATCATGACTGTCATGCACTTTTCTTACACCCATTCCCTTCTTAAATAAGTAAGGCGGAGATATGTTGCATGTATATATATATATCTACTTGGTTGCATCATGTGCATCTCATTTCTCATCATTTGTATACATTTAGCTTCATGCATTCCAAAAGAAAACTAAAAATATGAAAAATATGAAAATCAAGAAAAATCATTTGATATGTCAAAGATATTCCAAGAAACATCTTGTTATGTGATTTTATTGATTCATGAATCTGTCATGTTGAACTTTGAACTTCATTGCCTTCCTCCCACTTTTTGATAATGTCAAAGGGGGAGAAAGTATCTTGATCTTTGATCTATATCATAAAGTTTGTCATCATCAAAAATGGGGATTTTGTTGTGTGCCTTGCATATGTTTGTGTTTGATGACAATTAAACCTTATGCATTGCAATATGATTTTGATGTGCTATATGATTTTGATGATAACTAAACTTTATGTATGCTATGTATGCTTGCATATGTTCTTGCGTGCATATGTCCTTGTTGAAAGAACAGTCATGATCTTTGCTATGCTATGCTTGCATGAGTTACTTTGAGCCATTGTGTTTTAATGGTCTCATATGATTGAGCATATACATGTTGCATTGATAGATTGTAAAGTGATTGCGATCTAGATCATGCCTTGATTGGACCTTGAGAAAGTTAATCAAAATGTTCATCTGATTAACATGCTTTTCTGTCATGCACATTAAGGCTCATACATGTTGTTGATTGCATGTCTATTTGGAGTTTACTTTTGGTTGAGAAAAATCAGGTTGCTAAAGAGGTTTCAAAGTCTCATTTGAATGAACAAGCAAATTATGCTATCACTGATGCATATACCTATTTGTGCCTTTCATGCATATTTCTTAAGAGGTATTGAGCTTGCACCACAATTGATCAAACCTTGTGAACCTAGGTAGAAATTAACCAAATGGTGCTCACATCTTGCTCATTGTCATAGCTATAAGTTCTTGAAGTCAAGTTGTGATATTTGAGTTTTCAAAGGGATACAATGCATATCATTTATGGCTTTTGATGTATATAATCTTTGGTTGAATGTTTGATGTCAATGGGATGCATGTATAGATTATTTGGATTCACAAAATGAAGGCTTCATAAGAATCTTGGTTGAAAGTGGTAGATGGCATCGAAGTGATTGAACTTGCATTGTATTAACTTCATTTACTCTCCTATGCAGGTTTGAAAAGCAATGCCAATCCCATATGCAAAGGTATCAAGATTTATGGTGAGAACTTGACACTTTACATGTGTGTATTTGTGGAAAAATGGTAAGTTTCCATTTAGAGTTTTTGATCTTGATGTTAGGTGTGTTACTCATGTTTTCATAATGTTTTCTTGCATATTCATGAAGGGGTTTTAAATGATGGAAACATGTTTGAGTTTCTGAAACAATCATTGGTTGTGTTTTGTCATCACAATGAGCATTCATGTTACTCAAACTTTAGGTTGTTTGATTCTTATTTTGGTTGAACAAATGAAGGTTTGAAAGCTTTTCAATATAGTAATACACTCCTTGTCATGTGGGTTTTCAAGTTCATATTTCATGTAATTTACATAAGGGAGTGTAGCCTTGAGTTTTCATACAAAAATCTGAACTTTCACAAAATCTGGAACACTGTTCATTCCGGTCGACCGACCCTATGTCTCCGGTCAACCGAAATTTTCAGAGTTGGCATGTTTTCTGTATGTAACATTTAGGTCGACCGCCACTACCCTTTTGGTCAACCGAACACGGCGTAAACCCAAAAATGTGAATCCGAAAACCCACTAAACCCATTCCATTTGTGATCAAACTTTACCCATTTGTCCCTAGGGTTAATATACATATATTAGAGGGGTCTTTCAAAGGTTTTGTGAAGGGTTTATGGGTCTTTTGATCATTCTCTCTTGTGTGTATATATAACCTACGATTTTGGGAGAAAAACCTAGAGCTAACACTTTCAATCTATCTTGTAGGAGAAGAGAAAGGGCAAAGCAAGGAGGAGCTCTTGAACGAAGAATTTGATCTACTTGGAGAGGATTTTGGAGTTCGTGGAAGAAGAAGAAAACAAGCGAATCGATGAGAGGGACAAGAGGACGTTCACATCGTCTTGATCTGACTTTGCTCTGACTTGTGGTTCAAGGAATATCTTCAATCGGCTATTGGAGATCAAGGGGGATTACTTCTATATCTTTTTCTTGTTGTTTGTGATGTCCTTCATGCTTTATATCTTGGGTCAAGTATGATTTGAATACTTGTGTTTATTTTCCGAACTAGTGATACACTATGTGTGGAGAACCGTCTGCGTACGGTTGTGTTTATAGTGTGCCACGGTTGTTGCGGTTTGTGTGTGTGTGTTTGATCCGTGGTAAGATCGTGTTGGAGATCGCGTCTCCGTGTGTGTGTGTCTGCAGGCGTCATCCCGTGTGTGTTTGGAGCATCGTCTCCGTTTGAGGATTTATCCCCGAGTGAAGCCTCACCTAGTTTGGTGAGGGGTGGACGTAGGGAGCCCATCGTGGTCCCGAACCACCTTAAAAACCCTTGTGTTGTGGTTTGTCTTGTGGTTGTGCTTAATAGCTTAATCTGTTTATCTTGATCGTGTGTGAACGGTGAGATTGAGAGAACTAAGTTTACATTCCTTAGTTTAATTTCTTCAATGTTGAACTAAGTTTAAATTGCTTAGTTTAATTTCTTCAATCTCGTTCAACATTGTTAATTCCGCCACGTAGGTTTTTAATTTACCACCTATCGTGGGGGACAATTCAACCCCCCTTCTTGTCTACTCGCCTACCCAGGGACCAACATCTTTTTATTAGTGTTGCAGGGACAGCATGCAGAAAAAACCTAGTTACGCAATCATGATGAAACAAAAAATACGTCGTGTATACTACAAGAAATCAAGAGATAGGAGAGGGCTTTTGTTCCTAACATGTTGTTTGAGCCAATCATGAGACAACTTACCTCTAGGATTACTCCTAGACTGGGAATTTCTTCTCGGAAGAAGGCTCTCGTTCCTGCGCATTCTGCGTGGGACCAGCAACTTCTGTGCTTCCTAACGTCTTGCCCGATTGATCTCCTAACACCAAAATTAGAGGGTCATTAGAAGATATTAAGGGGAATAAAAAGTTCTAAAGGATGAACTTGAAATGACAACACTATACCATCAAACCACGTGATCCAAAACTAGGGTTTGCGTAGGTCGAACTGGGACCTATTTATAGGGAACGTGTAGCACCCCAGAAGTTTCTGGGTTTAAATATAATTACTAATCATTTAGAAAGACTTAGTGGGCCATTAAGTGAATTATGGGTTAATTAAAGGCCCCATATTAATGCAAGGGCTAAGACTACTTTAAATAGACCATAAACCCAATTTCTAAGGCTTTTAGGCCCAAGCCCAACTCTAGAGACGTAATTAGAATAGTTCCCCACTTTTATTAGATAAATAGGGATAATTAGAAGGAGAAATTGGAATAAAATTCAAATTTGCAGAGAAGGCTTGAACGCACCATTACGATACGCCACGTTCTTGAAGAACACAGTACTGTGGATGACCGCGATCATCTAACGAAACCGAGGTGTATTAAAACACGGAAAGCTTGGATTTTTATCCATGTTTAGGCCATGGATCGATGTTATCTCAAGATGAAAACCTCTCTAGGACTCTTGGGGATCGACTCTAACCCTAATAAGGACTCCTAACTCGATCTAATCCCTCAACCCCAGTCAAAACCTTATAAATAAACCCTAAACTCGACCTGGGCAAACCCTTGCTTTGGCTCACGTTGTTCGACGATAAGGCATGGGTATTTTAAGTTAGTTCTTTAGAACTTTATGTTCCCGTTAGTATTGTCTAACCCTCTGTCAAATTTAATGTTAGGAGAACTAGTATCCAAGGAGAGAACGTGCACAAGTTGTTGTTCCTCTGCACGGAGCTCAGGAACCAGTGTGCCTGTCCAAGGAAGATCTAGAGATTGGAAGCCCTAATCGAGGTATTTAGAAGTTCATCCTTTAGAACAATTTGTTAACCTTTCTATCTTCTACCTATCCTCCAAATTTCATGGATTTTGGTCAAGAGGTTAAGGAGAATGAGGGACAAGAAGTTACTAGTTTGGCACATGACGTACAGAAACTAGGTCGTTCCCCCATTCCAAAATTTGAAGTATAAAGCTCGTAACAAAAGTAGGTTATGTCATGTTGGCTTAAATATCAAATTAGGAATAAAAGCCCTCTGTTACCTCGTGTTTTCATGCATTGTATACAGAGTATTTTACCTTTTTCAATGACTGTGTAGTTGCGGTTTCATGACATGACCTCCTTGCACCCCTAACTAAAAGATAAGAACTTCATGTCTATTACACACATTTTCATGCCTTATTTTCATCGTAGCATGCTTTCCCTGTTAGTTTACTGTAAGTTCCATATAGTTTTGCCTTAGAAAGTAGCCCTGCAATGTCGTTTTTATCTCTGTCTCATTATGAGATGAATGCGATGGAGACAGGGGTCGCGTCTCTTTAACGTGCAGGCACGATAGAGTGCGTTCTTCTATTAGCGCCCTTGTTATGTGCGTCACATTAATGATCCGTGAGCCATATTAAACCCCATTAGTTTAATGAAATATAAATACACATACGTTATCATGCATGCCCTATCTTAGTAGTTTCATTTCCTGATTTTATCATGACTGCATATTTTAAGCGTTAGCATGTCATTTCAAAGTTTAATTTCATTATATATTAATTTCATGTCGAACCATCATATAATTTGTATATAAATGAATTTTTAATAGATTAGTGAGATTCATGCGTTCCATTCTCATATGTATTTATGTTTTATAGTATCATATATAGCGCGTATTTTGGTACGTTACTATTTGTTACACTTCGCACTTGATAGGAAACTTTCTTGGACTTGAGATGCTCTTCGTCAAATATTCCTTCTACCGGACTAGGTGATATTGTTTCAAGACCTCCGTAAGTCTACGCTAGTCCTGGATTCTCTCATGGCAGCCGAGCTGGTTGTACCCTAAAAACCTAAAAGTTAGAGAGCACATCGTGTTTTCCATGATTTCTGTGAAAGGACATTATCGCGCCCTAGTTCCCAATCGCGTTAATACATTATCGCGCAGGTTCTTATGGTCACCCTCTTGTTCAGCCACAGATTTGTCCTTGCATCGACCTGACTTTCTTTCTGCGTCGACTCTCTATTATCGCGGACAAATAATGAACCGCATTAATTAATGATTGCGACCCTGAGTGCCGTCGCGTTAATTAAGTTCTATCCAACCCGAGGTCTGACCCAAGGGTTGAACTTGTTCTGTTTCCAGGTGATCTTCTGACTATCTGGAGCCTAACATCTTATACATTAACTTATTAAGAAACTATGGAAATTAATGAATGTAGCATTTAGCTGTCGAATTTCTTCCGTGGCTTGACCTTGTTCTTAATTCATCTTTGAACTCCTATGATTCATCTTTGGTGCATTCTTACCTTGATATTGTTATTATGAACTATAGTGTGGCCCTTGCATTATTGGCCTACTTTATTGATAGTTCTCGTGGAAGTAGCTTGATTTATCACTTGAAGATGCAGATCGGGCATTGATTGTGTCCAAGGGCTCGACACTAGCCCTCTCGGCTGATTGCCGAAAACATGCTATAAACCATGGGGTATGATGAACACTGACGTCACATTGCGTCGGGAGTACTTTTTTTATAGACGAGTGAAAAACACGAGGCTCTACATGAAATTATACATTCTCATTACATGCAAGTACATTTTTGTTACATGAAAGGCCATTTTATAATCTTGCTTGATCATACTCTCACTCTACTTGAAATCTCATAGCTCTATAGTCTATATCTTGTTACTTGCGGTATTACTTTGGTTTTATTCGCATGTTTCATCGTATGCATTTATCTTCCTTTCTAGAGCTAAGATGCTAATTATTTAAATATTACCTTCATGTTGATACGAAGATACCTACTAGACAAGTGTGCTCATTCCCTACTTTTTCAATCTTTACATAAAATTCTAGTGGGGATTCGGACTACTCAAGTGATGAGTCCGAGAGTGATTAAAGATTGAGAGAAGACATAGTCATGAGTCATTAGTATTAAAGTTCCTTCACTGTAATAGGTGGTGAAATTGATCATGTCATGTAATTTTCCCGTTTTATTGAGTCTAGTGAAAAGAGTCAATTATCAATATACTTTGAATATTATTCAATAAAGTGAAGTTTTGAGTATGTCATCTTATGCATTCCCTTTTAGGTGTGAATGTGTTAGCGCTCATATTATATTGCTCGCTTGCGGCATACTAGCTGGCTGTTCACATTCCTGAATATCTTTCGCTGTACTTATATCTCAGGACGTAACAATTAAAGTGGTATCAGAGCCTAGGCATAAGTAAGTCCTAGGAAAATGTCATGTCATAGGCTAAGTCCAAGGGTTAAGGACCCACACCTATGGACTAAGGAAGAAATTCCGAACCCATGTGAAGATTGGGTAGAGCCTGGGATAAGATAGTAAATTAGAGATTATATCTAGGTTAACTTCTATCGATTCCATAGGAGTTAATTACTTGTTTATATCTTTTAGGCACCTCACTCTTACAATGGCCGCTGAACGTGCCGCTAATCGTGCTAATTGGGAAGTGATGCAACAAACAGTTGCGAGTCTTACCCAGGCCCTACAAACTGTGGCCCAAGCTGGCGCGGGTAATTTGCACGGGAATTTTCAGAGTATGAACCCTCCAAGATTCTTTGGATCCTCCAACCCCAACGAGGCAGAGAATTGGATCAATGAGATGAATAGGATATTCGACGTCATGCAATGCACCGACCAAGAGAAGGTCTGTATCGCTACCTTTCAACTAAATAAAGATGCCCGTACGTGGTGGAAGGCCACTTCGGTGCAGCCACAGAATGCTCAACCTACATGGGAGGAATTCCTTACACTCTTCTGTGCAAAGTACTTCTCCGAGCACATCAAAGAAAGAAAGGCCGCTGAATTCACCTCTCTTCGGTATGGCATGATGTCCGTGGCAGAGTATGAACTTCAATTCTCTCGTCTAGGCTCTTATGCCCCACACATGGTGGGCACAGATATCATAAAGGCTAACTGATTCAAGGATGGCCTAAGGCCCGGCTTTATTCAACAACTTGGACCTCAAAACATCCGTACGTATACGGAGATGGTCCAACGGGCTCATTTATGCGAAAGGACCTTAGAGAAGGTCGAGAAGTACAAAGGCAAGAGCGAGGAGTCGAGCCGGAGGTTCGATAAGCGAGGGTGCAAAGAAGAAAAGTTCAGCATCATGAGCACTTACAACTCCCGTGATAACAAGAATAGGTCCCGCAATGGGAGCGGAAGGAATAATCACAAGAAGAAGAAAGTAAAGGAGGAGGAAATGCAAGTCACTACAACTTGCTCATTTTGCGAGAAATTCGGCCACTCTGTCGAGGAATGCTAGAAGCGTCTTGGCGCTTGTTTACGTTGTGGGAGTTGGGAGCACCGTATACCCGATTGCCCTCTCATGAAAGGGCAGCCTTCTAACGGCGGACACAAGTGGCAGGCTCGTCTTAATGCCGTTGTAGATTTTGAAGAAGCGCCTAAGGATGATGGGTTGATGAAAGGTACCATTCAAATTTATTCCCATCCTACATTTGTGTTATTTGATACTGGTGCCTCTCATTCGTTTATATCTACTGCCTTTGCAAAAAATTTACTAATTTCACCTGTTCCTCTACCTTCGGACCTAGCTATCACAACACCTTTAGGTCCCGCCCACTACCCCGATAGTGAGGTAATGATAGAAGGTCATAATCTTCCTGCAAATCTCGTATGTCTTGATGTGGAAAGATACGATGCTATCCTAGGTGTAGATTGGCTTGTTGACCATGACGCCTATATAAATTGTCGCAATAGGAGAATTTCTTTTCGAAAACTAGGTCTCCCACGATTTTCCTTCCTTGGTATCAAGTATAGGAAGCACCCTACCATTATTTCTTATCTTCACGCTTGCAAACTCATCTCGCAAGGATGTGAAGCTTTTCTTGCTTCCATAATCATTACTGAGTCCAAGAAAACTATCCTATAGAATATTCCCATTGTAAATGAGTTCCCCGATGTTTTCCCATCTGACTTACCCAGTTTACCACCAGAAAGGGAAGTAAACTTTTCTATTGAAATCATTCCTCGAGCAGCAACTGTTTCAATAGCTCCCTACATGATGTCCCCCACGGAACTCAAAGAATTGAAGAGGCAGCTTCAGGAGTTGTTAGACAATAGCTTCATTCGACCCAGCACATCCCCTTCGGGTGCGTCCGTTCTATTCGTCAGAAAGAAGGATGGATCCCTCAGGCTGTGTATCGATTACCGGCGACTAAATCAACTCACAATCAAGAATAAATATCCATTGCCGCGTATCGACGAATTGTTTGATAAAATTTCTGGACCGGAATATTTCTCCAAGATCGAGCTCAGGTCAGGCTATCATCAATTGAAGATCAAAGATGAAGACATCTACAAGACTGCGTTCTAGAGTAGATATGGACACTACGAGTTCGTGATAATGCCATTCAGGTTAACTAATGCCCCGACAGCATTCATGCAACTTATGAACAATGTCTTTAGGTCCTATCTTGACCGATTTATGGTCATTTTTATTGATGATATTCTCATTTACTCCAAGATCAAGGAGGAACATGAAGAGCATTCAAGAATAGCTTTGCGAACCTTGAGAGGACACCAACTATATGCAAAGCTTAGCAAGTGTGAGTTTTGGCTAAAGGATGTCTCTTTCCTTGGCCATATTATTTCAAAGGAAGGTATCGATGTTGATCCTTCAAAAGTAGAAGCTGTCAAGAAGTGGAGCCGACCAACGACCATATCCGAAGTCAAGAGTTTTATCGGTCTAGCTGGCTATTATAGACGGTTCATTAAGGATTTCTCCAAAATCATCATTCCCCTGACTAGCCTTACAAGAAAAGAAAATCCCTTCATATGGTTGAAGGATTGTGAAGAGAGTTTCCTAACTCTTAAAAAATATTTAGCCACTGCCCCTATCTTGGCACTACCTGTTGAAGGTGGTGGATTTGAAGTCTACACGGATGCATCTGGCATTGGCCTCGGGTGCGTCCTTATGCAACATGGTAAAGTGATTTGTTATGCTTCAACGAAATTGAAGCGTCATGAAGAAAACTACCCCGTCCATGATCTAGAATTGGCTACTGTTATATTCGCCTTAAGAATCTGGCGACATTACCTTTATGGGGAGAAGTTCACTATATTTTCAGACCACAAAAGTCTAAAATTTCTTTTTATTCAAAAGGAACTTAACATGAGACAAAGAAGATGGCAGTAGTACCTTAAGGACTTCGACTTCTCTATTCAGTATCATCCAGGCAAAGTAAATGCTATAGCCGATGCTCTTAGTAGAAGACTAATGGCAACTCTAGCAAGCCTCAGGAAAGGTATGACTTATCTCATAGAGGATTTTACTCATTTGAATCTGGATGTGGATGCAGAAAGAGAAAAGGGTATTATTGCTAATATCCGGCCACAACCTACACTGATTGAAGATCTAGTCCAATTACAAGAAAATGGCCCCACATTAATGGAGATCAAGGCTAATATTGATCAAAGGCCGGAGTTCTCTATCTCAACCGATGGAAGGTTATTATTCAAAGATCGAATCTGTGTGCCGGATCATGCCGACACTGAGAAGCTGATCATGGAAGAAGCTTATAAGACAAAATATGCTATTCACCATGGCACTACCAAGATGTACCAAGACCTAAAACGGAGCTTTTGGTGGCCCAACATGAAGAGAGAAATAGCGGACTTTGTATCAAGCTGCCTCACTTGTCAACAAGTTAAGGCGGAACACCAAAAGCCCGCTGGTAAGCTACATTCCTTAGACATTTTCGAGTGGAAGTGAAAAAGTATAGGGATGGATTTCATCATGGGTCTACCTAAGACAAGAGGTGGACATGATAATATTTGGGTGATCATAGACCGATTGACTAAATCTACATATTTTCTACCAATCAAAAGTCGATCGTCTATGGAAATTCTAGCAGCTTTATACGTGAAGGAAATTGTCAAGTTACATGGTGTCCCTGTCACTATTATTTCAGATCGAGACCCTCGTTTCACATCTCAATTCTGGAAGGGTCTACAACATTCATTAGGGACCTGACTCAATTTTAACACTACTTTCCATCCTCAAACTGATGGTCAAATCGAAAGGACAAATCAGGTGGTGGAAGATATGCTCAGGACACGTGTCATCGATTTTGGTGAGAGTTGGCACGACCATCTACCTCTAGTGGAATTTGCCTACAACAATAGCTACCAAGCTAGTATTCAAATGGCGCCATTCGAGACACTATATGGAAGAAGCTACCGCTTACTTAGCTGCTGGAGTGAAGTTGGAGAAAGACAACTTCTAGGCCCATAAATAATAAGAGATACTACCGAGAAGGTCAAGCTCATTCGAGAGAGACTCCATATGCCTCAACATAGACAAAAATCTTATGCTAATAATCAAAGGCGTGACCTAGAATTCCAAGAAGGAGACCATGTATTCCTCAAGGTCTCTCCGGGTTGAGATATTTGAAGGTTCGGCATCAAAGTCAAGCTCACTCTGAGATTCATCGGCCCCTTTAAAATTCTTGAAAGGGTTGGCGAGGTCGCATATCGGATTGCCTTGCCTCCTCAACTAGCTGGAGTCCATGATGTATTTCATGTCTCAATGCTCAAACGGTATGTCCCTGATCCATTCCATTGTATAAGCTATGACAACTTGGAGGTTCAAAATGATTTGACATACGAGCAAAATCCAATCAAAATAATTGAGCGAGAAGTATGTCAACTTCAGAATAAAACTATTCCCATGGTCAAAGTCCAATGGAACAAATCTTGGCCACACGAGTCGACAAGGGAAACGAAAGAAGCTATGCGTAAAAGATTTCCTGAGATATTTGAATGTAAGTACACTCTCCTTTTAAGTGGGGGAGGGTGTAGCACCCCAGAATTTTCTAGAAATTTTCTGGGATTAAATATAATTACTAAGCATTTAGGAAGGCTTAATGGGTCATTAAGTGAATTATGGGTTAATTAAAGGCCCCATATTAATCCAAGGGCTAAGCCCACTTTAAATAGACCATAAACCCAATTTCTAAGGCTTTTAGTCCCAAGCCCAACTCTACAGACGTAATTAGGATAGCTCCCTACTTTTATTAGATAAATAGGGATAATTAAAAGGAGAAATTTGAATAAATATCAAATTTGTAGAGAAGGCCTGAACGCGCCCTTACGATACACCACGTTCTTGAAGAACGTGGTACTGTGGATGACCGTGATCATCTTACGGAACCGAGGTGTATTAAAACACGGAAAGCTTGGATTTTTATCTATGTTTAGGCCATGGATCGATGTTATCTCATAATGAAAGCCTATCTAGGACTCTTGGGGATTGACTCTAACCCTAATGAGGACTCCTAACTCGATCTAATCCCTCAACCCTAGCCTAAACCTTATAAAGAAACCCTAAACTCGACCTGCGCGAACCCTTGCTTTGGCTCGCGTTGTTCGACGGTAAGGCATGGGTATTTTAAGTTAGTTCTTTAGAACTTTATGTTCCCGTTAGTATTGTATAACCCTCTGTCAAATTTCATGTTAGGAGAACTAGTATCCAAGGAGATAGAATGTGCACAAGTTGCTGTTCCTCTACAAGGCGCTCAGGAACCAACGTGCTTGTCTAGGGAAGATCTAGAGATTGGAAGTCCTAATCGAGGTATTTAGAAGTTCATCCTTTAGAACAATTTGTTAACCTTTGTATCCTCTACCGACCCTCCAAATTTTATGGATTTAGGTTAAGAGGTTAAGGAGAACGAGGGACGAGAAGTCTAAAGCCTGTAACAAAGGTGGGTTATCTCATGTTGGCTTAAATATCAAGTTAGGAATAAAAGCCCTCTGTTACCTCGTGTTTTCATGCATTATGTATAGAGTATTTTACGTTTTTCCATGACTGCGTAGTTTGGGTTTCATGACATGACCTCCTTGCACCCCTAACTAAAAGATAAGAACTTCATGTCTATTACACACATTTTCATGCCTTATTTTAATCTTAGCATGCTTTCCCTGTTAGTTCCATATAGTTTTACCTTAGAAAGTAGCCCTGCAACGTTATTTTTATCTCTGTCTCACTGTGAGATGATGGCGAAGGAGACAAGGGTTGCGTCTCTTTAACGTGCAGGCACGATAGAGCGCATTCTTCTATTAATGTGCTTGTTATGTGCGTCGCGTTAATGATCGTGAGCCATATTAAACCCCATTAGTTTAATGAAATATAAATACATATACGTTATCATGCATGCCCTATCTTAGTAGTTTCATTTCCTGGTTTTATCATGACTGCATATTTTAAGCGTTAGCATGTCCTTTCAAAGTTTAATTTCATTATATATTAATATCAAGTCCAACCATCATATAATTTGTATATAAAAGAATTTTCAATAGATTACGTGAGATTCATGCGTTCCATTCTCATCTCCATTTCTATTTTATAGTATCGCATATAGCGCGTATTCCGGTACGTTGCTATTAGTTACACTTTGCACTTGATAGGAAACTTTCTTGGACTTAAGATCCACTCCGTCGGATATTCCTTCTGCTAGACTAGGTGATCTTGTTTCAAGGCCTCCGTAAGCCTACGCTAGCCTTGGATTCCCTCAAGGCAGCCGAGCTGGTTGTACCCTAAAAACCTAAAAAGTTAGAGAGTACATCATGTTTTCCATGATTTCTGTGAAAGGACATTATCACGCCCAAGTTCCCAGTCACGTTAATATATTATCACGGAGGTTCTTATGGTCGCGTTCTTGTTCAGCCACAGATTTGTCTTTGCGTCAACCTGTCTTTCTTTTTGAGTCGACTCTCTCTATTATCGCGGACAAATAATGAACCACATTAATTAATGATCGTGACCCTGAGTGCCATCGCGTTAATGAAGTTATGTCCAACCTAAGGTCTGACCCAAGGGTTGAACTTGTTCTGTTTCCAGGTGATCTTCTAACTATCTGCAGCCCAACATCTTATACATTAACTTATTAAGAAACTATGGAAATTAATGAATGTACCGTTATGCTGCCAGATTTCTTCCGTGGCATGACCTTGTTCTTAATTCATCTTTGAACTCTCATGATTCATCTTTGGTGCATTCTTACCTTGATATTGTTATTATGAACTATAGTGTGGACCTTGCATTATTGGCCTACTTTATTGATATTTCTCGTGGAAGTAGCTTGATTTATAACTTGAAGATGCGGATCGGGCACTGATTGTGTCCAAGGGCTCAACACTAGCCCCCCCAACTGATTGCCGAAAACATACTATAAACCATGGGGTATGATGAACACTGGCGTCCCATTACGCCGGTAGTACTTTTTTTATAGAAGAGTGAAAATCACGAGGCTCTACATGAAATTATACATTCTCGTTACATGCAAGTACATTCTTGTTACATGAAAGGCCATTTTACAATCTTGCTTGATCATGCTCTCACTCTACTTGAAATCTCATAGCTCTATAGTCTATTTATTGTTACTTGCGGTATTACTTTGGTTTTATTCGCATGTTTCATCATATGCATTTATCTTCCTTTCTAGAGGTAAGATGCTAATTTTATTTAAATATTACCTTCATGTTGATATGAAGATATCTACTGGGCAAGTGTGCTCATTCCCTACTTTTTCAATCTTTTCAGAAAATTCTAGCGGGGATTCAGACTACTCAAGTGACGAGTCCGAGAGTGATTATAGATTGAGAGAAGACATACTCATGAGTCATTAGTATTAAAGTTTGTTCTATTAGAACCACCAATTTGGGCAGTGGCCCAATTGTGTACAATTCGGATCCATTAACACAATGAACTAGAAATCTAGACAGAATATCAAAGGATCCTTAGGGAATTCATAACTTAACCTAGGAAGGTCGAAATTTGGCCAAACTAAAGCCCATGTGATGGCCATGGGGTAAGGAATAACTTTGGTGAGGATTATAACTTTGGAAAATAGGCCTAATAGGGGTTAAGAGGGAGTTTATGAAAATAGGTCGAAACAGTTACAGAAAATGATGTTATCTATTGAAATAAGGAAATCTTGGCCAATAGTTATCCAAATGGGCTGAAACGAGGTCCATTAGAAATCTTGGGCCCTTAAACCAAACTCTTCTTTTGAGATGGAAACCCAATTCGCACCAGAACCCAAGGTTCTGAGCCCATTGTCACCAACCGTCATGAAGAGGTGTGACTGTTTGGGAAGTTCACATGTAATTAATTAGAAATTCATAATTTCATTGATAGTTATTGAAAAGACCTGAAATTTAAGGCCATAATCTTGAACGAGATGTCCGCTACATATTCTTTGTGGAGGTCAAAGCCAAATTTTGCATGGATACTAGAGTTATACTCAAATTACCTCGGGCTACCAAAAGGTCACGAGTGGAACGGGGGAAAATAAATGTTAACTTTGCGAAAATCATAACTCATGCTAGGGATACTAAAATTCGATGAAACCATGACCCAAAGTCAGATCTGGAAATCCTCTTGACTTCATCTGAATACGTCCTAACCCATATCCTAACAAAAGAGTGAGTCCAACAGCAATTATGGCCGGTGGTTGAAGGGTCACGTTTGTTCAAACCCAAAGAGGTGCATAGCATTAACTCCTCTTCAAACCAGCGACCTTGGAATGGGTTTGAGGATTGTGGGACGTGGGTAAACCTTTGGGAGGCTTAAAAACTATATAAGGAGGTGAGTTTCATAGGTGGTAAGCCTTTAGCAACCATTCTCTTCAACCATCTTCCATCCTTCTTGCGTGAGAAGAGAGTGTGGGACCTTGATCGCACGTGGGTGGATGATCTGGCGTGTGGAGGACGATCCAATGCACGAAGGACGATCTTGCAGTGCCCAGGGTCGAAAGGAGAAGCTTAGGAGGATCTAGGGTGTGGATATCATCCCCAGATCGTTGGTTTAACATTTCAAAGGTAGGCACCTATCCTCAAATCTTAGGGGTCAACGAAGCATTAGAACGATTTCGAATTAGTTTCTATACGTTAAAGAGGGACTAAGGGCATGAAAGATCGACTACTATACTTATTTTCTAGTTTCTCCATCAAATTACGTGCTTTCGTGAGGTTCCTCAGAGTTTTTACCAAAAATCAGGGTCTCTGCACTGACTGCGTCGACGCAGCACTTGGATGCATCGATGCAGTCTCTTCAGAATGCTGACTGCATCGAGGCATCCACTGGCTGGGTCAATGCATCCAGGGCTCTATCTTTGTTTCCATACTTCAGAATGATGACTGCATCGAGGCATCCACTGGCTGGGTCGATGCATCCATGACTCTGTCTTAATTTTCATACTTCAGAATGCTGACTGCATCAAGGCATCCACTGGCTGGGTCGATGCATCGAGGGCTCTATCCTAGTTCCAGACTTCAGAATGCTGACTGCATCGAGGCATCCACTGGCTGGGTCGATGCATCCAGGGCTCTATCCCAGTTTTCAGAAACTAAGAATAAGAGAGTTTTGAGGGGCCATTCTAATTCAGAAAATTCTGAAAAATTGGAAAATGGTAGAAGGCTAAGTTAGCAACCCACTATGAGAATCTTGTGCTCATAGAAATTCCGCACATGTAGTTATGGTTCTTTTCGTATGCATGTGTAACCTAAAAATAAATATGTTTTCTTGTATACAGAAACCTTGCGGATAACCTGATCATGTTTTGTTCCACAACAGTAAGATTTTAAGTATGATTAGCCCACTTAAACCATATGGAAGCATGCTTATGTTATGATAAGATAAGAGTAAAGTGTGATATGAATATTTTAATATGAATATGAATGTGAATGCAAATATGATGTGAATGTTATGAATGAAAAATAATAGCATTATGTGAGGTTGGACTTCGGTCCCCTTCTATGGGACGGCGATACATAACGCCACAGAAGTAAAAGAACACAGGGGACATCGAGACGTAATGCCCTGGTTGAAATGCTATGATTCGACTGGCTTGTTCTGTGGAACGATGATACGTAACGCCACAGAAACTGAGAGTCAGCGAGACGTAATGCCTCGGGCGGTGGGAGTCTAGGTGGGAGTTCACTCTTGGGTCTGCGTAGTACTCTTTTCATTCGTTTGTGTGTGTGGGCCTCCTGTGTTTGCGGCAACTGTTTGTTTCCATGAAAAACGTAAGATGTGTAACTCATGAAAATATGGAAATGTGTAAATCAATCCTTCTTTGTGGATTTAGTGCATGCATGAGTATTCTACCGGTTAGATAGGGATTTCACTGCACGGTTTCTTCTACTATGTCGACGCACCGGGCTGGCTGCGTCGACTCAGCAGTTCAATCTGGTCAAACGGGCATTCTGGAATGAGTCACTGCATCGACGCAATGATCCGACTGCGTCGACGCAGCAGCCCATTTCTGTCCAATCTGGGTTCTAGAAGAACCACTGCGTCAATGCATTGATCAGGCTGCACCGACGTAGCAGTTCATTATCCAAGGTTCGGTCGACTGACCTGAGAACTCTCGCATTCAAATAACATTCATTGAAATGCTTCTACGCTATCTTTGGGAACTCTCGCACATATTATTTTGTCATCATCAAAAAGGGGGAGATTGTTGCAGGAGATTATTGCATCTCCTATTTGATGTTTGGTGTTTGGTTTTAATGATAACAAAACGATTGTGCTTGGGCTGTGTGCATCATTGAGCATGCCTGTGTATGTTTCATTGAGCAACATGTATGCATCTTGGTTGATGAGTTAACAGATGACTTCAAGGTTCACACTTGAAAGTCATATGAATCATTAGTGTTTAATGAACTCATGCTATGTACATTGGTTTGCAGGATCAAAACTATGGTTCATGTTTTGGAACTCAAAGGAGTGCTTCAATGAAGTTCTCAGTTAATAAAGGGATTTAACTCACTCATTGTATTATGTCGACTCCCACTGTGTTTCATGCATTTTCAATATGTTAAGTTGCAAGGCTTTATGAGCTAGCAAAGTGTTACTGAACCCCTCATGCAAATCTTGGTATATATGAGTGAATGATGTTTTCATGATCTATGATATTTGGTTACTCAATGCTTATCACTCTTGGTATGTTTGGCTTCATGATGCTCATTCAACTTTCATATGTTCATGTATATTCTCATTGTGATCTTTATGGCCTTGAATGCAAATGGAAGAGCCTTTGTGAATCTTGGTAGAGTTTTGGCTAAGATATTCATCCAGTGTGCTCAAATTCATAGCCATTGGCTCTTGTTGTTTTGGAATAAGATTTGTGTTTTCAAAGGGCTTCAATACATAACATTCATATGGCCGAATGTGATTTTTCTATGCTCACATCAATCATGGAAGTGTTGGTTACATGATGATCATTTAAATTCATTGTCATATGAACTTGATCCTTGATGTGGATGATTTACATCTGAATGAGTTTTTATCCTCCTTGTTATTGAGATTCCATGAGTGTGTTTCATGGAGAATATTTTGCTTGGGGTGATTGTGTTTTTATCTCTTGATCCTTAGCTTACTACACCTGTGGCTCAAAGAGTTCACATGCATCTAATGCATGGGCTTTCATGTATGCTTTCATATTGATTATTGAGATAAAGTTCTAATCATTTTTATTATGGTTTGGCAGGTTAAATTCTTTGTATAATCCCTCCAAGATCAAAGGAGTTTGATGCCACAGAGTTTGGAAGGGTTGCAATGGAGTTTGGGGCTAAAATGTGATAGTCTGGAATTTACTATAGCTGGCGATCGGCCGACCCTGTAGCTCCGGTCGACCGAAATTCCCAGGGATGGGAGATTTCACTCTATAAAATTCTGATCGACCGGCCAACTCGTGTAGGTCGACGGACAGCGGCAAAAATAAAAAAATGTGGCTCCGAAACTCATCCAAACCTAGTCAACATGTGCCTAACCTATTGTCCCTTGCCCTTGGGTTGGTGGGAGACCCATTGGGGGTCATTTTGGAGGATTCTAGAAGGGCTATACTAATCTTTTGATGCCTCCTATTTGTATACATATGAGAGCTACGAATTTCATTAGAGAAGACCCTAATGTGTTGATAGGTTCTATCTTGCAGGTGAAGAAAAGAAGAAACGAAGGAGAAGTTATTGTGGAGGAGATATCATCTACATCCTGGAGGATTTGGAGATCGTGCATGAAGAGAAAGTGAAGCAGATCGACGAGAGGAACGCGTTGACGTTCAAATCGACGGCATCCGGCTTACCTCTGACCCGAGCATCAAAAACATCTTCATTCGACCTTGGAAAACAAAGGAGGATCATTTCTACATGTTCTATCTGTTGTTTGTGATATGCTTTATGATTTTTATCTAGGGTTGAGCATGGTTGCATATTTGGGTTAATTTTCTGAATGCATATTCTGTGTGTATGTGACCGTCTGTGTATACGGTCATGTTCAATCGTCTACGTGTGATCGTGTGTGTCATTGTGCTGAATTTATTGCAGCGTGTATGTGTGAGTGTTGTGATCCAGTCGTCGGATCATGTTGGAGACATCGTCTTCATGTGTGTGTGTTGGGGTGCGTCCCTGTGTGTGTGCAGGTGTCATCCTGTGCGTGTGTTTGGAGCGTCGCCTCCGTGTTGGGGATTTATCTCCATATGTGTTGGAGCCTTACTCCGTGTGGGGGAGTTTTCCCCGTGCTGGTTTTTCCAGCGAGTGGATCCTTACCGATTTGGTAAGGGGTGGACGTAGGGAGCCCGTCGTGGTGCCGAACCACCTTAAAAATCCCATTGTCTTATGGTTTGCTTTGTGGGATTGTGTGTTTTGATTGATATATTGATTTGTGTGATCGTGTGTGAACGACGAGATTGAGAGAATTAGTTACCTTTGTTGAGTTATGATTTTGATGATTGTTGTGATTGTTAAGTTATGGTTTTGATGATAACTAAACTTAATGTGTGATTAAGTGATGATAACTAAACTTATGGTTGATTGCTCATGCTCTTGTTATCTATATATGGTTGAGATGGCAAATGGCAACGATTACATGGTCTTGATCCTTGGTTTGCATATGTTGGTTTTACAAGAGGCAAGAGGTTTCATAACCTCTTTAATGTGAGCAAGCATGGTATTAACCCTGACTATCTTGCTTGCAGGATTAAACTCATGGCAGTCACCTGGTGAACCAAAAGTGTGGATCAGCACCCTGCTCCTCTACAATCCAAAATAGTTGGTATATGTCATTTACTATCAAGAACCATTGGTGAGACTCTTACCTTGTCTTAGCATTGATCTCACCATGTGTATCTCATATACCTCTCCTTAATACACCTCGTTCATGCACATTAAACATGAAACCCTTCTGGCCATCGTGCGCCCTCGCCCGCGGATCGACCTGTGCGGTCAGGTCGCGGGGGTCAAGGGGGCGGAGCCCCCAAAATAAAATTTTGATTATAGGGAAGAGTGAGCATTGAACTTGTTTTAGACAATCTCATGTAATGACAAGTGCTCATTTGCTTTGAACTTTCCCAATGCATAAAACAAGTTGAATCCAATCCCAAAATGCATGGATTTGATATGGACTTGAAGCTCTTGACTTATGGACAAGTTTCTTTGGGCTAACACTTAATTTTTGTAGGTATAGGTCTTTCCGGTCGACCAACACACCTTGGCCGGTCGACCAGATTTTCCAGAGATGAAGAACTTCAAAATTTACAGGTTCCGATCGACCAGTGGGTAGTGGCCGGTCGACCAGTTCTTCCAGAAACGAAAAACTCCAATTTTTACAGGTTTCGGTCCACCGCCACTATAGGGCCGATCGACCGGTTTTGCCAGAGCCAAAATGTTCTGGCTGCAGAAGGTTCCGGTCGACCACCACTATAGGTCCGGTTGACCGGTTTTGCCAGAGCCAAAATGTTCTGGCTGCAGCAGGTTCCGGTCGACCGCCCCATGCCGTCCGGTCGATCACCAGTCCCGAGCCCCCTTTTGTTGACTTCGATTTCAAGCTCGTGGAGAGGAATCTTTCACACATTTCTTTAATCCCACAGCCCCCAATCTAGGAGGGATTTGTGTATCTGGTCTGGGGGTTGTCCATGGACCATTCAAAGGTTATAAAACATCTCATTGGAGCCAATGACCTTAACCATCCAAGAGGGCTTCAAGGGAGATCAAAGGGGAAGGCTATCAAAGGAAGAAGAAGGCTGCTACAACCCTCCGTAAATGGTACTTCGTCCAGCAACCTCTTCATCCATCTGAAGGTATTCAAGCTCCATCTGAAGCCAGCAATCTAAAAGGAAGAGAAAAAGCAAGCAAGGATCAAGGAGATCAAGGAAGTTGTCAAAGGAAGAAGGAACGGTTACTGTAGCAGTGAATAGTGATCCGTGAATCAACTCTTCATACAGGAGCTGAAGATTCAAGGTCCATCTGAAGCCATCAACTTCCAATGAACTGAAGAAGCAAGCATCATTCAAAGATCAATCAGCATACATTCAGGGGGAGCCAAATCAGGAGTTTTTCTTAATTATGCCTTATTGTGTTTTAAGTTTCAGATTTGTGTTTCTTATAAACTACAAACTCGTGTGTGTGTGGATCATTGTTGGATCCGTGGTCGTTTGTGTGTGCGTCGTATTTGATTCATATGTGTGCATGGATCTTTCTAGATCTGCGTCTGTGTGTGTGTGGGTCTTTTTAGATCCGTTCTGTCTCTTGTGTGTGGTTTGCAACACTTGTGGCAGCGGGTGTTTGTGTTGGCGATCCAGTTGTCAGATCGTGTTGGAGACTTCATCTCCGTGTGTGTGTGTTGTGTGTTGGGGTGCATCCCCGTGTGTGTGGGCAAGCGTCATCCTACGTGTGTGGTTGGAGCGTTGTCTCTATTTGTGGATTTATCCCCGAGTGAAGCCTCACTAGGTTTGGTGAGGGGTAAACATAGGATTGTCGTCGTTGCATCCAAACCACCTTAAAAATCACTATGCATTATGTTTTGGATTGTGTGGTTTGATCCTTTTCTTCTAACTCGATTCTACGTGAGTGATTAGTATAATTGTGATTCCGGATTTATCCACGTATATCTTGTATAATCTACATCATCATCTAATTAAGTTTGATAAATCTGATTTGTGATCATATAGTTTTGTATCTCTTAACTAGCATTATATCACATATTTCAAAAAGGCCAAAAGTTTTCATAAAATTGGAAAACACCCAATTCACCCCCCTCTTGGGTGTCATTGATCGCGGGACTTCAACCTTGTTTAGTTAAATTCCTTAATCTTGTTAAAATGTATTAATTCTGCTTAGTTAGTTTTTAATTTACCATTTTTATTAGGGATAATTCAACCCCCCCTTCTTGTCCACTCGCCTACCCGGGACCAACAATTGGTATCAGAGCGAGGCTCTGCCATTTCAAGATCTAACGATCTTCAGAGTGATCTTTGTAGGCGTGTTTCATTAGCATCATGTCTGATAGTGTTTTGCCTTCTCCTCCTCCATGTTTTAATGGTTCAAATTTCACTGAATGGATTAGGCACATGAATCATTATGTTAAAACCATTGATCCTAAACTCTTGGATTTAGTTAAGCATGACTCATATGGAATGTCTAATGATGAGTCCAAGTGGACTATCGAACATGTGAAGAGATACAAAGACAATGCTAAGCTTTTACATATTTTTAGAAGTTCAATTGATCTTCACAAATTTTCACTTGTTTCATCATGCAGGACGGTCAGGGAGATATTGAAATACTTGATCAAGAACTACAAAGGAAAAGAGCAAAGTGAGTGCTTGATGGCCGACAAGCACGATAAATCAAGCAAAGAAAACTCCGAGCTAGACTCAGAAGGTGAGGTAGTTTCTTTTGAAGAGCTTATGGACTTGTATGATGAATTGGTTGAAAAATACAAGCAGGTTAAATCTTAAAACAAAAAGCTTAAAAAGAAACATGAACATGCCCTTCATGATAATGCTTCTTGTGATAAGTGTTTTGAATTTGAAGAACTCAAAAAGGAAAACAATGCTTTGATAATTCAAAACTCTTTGCTTGAAGGAAGCTTAAAAAATCTTGAAAAGTCCCTTCATAAAAATTCTTCATGTGATAAATGCTTAGAACTCAAAATTGAAAATGAGTCCTTATTGATAGATGTCAAAAAGCATGAAGAAATCATTTCTTGTATGAAAGAAGAAATTAAAAAACTGAAGCATTTGAATACAACCATGTCTGAGAAACTACTTGTTTTTGAAAAAGAAAAATCTGTGAATGTTGATGAATGTGAAAAGATGCATGTGTTAGAACAAGAAATTGAAAGTTATAAAACCATCAATGCCACATTGCATGAACAAGTCAATTCTTGTGAAAATGAGATGGTTTCCTATGAATTGCATGTTGCATCTCTTGAGAGAGAAATTGTTGACTTGAATGCATCATTGTCTAAGTTTGTGAATGGGAAAGAAAATCTAAACAAGATTTTGGGGACCAAGGTAAATTTTCAAAGAGAAGGTCTTGGGTATGAACCCACCAAAAAGAAAGCCTTCGGGCTAAAGACTCAAACATCTTTTTTGCATGCTTCATATTCCTCGAATATGTCAAATGCTTCTTGTGTTGAGAAACTAAATCCCAAAGCTCAGGCTCAACCTAGGAACAATAGGATTCATGCTCACAAAAGTCACAAAAACCATGCTCCAAAATCAACAAATGTTAATTGTCATTATTGTGGTAAGCATGGTCATTTGATGAATGATTGTTTCATTATGAAATCGGATGATTTGAAAGCATGCGAAAATGAACTTGTTTCCAAAAGAAAAAGGGTTGCTTGTTTCAAATGTGGAAAGCTAGGACACCGTGTGTCACAGTGTTGGCAAGCAAATGAAAGAATGAATTTCAAAGTCAAAATTAAATATACCTTAGCCAACCCACAGAATTTTATGCTCATCATGTTGTGAAGAAGAGAAATTTCTATGCTTATAATGATAACATTCATGCTAAATCATAGAAATTTGATTATCATGTTTATAAGAATTTTGTGAAGTCTTCAAATATTGTCATTATTGTGAAAAGTTTGGGCATACTATGCATGATTGTGATTTGATGAATTTTGATAATATGCTTGTCCAGAGAATGTGGAAGGCACCCATTAGAGGTGTAACTAACCATCCAGGACCCAAGAAGGTTTGGGTACCCAACACTGTTGAATGAGAACCTTTTTGCAGGACGCCTTGAGGCCAAGTGGAAGTCTTGGAAAATAAGGTTGCTCAAGACAAAGGTTTTGAAAATAAATCTCTGAGTTCTTTTTGAAAAACTGAAATTTGTTTGATTGAATTTTCATTCATGAAAATCAAGAAAAATATGCTTTTATTATGAGTTTGTATTGTATCTATCTGTTCATTATTGCATGATTGCATGGTATAATAAATGGTGACTTGAGGAAAGGTAGGTCATTCCTGTCTGAAATCTATCACCATCCATGAGAATGTGCCTCCGCCTCGTACCATGAGTCACTTGTTCATTTAGGTAATAGGTTGCATGATTTTTAAAAAATGTCAATTGTGAATTTTATGCACATAGAATTGGGGAGTTTATTTTTGAATGAATGATTTGGAATTGTGAATTCTAACTCATCTTTGTAGAAATTCATATCATGTAAATTGCTATATCTGAATTGATCATGTTATTGGTATGAGATTTTTGGGACCAACAATAAACTGCTAGCATCTGTTAAGGCTATTGCTAAGCTAGCATGTTTGAAGGCATATAGTGATGCATGCTGAAGTCAGGTATTGATTCTAAAACTTGATTTGTCATTTCTCTAGCCTCTTGTGATGAATTTGTTCAATGGTTGATTGGAATTGAAAATCTTGAAGATTTTGTTGACTATTGAATATTTTTCAATCGGCATTGCTTGAACATTATTCAGATTAACTGTGTTTTCGGTATCTCAAATGGTGTGTAGTGGAAGGGTGGATTACGTTCACATGAAAACTCTCACTACGCGTGAGGTGGTCTTCGGACCTAAGTTCTCCGTCTCGTACCAAAACTTAGAGAAATCGAATGGTTGTTTTGTGAATGAATTTTTGAGCTTAGCTATTTCAATTGAAGATTTGTGTTTGAACAACTTCTCAAAATTGGGGTGCATTGCTTGATTTTGATCACATTTGCACTCTAGTTCATAAAGGCCATGTCATGGAAAATGTTTGTTTGTTTATCATTTGAATGTGATTGCTCTCTTGTCCATTATGTAATGATATTCTGAAAATAAAGTTCGTGTATCTGACTTTTGCATCTTACATTGCATTTTCGTACTGTTATAGGTTGCATGCATTAGTATTCATGCATTAGGTGCATTTAGTTCATTCAAATGGAAAACTAAAAAAAATTCGCATTTTGCATCCATGTTAAATTCTGACATGCATTTAGAACATTCATATAAAATCTAAAATTTTACATTCATAATGCATTTTACATCCTGCATTGCACATGGCATATACTCCTATTGTATGCTTGCATGTTATTATATGCTAATCACCCCCTTCCTTGGAATTTTTAAAATCTCATATTTCTTGCTAAATAATGCTACAATTGAGTCATCACTTGAGTGCTATATGTTATACACTCAGGGGGAGAAATCTTCTGATAAGTGCATCTAGATAGGGGGAGCTGCATTGTTATGTGTTTATGAAATTTTCGGTATACATGCTGAATCAAATTCGCACACTTCATGCACAAAATGTGAAAATGAGTGTTAGAGATAAGGATGTAGGAATTTCTTTTCAACACTGTAGAGTTATTAAATTTGCTGCATGAATGTTAAAGAGGCAGTTGAGGAAAAAATTATCTGCCTATTTTGTAGAATGAATCTAAAAAGAATGGCAGAGTAATGTTTAGTCTCATTGAGTAAATTGGGCACATGTCACCTGAGACGTGATGTGGTTCACTTCATAAAGGTGTTGATAATATCTCTACTCAAACTGAGGTGAAATGGTCAATATTCTGAGTAACCAGGGATTCTGGCATGAGCACCATGTCTCTTCTCGCGTAAAAAGGAATTATTTGAACCTAATCACTCTTGAAAAAATCTGACTATCATGTGATATTGGTTGAGTTAAAAAAATTATTGTGAAAACTCGTTGTGGCAGAGCGAAGCTTCCAATACGTTGTTCTCTTAAAATGAAATGCACTTTGTATAATCTCTCATTGTGTTGATCTAAAAATCTGAATATCCATATGGCTACAGTCTGTTTTCATGTTATTCACCTACACATATGGAAATTTGATTTAATATGTATTCAGAAAATGGATTAACTGCATTGGATATTGCATAACTCCTTTGTGTGATTGCACAATCCCCTAGGTGTTACATATAAGCATCCTAGTTGTTCTGACTCTCATGCACTTTTCTTATACCCATTCCCCTCTTAAATAAGAAAGGGGGAGCTGTGTTACATGTATATACAAATACATATACATATCTGCTTGGTTACATGGTGTATTTCATATTTCATCATTTGTATGCATTTAGCTTCATGCATTCCTAAAGAAATTTTAAAAATCTAAAAATTTGAAAATCAAAGAAACTCATTTGATATGCCATCTTGCCGTTGCTTTGCTCTTGCATCTTGTGCAAATCTGAAATGGGCTTTAGACCTTGCATGCTATCATCTTGAACACTTCCTATTGCATAAATCTTCCAAGTATGATTTCATATCCTTGAGGCCAACCATTCCCAACAATTGGTATCCAAATTGGTATCATCTCTTCTGGGCTACCATGTTCATATCATGTCAAATGCCCCCTATCTTTTTATTGATGACATAAAGGGGGAGAATGTGGTTGTGTGCTCAATGCATGTGGTTGTGTGCTCAATGCCATGCCTTCTGCTCATGTCTTATCCACCATTCAAATAACATTCATTGAAATGCTTCTACGCTATCTTTGGGAACTCTCGCACATATTATTTTGTCATCATCAAAAAACGGGAGATTATTGCAGGAGATTATTGCATCTCCTAGTTGATGTTTGGTGTTTGGTTTTAATGATAACAAAACGAACAAAATGATTGTGCTTGGGATGTGTGCATCATTGAGCATGCCTGTGCATGTTTCATTGAGCAACATGTATGCATCTTGGTTGATGAGTTAACAGATGACTTCAAGGTTCACACTTGAAAGTCATATGAATCATTAGTGTTTAATGAATTCATGTATGTACATTGGTTTACAGGATCAAAATTATGGTTCATGTTTTGGAACTCAAAGGAGTGCTTCAATGAAGTTCTTAATTAACAAAGGAAGTTAACTCACTCATTGCATTATATCGACTCGCACTATGTTTCATGCATTTTCAATATGTTAAGTTGCAAGGCTTTATGAGCTTGCAAAGTGTTACTGAACCCCTCATGCAAATCTTGGTATATATGAGTGAATGATGTTTTCATGATCTATGATATTTGGTTACTCAATGCTTATATCACTCTTGATATGTTTGGCTTCATGATGCTCATTCAACTTGCATATATTCATGTATATTCTCATTGTGATCTTTATGGCCTTGAATGCAAATGGAAGAGCCTTTGTAAATCTTGGTAGAGTTTTGGCTAAGATATTCATTCATTGTGCTCAACTTCATAGCCATTAGCTTTTGTTATTTTGGAATAAGATTTGTGTTTTCAAAGGGCTTCAATACATAACATTTATTTGGCCGAATGTGATTTTTCAATGCTCACATCAATCATGGAAGTGTTGGTTACATGATGATCATTTAAATTCATTGTCATATGAACTTGATCCTTGATGTGGATGATTCACTTGTGAATGAGTTTTTATCCTCCTTGTTATTGAGATTCCATGAGTGTGTTTCATGGAGAATATTTTGCTTGGGGTGATTGAGTTTTTATCTCTTGATCCTTAGCTTACTACACTTGTGGCTCAAAGAGTTCACATGCATCTAATGCATGGGCTTTCATGTATGCTGTCATAGTGATTATTGAGATAAAGTTCTAATCATTTTTATTATGGTTTGGCTGGTCAAATTCTTTGTATAATCCCTCTAAGATCATAGGAGTTTGATGCCACAGAGTTTGGAAGGGTTGCAATGGAGTTTGGGGCTAAAATGTGATAGTCTGGAATTTACTGTAGCTGGCGGTCGACTGACCCTGTAGTTCCGGTCGATCGAAATTCCCAGGGATGGGAGATTTCACTCTGTAAAATTTTGGTCGACCGCCCAACCCGTGTAGGTTGACCGACAGCGGCGAAAGTCAAAAAATGTGGCTCTGAAACTCATCAAAACCTAGTCAACATGTCCCTAACCTATTGTCCCTTGCCCTTGGGTTGGTGGGAGACCCATTGGGGGTCATTTTGGAGGATTCTAGAAGGGCTATACTAATCTTTTGATGCCTCCTATTTGTATACATATGAGAGCTACGAATTTCATTAGAGAAGACCCTAATGTGTTGATAGGTTCTATCTTGCAGGTGAAGAAAAGAAGAAAGGAAGGAGAAGTTATTGTGGAGGTGATATCATCTACATCCTGGAGGATTTGAAGATCGTGCATGAAGAGAAAGTGAAGCAGATCGACGAGAGGAACGTGTTGACGTTCAAATCGACGGCATCCGGCTTACCTCCGACCCGAGCATCAAAAACATCTTCATTCGACCTTGGAAAACAAAGGAGGATCGTTTCTACATGTTCTATCTGTTGTTTGTGATATGCTTTATAATTTTTATCTAGGGTTGAGCATGGTTGCATATTTGTGTTAATTTTTTGAACGCATATTCTGTGTGTATGTGACCGTCTGTGTATACGGTCGTGTTCAATCGTCTATGTGTGATCGTGTGTGTCATTGTGCTGCGTTTATTACAGCGTGTGTGTGTGAGTGTTGTGATCCGGTCGTCGGATCGTGTTGGAGACATCATCTTCGTGTGTGTGTGTGTGTGTGTGTGTGTGTGTTGGGGTGCGTCCCCATGTGTGTGCAGGCGTCATCCTGTACGTGTGTTTGGAGCGTCGCCTCCGTGTTGGGGATTTATCCCCATGTGTGTTGGATGTTGTGTCCCTGTGATTTTGATGATAGCAAACACTATAAGTCATTTGAATTGTGGTGCAGATGAATGTTTCATTGAAAATCTTATCTGAATTATTGCTGCATTTAAATAGGGCTGTGTGGTGTGTGCTTTGGTGCATTTCATTATTGCTGATGCATTTCATAATTGATTGTTATCTGGATTGCTTGTTATCTGGATATCTTGAGTTCAGTCTGTTTAATGGGTCGACCCCGCTTCCAGATGGGTCGACCCCCCAAGTCTATACAACGCCAATCTGTTCATGCATCATATCTCAAGTCTACACACTGCATTTTAGGCAAAGTCTGCATAATGGTAGAGTCTGTACATTACCTTCAAAGCCTTCCAAGTGTACACTTCGGCCTGTGGCCTGCTTAGCTGAAGTCTGTACATCGCCTTCTGACTTTCAAGTCTATACACTCCTCACCTTTCCCTACGTTTGGCCAAGTCTATACACTCATACCTTTCCCTACGTTTTCTGGCCAAGTCTACACATCGTTTTACCTGGCGTTTGCTTCAAAGTCTAAACACTCGTTCTTAAGGCTTCAAGTCTATACATTGGACCGTGGTTCGCCAAGTCTATACATTGCTGAGCCATTCGACAAGTCTGTACATTGGCTTCAATTCCTCAAGTCTATACATTGTTCAGCATCTTGTCTCACTCGAAGTCTGTACAGTCTGGCAGCGTCTCATGCTGCGTCTTGAGGAAGTCTATACATTACTGTTGCATTCACGCAAGTCCATACATTATTTGTTGGGCCAAGTCTATATATTGTTCCATTGTGTGCTTATCTAAGTCTATACATCGCCATTCTTTGCACGAGCTGAAAGTCCTTCAAGTCTGCACATTTTGCTGTTGTGTTCATGCATCATATGAGCAAGTCTGTACATTGTTACGCAGAGCCTACACATTCGTTTGGCTTGGCTGAGTCTACACACTCGGTTTGGTTTGGCTGAGCATTCATCGTCAATGTACACACTTCACCATATGCATACTGCAGCATGTGCTATTAAGTCCATACACTACTTTTGTGCATCGTTCAGAAAGCAAGTCTGTACATTGGTTCTGTCATGCACAGAAACGCTTAAGTCTATACATTGCTATGGCTTGTTCTTGCAACGCTCTTTAAGCAGCAACTCTGTACACCCTTCTAATATTGTCTTCGACTGATTATCTGACAGGATTAATGGACGAGGTTATTAAGACTGGCACGTGATCCTAGAGGCTGAGATGCTGACACGTGGACCGAACCTTCTGGGCGGGAATTGTCGAGAGCTCACGCCCTAGCTGCCTGCTGCTGGTATAAATATGGAGCTTCCTCCATCGGCTGTAGATGATCGAAGAGCAGTGAGCCATCAAGAAAAACAGAAGAGCAGTGAGTACCTCCACGATACAGAGAACAGAGAAGAAGAAGAAAAAGAGAAAGAAAGAGAGAGAGAGCAGTTGAAGAAGAAAGAAGAAGAGTGAGCCAGAGAGCAGAAGAGAGATCGAGAGATCCAGTAGAAGAAGAAAAAGAGAAAGAGAGAGGGCTCATGTAGAAGAAGAAAGAAGCTTCAATTGAAGATCTGCCTACTGGAATTTGGATCAGATCCAATCCAGTCAGCTCCTTCGAGAGCCACATTCCTTGTATTTCATTTACAGCTTTTCAGTCGCTGTGACTCTACTTTCTATTTTCCTTTTCATTTGATATCTAGTCTTTCCGATACTCTGTGGAGAGGTCGGGGTCCCTCCTGTTAGTTCAGGAGAAGGGAGATTGCTATCTCCGGTTGCAAGTAGCTGGGTGCTACTTGTGGGTTCCCTCTGGTTAGAGGAAGGGAGGCTCGTCCTCCGGTTCTGGGCTTGTAGGTTTCAAGTCCAGGGGTCCCTCCGGTTGGGAGGAAGAGAAGTCTGAGACCTCTGGCTTGCAGGTGACTTAGTGTCACTTGTGCTTCCCTCTGAGCTTCAGAGGAAGGGAGACTTGGGTCTCCTGGTGCAGGTAGTGTTGCTACTTGTAGGTCCCCTCTTGGTCTGGAGGAAGAGAGACTTGCGTCTCTGGTTTGCTAGTGACTGGTGTCACTAGTGGTTCCCTCCGGTTAGGAGGAAGAGGGGAGGTTGTTCCCCTGGTCAAGCTGTGTGGCAGCATTTGTTGCAGACTGAGTCTGCTGTGCTAGTGTTACTAGTGGAAGCCTCACTCTTGTTTGGAGTGAGGGGTGGACGTAGGTCTGTTGACCGAACCACCTAAAAATCTTGGTGTCCCTTGTGGTTTGATCTTCTTATATGTTCACTTAATTGCTGCGCATTAGATGCTTGCTTAGGATCATTTGAGGGCTTATTGAGTTGTTGTCTTGCTTTGATCCTTCTAAGTTTCCTCAATTTATTTCTGCAACAGTTTTAATTCCGCATAACTGAGCTTTAGAGTTTTAATTAGGCTATATTTGTAGAGGGATACATTCACCCCCCTCTGTATCCGGGCCTTGCATCTTAACAATTGGTATCAGAGCAGTTCTCTGATTGATCAGATCCAACGATCTGCAGAGGATCCTGTTGTCCCTTGGTGCATTTCTGATTTTACTCTTTGCTGCATTAATTTGTTACCGATTTATTCAATGGGCTCTCCACCGGTTTTCAATGGCTCTAATTTTAACTCATGGGTTTCCAGTCTCCATAACTATGTGAAATTGATGGATCCAGATTTGTGGAAGTTAATTTCACAAGGTCCTCATAGATTACCAAGGAAAGAGTCCAAATGGACTGACAGTCACAAATCAAAATATGGAGAGAATCAGAGAGCTTTGAATCTAATGAAAGAAGCTACTGACAAGGCTCTACATTCCTATTTTTATGACTGCAGGTCCGCTAAGGACATTCTGGAAAAGCTGAAGCTAACTCAGAGGAGAGATGAGCACAGTTGCCTGATGGCTGACAAGAGTAACCATAGCAGTGACCAAGATGAATTTGAAGATGCTGAGGAGGTAAACCTTTTCGAGAATTTTTCTTTAGATGACTGGGAAGATGCCTATGCCAATCTGACAAGATCCCATAAAAAACTAGGGAAGAAGTATAAAAGTCTGAAAAAGGAGCTAAAGAATCATGAGAATGCTAAATCTCGAGGTGAAAGCCCTGAAATTCTGAAAACTGAAAATGAAATCTTTAGAAGACAACTACAAGATTTTTGATTCTATTACTACAGATCTAGATCATTTGAAATCTGAAAAACAAACTCTTATGAAACAAATTGGTTTACACAAAAAGGAGAATCAAGAGCTTGTTTGTGAAATTTCTGAACTAAAGGAGAGGCTTAGTTTAATTGATGATCAGGTTCATCACAATAATGCAGTTCAGAATGAAAAATTAGTGAGAGAATTAGAGTGTGTCAACTCTGAATTGGAAAACTTGAAATCTGTAAATGAAATACTCAATAATCAGCTCAAGGAATTTGAACACAAATCAATAAATCTTGAAAAAGAAAATAGATTGATTTCTGAAAAATTAGTGGCTGATAGAGTAACAAATTCAGAGATTCAGAAAAATCTTGACAAACTTCAATCTGAAAAACAACAAGAAATGTTTTATGAATGTCAGCCTTCAACAGAGGACTGGGTGGTTGATGATGATCTCCTAGAGAAAAACAGGAACTTGAAAGAGGAAATCAACAAGCTGAATCATCTAAACACCCAACTGTCAGATATGCTATTGACAATTGAAAAAGGCAAGGGTGTGAGCATGAATAATTCTGATAGGTTGGTGGATGCAGAACAAGAAATTGAGAGTCTAAAAACCATCAACTTAATGTTAAATGGAAATGTCAGTTGCAGTGAACAGAAAATAGCTGGATATGAGCTTACTATCACATCCCTTCAACAAGAAGTTGATGATCTTTACAAGTCCCTATCTGAAGCTGACAAGGAAATAGAATTAAAACAGGAAGTAGAAAGACTCAAAAGTCTGAATGATGCCTTGCATCAACAAGTAATTTCCTGTGAAACAGATTTGTCCAAATATGAAGCTAAAATTACTGATTTGAATTCTGAGATTAAAGATTTGAAAAATTTTCTATCAAAATTTGTCAAGGGAAAGGACAATCTGAATAAGCTTCTGGGAAAGAGTGATAACTCTCAGAGAGAGGGGCTGGGTTACAGTTCAACAAACAAAAGGATCAATAGCAATAAAACTTCAACTGTGTTTGTAAAAGCTTCTGATCAAAACACAACTGCTGGTCCTTCTGTTTTTCAATTCACTGCACAAAAGTCCACTGTGAAACCCAAAACTGTGGAACAAACTCCAAAACAGAAAAATGGTGAAAATTCACAGAAAAAGGAAAAAGACACTCCTGTTGCTATAAGGAAGGCTGCACACAATTCACATGATCTCTCACACACTCATATTAAAAAGGGGTCATGTTATTATTGTGGGAAAGTAGGACACATAATGGAAGATTGCAGTTTGATGTTAAAGGATGAGCATGCTAGTGGAACATTACACTCTAGAAATTTTTCTGGTAGAAACCATGCTACTAGGAAGCCTGATGCTTCATGTTATTATTGTGGTAAGTATGGTCATCTCATGAGTGAATGTTTTATCATGAAAGAAGATAATAAACTGCATGCCAGGTCTTCCATTCATTTTCATGGTCCATATGGATCTAAACACAATTCTAGTCAGCACATTGTGTGCTTCAACTGCAATAAGCCCGGGCACAGGGCCGCTGAGTGCTGGTTTAGATCCACTTGGGGTAAAAGTGGTTTCAAAAGTAAGCAAACCAGATGCTTTGAATGTGGGAAAAATGGGCATACAGTCAAGGACTGTTGGTATGTTCAAAAGAATTCTGTTAAAACCCATTTTGTCAAATTCCCTGTAAAACCTTTTATGAAAATTTCATGCTATAACTGTGGGAAGCCAGGCCATAGATCTGCTGAATGTTGGTTGGTTAGGAGTAAGAACCAAATTGTTCATGCATATAACAGAAAATATTATGATCATGTTTATAAACCTCATGCTGCTATTACTATGCATCATAAAAACCAGAAATCAGTCACTTCATGTAGATATTATGGGAAGTTTAGTCACTCTATGGACAATCGCTATCTGATGGATCATGATGACCCTGGTGCTATGAATTTGCTTAGAACATCTGTCAGGGTTAACACAGGACCCTGTGGGAACGCGGATTTTATTATCCTATATTTTTTTATTGATTGATTTATTATTTATTGATTTATTGGCGTGCCAGTCACATGTGTGACGATTTCATTGTGCGCTCGATCTGACTTGGTCAGTCGATTGTGAGTGATCGTGTCTGGACCAGAAGTCCGTCATACCATAAAGGCTATGATGTTAATTACGTCCCCCCCTAAGGAGGACAACCCTTGATTAAACGCTAAAGATAGGAGGATGACAGCGGTAAAGCCGCGTGCTCAAAAGAGACGGAATTCGTTCTCTTATAGGACGTTAAATAGATTAGACGAAGCAGGGGTTGGTTATTTCTGGGATAAAACCGACGGCATATTCCCACCATCTTGGACCATGCCAAGTAGGGAATAGGAAACCACCCATGCAGTGGCAGGGTGGGATCCGTAAAAGATCGGGCATAATTGACCCGGAATCCGAGTAGGTACTGGCGTAACATGACGCGCTCCGTGCAGACGCGATGTTGCATCTATATCCCCCTTCAAAGGGCCATCGGAGAGCATGCAAGGACATAACTCCACAGGCTGGTGGGGTTGAGATAGAAAGCATCACATTTACTTGGCAAGGTATGTGTAAATTTCGGCAGCATGTCCCCTCAACTTGGATTATGCCAAGAGAAGATAGGTCATCATCCACAGAATGCCGGGATGACAACCGAACGAGGATGGGCACCGGGCCCCGGGACATCGCTTGCCTTTATACCATCGATTAATATCCCCTCGAAACCCCTCAGAACTCATGCAATGACATGGCCCTTTGGGTTCATGAGGGTGAAATCGGATCGAGAATGAAGACTGTAGGGGAGGTCTTCCCCAATAATGTGTCTTCTCAAGGCATCAATGACGGTCTCTGAACATCCCCGGGACATATGTGTGAAGAGATCAGAAGGCTGATAAACGGTATTGCAGAGATGGGCCTCTGACTGGACTTTATTTGGCCAAGAAGATGGGTCTCGGTGTGGCTTTAGTTGGCCTAAAGGAGGCTCTCGGCGTAGGGCTTACTGGCCAAAAAGGGGGGTCTCGGCATAGGTGGAGTTGGCTTGTAGGGGCTCTCGGCGTGGGACTTCCCGGCGCGCTCCTTGCCGCGCCGGGAGCTTGGTGCTGGGAGGCTGTGGGCTGGGAGATTTAGGTGAAAAGGGGCTTGAATGGCAGGAGAACCTATGGTTTTTTTTGTCATTTTGCTAAAAGGGAAAAGAAGAAGAAGGCTTCTCGGCGAGGCAGCTGTCGGCGGGGAAATTTGTACGCCGAGAAGGTGGATTTACGGAAGGGTTTCAGGGATTGCAGAGCTCAAACGATACTCTGTTCCTGGGATTCCTAAGCTTTCTGGCTGCGATTGAAGCCGAATTTGAAGTGCGGGAAGGGGGATTTTATGGATGCTTCCGTTAGGAAGGGCCAAAGGGGATTTGGAAGGTAGAATCGACGGGGAAACGAGACCATCATCTGGATTTCTGAAGACTTTATTTATTTCTGCCGCTGGCCGTCTGGGGATCAAGAGATGACTGTCTCTGATCCCCTGGACGAACCCAATAGCATCTAAAACCCGGTGGCTGAGGAACCTTTAGCATCGAAACTCCAGACCCTAGTCATCCAAGGGATTAGAATGGAGGGTCGAGAGATCGAGGTCGTCATTCGCTAGAATCCGAGGGATAGCAGTGGTCCGTAGAATCGACATGCCCTCGTATAGCCAGCGGTTCAGGGGACCAAGAGATTGATGTCTCTGGTCCCTGAACAGCACGAGGAGGGGTCCTTAAGGGCCTTGTAAAAAAAAGAGCTCGAACGGATACGGTGGATCCGCCATCGAGATAGGAGGGGAGGAGGTGACAGAGCCCAGTAACCCATCAGATAAGGGTAGGGGTCCTGTTTTCATGCCTCTAAAGAGAAGATTCGTATGAACCATTAAATGTTTCGCATAAACGATAAACATACAAGGATAAGCGGAGAGCAGACATTTCGATCAAAGGAGAGCAGACATCTTAATCAGTAGATCCCCAAATGGGTCACGTTGACATTTCATTGCATCGCATCGAAGCCTTACATCGACTGTGAAATAGAAATGCAAAGCAGAAAGATGGAGATTGAGACCGGAACTCGCCGGCTACGTTCGATAAATCAAGACAAAAGCTCACTAGATTACATCAGTAGAAAAGAAAAGACAGCATGGGGAGGGCGGAGCATTGACTCCTCTCCCTCCCCGGAGCAGCCCACCTGAAGCTTGTTTGCTTCTTCCTCTCTTCTGCTTCTTCTCTTCTCTCGGCCGAGGGGGCTCTCTCTTGGCAGGACTCCCTCTCTATTCTTTCTTCTATTCTTCTATCTTCTCTCCTCTTTTTTTTTTGATCTGTTCGAAGGGAGGGGGTTTTTATAACCATTTCCCCCTTCTCGGCAGGCTTCATCACGGCGCGCCCCATCTGAAGCTTCCCGGCGCGCCTGCCTTCAGCTTCTCGGCGCCCTCTTTTGGGTTTGGCAAGTGATTCTCGGCGCCACCTTCACACAGGCCCATTTGGGTCTTTCAAGGGTATCATCACCCAAAAGGGTCTTCCATTGGTGACACAGCTTGTATCGAGATCATTATTACGGTTTTCATCAGTCCGTAGACAGGGGTTTCATCAGTCCGTAGACAGGGGTTTCATCAGTATTGCCATCTGAACGGTGACAAGACCGGGTATCATCTTATCGATATCGTCACTTGAATGGTGACGAGCTCGGACATCAGCTTTAGTCTGGGAAGACCTCAGCCGGGTATATAATCTGTGGAGACGATTCCTCTTCTGTTTTGACTTTGCAAAAGCCTTTACAATCTTCATCTGCCGGTACCGGCTTCATCTTTATCTCATATTACATCTGTCATTAAGCCGACATCTGACTTACCCTGACATATCATCCGTGGATTCTTGGACGAAGCAGTAATGCGGCTCTCATTAAAGTGTGCCAGGAGGTCTCATCAGTCGAGTGACTGCTGCTCTACCAGTGCTGCCGTCTGAGTGACATCGGCACCGGGCATCAGCTTGGCCGACAAGGGCTTTAGCCGGGTGAATGGTTGACGAGCTTCATCAATGGTCTTTCACTGTTGGTCCGACCCTCTTTTCAATCATGCTTCGACCTTTGTTCATTTTCAAGGTGTCAACAAATGCCCCCCACCTGCGGGCGGCGTAAGCGCAGAATAAGCGGCACGGGGCTTGCAGGTGTCTTTCGTCATTCGAGGGTATCTTCCTCAATTTGTCTTCAATCCGGTTCTCAGACCTGATCATCTCGTTGCAACAATATTCTGCGCACGGATCTTTCATTTTATATTTTTCATCTTCATATTTTCTTTATTTTCAACATTTCGAGCTTCTCAGCACGAGGCCATAGGCTTCTCGGCATGACCCTCTCGGCGCAAGGCTTCTCGGCACGCAAGACCTTCCGGCGCGAAGCTTCTCGGCGTGAGGGGCCTCTCGGCGCGGCCGAAGGAGGGCTCTCGGCCTGGGGGCTCTCGGCGCGCCCTTGGCCGAAGGGGGCTCTCGGCCTGGGTTCTCAGCGCGCCCTTTTGGGTGACGGGGGCTCTCGGCCCAGGGGTTCTCGTTGCTTCTCGGCGCGCCTTAGGCAGGGCTCTCGGCCTGGGCTTCTCGGCGCGCCCTTTGGCCGCAGGGGGCTCTCGGCGTGAGGGGATCTCGGCGCGCATTTGGCCGCGCCGAGAACCTATCTCCTTCGGCTTCTATTTAAGGCGCCGAAAGCCTCTTTCTTCTCATTCTCATCTTTTCTTTCTCTTTCTTCATTTCTATTTTTTGTCTCGGCGGTGGCGAGTTCCTTGTCTCGGCCGTTCCCGTTTTCTTCCCGTTTAGTTGGGTTTCGCCCGGGTAGGACGTTATTTTGGGATTTAATCCCTTTTTCTTTCGGGATCACCCCCTCTTGGTTGGTGACTCCCTATTCTCCTTGGGCAGACCCGAATAAGGGGAGATGCTGCCGAAATCTTCGTAGGGTCTCATGTTACAATCTTTATAAGACTGGCTTCTAATTCACACTTTTTCTCCGACTGCAGGCACTGCAATGGCTTCCAGTTCTGATGCTGCATCTTCCGGAGCTGTTGGTGCTAGCTCATCGGCCCAGCCCGACATATCACGGGCCAAAGTAAACTGGCTGAACGTGCACAGTCTGGATTTCGGATACGACAGGATTGCTTCAGTCGATGAATCGTCTGACTCTGAGACTGACACAGTGTCGACGGCCCGGGTATACTCCACGGCGACCGAGACATGCTTCAGGCGGGATGGTAGCTATCGGCCAGACCTCCCGAAGGACCGACATTTGATGCCGTTCATCCGGACTTTCACAGTGGGCGGCATGCGAGACTACCGGATAGCTCGCGTAGTTGAAGCTGCCATCCTTGCTGAGCGGGATAGCCTGAAGGAATCAGTGTATCGCAGCAAGGCCATCTATCTTCCTGGGGAAAAGCGCGACTGGGATGCAGTCCTCGGCATATCGGAGCTGGAACCAGAGAAGAAGATGCTGGCCCGGGCCCCGGAATTCACACCTGCCCGGTGGGATAATGCTAGCGGCCGAGTTCATAGGGAGAAGCCCGGCTATGGTATGTTCTTGGCACCATTAAAGTGGGGATATCGCGAAGAGCCCTTCGTGCTGAATTGTTCGGCCGTTCAGTTCAAGTACCATCTGGCCGCTGGTTGGTTCGGGGATACCAAAATCACTGACGCGCACTTATTCCGAGTAGGGGCAGTGGAGTTCACAGAGTTTGTTCTGAAGGAGTATGCCCCTCTGCTGATCAGAGCCGGGGTATATCACAGCATTTTCGCTTCTAGATTTCGATATCCCATATCCAGAGGGTTGTGCTGCGGGATGTTCGAAGTGTTCTGCCCTTTATTCAACACTTTTTATACAGCGGAGGGTGAGACATCCCTGGACCTCTGGAGTTTATCACAGCTCTCCGGTCTGCCCATTGATGGCGAGCCGTATGAGGAAGTTTGCTTGACAGATTCCGAGAAGGATAGCTCTGATGGCGAGGGCAAGTATTCCATCGGCTTCTCATATCGGTATCTGATGAAGGTATACCGCTCCATCTGTCTGGCGTACAACAGAGGGTCCTCCAAAGGCTATCATCCCCGAGAGAAAGGCAGCAAACTGAGGGTCCGGATAGGGCAGTGGATCCAGTATTTCTTTGACGGTCCCCTGAAGTATGCAGACTTTCCTTCCCTGGGTCCAGTTGCCAGCAAACAGATAAGGGCCCCTCGCTATAAGTCGGCGCTGCCATCCTCATTGCGTCATGCGGGCAAAGGTGGTCCCAATCCGGCAGGAGTAGATCCCATCACACATTGTGCGGCCTATTTCACCTTCTGGTTGTGTACTTTCGCTCTCCCACAAGGGGACGAGACAGTCATTCGGCCAGAGGCCATATATCCAGCTTGTCAGATGGCATGGGGGATGAAGCTGTCGCTTTGCCCAGTGGCCCTGTGTTTGATATATAAATCTTTGGGGGACCTGCACAAGCATCGGACTCCCCGTTCTTTGAGGACCGTGGGTCCTTTTCACTTCTTCAACGCCTGGGTTTGCAGTATATTCCCTGAGTTGGCTCCGAGAACCTTGCAGGCAGATACGGCGTTGCCTAGAATGGTCGAATTCGCCAGTGCTGAGTCTGGTCCCTTTTATGATCAGTTGTTTAAAATAAGGGGCCGACTGATAAGGGTACCAGTGGACGCCCCTGGCAGCATTCATTTCTGGAGCTTGGCGGCAGGTTCAGCTCCTTTGATTGATCCTCAGAGAGAGTGCAAGCTGGAAGAGATAGAGACTTATGCTCATCCTGTCACAGGGGCTGAAGTTGCTCGGCCTATCCTGGAGCCGGAGCTAGTCAGATGGGCCATGGCTATTCGGCCCAGTGTTTTAGTTTTCAGGAAGGGTGGCCTTCTTCTTTTGGAGCCATACTATCCGTTCCGATTTGGGCGGAACTTCGGCTACGACCAACACATCCCCACCTCAGCTGCTCAGTTTCCTTTGGATAGCCGGGCCAAGCACGGGTCCGTCATTGTTGGCGAGGGCCGGTTGTGGTGGGATTTCTATCATCGCCAGGACGATGTAGTTTTCAGGGTGCCCACTGTTTCTAACCGTGTTCCCCGGGTAACATCAGAATATATCAAATGGTGGAACATCCGGACCGGTTTTTACAGGGACGGTAGGGGTGCCTTCTGGGATGTGGCAGAGCGCTCCTTCCTGAAACAGCAACCTGGGCCGGTGTTTGATATTCCTGAGGCCCACTTGAAAAAACTTTACTCACAGCACCCGAGGGAGGCGGAGAATTATCTGACTCAACGTCGGGCATTGAAGGAAAAGAGTTCCGAGCCGCTTGTCCCTGTCTTTGCTGCTATCAATGAAGACACTTTCATGAAGACCTTGAAGCATTTATGCCGTGTGGGAGGCGCTCGCTTGGAGGAGCAGCAGTACCCATTCCCTGTTGAAGAGCCGCTCCCGACAGTAGCTCCTTGGAAGGGTCCAATTGATAAATTTCATCCATATAGGACGTTTGTACGCCGAGAAGATAGAACTCAGACGTACTATAGGCAAACGTCCTGGCTGTTCATTCTGCTGAATTTGCATGGATTATCTGCAGAAAGCCCGATAGCTGGCATATTGAACAAGCCACTGTTTATATCATTTCATTATGTCGATGGTTGGGGCATGGACCATCTTGACTTATTTCGATGCCTTGACTTTCACGGCCATAATGATCTGGCAGCTTTAGTAGAGAAGTGCCAGATATTTGGTGATGTGTGCTGGCTCATCAAGGAGGCTGCTTCCCGCTCCAAGGAGGTAGCTTATCTGTACTGGCCACTTTCTGTATTCTACGACGGCCCGGCAGGTAAGATTTCTTCTTTTCTGATTGCAGTGTTTTCTGCTTAGCATCTGAATTTCGCACCCACTGATCCCATCACCCTTCTGCCATTTTCAACAGACCGGCCTGATATAAAGCGGCAGGGGCTCTATAGAAAGATTATTGCGCAGGCCGAGAAGCCTACTTATTTTGAAGTCCCGGCTGCAGCACCGACCACTACTCCCCTGCCTCCTGGCAAGAAGAGGAAGGCTTCCGCAGTCAAGGCTGCAGTTGGGAAGGCCAGAAGGCCAAAAAGGCCCATGTTCAGCAGTCGACTTCGGTGGCGATGGACACTGGGACCCCTCTCCCCAACATTCCCTCATTCGATGAGTTTGAGTTGCAAAGGGAGGCTGCTCAGACACCGGTTCAGGGTAACATCATTAGCTTGCATTTGCATTCTTCATCATCTTTTGCAGATTTTCAAAGAAGTCTTCGACTCTGACCCCTTCCCTTTTTGCGCAGCTCAAGAGCCAATTGTGGCACCCTCCGAAGCGGAGACCAGGCTGCCTTCCCCCACGCCGGCTAGTGAGGCGGGGGGTAAGTGTGCTTTCTCATCTGTTTCACACTTCTATTGCTTTTTCTACTATAACCCTCAGAGGTCCCTTTTCTGTTGAAGTGGCAGCCGAGGAGCAGACTGAGGTTGAAAGGATGACAGAAGAGCCGATTCAACCTCCGGAGGGTCACAAGACTCAGTCGAAGCGGGGTACTGTTCCGGCCAGGCGCATAATTACCCGGTCCACATCCCGACATGCTTTAGAGGCGACCCCACAGCATGTAGCCAGGGTAGAAATATCATCGGGTAGCTCTACAACCGTCTCTGATGAGGAGGAAGTGGCTTTCAGCGGCAGTGAGGGGGATGCTCCTGAATCAGAAGCCCCGCTTGTACTTGCAAAAGGTGCTCTGTCTTTTCAGCCTGCTAAGCTGCTGGTGCCATCTTCTGAGGAGGAGTTGCAAGAGGAGTTTGCCGGGCTCGACACCGAGATCGACATATCTTCACTCTTTGTCACTTCAACTTCGGAGCTTCCTCCTCTTTCGCCCCACTTCGAGGATGCGAACCCTGCTTCAAAGGTGGGTCCCCTTTCAGGCTTGCTGCTTCATCTGCATCTTCATTTAGTGCTGAAGGTTGTTTTGCTTTGGTCTCAGGGCCCTATCACTGCCAGCTCAGACACAACTGCAACTTTTATGGAGGTTTCTTCTGCAAACTGGGCTATTGTCCCTTTTCTACCTTTATCCTGCATGGGAGCTCCTGAGGTCATTCGCCCTGTTCCAATGCGAATACAGTCTTCAACAGATTTAGCATCGTTGGACCTGGGGGCCTCAGGAGACAGATGCACTCCTATCAGGGCTTCAGATTTCAGAGCCGAAGCTGATCTAGCCAGAAGTTCTGCTTTCATACCGGCCGCAGTGATGACCATCGCTCCTGAGTCAACAATTCCCATAACATCAATCATGGAGGGTGAACCTTTGCCTCTTCAGACTGTGGCCTCCGCGGCCTCGACATTGAAGGAATTGGCCACCGAAGCGGAGATGGAAGAAGGAGAGGTAGCTGCTGCAGAACTGGGAGTATTGCCTGTAACCGCCCCGGACTCTATCTCCATACTTTCAGAATCTGAGGAGGAGGTGCCTGAAGTTGCATCCGGGAGTATTCAGACGGCCGCTTCCGAGGAGATGGAAGTGGAAGATCTCTTGGCCACGCCAGAGGTTGCAGGGAGAGCTCAGTTGGTACCTTCGGTAGACCTCCCATCTTCTTCTTCGCAGCCGGATATCACCCTATGGGCGGACATTGACAGTGAAGTAACCTTTGAAGTAGCTCCTCTTCCTTTGCCTGGCTTTACTTCACCTGAGAGTTTTGTCTGGCAACATCTGGGCATGCTGCGCCAGCTAGTGGAGTCCCAGCCCGGACTAACCTATCCACAGTTGAAGGAGATAGCCGAGCGCTTCACCGCCGGCTTGCAGGCGATGGGATGTCCCACAGAAATATGGGCCCAGCGGGTTCTTTTATTGTTAAAATTTGTTCATCGCCGGGATTTCTTGACACATATCATGTCTGACAAACTGGCGGCTTTGAAGTTGCAAAGAATGGAATGCAAATCCGAGCTGGCGAAGATGAACTCTATTCTTCAGGAGCGACAGTGCCAAATGCAGTCTTTGGCGGAGCGGGAGCAGTTTGTGCGCGACCGGATAACTATCCTGGAAGCTGAACTGTCCGATCTCCGAGCTGAGCTGTCGCAGCTAACAACTTCTCGACCGCAGCTCGAGGAAGAAGCAGCTCTATTAGAGGGGCAGGTGGCGTCCTTTCAAGACGAGTCCGTTCGACTGCAGGAGGAGGAGGCTCGTCTTCATGAACTGGGAGCCGCCCCTTATGTGGGTCTTCTGGCTTTCGAGGATATCTTCAGGCAGCCATGAACCATCTTCTCTTTCTTTTTCTTTTGTACTCTTTTGCGATACAACGTCCCCTCGGGGCCCTTTATGTACTCACTTATTAATGAAAAGAAATCTTTGGCTTCACGCGTATCCATTTTCTTCTGCATGTGGTTTTATCACTTTGAGAAGTGGGGTAGCGGTTTTAGCAATTCCTCATGCGAATGGCCCGTACTTGGCAGGAGAGCGTCCACCCCCTCAGAGAAAGGATGGGGAACTCGCTCCACCGCGTGACGGCATCCGGGGAGGTGCTTAAACCGGATTCTGTTGGTAGCAGCAAACGTCCCTCTTGGCAATATGTGCTGCGAGGGAGACAATTTGCAGAAATGTGAAAGAAGAGGTTTCATCGGAATAGACGAAAGGTCTAGACTGGGTAGAGGTTATAGCAGGTGGGACATTGAAAAAGGGTATGGGGTTTTCATCAGAACGGACATAAAGTACGAACTGGACAGATTGTATCATTGGCCGGGCGATGTACCGATCAGCCAACGGTTGACTTCATCATCGATATTGAGCTTATATCGATGCAAGGGGGATTTCATATGTTTTATCAGAATAGACGTAAGGTCTAAACTGGATAGGGTTTCATCATTGATCGGGCAAGGTGCCAATCGATCAACAGTTGGTTTCATCATCGATATTGGGTTTATATCGACGCAAAGAAGAGTTTCATGAGTTTCATCAGCATAGACTAAAGGTCTAAACTGGGAGGGTTTCATCATTGATCGGGCAAGGTGCCGGTCGACCAATAACTGGTTTCATCATCGATATTGGGTTTATATCGACGCAAAGAAGAGTTTCATAAGTTTCATCAGCATAGACGAAAGGTCTAAACTGGCTAGGGTTTCATCATTGATCGGGCAGGGTGCCAATCGATCAACAGTTGGTTTCATCATCGATATTGGGTTTATATCGATGCAAAGGGGTTTATAAGTTTCATCAGAATAGACGAAAGGTCTAAACTGGCAGGGTTTCATCATTGATCGGGCGAGGTGCCGATCGATCAACAGTGGGACGTAGGTAGAGGCGTAGGAATCGTCAGGATAGACGTAAGGTCTATTCCAGCAGGTTTTATCGCGGGTGGGACATTTGAAAGAGGGTGTGTAGATTTCATCAGGACGGACGTAAGGTCTTTCCTGGAGAGGTTTTATCATCGGTGGGGCATGGAGCCAGATGACCAACATAAGGTTTTATCAGCGAAGGGGAAGTAAGGGCAGCGTGCCTGTTGGCACGGAACTTTGAATTACCACATTACTGACCCAAGTGCCCTTTCGGGTTTTCACCGGAGCCAGCCCCCTCTTGCTTTTGCCCACGCGCCCTTTCGGGTTTTCACGTGGCGGGGTACCCGATTTTGCCTGCAGTGCCCTTTCGGGTTTTCACCACAGCTGGGTTTTAGCCATTTTGGCCCTCGCTCAGAATGTCCGAACAAGTCTGGCGGGGTATCTCTATTTTTAACCCCATTTTTTATATATACATATATATATATATATCTCTTGAATTGGGACTTCAGCACAGGTCAGGCGATGTGCTGCTTCATTGGCAGCTGCTCTTATCATCGGTATTGGGTATATACCGACGCAAGGATTTCATAGGTTTCATCAGGATAGACGTAAGGTCTAAACTGGATGGGTTTCATCATTGATCGGGCAGTGTACCAATCGATCAACAGCAGGTTTCATCATCGGTATTGGGTTTATACCAATGCAAGGATTTCATAGGTTTCATCAGGATAGACGAAAGGTCTGGCCTGGATAGGTTTCATCGCCGATTGGGCAGTGTGCCGATCGACCAGCAGCAGGTTTCATCATCGGTATTGGGTTTATACCAATGCAAGGATTTCATAGTTTCATCAGGATAGACGAAAGGTCTGGCCTGGATAGGTTTCATCACCGATTGGGCAGTGTGCCGATCGACCAACAGCAGGTTTCATCATCGGTATTGGGTTTATACCAATGCAAAGATGTCATAAGTTTCATCAGGATAGACGTAGGGTCTAAACTAGATGGGTTTCATCGTTGATTAGGCAGTGTGCCAATCGATCAACAGCAGGTTTCATCATCGGTATTGGGTTTATACCAATGCAAGGGTTTCATGGGTTTTATCGGCATAGACGTAAGGTCTAAACCGGACAGGTTTCATTGCTGATCGGGCGAGTGTGCCCATTAATCAGCAGCAGGTTTCATCACGGTGGGACATAGCGAGACACGCAGCTCTAGTCGGAACAGATGTAAGGTCTAGACCGAACAGGTTTCTTCGCCGATCGGGCAGGGTGCCCTGTCGACCAAAGATGGGTTTCATCATCGGTATTGGGTTTATACCAATGCAAGGATATCATGGATTTCATCAGGATAGACGTAAAGTCTAAACTGGAGAGGGTTTTATCATTGATCGGGCGAGGTGCCGATCGACCAATGGTAGCTTTCATCGTGGTGGAACCTGGGACAAGGTATGAGGGCTTTTATCAGGATAGACGTAGGGCCTATACTGAGTGGGTCTAATCGTCGATCGGGCAAGGCGCCGGTCGATTGACGAGGAGTTTTATGGCGGGAGGTGAGGCTTTCTTTGGGATTACCACATTACTGACCCAAGTGCCCTTTCGGGTTTTCACCGGAGCCAGCCCCCTCTTGCTTTTGCCCACGCGCCCTTTCGGGTTTTCACGTGGCGGGGTACCCGATTTTGCCTGCAGTGCCCTTTCGGGTTTTCACCACAGTTGGGTTTTGGCCATTTTTGCCCTTGTTCAGAATGTCTGAACAAGACTGGCGGGGTATCACTATTTTTAACCCCATTTTTCTTTTCTTTTCTTCTTTTCTTTTATTTGGTATGCGAGCTGAGAGAGAGGGCAGCTTGGGCAGGGCGAGATGCCACTGGACTAAGGAGAGGGTAGCTCGATCAGGGCGGAGTGCCATTGACCAAGATGAAGTGGCCTGATTAGGGCGGAGTGCCGCTAACCGAGGAATGGGTAGCTCGGCTAGGGCGGAGTGCCGCTAAACCAAGAAATGGGGTAGCTCGGCTAGGGCGGAGTGCCGCTAAGCCAGGAAATGGGGTAGCTCGGTTAGGGCGGAGTGCCGCTAGACCAAGAAAGAGGTAGCTTGGTTAGGGCGGAGTGCCACTAGACTAAGAAAGAAGGGTAGCTCGGTTTGGGCGGAGTGCCGCTAGACCAAGAAAGAGGTAGCTTGGTTAGGGCGGAGTGCCACTAGACCAAGAAAGAAGGGTAGCTCGGTTAGGGCGGAGTGCCGCTAGACCAAGGAAGAAGGGTAGCTCGGTTAGGGCGGAGTGTCGCTAGACCAAGGAAGAGGTAGCTTGGTTAGGGCGGAGTGCCGCTAGCCCAAGAAAGAAGGTAGCTTGGTTAGGGCGGAATGCCACTAGACCAAGAAAGAAGGGTAGCTCGGTTAGGGCGGAGTGCCATTGACCAAGATGAAGGTAGCTTGGTTAGGGCGGAATGACACTAGACCAAAAAAGAAGGGTAGCTCGGTTAGGGCAGAGTGCCGCTAGACCAAGGAAGAGGTAGCTTGGTCAGGGCGGAGTGCCGCTAGACCAAGAAAGAAGGGTAGCTCGGCTAGGGCGGAGTGCCGCTAGACCAAGGAAGAAGGGTAGCTCGGTTAGGGCGGAGTGCCGCTAGACCAAGGAAGAGGGTAGCTCGGCTAGGGCGGAGTGCCGCTAGACCAAGGAAGAGGTAGCTTGGTTAGGGCGGAGTGCCGCTAGCCCAAGAAAGAAGGTAGCTCGGCTAGGGCGGAATGCCACTAGACCAAGAAAGAAGGGTAGCTCGGTTAGGGCGGAGTGCCGCTAGACCAAGGAAGGGGTAGCTTGGTCAGGGCGGAGTGCAGCTAGACCAAGAAAGAAGGGTAGCTCGGTTAGGGTGGAGTGCCGCTAAACCAAGAAAGAAGGGTAGCTCGGTTAGGGCGGAGTGCCGCTAGACCAAGAAAGAGGTAGCTTGGTTAGGGCGGAGTGTCGCTAGACCAAGAAGGAAGGGTAGCTCGGTTAGGGCGGAGTGCCGCTAGACCAAGGAAGAAGGGTAGCTTTTGGCCCGATTACTCAGAGAATGTTGGTTGTGCAGCATGATACAGCTTTAGGTGCCTACCGTTGAGTGGCGGGAATTGGATCTCCCCTCGATGGTTGACAACCATATAGGCCCCACCTTCGTAGACCCTTTATATCACATAGGGACCTTCCCAATTAGCATTTAGCTTTCCTTTTGGGTTGGACGCCATGACTTCTCTTTTCTTGACCATAACGAGGTCACCTTTCTTGAACTCTCGTCCTTTTACGAGTTTGTTGAATGCAGTGGCCATTCGGGCCTGATACATTTGGATATTCTTCTGAGCTTGGAGGCGCCTCCCCTCCAATTCAACCAGTTCTTCTAATCTTCTTTCTGTATTAGTCTGTTCGCCAGGGGCTAGGTCATATTGGACCGCCACTCTGAGTGACGGGACTTCCAGCTCCAGCGGGACCACTGCCTCTGAGCCGTACACCAATGAGTATGGTGAGCACCCTGTAGGTGTTTTGAAGACGGTGCGGTATGCCCATAAAGCTTCATACATTTTCTCTTCCCAGTCCTTCTTGTTGGAACTGACGACTTTGGCCAGCAATGTACACAAGGTCTTATTAAAAGCTTCTGCCAATCCGTTTGCCTGTGGATTGTAGGGCGTGGAGGTTCTCCATTCAATCTTATACTTCTCGGCAAGCCGATAGATTTTCTGATTTCTGAAATGACTTCCATTATTTGATATTATTCGGTTGGGGATCCCGAACCGGAAGATAATGTTTTGCTTGATGAATCTGGAGACCAGCTCACCAGTCACTTCTCTTAATGCTATAGCTTCCGCCCATCGGGAGAAGTAATCTGTTATGGCCAGTATGTACTTATGTCCGGCCGAGGAAGTTGGCAATGGCCCGACTACATCAGTTCCCCATTGTGCAAACGGCCAGCTAGGGATTGTAGGGTGCAGAGTTGTGTGTGGCCTTCTAGGCACCGTAGCATGCTCTTGACACTTCTGGCATGATTTTGCAAATTTACAGCAGTCTTCAAACATGGTGGGCCAGTAGTAGCCCAGCTTCTTAATCTCTATCTTCATCTTGGGACCGGCCTGGTGGGCACCTGCTGTCCCAGCATGTGTTTCTTTCATCGCTTGCCAAGCTTCCTCAGTGGACAGGCAGCGGAGCAGAATCTTCTTGCGTGCATCTGCCATTATTCGGGATAGAGTCCCATTTCTGAGTTCATAAGAATCTTTAATCCTCAGAAGCTTCATCTTTTCTTCTCTCTTTTGCGGCAGCTGTTGGTGCAGAAACCACTGTAGCAAGTGCTGTCTCCAATCAGATGCCTGTACTGTGCTGATAGTAGCAACTTCTTCTTCTTCGGGGCACCCTTCTAGCATGATGGGGCCTGCCGCCGATTCATAACAACAATGTTCAGAGTCTCATTCGGCGGGACTGCTAGTGAACTGGCCAGATTTGCCAATGCATCAGCCTGGGCATTATGTCCACGGCCCACATGCTTGAGTTCGATATGATAGAATTTCGCCATAAGGCTCACAGCTTTTTGGTGATAGGGACTCAGCTCTGGCTTTCGCACCTCGAACTCCCCTTGAATTTATTTTATTATCAACATTGAATCCCCGAATACTTGCAACATTCGGATACCCATTATGAGGCTGACATGCAGTCCGATTATCAGAGCTTCATACTAGGCTTCATTGTTGGTGCATGGCTTGTTTATAGAACAGGAAGTATGTACCACCTCCCCTTATGGTGATTTCAGCACAATACCGGCTCCGGCCCGTATTCTGGTTTTTCCATCGGAATCTGTCTCCGTTCTGGATGCTCCATCAAAGAACAGTTGCCACATAACTGGATGAGCTTGACAGGCCTCGAGTGTCTCATCATCGGGTAATTCGGTCCCCAACGTATCATTTTCTGGCACAGGATGCTCTGCGAAGAAATCAGCCACGGCCTGTCCTTTTATTACCCTCTGGGGTATATATGTAATATCGAATTCCATCAGAATCACTGCCCATTTGCCCAACCGGCCTTTGAGTACTGGCTGAGTCAGTATGTATTTGAGTGGATCTGCTGCAGATATCAATCTGACTTCATGTGACAACATATAGTGTCGGAGTTTCTTAACAGCAAAGATGAGTGCCAAGCATGTCTTTTCTATATAGCTGTAACATTCTTCAGTCCTGATCAGCCTCCTACTCAAGTAGTACAAGGCTTGCTCTCTACCTTCTTCATCGATCTGCGCCAGCATTGCCCCCAGGGAACAGTGTGTGACTGCAATATATAGTATCAAGGGTCTGCCTTTAACTGGTGCCCCCAGTACTGGAGGGGTCTTGAGATATTCTTTTAGCTTCTCAAAGGCCTCCTGACACCCATCGTCCCAGAGGAACGGTACATCTTTCATCATGAGCTTATGAAAGGGGTGACATCTTCCCGACAGATTTGATATGAATCGTCGGACGTAGGCCAGACGCCCCTGTAGAGATCTCAGCTCGTGCAGATTCCTTGGTGGAGGGAGCTCCTGGATAGCCTTGATCTTGGCGGGGTCAATTTCAATACCCCTGTGCCGGACGATAAATCCGAGGAATTTTCCACTGGACACGCCGAAGGCGCATTTCATAGGATTCATCTTGAGTTCATATTTGCGCAGCCTCTGGAATACTATCCTCAGGTCTTGCAGATGGTCTTCTTTTCTGCTGGTTTTCACTACCAGATCATCAATGTAGCACTCTACTTTCTTGAAGAGCAACTCATCAAAGATCTTTGTCATGGCTCTTTGGTAGGTAGCGCCGGCATTCTTAAGGCCGAACGGCATCCTTTTGTAATGGAATATCCCTTTTGGAGTGCGGAATGCAGTGTGCACCCTGTCTTCTTCAGCAATCCATATCTGGTTGTATCCGGATGACCCATCCATAAATGACAATGCTTCATGACCAGTAGTTGCATCAATCATGACTTCAGTGATCGGCACTGGGAAATCATCTTTCGGGCAAGCCTTATTAAGGTCCCGGAAGTCGACACATATTCTGATCTGCCCATTCTTCTTCTTCACGGGCACTATATTGGCTAGCCATGTGGTATACTGGTTTTCTTCGACAAACCCCACATCAATCAGCTTATCAACCTCTTTGTTAATCTGATTTATCAGTTCAGGACGCATTCTCCTGGAAGGCTGCTTTACAGGGTTAGCCTCTGGGTTTATTGCCAATCGGTGCTGTGCCACATCAGAGCTCAATCCCGGCATTTCATCATATGTCCATGCAAAACAGTCTCGGAATTCTTTCAAGAATTGTATATATTGCTCCCTGACATCTAGCTCCAGCAGTGCGCTGAGGAATGTCGGCCTTGGTTCATCTGCGGACCCCAAATTTATCTCTATCAGCTCATCGACGGTGGCTTGGCCTCCGTCTTCGACTTCGGGCGGGGCTTCTTGCAAATCAATAAAGCCTCCCGGAATGTAATCTTCTTCAGTTTCATGCTCCTCTGTTTCATCATATTGGTCATCAGCGGATGCTGGTGCATCATATAGGGCCAATATTACTGGATTCTGTTCAGTCTGTCCCGAGGATGAGGCTAGTTCACCAGGAAATTCAGAAGTAGACTCTTCCGTTCTTAGAGGCTCTTCTGATGTGGGCTCCCTTGACAGGTCATCATTCTGCAGAGCCCAGAATTCTTCTAGAATGTGTTCAAACTCTAGACATTCTCTCAGCTCTTTGGCTACTTGGTCTTCATCCGGGGTTCCCGTGTCAAATTGTGCTTTGGCCTGGAACAGATCCTCTTTGCAAGATGGATTCTCCCAGCACCAACCCTTCTTAGTCTCATCAGACATCCTTGCCTCCGGCTGGTTGTCTTGGGCTTCATTGTCTGTTATGGATTGATACATAATTTCTTCATCTTCAAAGGGGTATTGATCATACCCCACTTCAGGGGGATCTTCATTCTGGTAGAAGGCAGAGATGACATCCACCTCGGCTTCATAGTATTCTTGCAGGGTATAACCCAGTCCCGGGTGCTGTGTGATCTTCCTCAGTTCCTTGTTATCTCGAGGCGGATCCCATAGCTCCTTGAATGCTTTCTTCTGGGCAGCAGGCTGTAGTGACGGCATCTGCATCTTAGAGAACATCTGCGAAACCCGTTGGGTAGTATAGTCCAAACCTGTGATTGGCACCATCCGGTTTGCAGCTTCTTCAGGGACCATGCAATCTTGATCATCTTCTTCGACTGGCTCCCCGGTGTAGAATACGATAGGGGGCTTGCAGAAGCGAGGGATCTCCATAGTCTTCAGTGGCAGCACTGTCTGGTATTCTAGGCTGGCGACGGGCTTGATTAAACCCTGCGGAACCTCCACCTGTGTGTACTTTTCTCTCATTTCTTCATCAATATCATCTGGGCGGATGCTAGGAGGAGTTATCCGAACAAAGTCTCCAGCATAGGAGATGTGGGATACCTCATGCTTTTTAATGTAGCCCTTGGGTGGCGGTGGAGACCAACTTTTTGTCTTTGTCACCGGCTTCTTCTGGCTGACCACAGCCTCTCTTTCTTCATCCTTCTGTGACACCTCGGTGTAATAGGATGCATCGAGCATATGACACTCGAATACTTCAAAGGGATGTAGATCAGCAAACACCCTTTCTTCTTTCCCTTCATGGCAATATTTGATGCACTGGTGTAGCGTGGACGGCACTATCTGATATTCATGCAGCCATGGCCTTCCCAGCAGGGCTTTGTACGTGGTATTGGAGTCGATTACATAGAATCGTACCACGGTAGTGAGGTCCCCCAAGGTGAGGTTGAAATCAGCCACCCCAAGGGGGGTCTCACATTTCTGATTGAATCCCGCAATCTTCATATCTCTGACCTTGGTGAGCTGCAGATCAAAGTAATATTTCTGGTAAATGCGGTACGGGAGAATATTCACAGCGGCCCCGGGATCTATCAATATCCTGCTCAATGGCTGACAGTTCAGGGAACCCCTCATATACAACGGTCTGTTATGACCGGAATTCGGGATCAACATATCATCTTCTGTGAACGTGATCGAGGGCCCAGAATTCACTTCTGTCAAGAGTGCTTCATATTGTGCCGGTGACTGCAAGGCATCAATGATGGCTTGGCGGGCTTCTTCACTCAGAGAGAGGATCTCCCAGATGGAAAACCTGGTAGGGAGCTTCTTCAGCATTTTCATGATCCGGCTACCCACCCGGACACTGGATAGCCTCATCTCCTCCACCCAACGGGGTCTTGGAGGTTCATGTGGTGCCTGTGGCCTTTGATGCCTGGCGCCAGTTTCATCCTCTAGGTCGATTCCCTGGGATGTTTCTTCTGTAGCAACGACCCTTGGCTTTGCTAAAGGGTTACATCTTTCATCTTCTTCATGCTGCTTCTGCTTTCTATCTGCCGACTGCTGGCACTTGTTGTTTGTAGCTGGCATAACCTGCACTGACTGTTCGTTCTCAAAACTGGACAGAAATTCCAGGAATGAAGGGGCTTCATCTGCTTTTCTTCCCTCCTGGTATAAGCTGGCAGGGGGAGGAACCTGGACACCTCGCATCTCTGGTTCCGGGATTTGATAGGGCTGCTCCCCTCTGAACATGATGTTATGGTTAGCTGGTGGTGGGCATCCCCATCTTCTCCCAGAACGTGTTGCGTGGGCTGAGGTAGAGGCCTCAGCATGGTTGGCTTCTAGCGGGGCATTTGATGCTTCATCCTCACCATTCTCCCCGGGCAAGGAAAAGAGTACCGACAGTGTATTGCACTGTACTGTCACGACTTTCTTCTCCTTTTTGGACTTGGGTCGTCTCTTCTTCTTCTGGGAATTTGGCTTTGCTGGCTCCTGCCCCCAGAAGGGCTCAGTCTCATCTTTTCTTTGTTCTGCCTCTGGCTGCTCTTCAATTTTCAATTCCTCGAGCTGTTCCCAGAGTATACAGTCTTTCACCAACAGGTGCTTGGGCTCTTTTTGCTCATATTCGTCGAGCTCATTGATATACTGTTGTAGACGCCTGGCTGCAGGACTTACTTCTTTATGTGCAGGGAGGGGAGTTTGTCTCCTCCGGTTGTGAGTAGGGATCCGGATGACTGGTCCGGTCTCAGCTGTACGCCATACTGGCTTTATTGGAGGCGGCTCGGGCATTGGGGTGACACCCCGGATAACTGCTCTGCTGGTACTGGCTGCGGGAGTCTTCTTTCTGCTCTTTATGGGTATCATCTGCCATCCCTCCTGATCTTTCTGTGGGGTGAGGAAGCAAGCTTCATAGGTATGCCTGGTGCATTCTTCAGCGGCTTCCTTGGGCAGCTGTTGGTAGACTGAGATCATATTGGCAGCCATTCTCCAAGGTGGAGGCTCATGTGGACGAGGTGGCTTCACCTGGTAATCTCCCAGCTGCAGCTCACCCTTCTTAACCATTCCTTCCATGATATCTTTGAAGACATAACAGTCCTCAATCGCGTGCCCCAGCGCACGGTGAAATAGACAGAACAGCGGATCATCTTTCTTTTCCACATCTTCGGGTCTCTTCGGTTCAGGCAATGTTACCTTATTGAACTTATAGGCCCAGTTAAATAGTGCTGTCGTCTTATCCTTGGGAAAAGAGTAAGCCTTTTTCATCTTGTCTCTCAGAGAGACTTGTCTTTTCTTTCTGCTGTGTCTGCCATCAGGAGAGCTTCATCTGCCCCTTTCTTCCCTTTTTGTTGTTCAAAGGTCCTGAAATCGACGGTGTTGGCCTCAGAATGTGATGGCCGTCGATCATTGGATTTTCCCTTCAGCATAGTGGGAGCATTGGCGGTCGGACGCTTGGACAAGAACGTCTCGACCTCGGCCACTATATTGTTCAGTCGGTCAAATGTTCTGACATCTGCACCGATCATCTTTTCTAGCACCTCTCTCCTGAGGCTTTGTTTACATATCTGCACTGCATCTTCTGGATGAGGAGGTCTTCTGCATCTCATAGCCAAGTTACTCCACCTTTTGATGTAATCTAGTGCTGTCTCATCCTGTTTCTGCTTGGTTGCATATAGTTCTGCTATAGTAATCTCTCTTTCTATGACATGAAATCTGTCACGGAACTTTCTCTGCATATCAGGCCAGTCAACCACCGACCCAGCTGGCAGGCTTGAATACCATTCAAAGGCTAACCCAGTGAGGGATGAGCCAAAGAATTTGAGCAGATAAGCTTCGTCGGCTGCCAAATCACCCATAATTGTGGTGTAGTAAGCTATGTGCTCCCTGGGGGAGCCCTGGCCGTTGAATTTCTCAAATTTCGGCGGCTTACTGACGCCTGGGGGTAGTCTTTTAGCAGCATACTGGAGAGGATACGGTACTTTGTACACGTCATAGGTACTTACACCATCACCGGTCTTCTTAGACAGCTTCATCTCCATAATTCTTTCTATCATCAGTTTGTGGGCTATAGCTGGATCTACCTCTTCTGGGAAGAAATGAGCTTGTTGCTGGCTGTGAGGAGTCGTCATCACAGTTGCGCGCAAGATGGGCGCGGCAGGCTGCGTCTGAGATATAGAGGGCTGAGCCACTGTTTGCTGTGGAGTGGGTTGGCTCGGTGCTTTGCCCTTATCAGCCAGGAGAGGATTAGCAGGGGCAGCCGTTTCCGTAGAGCTGGAAGTTGGCCCCACAGGCTCGGCTTGTTTGGAGACCGGCGTAGCTTCATGTCTCTCATTGAGCTGTCTTCTGAGAGCACTGATCTCCTGCTGATATCTTCTAAACATCATCTGGATCATGGGATCCAGGGTTGATGGGATCTGTATATCTTCTGAAGTCCCTTCAGCATCATCAATGAAGGGATTATCCCCTTCTTCCGCTGTCACCACGTTGACTGTCATAGTGGTAACTCTGCGGGCTGCATCATCAGCTTTTATCTTATCTTTGGCTGCCTGGCTTCTTCTTGTGACGGGACCAGGTCTGGTTGCCAGCCTGAGCAACTCATCCGGCTGAGTTGGTAACATGCCTTGCCCCCTGGCAATTCCAGCCATGTTACAGGCGAAGATTTGCATTCTTCCTTTCTGCTTGTAAACTTTTCTTTTTGCCTGGTCGGGGTATTCGAGTCGGTCAAAGACCGATACTCTTTCTTTGACTTCCTCCCTGTAGAGGTCTTCTTCGTCATATCCGGCCCTGAAGCCTTCTTCATAATCATTTGAATCGGAGGAGGAGACTCCGATTATCATTTCTTGCAGAGTTTCTTTTTCTTCTTCATCCATGGTGCCCAAAGCACGGGACAATCTTTGTTGACCTAGGGCAGAGTTCCCTAGGTAATGGAAGTAGTCTTGGACCACTTGCTTCATTTCCTCTGGGCTATGCCTTTGTGGCTCAGGTTGGAGTATCAATCTGTCCTAGGTCTTTTGCTGGTAAGCCAGTCTTGCCACCTGAGCATTCAAATGCTCGATTTTGGAGTATCTGAAGATATCAGCCTGTCTGGCACAGGCTCTTGGTCTTCTTGCAGCAATCACAGTGACTGGTTCACTTCTTCTCACATCGCCAACTTGGCAGTAGTTGGCAGCAGCATCATGGTTCTTTCTTTGCCATCTTCTGCCCCCGGCCCCGGAGTGGGTGGCAGTAAAGTCCTCCTTCTTTTCATATCTTCTACCCTTCATCATGGGGCAAGCAGCAGTCATATTCCTTCCTTGATCCTTAGTCTCATCTCTCCTCCCCCGGGTCCTGGGACAGACAGCAGTAGCATTTCTTTCATCTTTTCTCTCTTTCCCTCTGCCCCCTGCTCTGAGGCGGGCAACAGTGACATCAGTAAGATTCTCTCTATCTCGAGCCGGGACCCAGCTCTGTATCTTCTTTGGCCGCCAGACCTGTTTGTATCTTGCTGGCTTGGGTGCCAGCGTCTTCGTTTCATCAGCTTCCCGGTTGGCCCTCCTGGTGGCCAGAACTTGGAACTTGTTGTTGGTTGGGATGGTCGGGATAATCCTGTCCGGACGGACTTCCCTGGGGCGGCCGTCAAGGTTCGCCCTAATATCACCCATCATCATCGTCTTCCCGGAATTGGAAAGACGACGGTTAGCAGCGGCATACTGGCTTCTCCGATTGGTTGTTTTCCCCTTCCGGGCAGCAGCGGGGACCATGTCCTTCCTTTGGACATGATGGACATAGCAGGAGACAACGGTGGAAGCTGTCTTCTTCGGTAAGCTAGCTTTCTCGTCAGTGGTCTTCATCGGGGCACTCGCAGCAGTGCCTTGCTCATCGTTGTCGACCTGCAGAAGGTCGGTGAAGACGAGGCCCAGGCAGTTAGGCAGCCCAACGGTAGGTGGCATTGATCCGAATGTAAGAGGTACCGCCAGGTAGCCCTCTCGCACATGCATGTCAATCGGTTGCTGGTCGAAGCAGACAGACATGATTCCAGCCGTCATTGTAGATTCCTGAAAATGAGGAAAGTGGACGGAATCAGAAGTTTGAGGGGGGCTCGCTGGGCCTCCTACTTTAGCGTAAAGATGAAGGGAGACTCGGTCCCACCGGGCGTGCCAGACTTGTGGGAACGCGGATTTTATTATCCTATATTTTTTTTATTGATTGATTATTATTTATTGATTTATTGGCGTGCCAGTCACATGTGTGACGATTTGATTGTGCGCTCGATCTGACTTGGTCAGTCGATTGTGAGTGATCGTGTCTGGACCAGAAGTCCGTCATACCATAAAGGCTATGACGTTAATTACGTCCCCCCCTAAGGAGGACAACCCTTGATTAAACGCTAAAGATAGGAGGATGACAGCGGTAAAGCCGCGTGCTCAAAAGAGACGGAATTCGTTCTCTTATAGGACGTTAAATGGATTAGACAAAGCAGGGGTTGGTTATTTCCGGGATAAAACCGACGGCATATTCCCACCATCTTGGACCATGCCAAGTAGGGAATAGGAAACCACCCATGCAGTGGCAGGGTGGGATCCGTAAAAGATCGGGCATAATTGACCCAGAATCCGAGTAGGTACTGGCGTAACATGACGCGCTCCGTGCAGATGGGATGTTGCATCTATATCCCCCTTCAAAGGGCCATCGGAGAGCATGCAAGGACATAACTCCAAAGGCTGGTGGGGTTGAGATAGAAAGCATCACATTTACTTGGCAAGGTATGTGTAAATTTCGGCAGCATGTCCCCTCAACTTGGATTATGCCAAGAGAAGATAGGTCATCATCCACAGAATGCCGGGATGACAATCGAACGAGGATGGGCACCGGGCCCCGGGACATCGCTTGCCTTTATACCATCGATTAATATCCCCTCGAAACCCCTCAGAACTCATGCAATGACATGGCCCTTTGGGTTCATGAGAGTGAAATCCGGATCGAGAATGAAGACTGTAGGGGAGGTCTTCCCCAATAATGTGTCTTCTCAAGGCATCAATGACGGTCTCTGAACATCCCCGGGACATATGTGTGAAGAGATCAGAAGGCTGATAAACGGTATTGCAGATATGGGCCTCTGACTGGACTTCATTTGGCCAAGAAGATGGGTCTCGGCGTGGCTTTAGTTGGCCTAAAGGAGGCTCTCGGCGTAGGGCTTACTGGCCAAAAAAAAGGGGGGTCTCGGCGGAGTTGGCTTGTAGGGGCTCTCGGCGTGGGACTTCCCGGCGCGCACCTTGCCGCGCCGGGAGCTTGGCGCCGGGAGCCGGTGGGCTGGGAGGTTTAGGTGAAAAGGGGCTTGAATGGCAGGAGAACGTATGGTTTTTTTTTTGTCATTTTGCTAAAAAGGGAAAAGAAGAAGAAGGCTTCTCGGTGAGGCAGCTCTCGGCGGGGAAATTTGTACGCCGAGAAGGTGGATTTACGGAAGGGTTTCAGGGATTGCAGAGCTCAAACGATACTCTGTTCCTGGGATTCCTAAGCTTTCTGGCTGCGATTGAAGCCGAATTTGAAGTGCGGGAAGGGGGATTTTATGGATGCTTCCGTTAGGAAGGGTTAAAGGGGATTTGGAAGGCAGAATCGACGGGGAAACGAGACCATCATCTGGATTTCTGAAGACTTTATTTATTTCTGCCGTCGGACGTCTGGGGATCAAGAGATGACTGTCTCTGATCCCCTGGACGAACCCAATAGCATCTAAAACCCGGTGGCTGAGGAACCTTTAGCATCGAAACTCCAGACCCTAGTCATCCAAGGGATTAGAATGGAGGGTCGAGAGATCGAGGTCGTCATTCGCTATAATCCACCGGATAGCAGTGGTCCGTAGAATCGACATGCCCTCGTATAGCCAGCGGTTCAGGGGACCAAGAGATTGATGTCTCTGGTCCCTGAACAGCACGAGGAGGGGTCCTTAAGGGCCTTGTAAAAAAAAGAGCTCGAACGGATACGGTGGATCCGCCATCTAGATAGGAGGGGAGGAGGTGACAGAGCCCAGTAACCCATCAGATAAGGGTAGGGGTCCTATTTTCATGCCTCTAAAGAGAAGATTCGTATGAACCATTAAATGTTTCGCATAAACGATAAACATACAAGGATAAGCGGAGAGCAGACATTTCGATCAAAGGAGAGCAGACATCTTAATCAGTAGATCCCCAAATGGGTCACGTTGACATTTCATTGCATCGCATCGAAGCCTTACATCGAATGTGAAATAGAAATGCAAAGCAGAAAGATGGAGATTGAGACCGGAACTCGCCGGCTACGTTCGATAAATCAAGACAAAAGCTCACTAGATTACATCAGTAGAAAAGAAAAGACAGCATGGGGAGGGCGGAGCATTGACTCCTCTCCCTCCCCGGAGCAGCCCACCTGAAGCTTGTTTGCTTCTTCCTCTCTTCTGCTTCTTCTCTTCTCTCGGCCGAGGGGGCTCTCTCTTGGCAGGACTCCCTCTCTATTCTTTCTTCTATTCTTCTATCTTTTTCTTTTTTTCGATCCCTCTCTTTTTTTCTCTCTCCTTCTCTCATCTGTTCGAAGGGAGGGGGTTTTATAACCGTTTCCCCCCTTCTCGGCAGGTTTCATCACGGCGCGCCCCATCTGAAGCTTCCCGGCGCGCCTGCCTTCAGCTTCTCGGCGCCCTCTTTTGGGTTTGGCAAGTGATTCTCGGCGCCACCTTCACACAGGCCCATTTGGGTCTTTCAAGGATATCATCACCCAAAAGGGTCTTCCATTGGTGACACAGCTTGTTTCGAGATCATTATTACGGTTTTCATCAGTCCGTAGATAGGGGTTTCATCAGTCCGTAGATAGGGGTTTCATCAGTATTGCCATCTGAACGGTGACAAAACCGGGTACTATCTTATCGATATCGTCACTTGAATGGTGACGAGCTCGGACATCAGCTTTAGTCTGGGAAGACCTCAGCCGGGTATATAATCTGTGGAGACGATTCCTCTTCTGTTTTGACTTTGCAAAAGCCTTTACAATCTTCATCTGCCGGTACCGGCTTCATATTTATCTCATATTACATCTGTCATTAAGCCGACATCTGACTTACCCTGACATATCATCCGTGGATTCTTGGACGAAGCAGTAATGCGGCTCTCATTAAAGTGTGCCAGGAGGTCTCATCAGTCGAGTGAGTGCTGCTCTACCAGTGCTACCGTCTGAGTGACATCGGCACCGGGCATCAGCGTGGCCGACAAGGGCTTTAGCCGGGTGAATGGTTGACGAGCTTCATCAATGGTCTTTCACTGTTGGTCCGACCCTCTTTTCAATCATGCTTCGACCTTTGTTCATTTTCAAGGTGTCAACAGACCCAAAGCTGCTTGGGTCCCTGCAGGATCAAGATGATCAAATACTTTGCAGGTGTGCCTTGGACTGAGGAATAAAGTGGGGTAAATTAAACCAAGGCACCCAAGTTAATAAAACCCCTTTCAAGTAAATTCTCTGCACTTGTTGTTCTTAGAATAACTGAATAGCATGTTAAATCCGTCTTTGCATATTCATTCATCATCTGCATTGTCAGATTCAAATTTTCTAAACTCTCCTCATACATGATTTGTTCTTTTTATGACAGTCTGAATGAGCATAAATTTTAAAATTATGTTTCAGTGCCCTAATTGCATATCATGCACTCTGTAAGGGGGAGTTTGACTAATGCTTGCATATTATGATAATCTCATTTGCTGTATGCATACGTGTAGTTAGTAGCACTGCATTTCCTTACATTGAAAAATCTAAAAAGAAATGTCTCATTGCATCTAGACAGGGGGAGCATTCTTGTTTGTTCATTTCTTCAAATCTTGAACCCCTACTAGCAATCTGATCCATTCTCTGGGCAAATATGTGGTTCACTTGAATTCTCTGTTGTCTACACTGATATAGCTGATCTGTCTGTATTCCAGACTCAGCCATTGATTCTGTCTAATATGAATTCAATTGGTAGCTTGTTCCTATCATACACATTTCTTCATATCTTGTCAAGACTGGTCAAAGCTAATCTGATTGATTTTTAGTCTTTAATGCTGGCTTCTGAATTACTCTATTCTCTCAACTATTGGTATCAGAATTGCTCTCTGCTAATTTCTCTTGACAATGTCATTGATTCAGCCGAATGAGGAAAGATTTAATCAGCGCACCCTAGGCATAAATCAGACACTATGAAAAGAAGAATCTTCTATTATACTGGCTTAAGAATGTTTTCATAAATCAAATTGATTTAAGTCTAATGTATTTTCTAAGTTTTATTGTAAAAGACTTGAAAATATCTGAATCATCATGCTTAATAAGTCTTAACCAATTGCCTCATGAATTTCATGCAAAACTTTCTGAAATCTGAAATTTTAAAAGACATGGCTTTCTTTGGTTAATATACATGTAGAAAGGATTGTTCTTAATCATTTCAAGTGTACTGAGCTTTGTTTGAAGAATCTGAAAACAGTTAAAATTTAAAGCTAGAGCAATGACTATGGTCACAGAGAAACTAGGTTTTCTATCAATGAAATAGAGTAAGCCCATGTCATGAAGTGCCATAGTTACCTCTTTTCAATATGTTTGAAAATCTGGCAGAGCAATGGTATGGATGTGTTGAGTAACTGGGAATTCTGGCCTCTGATCAAGGTGTCTCCTCATGTAAAAAGATACTCCATTGCTAACTCTGTTCTTTTTGAGAGGCAATATGGTTGTCACACTGAGTAACTGGGTCACTTCACCTAAGACGTGTTGTGCCTCATGTAAAAAGGTGTTGACTGAACCAAACTTGCTCAGGAAAAATAAGTGTTGCTCAATTGGTATCAGAAAATTCTGAAAATCTAAAGACAAGCTCAGTCTCATTTATTTTTGTTTAATCTCAACATGATCTTGTGTATTTTCCATAGGAGTCACTGAATTTAAATGAGTAAGATGGAAGGAGGTTAAACATGAATATCAAATGAGTTGTTGGTTCACCTTTATTAAAAGGTGTTTCAGATATGAGTATTAAATTTTCTTGATAAACTTTGAATACATCACTCTTAAATCATGATGGTCAGTTTAAACTCATTCATAATCTATTATAATTGAAGAATCTGAAATTCGTTTACAAAGATTTATGAATTTGGTGTGCTAATGAAAATCTGCCTTCCTCATTTATTCACTGTGATTACAGTCTGTGTTTTGTTGATAGATGCTCATCACTTCACTATATCAATTGGCTTCACTCCATCATCTAATCAGGGGGAGCTTTCCTGTCTTGCTGAGTGTCTTTCTTAAAAGGGGAAATCTAGTCAGAATTCTTGAGTGTCCCTGTATTTTTGTTGATATTCTCCCTTCATCTCAATTGGTTTCAACCTTCAAAACGTTTCTGATCATATTGCCCTCTATCAATGTGTTTTGATTGACATTGGTTCTCTTTTATGTGACGCACAACTCTCAGAATTTTTTTTTGGATAACCAGAGTTCATCCTTGTAGATTTCTCTTGCATCATGGATCATAAGGGCAGAATTCTCTAGTCTGTTTGAGACACTATATGCATAACTACATAAGTTGTCTGATCAATTTGTTTGTCTGTAATAGCTCTATATCTTCTGCCATGTCGAAGGGGGAGTATTTGTTGCATATGCATGACTGCATAAGTTGTTTGACTAAGGGGGAGAATTGATTTAAATGATTCTGATATTGTGTTGCCCTCATCTGCTGAACTATTTTAAGTGTCTCATATGACATCACTAAATTATCAAAGTATTATTTTTTTGATGAAGTCAAAGGGGGAGAATACTTTGATGAGTCTAGTCTGAATATTCCATTTATTTCATTCATAAGACTCATAGTATTGCCATCATCAAAAAGGGGGAGATTGTTGTGTCCCTGTGATTTTGATGATAGCAAACACTATAAGTCATTTGAATGCATACAATTCTGTTTGTGGTGCAGATGAATGTTTCATTGAAAATCTGATCTGAATTATTGCTGCATTTAAATATGGCTGTGTGGTGTGTGCTTTGGTGCATTTCATTATTGCTGATGCATTTCATAATTGATTATTATCTGGATTGCTTGTTATATGGATATCTTGAGTTCAGTCTGTTCAATGGGTCGACCCCCCTTCCAGATGGGTCGACCCCCCTTCTAGATCGGACTGTTTGAGCAAGTATGTACAACATTTCATTCACACCGGAAGTCTATACATTAGACTGTGGCAAAGTCTATTCATTCGTTTCCAAAAGTTCAAGTCCATACATTGATCGTTTGGGTAACAAAGTCTGTACAACGTGAGCTTCGGTTTTTAAAGTCTATACATTCTCCCGTTCAAATCCTTCAAAGTCTATACATCAGTTTGATTGAGTAAGTCTGTATAGCATACCTTGTTGTTCACAGCTTTTAAAGTCTGTACATCGGCTTCGCATCTGCAAGTCTGTACATCGGTTTGATATCATCAAGTCTGTACATTGGCTTCAACTCTCCAAGTCTGTACAACCACATCTCAAAGGCTAAGTCTATACATCATTGTGGCTGCTCGAAGTGAAGCATAGTCTATACACTCCATGCTCATTCAAGTCTATACATCCACAGTGTAACTTTGGAGCCTTACTCCGTGTGGGGGAGTTTTTCCCGTGCTGGTTTATCCAGCAAGTGGATCCTTACCGATTTGGTAAGGGGTGGACGTAGGGAGCCCGTCGTGGTCTCGAACCACCTTAAAAATCCCATTGTCTTGTGGTTTGCTTTGTGGGATTGTGTGGTTTGATTGATATATTGATTTGTGTGATCGTGTGTGAACGACGAGATTGAGAGAATTAGTTACCTTTGTTGAGTTATGATTTTGATGATTGTTGTGATTGTTAAGTTATGGTTTTGATGATAACTAAACTTAATGTGTGATTAAGTGATGATAACTAAACTTGTGGTTGATTGCTCATGCTCTTGTTATCTATACATGGTTGAGATGGCAAATGGCAACGATTACATGGTCTTGATCCTTGGTTTGCATATGTTGGTTTTACAAGAGGCAAGAGGTTTCATAACCTCTTTAATGTGAGCAAGCATGGTAATAACCCTGACTATCTTGCTTGCAGGATTAAACTCATGGCAGTCACCTGGTGAACCAAACGTGTGGTTAAGCACCCTGCTCCTCTACAATCCAAAATAGTTGGTATATGTCATTTAATGTCAAGAACCATTGATGAGACTCTTACCTTGTCTTAGCATCGATCTCACCATGTGTATCTCATATACCTCTCCTTAATACACCTCATTCATGCACATTAAACATGAAACCCTTCTGGCCATCGTGCGCCCTCGCCCGCGGATCGACCTGCGCGGTCAGGTCGCGGGGGTCAAGGGGGCAGTGCCCCTTGCAGGGGTTTCAGGGGGCGGAGCCCCCAGAACAAAATTTTGATTATAGGGAAGAGTGAGCATTGAACTTGTTTTAGACAATCTCATGTAATGACAACTGCTCATTTGCTTTGAACTTTCCCAATGCATAAACCAAGTTGAATCCAATCCCAAAATGCATGGATTTGATATGGACTTGAAGCTCTTGACTTATGGACATGTTTCTTTGGGCTAACACTTCATTTTTACAAGTATAGGTCTTTCCGGTCGACCAACACACCTTGACCGGTCGACCAGATTTTCCAGAGATGAAAAACTTCAAAATTTACAGGTTCCGGTCGACCAGTGGGTAGTGGCCGGTCGACCAGTTCTTCTAGAAACGAAAAACTCCAGTTTTTACAGGTTTCGGTCGACCGCCACTATAGGGCTGGTCGACCGATTTTGCCAGAGCCAAAATGTTCTGGCTACAGCAGGTTCCGGTCCACTGCCCCATGCCTTCCAGTCGACCGCCACTCCCGAGCCCCCTTTTGTTGACTTCGATTTCAAGCTCGTGGAGAGGAATCTTTCACACATTTCTTTAATCCCACTACCCCCAATCTAGGAGGGATTTGTGGATCTGGTCTGGGGGTTGTCCATGGACCATTCAAAGTTTATAAAACATCTCATTGGAGCCAATAACCCTAACCATCCAAGATGGCTTCAAGAGAGATCATAGGGGAAGGCTATCAAAGGAAGAAGAAGGCTGCTACAACCCTCCGTGAATAGTACTTCGTCCAGCAACCTCTTCATCCATCTGAAGGTATTCAAGCTCCATCTGAATCCAGCAATCTAAAAGGAAGAGAAGAAGCAAGCAAGGATCAAGGAGATCACGGAAGTTGTCCAAGGAAGAAGGAACGGTTACTGTAGCCGTGAATAGTGATCCGTGAATCAACTCTTCATCCAGGAGCTGAAGATTCAAGGTCCATCTGAAGCCATCAACTTCCAATGAACTGAAGAAGCAAGCATCATTCAAAGATCAATCAGCATACATTCAGGGGGAGCCAAATCAGGAGTTTTTCTCAATTGTGCCTTATTGTGTTTTAAGTTTCAGATTTGTGTTTCTTATAAACTGCAAACTCGTGTGTGTGTGGATCATTGTTGGATCCGTGGTTGTTTGTGTGTGTGTCGTATTTGATTCATGTGTGTGCATGGATCTTCCTAGATCTGCGTCTGTGTGTGTGTGTGTGTCTTTTTAGATCCGTTCTGTCTTGTGTGTGTGGTTTGCTGCACTTGTGGCATTGGGTGTTTATGTTGGTGATCCAGTTGTCGGATCGTGTTGGAGACTTCGTCTCCGTGTGTGTGTGTTGTGTGTTGAGGTGCATCCCCGTGTGTGTGGGCAGGCGTCGTCCTGCGTGTGTGGTAAGAGCGTTGTCTCCGTTTGGGGATTTATCCCCGTGTGAAGCCTCACCAGATTTGGTGAGGGGTGGACGTAGGATTGTCGTCGTTGCATCCGAACCACCTTAAAAACCGCTGTGCATTGTGTTTTGGATTGTGTGGTTTGATCCTTTTCTTCTACCTCCATTCTACGTGAGTGATTAGTATAATTGTGATTCTAGATTTATCCACGTATATCTTGCATAATCTACATCATCATCTAATTAAGTTTGATAAATCTGATTTGTGATCATATAGTTTTGTATCTCTTAACTAGCATTATATCACATATTTCAAAAAGGCCAAAAATTTTCATAAAATTGGAAAACACCCAATTCACCCCCCTCTTGGGTGTCATTGATCGCGGGACTTCAACCTTGTTTAGTTAAATTCTTCAATCTTGTTAAAATGTGTTAGTTCCGCTTAGTTAGTTTTTAATTTACCATTTTTATTAGGGGACAATTCAACCCCCCCTTCTTGTCCACTCGCCTACCCGGGACCAACAATTGGTATCAGAGCGAGGCTCTGCTATTTCAAGATCTAACGATCTTCAGAGTGATCTTTGTGGGCGTATTTCATTAGCATCATGTCTAATAATGTTTTGTCTTCTCCTCCTCCATGTTTTAATGGTTCAAATTTTACTGAATGGATTAGTCACATGAATCATTATGTTAAAACCATTGATCCTAAACTCTTGGATTTAGTTAAGCATGACTCATATGGAATGTCTAGTGATGAGTCTAAGTGGACTATCGAACATGTGAAGAGATACAAAGACAATGCTAAGCTTTTACATATTTTTAGAAGTTCAATTGATCTTCACAAATTTTCACTTGTTTCATCATGTAGGACGGTCAGGGAAATATTGAAATACTTGATCAAGAACTACAAAGGAAAAGAGCGAAGTGAGTGCTTGATGGCCGACAAGCACGATAAATCAAGCAAGGAAAACTCCGAGCTAGACTCGGAAGGTGAGGTAGTTTCTTTTGAAGAGCTTATGGACTTGTGTGATGAATTGGTTGAAAAATACAAGCAGGTTAAATCTGAAAACAAAAAGCTTAAAAAGAAACATGAACATGCCCTTCATGATAATGCTTCTTGTGATGAGTGTTTTGAATTTGAAGAACTCAAAAAAGAAAACAATGCTTTGTTAATTCAAAACTCTTTGCTTGAAGGAAGCTTAAAAAATCTTGAAAAGTCCCTTCATAAAAATTCTTCATGTGATAAATGCTTAGAACTCAAAACTGAAAGTGAGTCCTTATTGATAGATGTCAAAAAGTATGAAGAAATCATTTCTTGTATGAAAGAAGAAATTAAAAAACTGAAGCATTTGAATACAACCATATATGAGAAACTACTTGTTTTTGAAAAAGAAAAATCTTTGAATGTTGATGAATGTGAAAAGATGCATGTGTTAGAACAAGAAATTGAAAGTCATAAAACCAACAATGCCACATTGTATGAATAAGTCAATTCTTGTGAAAATGAGATGGTTTCCTATGAATTGCATGTTACATCTCTTGAGAGAGAAATTGTTGACTTGAATGCATCATTGTCTAAGTTTGTGAATGGGAAAGAAAATCTAAACAAGATTTTAGGGACCAAGGTAAAATTTTAAAGAGAAGGTCTTGGGTATGAACCCACTAAAAAGAAAGCCTTTGGGCTAAAGACTCAAACATCTTTTGTGCATGCTTCATGTTCCTCGAATATGCCAAATGCTTCTTGTGTTGAGAAACCAAATCCCAAAGCTCAGGCTCAACCTAGGAACAATAGGATTCATGCTCACAAAAGTCACAAAAACCATGCTCCAAAATCAACAAATGTCAATTGTCATTATTGTGGTAAGCATGGTCATTTGATGAATGATTATTTCATTATGAAATCGGATGATTTGAAAGTATGCAAAAATGAACTTGTTTACAAAAGAAAAAGGGTTGCTTGTTTCAAATGTGGAAAGCTAGGACACCGTATGTCACAGTGTTGGTAAGCAAATGAAAGAAAGAATTTCAAAGTCAAAAATAAATATACCTTAGCCAACCCACAGAAATTTCATGCTCATCCTGTTGTGTGAAGAAGAGAAATTTCCATAATTATAACGATAACATTCATGCTAAATCATAGAAATTTGATTATCATGTTTATAAGAATTTTGTGAAGTCTTCAAAATGTTGTCATTATTGTGAAAAGTTTGGGCATACTATGCATGATTGTGATTTGATGAATTTTGATGATATGCTTGCCCACAGAATGTGGAAGGCACCCATTAGAGGTGTAACTAACCATCCGGGACCCAAGAAGGTTTGGGTACCCAACACTGTTGAATGAGAACCTTTTTGCAGGACGCCTTGAGGCCAAGTGGAAGGCTTGGAAAATAAGGTTGCTCAAGACAAAGGTTTTGCAAATAAATCTCTGAGTTCTTTTTGAAAAACTAAAATTTGTTTGATTGAATTTCCATTCACGAAAATCAAGAAAAATATACTTTTCTTATGAGTTTGTATTGTATCTATCTGTTCATTATTGCATGATTGCATGGTATAATAAATGGTGACTTGAGGAAGGGCAGGTCATTCCTGTCTGAAATCTATCACCATCCATGAGAATGTGCCTCCGCCTCGTATCATGAGTCACTTGTTCATTTAGGTAATAGGTTGCATGATTTTTAGAAAATGTCAATTGTGAATTTTTGCACATAGAAATGGGGAGTTTATTTTTGAATGAATGATTTGGAATTATGAATTCTAACTCATCTTTGTAGAAATCCATATCATGCAAATTGCTATATCTGAATTGATCATGTTATTGGTATGAGATTTTTGGGACCAACAATGAACTGCTAGCATCTGTTAAGGCTATTGCTAAGCTAGCATGCTTGAAGGCATATAGTGATGCCTGCTGAAGTCAGGTATTGATTCTAAAACTTGATTTGTCATTTCTCTAGCCTCTTGTGATGAATTTGTTCAATGGTTGATTGTAATTGAAAATCTTGAAGATTTTATTGACTATTGAATATTTTTCAATCTGAATTACTTGAACATTTTTCAGATTAACTATGCTTCTGGTATCTCAAATGGTGTGTAGTGGAAGGGTGGATTACGTCCACCTTAAAACTCTCACTACGCGTGAGGTGGTCTTCGGACCTAAGTTCTCCGTCTCGTACCAAAACTTAGAGAAATCGAATGGTTATTTTATGAATGAAATTTTGAGCTTAGCTATTTCAATTGAAGATTTGTGTTTGAACAACTTCTCAAAATTGGGGTGCATTGCATGATTTTGATCATATTTGCACTCTAGTTCATAAAGGCCATGTCATGGAAAATATTTGTTTGTTCATCATTTGAATGTGATTGCTCTCTTGTCCAATATGTCATGATATTCTGAAAACCAAGTTCTTGCATCTGACCTTTTCCGCTTACATTGCATTTTCATACTGTTATAGGTTGCATGCATTAGAATTCATGCATTAGGTGCATTTAGTTCATTCAAATGAAAAACTAAAAAAAATTCGCATTTTGCATCCATGTTAAATTCTGACATGCATTTAGAACATTCATATAAAATCTGAAATTTTACATTCATAATGCATTTTACATCCTGCATTGCACATGGCATATACTCCAATTGTATGCTTGCATGTTATTATATGCTAATCACCCCCTTCTTTGGAATTTCTAAGACCTCATATTTCTTGCTAAATAATGCTACAATTGAGTCATCACTAGAGTGCTATATGTTACACACTCAGGGGGAGAAATCTTTTGATAAGTGCATCTAGATAGGGGGAGATGCATTGTTGTGTTTATGAAATTTTCGATATATATGTTGAATCAAATTCGCACACTTCATGCACAAAATGTGAAAATGAGTGTTAGAGATAAGGATATAGGAATTTCTTTTCAACACTGTAGAGTTATTAAACTTGCTGCATGAATGTTAAAGAGGCAGTTGAGGAAAAAATTATCTGCCTATTTTGTAGAAAGAATATAAAAAGAATGGCAGAGTAATGTTTAGTCTCATTGAGTAAATTGGGCACATGTCACCTGAGACATGTTGTGGTTCACTTCAGAAAGGTGTTGATAATATCTCTGCTCAAACTGAGGTGAAATGGTCAATATTCTGAGTAACCGGGGATTCTGGCATGAGCACCATGTGTCTTCTCGTGTAAAAAAGAATTATTTGAACCTAATCACTCTTGAAAAAATCTGACTATCATGTGATATTGGTTGGGTTAAAAAAATTATGGTGAAAACTCGTTGTGGCAGAGCGAAGCCTTCAATATGCTGTTCTCTTAAAATGAAATGCACTTTGTATAATCTCTCATTGTGTTGATCTAAAAATCTGAATATCCATATGGCTACAGTCTATTTTCATGTTATTCACCTACACATATGGAAATTTGATTTAATATGTATTCAGAAAATAGATTAACTACATTGGATATTGCATAACACATTTGTGTGATTGCACAATCCCCTAGGTGTTACACATAAGCATCCTAGTTGTTCTGACTCTCATGCACTTTTCTTATACCCATTCCCCTCGTAAATAAGTAAGGGGGAGCTGTGTTACATGTATATACATATACATATACATATCTGCTTGGTTACATGGTGTATTTCATATCTCATCATTTGTATACATTTAGCTTCATGCATTCCTAAAGAAAATTTAAAAATCTAAAAATTTAAAAATCAAAGAAACTCATTTGGTATGTCATCTTGCCGTTGCTTTGCTATTGCATCTTGTGCAAATCTGAAATGGGCTTTAGACCTTGCGTGCTATCATCTTGAACACTTCCTATTGCATAAATCTTCCAAGTATGATTTCATATCCTTGAGGCCAACCATTCCCAACAATTGGTATCCAAATTGGTATCATCTCTTCTGGGCTACCATGTTCATATCATGTCAAATGCCCCCCATCTTTTTATAGATGACATAAAGGGGGAGAATGTGGTTGTGTGCTCAATGCATGTGGTTGTGTGCTCAATGCCATGCCTTCTGCTCATGTCTTATCCACCATTCAAATAACATTCATTGAAATACTTCTACGCTATCTTTGGGAACTCTCGCACATATTATTTTGTCATTATCAAAAAGGGGGAGATTATTGCAGGAGATTGTTGTATCTCCTAGTTGATGTTTGGTGTTTGGTTTTAATGATAACAAAATGAACAAAATGATTGTGCTTGGGCTGTGTGCATCATTGAGCATGCCTGTGCATGTTTCATTGAGCAACATGTATGCATCTTGGTTGATGAGTTAACAGATGACTTCAAGGTTCACACTTGAAAGTCATATGAATCATTAGTGTTTAATGAACTCATGCTATGTACATTGGTTTACAGGATCAAAACTATGGTTCATGTTTTGGAACTCAAAGGAGTGCTTCAATGAAGTTCTCAATTAACAAAGGGAGTTAACTCACTCATTGCACTATGTCGACTCCCACTATGTTTCATGCATTTTCAATATGTTAAGTTGCAAGGCTTTATGAGCTAGCAAAGTGTTACTGAACCCCCCATGCAAATCTTGGTATATATGAGTGAATGATGTTTTCATGATCTATGATATTTGGTTACTCAATGCTTATATCACTCTTGGTATGTTTGGCTTCATGATGCTCATTCAACTTGCATATATTCATGTATATTCTCATTGTGATCTTTATGGCCTTGAATGCAAATGGAAGAGCCTTTGTAAATCTTGGTAGAGTTTTGGCTAAGATATTCATTCATTGTGCTCAACTTCATAGCCATTGGCTCTTGTTGTTTTGGAATAAGATTTGTGTTTTCAAAGGGCTTCAATACATAACATTCATTTGGCCGAATGTGATTTTTCAATGCTCACATCAATCATGGAAGTGTTGGTTACATGATGATCATTTAAATTCATTGTCATATGAACTTGATCCTTGATGTGGATGGTTCACTTGTGAATGAGTTTTTATCCTCCTTGTTATTGAGATTCCATGAGTATGTTTCATGGAGAATATTTTGCTTGGGGTGATTGAGTTTTTATCTCTTGGTCCTTAGCTTACTACACTTGTGGCTCAAAGAGTTCACATGCATCTAATGCATGGGCTTTCATGTATGCTGTCATAGTGATTATTGAAATAAAGTTCTAATCATTTTTATTATGATTTTGCAGGTGACATTCTTTGTATAATCCCTCCAAGATCAAAGGAGTTTGATGCCACAGAGTTTGGAAGGGTTGCAATGGAGTTTGGGGCTAAAATGTGATAGTCTGAAATTTACTGTAGCTGGCGCTCGACCGACCCTGTAGTTCCGGTCGATCGAAATTCCCAGGGATGGGAGATTTCACTCTGTAAAATTCCGGTCGATAGCCCAACCCGTGTAGGTCGACCGACAGCGACGAAAGTCAAAAAATGTGGCTCTGAAACTCATCCAAACCTAGTCAACATGTGCCTAACCTATTGTCCCTTGCCCTTGGGTTGGTGGGAGAGCCATTGGGGGTCTTTTTGGAGGATTCTAGAAGGGATATACTAATCTTTTGATGCCTCCTATTTGTATACATATGAGAGCTATGAATTTCATTAGGGAAGACCCTAAGGTGTTGATAGGTTCTATCTTGCAGGTGAAGAAAAGAAGAAAGGAAGGAGAAGCTATTGTGGAGGAGATATGATCTACATCCTAGAGGTTTTGGAGATCGTGAATGAAAAGAAAGTGAAGCGGATCGACAAGAGGAACGCGTTGACGTTCAAATCGACGGCATCCGGCTTACCTCCGACCCGAGCATCAAGAACATCTTCATTCGGCCTTGGAAAACAAAGGGGGATCATTTCTACATGTTCTATCTATTGTTTGTGATATGCTTTATGATTTTTATCTAGGGTTGATCATGGTTGCATATTTGTGTTAATTTTATGAACGCATATTCTGTGTGTGTGTGACCGTCTGTGTATACGGTCGTGTTCAATCATCTACGTGCGATCATGTGTGTCGTTGTGCGACGTTTTTTGCAGCGTGTGTGTGTAAGTGTTGTGATCCGGTCGTCGGATCGTGTTGGAGACATCATCTTTGTGTGTGTGTGTTGAGGCGCGTCCCCGTGTGTGTGCAGGCGTCGTCTTGTGCGTGTGTTCGGAGCATCGCCTCCGTGTTGGGGATTTATCCCCGTGTGTGTTGGAGCCTTGCTCCGTGTGGGAGAGTTTTCCCCATGCTGGTTTATCCAGCGAGTGGATCCTTGCCGATTTGGTAAGGGGTGGACGTAGGGAGCCCATCGTGATCCCGAACCAACTTAAAAATCACATTGTCTTGTGGTTTGCTTTATGGGATTGTGTGGTTTGATTGATATATCGATTTGTGTGATCGTGTGTGAACGGCGAGATTGAGAGAATTAGTTACCTTGTTTAGTTAAATTCCTCAATCTTGTTAAAAGGTGTTAATTCCGCTTAGTTAGTGTTGTGCCCCGGGCTGTTTTGACGAAGACCATGTGTGAAAAGTCTTTTTGATATCTTCTCTATGATTTGCATTGATAGATCTTTGATGAAAGTGAGCTTTGAATAGCTTGTGGATAATTGAGTCAAGTTCAGTTTATTCATAAATAGAAGTGAGCTTCATTTAACCGAATTTGGTTTCATAGTGTGTTTTGCTTGAACATTTGTTGCTATGAATATTTTGCTAGTTGTATGATTGGCATATATGAGTTCTGTCAATCTTAATCTTAGATTGCATGCTGAATGGTCAAAACCAAGTTCAAATTCCTATGCATTGCACCGACCCTGTTGATTCTTTGCACGGACCTTGTTGTCCATTGCACAGATTCTATTCATAACTACACCGACCTTGTGCATCATTGCACGGACCTTGTGCTACATTGCACCGACCTCATTCTGCATTGCACTGACTTATGTTCACCTTTGCACCGACCCAACCACTCGTATGCATTGACCATTAGTTCATATGCACTGACATTGTTGATTGGATTGAGTGATTGAGGATTTCATTTGCTATGCTTGAAGTTAGAAATGAATGACAACTTGAATAAGTGCAGGTTCATTGTGGAATTTTTACTCAAATTTTGAAAGTCATGGTAAGAACACATGTTTAATTGCATTTCAATGTGGATGGAATGTTGTTGGTTCAAATCTAGTTTTACACTTGGCAATCTCTTTTACAAATGGTTATTTCATTGATCTTAATGTTTGTTTGAGAAATTGTGGTGCTTCAATTGATTTTATTAAGTTTTCAAGCATTTCAGGTAAAGTGTCGACTCTAGAAGTCGACACTTTGTTTATACTTTTCTGCTGTGCGTTGTTTTTACAATCGCAGGCAGAATGTGTCGATTCCTAGAGTCGACACTTTCAGGTGGTCCAGATATTTTAGTGCAGACAGAACGATCGTGAAAAAGTGTCGACCTCAAGAGTCGACACTTTTCACCGTGTATGCTGCTTTCTTCACGGGACAGAATGTTTGGGAAAAAATGTTGCCTCTATGAGTAGACATTTTTTTACATGTGTCTTGATTTTATGTGTTCTGGCAGAACACACGTGAAGCAAGAGTCGACTCTATCAGTCGACACTTGTTCCGAGCTTTCCGATCGAGATTTGCGGATCTGAATTCGAACCCATTATTTTTAGGTCCGATGGCCATGGTTCTTTACGACATTGCCCTTAGGGTTTACATCTATGTTTGTATGTGGTATGGAGAGGTATTTTCTGGGGTATATCGATCTTTAAGGCTTGTTTACTCCTTTGTATATATGGCCGCCGTTTGGTCCGATCGAATGCTATCCTTGGAGTTTAACATTTTCATCCTTTCTTGTAGGAGAAGAAGGAGTTCGCACACTGCTGGAGGAGAAGGAAGGCGACGCCGAGTTTGATCTCCAGGAGTCCGAGCTTTGATCTGGTGGCCACAGCTGCTTCCTCGTCGTACACTGCTTCGGGCGTTCCATTCTTCAAGACCAGCTTCTTCCCTTACTCTCGATTTTATCATTCCAGTGCTCCCTTCACTCATCTCCGAGTTTGTTTGAAGATTTAAGGGGAAGATCAACATTGTTTATTTCATTTGAGCTTAGATTGTTAATGTCACGTCCCGAGCCTTTATTACAGCGGAAGACTAGCTCGAGGAACGTGAACAGCCGGCATGGTAAGCCTCTTGCAAGCAAGAATGATCAGAGCGCAAGACAATCACACATAAAAATGCAACTTGCAAAATAATTTACTCTACTCCAACTTTATTTCATTAGAAATCAAAATATTTCAATACAATAACTTTTCAACCTTCTTCAATCCATCAGACTAAAAAAAAGGAAAATTACAAAGACTCGATCTAAACAAGATTGACTTCCTAAGTCTTCACTCTCATTTTGATACGACTTTCATTCGCTCTCGGACCCGCTACTTGTATAACTAGAATCCAAATTCGAACCACTTCCATCTCCTGAAAAGATTGGAAATAGGTAATGAGCACACTTGCCCAGTAGGTATCTTCGCATCAACATGAAGGCACTATTAAAGTGATTATCATTTTAGCTCTAAAGAATAAGGTAAAATCATGCGAATGCGATCGGGATTTTCGGAGCTTTCCGATCAGGATTTTCGGATCTGAATTTGAACCCATTATTTTTAGGTCCGATGGCCATGGTTCTTTACCACATTGCCCTTACGGTTTACATCTATGTTTGTATGTGGTAGGGAGAGGTATTTACTGGGGTATATTGGTCTTTAAGGCTTGTTTACTCCTTTGTATATATGGCCACCATTTGGTCCGATCGAATGCTATCCTTGGAGTTTAACGTTTTCATCCTTTCTTGTAGGAGAAGAAGGAGTTCGCACACTGCTGGAGGAGAAGGAAGATGACGCCGAGTTCGATCTCCAGGAGTTTGAGCTTTGATCTGGAGGCCACAGCTGCTTCCTTGTCGTCTACTGCTTCAGGCATTCCATTCTTCAAGATTGGCTTTGTAATACCCTGGATTCTTATTGGATCTTTTGGATCCTCTTAGGAGAGTTTCAGATCGCTTTTGTGGGTCCCGAATTGAGTTTTACGATCCACGTGAGTTTTTCTCTCGTACTTGTTACGGAACCCAGTGGAGAGTTTATTTTTCAGTTCATCGACTCGAGGACGCTACAACTGCGATGTACTCTTTATGAGGATCGTTTCGACTATTTTTTCGTATTTTTATGAATTAGGGGATTCTCGGCACCAAAATTAGAATTTTGGAAAATTAGGAAAATTCCTAATTTCCTTTCTATTTAACCTTCCTCACCCTCTCTCCTCCCTCATTTCTCACCTTTCTTTCTCTCTCTCGTTCTCTCTCCCCTCTGCTCCTCTCGACGCGGGGTGCACACCGTTGGCGAGCTGGCTGAGGCGGGGACGCGATGGGGTGATCGGGACGCGTGATGGGGCGACGTATTGAACGTGGCACAGCGTGATCCCTTGGTGGATTTGAAGCCAGCGCGGTTTGTTGGTTTGGCAGTTTTCGGGGCGGTTTAGTTGCTTCGGCATGCGGAATCGTTGGTGGAGGTAGGGAGACGGAAGCTCTACTTTGTTGTTACGTTCCCTCGCAGTTTCACGCCAAATGGTGAGCATACGAGTGGGTTTTGCCTTGTTGGGGGTAAAATCATGCTTTCGGGGTGTTCATAGGGTTCGCCGAAAAACGACGATGATTTTTAGATAAGTTGGTATGATTCGAACCCCTGGAATGTCAGCGTTCCAGATCCGCTGATTTCGTGTCGATTGGTTGTCATTTGGGGCCAGTACGTGCCCGGGAACCCCGGTGACTCAATTAGGGTCAATTCGATAGAATTGCCCGTCTCTAGCCATTTATGCATCGTTTTGACTCATTCCGGAGTATGTAAGGTCGGTATTGGCATTATGGTTGTTTCCCCTTCGATCGGGATCGAATGGGGCGTAGAATCGGGCTCGAGGTGTAGGGTTTGGCCGGTTTTTCGCCGTAACCGGTCGACCGCCCCGGTTGGGCCGGTCGACCGGCAGGCGTCCGCAAGACCGTGTCGGTCCGGTCGACCAATCGCCCTGGGCCGGTCGACCGACCCTGTTAGGTCAACTGACCCTAGGGGTCAGGTCGACCGGATTTCTGTGTTTATGACCGTTTTGAGTCCTGGTCGGTCCGGTTAAGACCCAATGACCGACCTATGGCCTTGCGAGTGTCTCGGACACCCTGTGGGATCTGTGTCCGTGTTTCTAGGATGTCGGGAGGTGCCGTGTGACCTCGATTAGTGTGCCCATAGGTGTGTGTGTTTCGGGCTTTGTGTTATGCTCGATCGAGTCACCGTGTATCTATGTGAGTGCGGTGGGGTTCCCCTACATGTGTGTGTGGCCTCCCTTAAGTTCTCGTTTGAGGGGATGGTCTCGGCAGCTCATGAGCTACCTCAGTATTCGTGCTACCGTGGTTTTAGACCTAGTCAAGAATTTAAGTTGGTTGGCCTTGGCAGCCCAACCTTCGTCCGCCTCTTCGTTGTGGCGCCCCTTTTCTTAGGCCGCTACAAGTCGCTTGACTTAGGTCAATGTCTTAGGGCAGTTAGCGTGGCGGTTATCTCTTGGACCACCGAGTCTGTGTGGCAGGTCTATATTAGACCGCTTGGTGGTTTAACTGGGTAGGTCGGTTCGAGGGTTGACTGGGTGTAGCGGCCATATCTTTGACCGCCATAGTCACCTCGCGGCAGAGTGTAAGACCGCCAGAGTCCTTGCCTCTGTGTGTGTAGCAGCTTCTTCCTTGGCTGCTTGTGTTGCTTAGTCGCCGAGTGATGCACCGCTTGCATCCTAGAGGATGGTTTACCGGTACTTTGGTTTCCTAGTACCTCGGCTTGACCTCGTGGTTTGCCCATTGTTCCGTGGACATCTCTTGATGTCCTATGAGGGCTATAACCATGTTATAAGGTAGCCAGGTGTTCTTTGCTATTGGTTAGGTTTATGTACTGCTTCAGAGTCGTTGTTAGGTTCTGGTCAACCCGGTGAGACCCAGTGGTTGACAGGTGACCTTGTGTGTGTCTTGACTATTCTGCATAGCTCGAGACATGCTTCTGGACGCCTTGAGGTACTGTCTTACCTCGGTTGCGTGTCCAATTGCTTTGAGGGTCTTGGTGCTCCCTCAAGTCTCCGTGAGTCATTTTATGTGGATGTGTTCTTTCTTCTGGCCTAGGATTAGACCGATTGGTGGCTTGTTTCACCGTTATGCGATGATCTTAGCTCCGAGTCATGAGACTCAAGGATCGTTGCGTTGGTAGGTCTAGTTGCCCTATCCTGAGTCTGTTGGCAGTTGGTGTACTACCTTTGTGCTTTGTAGTACGGGTGACAGTGCGTGCTTAGCCTGTCTGTACTCCAGCACTCGTGTTTCAGAGTCTCTGTGTCTAGTGAGCCGCCACTAGTTGTAGCCTCATGACCTCGAGTGTCGGCCCTCTTGGGAGTGGTGGTGAGGGCAGTTCCCGAGATACAGTTTTTAAGCTTGTTTCCGTGGGCCCCTGCTTTATGGTAGCATCCTGATGGGGGGGGGGGGGAACTTGCTAGAGGCATAGCTCTAGGCAAGAGTCGGTGTGTGCACACGTGCTCAGGGGCGTTTGGACTGGCACCGACGGGCGTGACCCTGACTAGTCACACGTTACTGTAGTTCCTATTCTGGTTCAGTGAGTATCTCAATCTCCGTCGTTCTTGGCGTCCGTAGCGAGATACTTGTGGTGCAGTATAAGACGTCAGTGGATGCATCTGGTTGTTCTTCTAGTGATGAGGTGCTTCCGTCATGTGACACGTGACTCTCACGTTTCTCGTGCGTCGTGACCTCTCCGAGTTAGTCTTTTCTTGGCCTTACCCGAGGTCAGCATTGTGTGGCATGCACGACGATCCAGTCGTGTATGCGTTTACGCTTAGGGAGCGTGCAGGACAATCCAGTCGTGTAAGCTTTACTGTTCTGTGTCTGTCCAAGTCTTTTCTAGGCTTTTCGCCTGTCTTCGTTGGGCTTCGCCTAGGGTCTTGTGCTGTGTCAGCAGATCGGTAACTCCTGACTTTGTGAGATCAGGGTTCACCTTTCTGTTGCTATTTTTGAGTAGTTTCGGGAGCCGAGGTTAGTTTGACAGCCGTGTTTTGCTCGGTACGGATTTTCCCTTGTCTTTTCACTGTTTCTACTCCTTCCATTCCCGGTTTTTCTTTTACAGCTTTCTAGTAGTAGTTTCCTACTTTTCCTACTTTACTACTACTATTGCTGTTTTAGTTGTTGTTACGTGTTGCTACATTATTTTTCAGTGGGGATCCGCGTGACCCCTATTGAGCCAGTCACATGATGCTCACCCCTACTTTTCAGGTGTGGTCGTCTCTACTTCCTTTGCGATTCCTTATGGCGAGTTCGTAGTTGCCAGCGGTACCTATGTCGGGCTTCCCCCGACCTCAGTGTACATTTTTCTTTCTGTTGGACTATACTTGTCTTTCCTTTGGACTGGACTCTGGTATAATTGTTAATTTTAACTGTTAATTAAAAAGTAATTTTATTTTATCTACTTTAGCAAACCTGATTAATGAAATTTAATTGCTTACTGTTATATCGGCGACTTCAATGTAGTACACGACAATCCTTTTTCCCTTCGGAGCTTTACAGCTCTTGGGAGGCTTCACGGGTTCCAAGTGATATTGGGTCTGCTCGATACTCCTATCGGGTATATCCGGTATCCAGAGTCCGGGTCGTCACAGGTGCTATCAGAGCGTTGTTGTGTGAAGTACATGGGTATCCAAGATATACAGTGTCCAGAGTCCTTAAAGTCCAGTACAGTCTTTCGCTGGCTTAGGTTTCACAATTCCTTGTCGCTTTGTTTTCCGTAAGTGGTCTTGTGCATGCTGTGTTGGCACTGTACGAGATGGTTTTTCTCTCGTCAGGATGCGACGGGATGCTCTTTTTCGTCGTGGTGTTTGTCTTGATCGTGTTGTACTTGGCAGAGTTCGCCGATAGGCGTGAATCTGTAGTACATTGTTCTAGATTTTTCCGTGGCTTGTTCAGGTGGCTGGTGACTTTTCAAGTTGGTGTGATGGCCGTACACGTTCTTACGTTGTTTTGGTCATCCCAGCTTGAATCTGTGTAGCTCCTGAGGTGTTTCACTTCTGTTGAAGTGATTGCTCTATTGCCTCGATTGAAAAGATGCTCAAGCGAACCGAGGATTTTTCTTCCTGGTGAGCTACTGTTAGTGAGCTTGATTCTTCTCATCCTGTTTGGTGGAGTCTTTTCGAGGTAAGCCTTGGAAGTGCTGTCTTAGTGAGACCTTTGTCCTGTGTCTGCTTAAGTGTGGACAGTGTTTATTCTGGGCCTGATCGGCCTCTTTGTTCTATGGTTGCTTGGCTTAGGACGCAGTTTTATGTTAACAGCCGTTGTGCGCCATGTTTGTTGTGCCATGTCTAGCGGCCGATGTGTTGTGAAGGTTCAGTAATTATTTTCAGGGCATAAAGGTAAGATGAGATTAGCAGTTTTCTTCATGCTTTGTGCTGAAGCTGGTGCTATTCTTGGTTTGCACTTAGGCTACTTGTGATCGGTTGTTCGCAAGATCAGTACTCGTGGCATGTCATATTGCGAAGAATTACGATGGCACTGAGTGTGTGCTGAGATGCGGATACCGAGGTATTTCTGATGCCTGTGTGCGTTGTATGAGTACGCAGTGGGAGCGTGTGGGCTGATAACCCACATGCCGAGGATCGTTGGCTGTAAGATTCTGACCGGTCGAGAGAATTGTTCTTCTCGATGTGACTTCATCTTGGCTTCGTGTGCCTTGATGTTGTCTTTGCCGTGCTGTTGCTATTGGAGGCATTCTGGTGTTGGCACTGGCATTTGTGAGTATTGGAGAATCGATCGGCATTTCTGCTGGTTGAGTACTCTCTGCTCTGCAATTCTTTCTTGGGTGTTGTACTCTCGGGATGTGATCATGGTCCCTGAGATGCGTTTCCCAAGATTGTCCTTCTTGTTATCGTTGGTCTTTCCTTGGTAAGCTGTTCGATGCATGGCTAGTCCTTCGTGGTTGTGTGCTCAGCTGTTATCGTGCCTTGGTGTGACCCAGCTTGCAGTTGTATTCTGTGGTTCTGTGTTCAGTACGGATTCGGGATTCTGCAAGTGTTACTGCTGTTTTCATTTTGTCATTGTTTCCCTGTGATTTTGTCTTAGCATCGTGTGGACCATAATCTTGTCGGTTAGTTGTGCTGTATTCTTCTTTCCTGGTAGAGTTAGCATGCGACTCGATCAAATATAACATCCGAGTGAGGACTGACTTGATTGTGTTTGTGGTCCGGTGCTATCGTTGGCGTCCTGTGTGCCAGGTTTCGTGGTTGCCTTTGGCACTGGAGCCGATGTGTCGAGTTTTCAGCTGAGAGGACTATGCTTCCTTTGTTTAAGCTGATGCTTGCCGTGCTTGTCGTTTTATTTTCTCGATATCTATTTTAGTGGCATGAGTCGTGTCTCCTTTCCTATGAGACGTAAGCGACGTTGCCTTGTTTCAAAGGTGTCAGACTTGTGTCCACTTGTGAGCCATGCTCGTTCTGTGGATCTGTTTGCCTCGAGATCCAAAGCGTGTGCTTGTGATTATGGTCTGACAAGTGTTCCTCTGAATTGTATTTTTTGAGAGTCGTGATGTTTCAAGTTGTATCTTGGGGTTGTTCGTCCCTGCTTCTTCTTGTTCATTCCTTAAATTTCGAGGATGAAATTTCCTGAAGGAGGGGAGGCTGTAATACCCTGGATTCTTATTGGATCTTTCGGATCCTCTTCGGAGAGTTTCGGATCACTTTTGTGGGTCCTGAGTTGAGTTTTACGATCCACGTGAGTTTTTCGCTCGTACTAGTTACGGAACCCAGTGGAGAGTTTATTTCTTAGTTCATCGACTCGAGGACGCTATAGCTGCGATATACTCTTCACGAGGATCGTTTTGACTATTTTTCTGTATTTTTCTGAATTAGGGGATTCTCGGCACAAAAATTAGAATTTTGGAAAATTAGGAAAATTCCTAATTTTCTTTCTATTTAACCTTCCTCACCCTCTCTCCTCCCTCATTTCTCACCTCTCTTTCTCTCTCTCGTTCTCTCTCCCCTCTGCTCCTCTCGATGCAGGGTGCACACCGTTGGAGAGCTGGCGGAGGCGGGGACGCGATGGGGTGATCGGGACGCGTGATGGGGCGACGGATTGAGCGTGGCGCGGCGTGATCCCTCGGTGGATTTAAAGCCGGCGCGGTTCGTTGGTTTGGTAGTTTTCGGGGCGATTTAGTCGCTTCGGCGTGCAGAATCGTCGGTGGAGGTAGGGAGACGAAAGCTCTACTTATTTGTTACGTTCCCTCGTAGTTTCACGCCGAACGGTGAGCATACGAGTGGGTTTTGCCTTGTTTGGGTAAAATCATGCTTTTAGGGTGTTCGCAGGGTTTGGCAGAAAACGGCGACAGTTTTTAGATAAGTTGGTATGATTCGAACCCTCGGAATGTCAGCATTCCAGATCCGCTGATTTCGTGTCGATTGGTTGTCATTTGGGGCCGGTACAAGCCTGGGAACCCCGGTGACTCAATTAGGGTCAATTCGGTAGAATTGGCCGTCTCTAGCCGTTTGTGCGTCGTTTTGACTCCTTCCGGAGTATGGAAGGTCGGTATTGGCATTATGGTTGTTTCCCCTTCGATCGGGATCGAATGGGGCGTGGAATCGGGCTCGAGGTGTAGGGTTTGGCCGGTTTTCCGCCGTAATTGGTCGACCGCCCCGGGTGGGCCGGTCGACCGGCAGGCATCCGCAAGACCGTGTTGGTCCGGTCGACCGACCGCCCTAGGCCAGTCGACCGACCATGTTAGGTCAACCGACCCTAGGGGTCAGGTCGACCGGAATTCTATGTTTATGACCGTTTTGAGTCCTGGTCGGTCCGGTTGAGACCCAATGACCGACCTATGGCCTCGCGAGTGTCCCGGACACCCAGTGGGTTCTGTGTCCGTGTTTCTGGGGTGTCGGGAGGTGCGTGTGACCTCGATTAACGTGCCCATAGGTGTGTGTGTTTTGGGCTTTGTGTTACGCTCGATCGAGTCACTGTGTATCGATGTGAGTGCGGTGGGGTTGCCCCGCATGTGTGTGTGGCCTCCCTTGAGTTCACGTTTAAGGGGATGGTCTCGGCAGCTCATGAGCTACCTCGATATTCGTGCTACTGTGGTTTTAGACGTAGTCAAGAATTTATGTCTGTTGGCCTTGGCGGCCCAACCTTCGTCCGCCTCTTCGTTGTGGCGCCCATTTTCTTAGGCCGCTACAAGCCGCTTGACTTAGGTCAATGTCTTAGGGTAGTTAGTGTGGCGGTTATCTCTTGGACCGTCGAGTCTATGTGGCAGGTCTATATTAGACCGCTTGGTGGTTTAACTGGGTAGGTCGGTTCGAGGGTTGACTGGGTGTAGCGGCCATATCTTTGACCGCCATAGTCACCTCGCGGTCGAGTGTAAGACCGCCAGAGTCCTTGCCTCTGTATGTGTAGCAGCTTCTTCCTTGGCTGCTTGTGTTGCTTAGCGGCCGAGTGATGCACCGCTTGCGTCCTAGAGGATGGTTTACCGGTATTTTGATTTCCAAGTACCTCAGCTAGACCTCGTGGTTTGCCCATTGTCCTTTGGACGTCTCTTGATGTCCTATGAGGGCTATAACCATGTTATAAGGTAGCCAGGTGTTCTTTGTTATTGGTTAGGTTTATGTACTACTTCAGAGTCGTTGTTAGGTTCTGGTCAACCCGGTGAGACCTAGTGGTTGACAGGTGACCTTGTATGTGTCTCGACTATTCTGGATAGCTCGAGACATGGTTCTGGATGCCTTGAGGTACTGTCTTACCTCGGTTGCGTGTCCAGTTGCTTTGAGGGTCTTGGTGCTCCCTCAAGTCTCCGTGAGTCATTTTATGTGGATGTGTCATTTCCTCTGGCTTAGGATTAGACCGATTGGTGGCTTGTTTCACCGTCAAGTGACGATCTTGGCTCAGAGTCATGAGACTCAAGGATCGTTGCGTTCGTCAATCTAGTTGCCCTGTCCTGAGTCTGTTGGCAGTTGGTGTACTACCTTTGTGCTTCGTAGTACGGGTGATAATGCGTGCTTAGCCTATCTGTACTCCAGCACTCGTGTTTTAGAGTCTCCGTGTCTAGTGAGCCTCCACTAGTCGTAGCCTTACAACCTCGAGTGTCGGCCCACCTGGGAGTGGTGGTCAGGGCAGTTCCCGAGATACGGTTTTTAATCATGTTTCTGTCGGCTCTTGCTTTACGGTAGCATCCTGCTGGGGGGGAAACTTGCTAGAGGCCAAGCTCTAGGCAAGAGTCGGTGTGTGCACACGTGCTCAGGGGCGTTTGGACTGGCGCCAACGGGCGTGACCCTGACTAGTCACTCGTTATTGTAGTTCATGTTCTGGTTCAGTGAGTATCTCAGTCTCCGTCGTTCTCGGCGTCCGTAGTAAGATACCTGTGGCGCAGTATAAGACGTCAGTGGACGCATCTGGCTGTTCTTCAAGTGAGGAGGTGCTTCCGTCACATGACACGTGACTCTCGTGTTTGTCGTACGTCGTGACCTCTCCGGGTTAGTCTTTTCTTGGCCTTACCCAAGGTCAGCGCTGTGTGGCATGCACGACAATCCAGTCGTGTATGCGTTTGCGCTTAGGGAGCGTGCACGACAATCCAGTCGTGTAAGCTTTAGTGTTCTGTGTCTGTGCAGGTCTTTTCTAGGCTTTTCTCCTATCTTCGTAGGCCTTCACCTAGGGTCTTGTGCTGTGTCAGCAGATCGGTAACTCTTGAATTTGTGAGATCAGGGTTCGCCTTTCTGTTGTTGTTTTGGAGTAGTTTAGGGAGCCGAGGTTAGTTCGACAACCATGTTTTGCTCGGTACGACTTGTCACTTTTCTTTTAGCTATTTCTACTCCTTCCATTCCTGGTTTTTCTTTTACAGCTTTCTAGTAGTAGTTTCCAACTTTTCCTACTTTACTACTACTGCCGATGTTTTAGCTGTTGTCCCGTGTCACTGCGTTATTTTTCAGTGGGGATCCGTGTGACCCCTACTGAGCCAGTCACACGAGGTTCACCCCTGCTTTTCAGGTGTGGTCGTCTCTACTTCCTTTGCGATTCCTGGTGGCGAGTTCGTAGTTGCCAGCGGTACCTGTGTCGGGCTTCCCCCGACCTCAGTGTACGTTTTTCTTTCTGTTGGACTGTACTTGTCTTTCCTTTAGACTGGACTCTCGTATAATTGTTAATTTTAACTGTTAATCAAAAAGTAATTTTATTTCTGCTACTTTAGCAAACCTGATTAATGAAATTTAATTGCTTACTGTTATATCTGTGACTTTAATGTACTACACGATAATCCTTTTTCCCTTCGGAGCTTTATAGCTCTTGGGAGGCTTCACGGGTTCCAAGTGATATCGGGTCTGCTCGGTAGTCCTATCGGTTATATCCGGTATCCGGACTCCGAGTCCTCACAGGCTTCTTCCCTCACTCTCAGTTCTATCATTCTAGTGCTCCCTTCACTCATCTCTGAATTTATTTGAAGATTTAAGAGGAAGATCAACATTGTTTATTTCATTTTGAGCTTAGATTGTTAATCTTAGACTGGGCTTTGTATTTTCCCATCCTTATTTGTCTTAGATGATTTTGGAGCTTGCTCCGTGTTTGTGCAGTTTCTCGTCGTCGTGCGAGAACTCACGTGTGTGGGTCGTCGCACCCGTGTGTGTGGTGGTTGCTGCCGTCGTGCTGCATTGTTTAGTGGAATCCTCTCGAGTTGAGAGGGGTTGACGTAGGACGACACTTGGGTGCGTCAGGACCACCTAAAAAATCAATGTGCCGTGGTGTGCTCTTTGTGTGATTGCTGATATATCCTATCCGTTCATATAACGAGTGTGATTCGCTGAGACAAGAGATTTATCAATTGTCCGTTCATTTATTGTCATCCGAGTGATCATCATTTAGCGTTGTGGAGTAGTGAGTGCTTGTTTGCTTATCACTTATATATTTTAATGAAGCTTGAATCAGTGAGCTTCATCATTTAATATCGTTGTCTCTGCATTTTATCAAGAGAGGGCTAGTGTTTATCTACCATCTGCATGATTCATTTTAATTAAGTATAAATTTGTTCTAAAGGGTGGGCAATCAATTCACCCCCCTCTCGATTGCCTTCCTAACCGGGCCAACAATTGGTATCAGAGCCTCGGCTCTGTTTTCATCTAGAAGCCTCACGGTTTAGAGAGATCTGTTAGGAATGGCTAACAATCTTAACAAGGGGTTAATGTCCGAAGGGCATTCTATTCATAGGCCACCTTTCTTTGATGGTAGTAACTACCCCTATTGGAAGAATATGATGAATGTCTTTCTACGTGCTCAAAGTCATGAAATATGGATTGTCATTAGGAATGGTCCGTACATTTTACACCCGGATGAGGATGCGTGGGACGATGATAGTATCAAAAAGGCCACTGTGAATTTTAATGCATTAAATATTATTCAGTGTGCTATTCACCCGAATAAATATGCTCGTGTTTCCATGTGTAGTAGTGCGAAAGAAATGTGGGACAAGCTCAAGCTAATTTATGAAGGCACCACAGAGGTCAAGGAAACGAAAGCGAACATGTTGATTCGAGATTACGAGCTATTCCATATGAAAGAGGAAGAGAATATCTCCGAGATGTTTGCACGTCTCATGGAGATCACAAATGGGTTGAAGTCACTCGGAAGAGAGTTTAAAGATACGGATTTGGTAAGGAAAGTGTTGAGTTCCCTATCACAAAGCTGGCACACCAAGGCCACCGTGATAGAGGATTCGAAGGATTTGTCTACCCTCACTGTGGATGCGCTCATAGGGTCTTTGATAGCCTATGAGATTAATATAAAGAGGACGGAAGAGGACACCGAAAAAAAAGCCAATCGCTTTGAAAGCATACCCGGAAACTATCTCAAGTCAAGAGGATTCGATGGGAACCACAGACGATGAAGAAGTTGCCATGTTGACAAGAAGAGTTAGACAATTTCTGCGCCAAAGGAGAAGATTTGGAGAAAAATTCAAGAAAGGAAAGAAGCAGTCGAAGCAAAGAAATGAACCATCTAAAGCGGCTGAAGTAATGTGCTATGAGTGTAAGAAGATGGGGCACATGAGAGGTGAATGCCCCGAGTTGCAGAAAAAGAAAGGAAAAATGATCAAGGGCAAGAAGCCCAAGGCAATGAAAGCAACGTGGAGCGATGAGGACGAGGATGAGCCTACGTCCGATGAAGAAGAAGATATTGAAGAGCTGGTAAAAAACATGTGTCTTATGGCCAAAAGCGACAATGAACAGGTAATCTCTGACTCAGAGTTTATCACAAATGAATAATGGGAACTTGCATATGAGGAATTGGATGAAAAATACAAAAGAATGAAAAATGAGAATAGAACCTTGAAGAAGAAGATTCATGAAATAATACATTCATCTAATTCATGTGAGAAATGCAGTTTGTTTGAAATGCAAGTTAAAAATTTCAAAAATGCCAATGACACCTTGGAATCAAAGTTGCTTTTGTTTGAAGATGAAATTGCATGCTTAGAAGTAGAAAAGAAGAATGCTTTTAAAATCAAAGATGAAATCCAAGAAAAGTAGTATTTGTTGAAAAAGGAGCTGGAAGAATTGAATGGTAAATTAATTGAATGCGAGAAAATCAAAGAAAAATTGAACAGCAAAAATGGAAGTCTTATCATTGAAATTTAAAAGGTGAAAAATGCCAATGAAAATATGTTGAAAGGAAAGGAAAAACAAGTTGTGAAAATTTTAAATTTCATGCATGGCAACAAGAATGATTTTTATTATGTTGTTAAGAGTTCACCATATCATGGAGAGTGTTCACACACACACAACAATCCATCAACTGTTAATTCTCGTTTCCCCTATACTTCTACACATGTAAATAATAAGAAAAACTTTGGTAGGAAGAGACCCACTTGTTTTTATTGTGCGAGAGTAGGGCATGACATGTATATATGTCAGTTAATGAAATATGATGATGACATGTTCTTCATTAAGTACAGTCTTGGAAATGCTAACATCAAGGGACCCAAGCTTACTTGGGTACCCAAATCAAAATGAGCATGTTAGCTTATTGATGTAGGTCTGCATGAAGGCGACAGAGAATAAATGATACCTGAACATCGGATGCTCCAGGCACATGACGAGAAATAAATAAATTTTTACAGACTTTGGAGAGAAAAATGGTGGTATGGTAAATTTTTGGCGGACAGGACAGAGGTAAGATAATAAGAATTGGGAGAATTGGTAAGGATCTCAACCATTGCATTAAAGATGTTATACTTGTTAGAGGTCTTCACCATAACTTGTTGAGTATAAGTCAAATCTCTGACAAGGGTCACAAGGTCGTATTTGAGTCTTCTCACTGCACAATTGTTGATGCCAATTCACACGAAATCAAATTCATAGGAGTGAGGAGTAACAACACTTATCAGGTTGACTTTAATGAAATTGCATCTGAAAATTTGTGTCTAGTTGCAAACAAGAATGAAGATGTTTGGTTGTGGCATCACCGCCATGGGCATGCCAGTTTTAATGTCATTAGGAAGCTAAATCATCATGGCTTAGTTAGAGGACTTCCTAGTTTAAATTTTGAAACTTCAAAATTTTGTGAAGCATGTCATAAAGGAAAATAAACCACAACGTCATTTAAATGCAAAAACATTGTTTCAACTGAAAAACCCCTTCAATTGTTACATCTGGATTTGTTTGGTCCCAGCAGGACTCACAGTCTTGGAGGGAAGCTTTATGGATTTGTGATTGTTGACAATTTTTCACGATATGCATGGGTTTTGTATCTAGCTAATAAGAGTGATGCTTGCAATGAATTCATTGATTTTTGTGCTAGAGTTCAAAATGAAAAAGGTTATTCAATTCAGGAAATTCAAAGTGACCACGGAAAAGAATTTGAAAATCATGAGTTTGATGAATTTTGCAGGAAGCAGGGGTACGAACATCAGTTCTCATCACCTAGGACGCCGCAACAAAACGGAGTGGTCGAAATGAAGAATAGGACGCTCGTGGAGATGGCGCGAACCGTGCTAGATGAAAACGGTCTTCCACGGTATCTATGGGACAAGGCAGTGAACATCGCTTGCTACATTACAAATCGAGCAATGGTAAGGCCGATCCTTAAGAAAACTCCTTACGAGCTGTACAAAGATAAGAAACCGAACATATCACATTTTAAGCCATTTGGGTCTGTTTATTACATTTTAAACAATGGTAAAGACAATCTTGAAAAATTTGATGCGAAGAGTGATAAAGGGATTTTCCTCGGGTATTCTCTATCATCTAGATCTTACCATGTTTATAACACAAGAACACTTGTTTTCGAGGAGAGTCCACATGTTGTTGTTGATGAGTACACCATGAGAAAATCAAATGATAATGATCATTTTCTGATTACAGGTGAGAGTGATGTTGAGAAAGGAGAATCGAGCAAACAAGGTGAGGCAAGAGATCAAGATGAAGAAAATGAGAAATAAAAAGAGCAAGAACAACAAGAGGAACAAGTACATCTGCCTCTTCCACACCAATGGACCACGCATAAGGACCATCCGTTGGAGAATGTGATCGGTGGTGTGGATGATGGAGTGAGAATGCGGGCTTCAATGAGGGAAGTTGAAACTCATGATAACTTAGCTTTACTTTCCAACATTGAACCTAAATCTTTAGATGATGCCTTAAATGATAATTCTTGAGTTCTCGCCATGCAAGAAGAACTGCAGCAATTCCAAAGGAATCGGGTGTGGTTCCTCGTGCCCCGGCCTGATAACCATCCTATAATCAGAACTAAGTGGGTTTTCCGAAATAAACTTAGTGAAGATGGGGTGGTTGTGAGGAATAAGGCAAGGTTGGTAGCCAAAGGCTACTCCCAAGAATTCGGCATTGATTTTGATGAATCTTTGCTCATGTGGCTAGATTAGAAGCTGTACGAATTTTACATGCTTATGCTTGTCACAGGAACATCAAGCTGTTTCAAATGGACGTGAAGAGTGCCTTCCTCAACGGAGTAATCAAGGAAGAAGTATACGTGGAACAACCGCGGGGCTTTGAAGATGAAAGATTTTTGGACCACGTTTATAAATTGGACAAGGCACTGTATGGATTAAAAAAGGCTCCCCGGGCATGGTATGATCGTTTATGTTCATTTCTTATTGATAATGGCTTCCAACTAGGTAACATAGATCAGACGTTGTTTACAAAGACTTATGATCAACATGCTTTAATTGTTCAAGTTTATGTAGACGACATAATTTTTGGAGCCTCAGATTTGAAAATGAATGATGAATTTGCTCAACTCATGAAGGGAGAGTTCGAGATGAGCTTGATGGGCGAGCTGAACTTCTTCATGGGACTTCAAATAAAATAACTGGACGATGGCATCTTCATCAACCAGAAGAAGTACACACAACAAATAGTAAAGAAATTTCAACTAGAAACTGCCAAGCCATTTGCTACACCTATGTCCACCTCACTGAAATTGGAAGAAGAGAAAGGCAACAAAGTTGATCAAAAACTTTTTAGGGGTATGATAGGTTCATTGTTATATCTGACTGCTAGTAGGCCTGGCATACATTTTAGTGTCTGTCTCTGTGCAAGATATCAATCTTGTCCCAGGGATTCTCATTTGTCAGCCGTGAAAAGAATCTTCAAGTATTTAAAAGGAACACTTGACCTTGGTTTGTAGTATCCTAAGAATAATTATTTTGACTTACATGCTTTCACTGATTCTGATTATGCTGGATGTAAAATGGATCGTAAGAGCACAAGCGGTCATTGTAAGTTTCTAGGGGGTTGCATAGTTTCATGGGCCTCAAAGAAACAACATTGTGTTACTTTATCAACTGTCGAGGCCGAGTACGTGGCTGCAGGCAGTTGTGCGGCTCAAGTTCTATGGATCCAACATCAACTGCTTGATTTTGATTTTTGTTTGAAAAATACTCCCATCATGTGTGATAACACGACTGTAATAAATCTGTCCAAAAATCCTGTCCAACATTCTCGTACTAAACACATTGAGGTCAGACATTATTTCAAAAGAGATCATATTAATAAAGGTGATTTTGAGCTAATTTTTGTTGACACAAAACACCAACTTGCAGATATCTTTGCAAAACCTTTAAACTCTGATCAGTTTTGTTTTCTTAGAAGAGAATTAGGAGTGTGCAGGTTAGATAGTTAAATCCTTTTGAGTTGCTTTGTACATGCACACTTTACACTTTCTCATAATGAAATTGTTCATATTGCTTTATCTTTTGCACATACGAAGTTTTTCCATGGCGTTTACATTTCAAACTTTGCCTTTTGTGCATATCACAATGAATAACAATTTACTTTCCATACATGTTTTTATCATCTTGCATCCACATGTACATAAATGCATATATTTCATACTTGTATGCATGAATGCCATGATTTTTGGTATATCAAATGTCGATTGTCGAAGGTTAAATTATGTCTAGCTGGAAGCTTTCCTTATGCGTGAGTATGGTCTTCAGACCTACGTTCTCCGTCACGTACCGGTAATCAACTTGCTTGAAAAATTCCATTTTGACACATCCTTGAGTGTATATAGATTACACACCTTTCAGTTTTGATATCTCCTATGACCTTACTCCCTTGCTAAATAAAATTGCTTTGACGTAGACATGTTGTTACATGGCACATATTATGGGGGAGATTTTTGTTATAATTGTGCATACACTTAGGGGGAGACATCACAATGAATAGGCTAATTCATCTCTTACATTCTATGCAATCTCTCACACCACTTGCACTTTTGAGTTTAATGATTCTAACTAATAAGGATTTCACCTATTCCACTCAACACATTTTAGGACTCTTGATCCCCTACATAGAAATGTCGTGACTCGTGAGGAAAAAGCTGTCAGCCCCACCAAAAATGTGAATAAGTGTGATTTGACATTGAGTAAATCGGGAACCCCCCTAAAATAAAGGAGGAAACTCGCATTGAAAAGTGTCCTATCCACATAATCATAAGTGACGATACCGAGTAACCGGGAAGTGCCCCTGAAACAAAGGGCATGACTCGTGTCAAAAGGTTAGTCATCTTAGTTATTGAAAAATAGAAAAAAATAATATATATGTATTGAAAATAATTTTGGGGTTGTGCGAAGCTACCAAAAGTCAAGCACGTTGTATGGAAGTGTAGGGAGGAAAAGTTCCTGCTTGTGTTCTTTAAAAAATCTGAAAATTCATACTGTCTAGATTTCATTGCTCATCCTTCACATATACATCTAGGGAGTGATTGTGCGAATGTACATTTTGAATCAGTCATATTTCAGGAGTAATGCAGTACCACTTCTTGTAAGCACTACCCTTTTACTATTGCTCATGAAACTCATGTTCTCGGTCTACAGCATATTTCTTAACCTATTCATATAGAACATGCTTGCTATTATGTACAATAATGAATGCATAAGTGCTTGAATGATCAATCATTACATGTGCATCTCATTGAGTCAATTGTGCATATGAGGCTTTGCTTCCATGTTTCTCATAATCCCCTATTTGACTCTGACAAAAAGGGGGAGAAAAACAAAGTTTGTATGTTGTTAGCTTTCAAAATGCTTTATTTTGAAAAAAGGGGGAGCTATAAAAAGGTTGCAATCTGCTATTTTGAATGGAGCTGTTGAAGAATTTGAATGTTTGAAAATGCTTGTTTTGACAAGGAGGAATTGTTTTTTCATGCAAATCTTTGTAGTTTTTCTAAGGGTTTTATCTTCGTCAAAAAGGGGGAGATTGTTGTGCCCCGGGCTGTTTTGACGAAGACCATGTGTGAAAAGTCTTTTTGATATCTTCTATATGATTTGCATTGATAGATGTTTGATGAAAGTGAGCGTTGAATAGCTTGTGGATAATTGAGTCAAGTTCAGTTTATTCAAAAATAGAAGTGAGCTTCATTTAACTGAATTTGGTTTCATAGTGTGCTTTGCTTGAACATTTGTTGCTATGAATATTTTGCTGGTTGTATGATTGGCGTATCTGAGTTATCTCAATCTTAATCTTGGATTGCATGCTGAATGGTCAAAATCAAGTTCAAATTCTTGTGCATTGCACGGACCTTGTTGATTCTTTGCACGAACCTTGTTGTCCATTGCACATATTCTATTCATAACTGCATCGACCTTGTGCATCTTTGCACGGACCTTGTGCTACATTGCACCGACCTCATTCTGCATTGCACTGACTTATGTTCACCTTTGCACCGACCCAACCACTCATATGCATTGACCATTATTTCATATGCACTGACATTGTTGAGTGGATTGAGTGATTGAGGATTTCATTTGCTATGCTTGAAGTTAGAAATGAATGACAACTTGAATAAGTGCAGGTTCATTGTGAAATTTTTACTCAAATTTTGAAAGTCATGGTAAGAATACATGTTTAATTGGATTTCAATGTGGATGGAATGTTATTGGTTCAAATCTAGTTTTACACTTGGCAATCTCTTTTAAAAATGGTTATTTGATTGATCTTAATGTTTGTTTGAGAAATTGTGGGGCTTCAATTAATTTTATTAAGTTTTCAAGCATGTCAGGTAAAATGTCGACTCTAGTAGTTGACACTTAGTTTGTACTTTTCTGATGTGCGTTGTTTTTACAATCGCAGGCAGAATGTGTCGACTCCTAGAGTCGACACTTTCAGGTGGTCCAGATATTTTAGTGCAGACAGAACGATCGTAAAAAAGTGTCGACCTCAAGAGTCGACACTTTTCACCATGTATGCTGCTTTCTTCAAGGGACAAAATGTTTGGGAAAAAATGTCGACTCTATGAGTCGACATTTTTTTACCTGTGTCTTGATTTTATGTGTTCTGGTAGAACACTCGTGAAGCAAGAGTCGACTCTATCAGTCGACACTTGTTCCGAGCTTTCCGATCGGGATTTGCGAATCTGAATTCGAACCCATTATTTTTAGGTTCGATGGCCATGGTTCTTTACCACATTGCCCTTAGGGTTTACATCTATGTTTGTATGTGGTATGGAGAGGTATTTGCTGCGGTATATTGGTCTTTAAGGCTTGTTTACCCCTTTATATATATGGCCGCCGTTTGGTCCGATCGAATGCTATCCTTGGAGTTTAACATTTTCATCCTTTCTTGTAGGAGAAGAAGGAGTTCGCACACTGCTGGAGGAGAAGGAAGGCGACGCCGAGTTTGATCTCCAGTAGTCCGAGCTTCGATCTGGAGGCCGCAGCTGCTTCCTCGTCATCCACTGCTTCGGGCGTTCCATTCTTCAAGACCAGCTTCTTCCCTCACTCTCGGTTTTATCATTCCAGTGCTCCCTTCACTCATCTCCGAGTTTGTTTGAAGATTTAAGGGGAAGATCAACATTGTTTATTTCATTTGAGCTTAGATTGTTAATGTCACGCCCTGAGTCTTTATTACAGCGGAAGACTAGCTCGAGGAACGTGAACAGCCGGCATGGTAAGCCTCTTGCAAGCAAGAATGATCAGAGCGCAAGACAATCACACATAAAAATGCAACTTGCACAATAATTTACTCAACTCCAACTTTATTTCATTAGAAATCAAAATATTTCAATACAATAGCTTTTCAACCTTCTTCAATCCATCAGACTAAAAAAAAGGAAAATTACAAAGACTTGATCTAAACAACATTGACTTCCTAAGTCTTCACTCTCATTTTGATACGACTTTCATTCGCTCTCGGACCCGCTACTTGTATAACTCGAATCCGAATTCGAACCACTTCCATCTCCTGAAAAGATTGAAAATAGGTAATGAGCACACTTGCCCAGTAGGTATCTTCGCATCAACATGAAGGCACTATTAAAGTGATTATCATTTTAGCTCTAAAGAATAAGGTAAAATCATGCGAATGCGATTGACCACGTGATTAAACCAAATTAACAAAGATGATCATGTAAGATAGAATGAGCAAGTATGAGTTAGAAAGAATATAACAAGAACATGATATGGCCTTTCATGAATAAGAATGTACTAGAAAGTCATGTAACAAGCAAGTAAGTACTCTTCGCTTAATAGCAAGTACTTCATGAATTTCTGTGGAAATTTATGGACAATTCCATGAATTTCATGATTTTCGAGATGCCGTGGATTTTCACTTATTTATAAAGAAAGTACTCCCAGCGTAATGCGACGCTAGTAGCATCGTACCCCATGATTTATAATAGCATGTTTCCGACAATCAGCCGAGGGGACTAGTATAGAACCCTTGAATCGATCCGCATCTTCAAGTATAAATCAAGCTACTTCTACGTTTCAAAAATATGGCCAATAATGTAACAAGTTCAATAAGTTCATAATAATTCAAATGAACGAATGCTTCAATTAAGAATATGAGAGATCAAGAATGACTTAAAACAATGTTATGCTCATGGAACAATTTTGACAGCATAACAGTATATTCCTTATCTTCCATAAATTAAAATTAAGTATCTTGAGTAATATGACAAGTCCTAGACCATCAATAATCCATCTAGGAACTTTGAAATATCAACCCTTAGGTCAAACCTCGGTTTAAAGTACTCAGGAATTGTGATGGTTAAATAATGGACCGTTATATGACTTGACGGTCTATTATTGGGCCGTTACAACGGGCTGAATCCAGAAGGAATAAATTGGACTCAGTAAATGTGACAGTTGTATACTGGACCGTTAGATAGGCCTGACGGTCGAGTAATAGGCCGTTACATTGACAGAAGTCAAACTTCGGTAGTGCTTTTGTAGACAATTGGGCTTTTAATGGTACAACTAACTCGGCATCCTAGTGGGAATCCCAGGCTCGCGGAGAATTACGGAGGCCTTGAAATAAGATTTCCTAATCCATTGGAAGGAATATCTAATAGAGAGGTCCTCAAGTCCAAAAATAATGTTCTTATTGTGCAAAAGTGTGAACTAATGTCATATACCGGAATATATGCCATATACTTAGAGAAATTGACTCTATAGTGATGAGAAAAGAGTGACACAGTGATAAATCAACGTTTAAAAATCTCATCAATATAACTTTAAAATCATGGATTTAATACAAAATATAAGATCTTGGCTTGAAACTATCATATGCTTAGAAATAGGTTTAAGTACTCACAACAGTGCATTTAGGATCATGAAACAGTAAAGAAACTCCGAGTCATAAAAATAGGTTAAATCTAGCTAACTAGGCTTATATACATAAGCTAATTGGACTGATGTCAATCCTATCTCGGGTTGACAGAACACGAACTCTGACGGTCTAAGTCCGGTGCATCATAGTTACGTGACGGTTTATCGTGGAGCAGTCAGAATGTTGTGATGCTCTGCTTTTGGTCCGTCAGAGGCTACAGAGAATCTTAAGTGTGACAGAAGGTCTGACGATTTATCTTAAGGCCATTAGAGCAATATGACGGTCTATCTATAATCCGTCAGAGCACTGCTGACAGTAAATAGAATAAGAAGATTCTAAGGTTTCCAACTTACATCATGTCTAGAAATCATATATAAACTTCCACATGATAGAATGAAGGTTAAGCTAACAGTATGCATGGGTTTTCTGGGAATTGACAAGAAGGTTCCTTTTTAACTTAGTTAGGGCTAAGAATATGCATGCATGATATACAAGTGCATAGGTCCTATTAAAACATGAAATTCTTCACATATAAGGCATGAAATCGAGCAAAACAAGAGGGCTTTTACTCCTATCATGATGTTCTTGCCATTCATGAGAAAACCTACCTCTTTCTTGGGCTTTCAACTTCCAATTTCGGATTGCAAGACACGCCCTAGTTCTTCCCTTCCTGTGAGTTTTCAGCAACTTCACGTCACTCTAACTCCTCAATCTCTTGACCTAAAGACGTGAAATTTGGAGGGTAAGAAGTTGAAACTAAGGGGAACAAAAAGTTCTAAATAGTCAAATTCTAAATACCTCATTTAGGCGTTCTAATCTCTTGATCTTCAGCAGACTTTCGTTCAGATTCCTGGGTCGCTATGGTCAAACCAGCAACTTTGCAAGATTCTAGCTCCTTGTGTAGTCGACCTCCTAGCACGAAACTTTTAGGAGGATTAGTCCTATGTATAAGGAACAAAAACCTCTAAAGAACCTACCTGAAATAAGGTCGTCTTACCTTGATTCCACGCGAGCCAATGTAGAGGTCGCGCATGACAAAGCTAGGTCTTATTTATAAGGTTTTGCTAGGGTTTGAGGATTAGATCGATTCTAGAGTCCTTGTTAAAGCTTAGATCGACTTCTGAGAGTCCTTAACACGTTTACTAGTCCTCCCATCTCGATCCCTAAGAGATAGACTAGCAAAAATCCAATCTTTTTGCTCTTTCTTCACTTCACGGAACTGACAAAGTGTAACGGTCGACCCTTGGTGCATTATATTCTTGTGGCGGTCGCATGATAGACCGTTAGAGTCACTGTGTGCCGAATTTGAATTGAGTTCAAATTCTAATTTCATCTTATCCACTTAATTATCTAAATAATTAGTATTTATCCTTAAATTCCGTGAGTAAATTAATTATTTATCTAGAACATGAGCCAAACATAATGGGCTTGGTCCTTAACTTCTTTGGGTTTTATTTATCAAAGTTGGATTAATTATTTATAATCAATTTAAGCTTTATAAATTCCTAATAAATTCTAGAAAATTCTTAAAATAATCCAGAAATTATTTATATAAATTTTGGGGCACTACAGTTAAACGTAGACTGGGCTTTGTATTTTCCCATCCTTATTTGTCTTAGACGATTTTGGAGCTTGCTCCGTGTGTGTGTGGTTTCTCGTCGTCGTGCGAGAACCTACGTGTGTGGGTCGTCGCGCCCGTGTGTGTGGTGGTTGCTGCCGTCGTGCAGCGTTGTTTAGTGGAATCCTCTCGAGTTGAGAGGGGTGGACGTAGGACGGCACTTGGGTGCGTCCGAACCACCTAAAAAATCACTGTGCCGTGGTGTGCTCTTTGTGTGATTGCTGATACATCCTATCCATTCATATAACGAGTGTGATTCGCTGAGACAAGAGATTTATCAACTGTCCGTTCATTTATTGTCATCCGAGTGATCATCATTTAGCGTTGTGGAGTTGTGAGTGCTTGTTTGCTTATCACTTATATATTTTAATCAAGCTTGAATCAGTGAGCTTCATCATTTAATATCGTTGTCTCTGCATTTTATCAAGAGAGGGCTAGTGTTTATCTACCATCTGCGTGATTCATTTTAATTAAGTATAAATTTGTTCTAAAGGGTGGGCAATCAATTCACCCCCCTCTCGATTGCCTTCCTAACCGGGCCAACAATTGGTATCAAAGTCTCGGCTCTATTTTCATCCAGAAACCTCGCGGTTTAGAGAGATCTGTTAGGAATGGCTAACAATCTTAACAAGGGGTTAATGCCCGAAGGGCATTCTATTCATAGGCCACCTTTCTTTGATGGTAGTAACTACCCCTATTGAAAGAATAGGATGACTATCTTTCTACGTGCTCAAAGCCATGAAATATGGACTCTCATTAGGAATGGTCCGTACATTTTACACCCGGATAAGGATATGTGATACGATGACAATATCAAAAAGGCCAGTGTGAATTTTAATGCATTAAATATTATTTAGTGTGCTATTCACCCGAATGAATATGCTCGTGTTTTCATGTGCAACAGCGTGAAAGAAATATGGGACAGGCTCAAGCTAATTTATGAAGGCACCACAGAGGTCAAGGAAACGAAAGCGAACATGTTGATCCAAGATTACAAGCTATTCCATATGAAAGAGGAAGAGAATATCTCCGAGATGGTTGCACATCTCATGGAGATCACAAATGGGTTGAAGTCACTCAGAAGAGAGTTTAAAGATACGAATTTGGTAAGGAAAGTGCTTAGGTCCCTATCACCAAGCTGGCACACCAAGGCAACCGTGATAGAGGATTCGAAGGATTTTTCTACCCTCAAGATGGATGCGCTCATAGGGTCTTTGATGGCCTATGAGATTAATATAAAGAGGACGGAAGAGGACACAAAGAAGAAAAAGCCAATCGCTTTGAAACCATACCCGGAAACTGTCTCAAGTCAAGGGGATTTGATGGGAACCACAGACGATGAAGAAGTTTCCATGTTGACAAGAAGAGTTAGACAATTTCTGCGCCAAAGGAGAAAATTTGGCGAAAAATTCAAGAAAGGAAAGAAGTAGCCGAAGCAATGAAATGAACCATCTAAAGCGGCTGAAGTAATGTGCTATGAGTGTAAGAAGATGGGGCACATGAGAGGTGAATGCTCCGAGTTGCAGAAAAAGAACGGAAAAATGATCAAGGGCAAGAAGCCCAAGGTAATGAAAGTAATGTGGAGCGATGAGGACGAGGATGAGCCTACATCCGATGAAGAAGAAGATATTGAAGAGCTGGTAAAAAACATGTGTCTTATGGCCAAGAGCGATAATGAATAGGTAATCTCTGACTCAGAGTTTATCACAAATGAACAATGGGAGCTTGCATATGAGGAATTGGATGAAAAATAAAAAAGAATGAAAAATGAGAATAGAGCCTTGAAGAAGAAGATTCATGAAATAATACATTCATCTAATTCATGTGAGAAATGCAAGTTAAAAATTTCAAAAATGCCAATGACACCTTGGAATCAAAGTTGCTTTTGTTTGAAGATGAAATTGCATGCTTAGAAGTAGAAAAGAAGAATGCTTTTAAAATCAAAGATGAAATCCAAGAAAAGTAGTATTTGTTGAAAAAGGAGCTGGAAGAATTGAATGGTAAATTAATTGAATGCGAGAAAATCAAAGAAAAATTGAACAGTAAAAATGGAAGTCTTATCATTGAAATTTAAAAGGTGAAAAATGCCAATGAAAATATGTTGAAAGGAAAGGAAAAACAAGTTGTGAAAATTTTAAATTTCATGCATGGCAACAAGAATGATTTTTATTATGTTGTTAAGAGTTCACCATATCATGGAGAGTGTTCACACACACACAACAATCCATCAATTGTTAATTCTAGTTTCCCCTATACTTCTACACATGTAAATAATAAGAAAAATTTTGGTAGGAAGAGATCCACTTGTTTTTATTGTGGGAGAGTAGGGCATGACATGTATATATGTCAGTTAATGAAATATGATGATGACATGTTCTTCAGTAAGTACAGTCTTGGAAATGCTAACATCAAGGGACCCAAGCTTACTTGGGTACCCAAATCAAAATGAGCATGTTAGCTTATTGATGCAGGTCTGCATGAAGGCGACAGAGAATAAATGATACCTGAACAGCGGATGCTCCAGGCACATGACGAGAAATAAATAAATTTTTACAGACTTTGGAGAGAAAAATGGTGGTATGGTAAATTTTTGGCGGACAGGACAGAGGTAAGATAATAGGAATTGGGAGAATTGGTAAGGATCTCAACCATTGCATTAAAGATGTTATACTTGTTAGAGGTCTTCACCATAACTTGTTGAGTATAAGTCAAATCTCTGACAAGGGTCACAAGGTCGTATTTGAGTCTTCTCACTGCACAATTGTTGATGCCAATTCACACGAAATCAAATTCATAGGAGTGATGAGTAACAACACTTATCAGGTTGACTTTAATGAAATTGCATCTGAAAATTTGTGTCTAGTTGCAAACAAGAATGAAGATGTTTGGTTGTGGCATCGCCGCCTTGGGCATGCCAGTTTTAATGTGATTAGGTAGCTGAATCATTAGGTAGCTGAATCGTCATGGCTTAGTTAGAGGTCTTCCTAGTTTAAATTTTGAAAATTCAAAAGTTTATGAAGCATGTAATAAAGGAAAACAAACCACAATATCATTTAAATACAAAAACATTATTTCAACTGAAAAACCCGTTCAATTGTTGCATCTGGATTTGTTTGGTCCCACCAGGACTCGCAGTCTTGGAGGGAAGCTTTATGGATTTGTGATTGTCGACAATTTTTCATGATATGCATGGGTTTTGTATCTAGCTAATAAGAGTGATGCTTGCAATGAATTCATTGATTTTTGTGCTAGAGTTCAAAATGAAAAATGTTATTCAATTCAGAAAATTCAAAGTGACCACGGAAAAGAATTTAAAAATCATGAGTTTGATGAATTTTGCAGGAAGGAGGGGAACGAACATCAATTCTCATCACCTAGGACCCCGCAACAGAACGGAGTGGTCGAAAAGAAGAACAGGACGCTCGTGGAGATGGCGCGAACCATGCAAGCTGAAAACGATCTTCCACAGTATCTATGGGCAGAGGCAGTGAACACCGCCTGCTACATTACAAATCGAGCAATGGTAAGATCGATCCCTAAGAAAACTCCTTACGAGCTGTACAAAGGTAAGAAACCCAACATATCACATTTTAAGCCATTTGGGTCTGTTTGTTACATTTTAAACAATGGTAAAGACAATCTTGAAAAATTTGATGCGAACAGTGATAAAGGGATTTTCCTCGGGTATTCTCTATCATCTACAGCTTACCGTGTTTATAACACTAGAACACTTGTTGTCGAGGAGAGTCCACATGTTGTTGTTGATGAGTACACCATGAGAAAATCAAATGATAATGATCATTTTCTGATTACAGGTGAGAGTGATGTTGAGAAAGGAGAATCGAGCAAACAAGTTGAGGCCGGAGATCAAGATACGGAAAAAGAGAAAGAAAAAGAGCAAGAACAACAAGAGGAAAATGTACATCTACATCTTCCACACCAATGGACCACGCATAAGGACCATCCGTTGGAGAATGTGATCGGTGGTGTGGATGATGGAGTGAGAACGTGGGCTTCAATGAGGGAAGATAAAATTCATGATAACTTAGCTTTACATTCCAACATTGAACCTAAATCTTTAGATGATGCCTTAAATGACAATTCTTGGGTTCTCGCCATGCAAGAAGAATTGCACCAATTCCAAAGGAATCGAGTGTGGTTCCTCGTGCGCCGGCCTGATAACCATCCTATAATCGGAACTAAGTGGGTTTTCTGAAATAAACTTAGTGAAGATGGGGTGGTTGTGAGGAATAAAACAAGATTGGTAGCCAAGGGCTACTCCCAAGAATTCAGCATTGATTTTGATGAATCTTTCACTCATGTGGCTAGATTAGAAGATGTACGAATTTTATTTGCTTATGCTTGTCACAGGAACATCAAGCTGTTTCAAATGGACGTGAAGAGTGCCTTCCTCAATAGAGTAATCAAGGAAGAAGTATACGTGGAACAACCGCCGGGCCTTGAAGATGAAAGATTTCCGGACCACGTCTACAAATTGGACAAGGCACTGTATGGATTAAAACAGGCTCCCCGGGCATGGTATGATCGTTTAAGTTCATTTCTTATTGATAATGGCTTCAAATGAGGTAACATAGATCAGACGTTGTTTACAAAGACTTGTGATCAATATGCTTTAATTGTTCAAGTTTATGTAGACGACATAATTTTTGGAGCCTCAGATTTGAAAATGAATGATGAACTTGCTCAACTCATGTAGGGAGAGTTCGAGATGAGCTTGATGGGCGAGCTGAACTTCTTCTTGGGACTTCAAATAAAATAACTAGACGATGGCATCTTCATCAACCAGAAGAAGTACACACAATAAATAGTAAAGAAATTTCAACTAGAAACTGCCAAGCCATTTGCTACACCTATGTCCACCTCACTAAAAGTGGAAGATGAGAAAGGTAACAAAGTTGATCAAAAACTTTTTAGGGGTATGATAGGTTCATTGTTATATCTGACTGCTAGTAGGCCTGACATACATTTTAGTGTCTGTCTCTATGCAAGATATCAATCTTGTCCCAGGGATTCTCATTTGTCAGCCGTGAAAAGAATCTTCAGGTATTTAAATGGAACAATTGACCTTGGTTTGTGGTATCCTAAGAATAGTTGTTTTGACTTGCATGCTTTCACTGATTCTGATTATGCTGGATGTAAGATGGATCGTAAGAGCACAAGTGGTCACTGTCAATTTCTAGGGGGCTGCATGGTTTCATGGGCCTCAAAGAAACAACATTGTGTGACTTTATCAACTGCCGAGGGTCAGTACGTGGCTGCAGGCAGTTGTACGGCTCAAGTTCTATGGATCCAACATCAACTGCTTGATTTTGGTTTATGTTTGAAAAACACTCCCATCATGTGTGATAACACGTCTGTAATAAATCTGTCCAAAAATCATGTCCAACATTCTCGTACTAAACACAGTGAGGTTAGATATCATTTCATAAGAGATCATATTAATAAAGGTGATTTTGAGCTTGTTTTTGTTGACACAAAACACCAACTTGCAGATATCTTTACAAAACCTTTAAACTCTGATCAGTTTTATTTTCTTAGAAGAGAATTAGGAGTGTGCAGGTTAGATAGTTAAATCCTTTTGAGTTGCTTTGTAAATACACACTTTACACTTTCTCATAATGAAATTGTTCATACTGATTTATCTTTTGCACATAAGAAGTTTTTCCATGGCGTTTACATTTCAAACTTTGCGTTTTATGCATATCACAGTGAATAACAATTTGCTTTCCATACATGCTTTTATCATCTCGCATCCGCATGTACATAGATGCATATACTTCATACTTGTGTTCATGAATGCCATGATTTCTGATATATCAAATGTCGATTGCCAAAGGTTCGATTATGTCCAGCTGGAAGCTTTCCTTATGTATGAGTATGGTCTTCGGACCTACATTCTCCGCCACGTACCGGTAATCAACTTGCTTGAAAAATTCCATTTTGACACATGGTTGAGTGTATATAAATTACACACCTTTCAGTTTTGATATCTCCTATGACCTTACTCCCTTGCTAAATAAAATTGCTTTGACGTAGACATGTTGTTACATGGCACATATTAAGGGGAAGGTTTTTGTTATAACTGTGCATACACTTGGGGGGAGACATCATAATGAATAGGCTAATTCATCTCTTACATTCTATGCAATCTCTCACACCACTTGCACTTTTAAGTTTAATGATTCTAACTAATAAGGATTTCACCTATTCCACTCAACACATTTTAGGACTCTTGATCCCCTACATAGAAATCTCGTGACTCATGAGGAAAAAGTTGTCAGCCCCACCAAAATGTGAATAAGTGTGATTTGACATCGAGTAAATCGGGAATATCTCCTGAAATAAAGGAGAAAAGTCGCATTGAAAAGTGTCCTATCCACATAATCATAAGTGACGATACCGAGTAACCGGGAAGTGCCCCTGAAACAAAGGGCATGACTCGTGTCAAAAGGTTAGTCATCTTAGTTATTGAAAAATAGAAAAAAATAATATATATGTATTGAAAATAATTTTGGGGTTGTGCGAAGCTACCAAAAGTCGAGCACGTTGTATGGAAGTGTAGGGAGGAAAAGTTCCTACTTGAGTTCTTTAGAAAATCTAAAAATCCATATTGTCTAGATTTCATTGCTCATCCTTCACATATACATCTAGGGAGTGATTGTGCGAATGTACATTTTGAATCAGTCATATTTCATGAGTAATGTATTACCACTTCTTGTAAGCACTACCCTTTTACTATTGCTCATGAAACTCATGTTCTCGGTCTACAGCATATTTCTTAACATGTTCATATATAACATGCTTGCTATTATATACAATAATGAATGCATAAGTGCTTGAATGATCAATCATTACATGTGCATCTCATTGAGTCAATTATGCATATGGGGCTTTGCTTCCATGTTTCTCATAATCCCCTATTTGACTCTGACAAAAAGGGGGAGAAATAAAAAGTTTGTATGTTGTTAGCTTTCAAAATGCTTTGTTTTGAAAAAAGGGGGAGCTATAAAAAGGTTGCATTCAACTATTTTGAATGGAGCTATTGAAAAAGTTGAATGTTCAAAAATGCTTGTTTTGACAAGGAGGAGATGTTTTTTCATGCAAATCTTTGTAGTTTTTCAAAGGGTTTTATCTTCGTCAAAAAGGGGGAGATTGTTGTGCCCCGGGCTGTTTTGACGAAGACCATGTGTGAAAAGTCTTTTTGATATCTTCTCTATGATTTGCGTTGATAGATCTTTTATGAAAGTGAGCTTTGAATAGCTTGTGGATAATTGAGTCAAGTTTAGTTTATTCATAAATACAAGTGAGCTTCATATAACTGAATTTGGTTTCATAGTGTGTTTTGCTTGAACATTTGTTGCTATGAATATTTTGCTGGTTGTATGATTGCCGTATCTGAGTTATGTCAATCTTAATCTTGGATTGCATGCTGAATGGTCAAAACCAAGTTCAAATTCATGTGCATTGCACCGACCTTGTTGATTCTTTGCACGGACCTTGTTGTCCATTGCACAGATCCTTTTCATAACTGCACCGACCTTGTGCATCATTGCACGGACCTTGTGCTACATTGCACCGACCTCATTCTGCATTGCACTGACTTATGTTCACCTTTGCACCGACCCAACCACTCATATGCATTGACCATTAGTTCATTTGCACTGACATTGTTGATTGGATTGAGTGATTGAGGATTTCATTTGCTATGCTTGAAGTTAGAAATGAATGACAACTTGAATAAGTGCAGGTTCATTGTGGAATTTTTACTCAAATTTTAAAAGTCATGGTAAGAACACATGTTTACTTGGATGTCATTGTGGATGGAATGTTATTGGTTCAAATCTAGTTTTACACTTGGCAATCTCTTTTAAAAATGGTTATTTGATTGATCTTAATGTTTGTTTGAGAAATTGTGGTGCATCAATTGATTTTATTAAGTTTTCAAGCATGTCAGGTAAAGTGTCAACTCTAGAAGTCGGCACTTAGTTTATGCTTTTCTGCTGTGCGTTGTTTTTACAATCACAGGCAAAATGTGTCGACTCCTAGAGTCGACACTTTCAGGTGGTCCATATATTTTAGTGTAGACAGAATGATCGTGAGAAAGTGTCGACCTCAAGAGTCGACACTTTTCACCGTGTATACTGCTTTCTTCACAGGATAGAATATTTGGGAAAAAATGTCGACTGTATGAGTCGACTTTTTTTTACCTGTGTCTTGATTTTATGTGTTCTGGAAGAACACTCGTGAAGCAAGAGTCGACTCTATGAGTCGACACTTGTTCCGAGCTTTCCGATTGGGATTTTTGTATCTGAATTCGAACCCATTATTTTTTGGTCCGATGGCCATGGTTCTTTACCACATTGCCCTTAGGGTTTACATCTATGTTTGTTTATGGTATGGAGAGGTATTTGCTGGGGTATATTGGTCTTTAAGGCTTGTTTACTCCTTTGTATATATGGCCGCCATTTGGTCCGATCGAATGCTATCCTTGGAGTTTAACGTTTTCATCCTTTCTTGTAGGAGAAGAAGGAGTTCGCACACTACTGGAGGAGAAGGAAGACGACGCTGAGTTCGATCTCTAGGAGTCCGAGCTTCGATTTGGAGGCCACAGCTGCTTCCTCGTCGTCCACTGCTTCGGGCATTCCATTCTTAAAGACCGGCTTCTTCCCTCACTCTCGGTTCTATCATTCCAGTGCTCCCTTCACTCATCTCCGAGTTTGTTTGAAGATTTAATGGGAAGATCAACATTGTTTATTTCATTTTGAGCTTACATTGTTAATCTTAGACTGGGCTTTGTATTTTCCCATCCTCATTTGTCTTAGACAATTTTGGAGCTTGCTCCGTGTGTGTGCAGTTTCTTGTCGTCGTGCGAGAACGCACGTGTGTGGGCTGTCGCGCCCGTGTGTGTGGTGGTTGCTGCCGTCGTGTAGCGTTGTTTAGTGGAATCCTCTCGAGTTGAGAGGGGTGGACGTAGGACGGCACTTGGGTGTGTCCGAACCACCTAAAAAATCACTGTGCCGTTGTGTGCTCTTTGTGTGATTGTTGATATATCCTATCCGTTCATATAACGAGTGTGAGTCGCTCAGACAAGAGATTTATCAACTGTCCGTTCATTTATTGTCATCCGAGTGATCATCATTTAGCGTTGTGGAGTTGTGAGTGCTTGTTTGCTTGTCACTTATATATTTTAATCAAGCTTGAATCAGTGAGCTTCATCATTTAATATCATTGTCTCTGCATTTTATCAAGAGAGGGCTAGTGTTTATCTACCATTTGTGTGATTCATTTTAATTAAGTATAAATTTGTTCTAAAGGGTGGGCAATCAATTCACCCCCTTCTCGATTACCTTCCTAACTGGGCCAATAGTTAGTTTTTAATTTACCATTTTTATTAGGGGACAATTCAACCCCCCCTTCTTGTCCACTCGCCTACCCGGGACCAACAGTGTTGTCGGCGGAGCTGACCTAACGGTAGTAATGGTTTTTCCTGGTGCAGGAAGGTAAGGTTCCTAGTGTGCATGAGATCCGAGGTCAGGTCATGCGTGGAGACCTCCCGCTTTGTAGGAGGTATGTTTGTGTCTCCTTGGTCAGGGAGAATCATGTTTTTGCTAAGTTCCGTTGTCTTGCATCGTGTGTTCGGATTGGTTGGCCTCCTCTTGTGTGCCATGATGTCCGTGCGAGACGTGTTCTATATTTTGGCAGTATGGTTGCCTGTGAGAAGCGATGCCCATTCCCCTGATGCGTAAGGGTGCATTGGCATCATTCCGAAAGGATGAGTGCCAGTTGGGCTGTGCTTGCGAGAGTTCATGGCTGGTGTTGCGATTTTCGATGTGTTGTGGATTGGAGCTTGCGGAGTTGTAGGAGGATTTCCAGATTAAGAGAGAATCTATGCTCTGGGTTCGAGGTAATGGGCTTTCCTCACCCTATTTTTCAGAGATAGCCAGCCGAGTTGAGTATTGGTGGGATGGCGGATCCCGAGTCATGGTGGTGATTATGCGTGTGGCGCAGAGTGCGTAGCGGAAGCGTGGTGGGCCCATAACCCACAGGTCCAAGATCGTAGTAATGGTTACTACGGGCAGATTTCAGAGGATATGTGGAGCATCATTGGATTCGTTCCTCGGTATGAGATTGTCTCTGGCTATGTGAGCCATGTCATTTGCCATGTCATTGCTTGAGACATTGTGGTTTGTGGCACTAGCAGGATGGAGAGTTGGGGAAATATGATGGCAAGTGTGTCGGATGAGTACCCTGTTCTTTTGCTGGAAGTAGTGTCGGGTGTTTGGTGCTAGACCCGGTTGGAGGTTTCTTTGGTAGTAGGTGACATTTTCCTGTCCAAGAGATATGTGCCGTGATCTATTAAGGTTGTGTCCTGTGGTGCGAGCGGTGCCGGGATTGGCAGGTGTCCATTTGGAGTAATTGTAATGAAGATGGGATGAGACTGTGTAATAGATGATGACTGAATATGGAGCTCCCTAGAGGGATGTTGTCGGATAAGAGCCTTGGTCTTGTGACCAGCGTGGGAGGATTTCCCTGTAAGCCTGAGTTGAGTGCTTTTGTGGACCAAGGATTGTGGAATCTTGTCATTTGGTTTTGCCGTGCTCCCCTGAGAGGGTAGAGTTGGCGTGAGGATTAGGATCGGATGTGGTGTCCGAGTGAGGATTGGCTCGAGATGCAGTAATGGTCAGTGTAAGAGTCAACGGATGGCCTACCAAGATTTGGAATGCGCTTATCGGTTTGGTGAAGGAGCAGGAAAGAGGAAGTTAAGCAACTAAGGGTTTCCCATTGACGAGTAACTGGTGACCGACAATTGGATTTTTACAGACAGAAGATGCCAGTTGTGGTGAATCGAGAATGGCGAGAGCCATGTGCAAGCGAGGCCTTGGGTGGCCGATTATGAGATATACCTTTTCTTGGAATTGGAACTAGGATATGTTGAAGGTTTGTGTTCAGACCGGAGTTAGTCTAGTGCTATTTTGGCATTTGGCTTACAGGTGAGAGATGGTTCATGGCAGGGAGCTAACAGATGTGTGGTAGTTAGTTGAGATGACTGTGTGAGCTGGTGGAGGCTCAGTGTTGGTTGTCCCTTATGTAGGGTGTGAGTTCAGTCAGCAGAATGAGAAGCTGATGTTTGATTGGTCCACCGAACATGGGATTTGATCGGTAGTAGGGTTTTATGACGCGGGATGCGTTTCCTCAGTGAGCGAGATGGTGGCAGCGATGCCATGGTATGAACGCCGATGTGGCTGAGGTGATGTCAGACTTATATCCTTTTTTGTGCTATGGTCGGTCTGAGAATCGGTGTGTATTGGAATAGGGAGTGAGATGTTTCTGCTCGTGGTGACAGTCTGGCTGTGTCCCTCGAGAGAGTTGGTATCATAAGAATCAATATTTTTGCTGGAGCTCTGGGAGCATTACCAAATGGATGAGTTGTTCTTCCCCTGTGGCATGGTGGTTGCCTCAAATCTTGAGGATGAAATTTCTGTAAGGAGGGGAGGACTGTAATACCCAAGATTTTTTGGATTGGAATCCGTGGGTTTCAGAGTGCTTTTGTGAGTCTCGGATCGTGTTTTACGATTAAATTAGATTTTTGGCTATTTAGCCTTCGGACCCCTGTGTAGGGTGAACCGACGTGTTTTCGGGCTCCGGGACATTACAGGCATGTTGTGCATTTTTTGAGCATCGGGGGAATGATTTTTCCCTATTTTTTATTTTTTAGATTTTTAAAGCCCCGATTTATTTCCTAGAAATATAACCCTTCACCCCCCTCTCCCTCATTATCTCATTGCTCTCCCTCTCTCCTCTCGGTTCTCTCTTTCTCTCCCTCTCTTCTCCATGCGGCCGACAGAGCTAGATGTGGGCGAGGCAACGAGGCTTGTGGGGCGAGGACCGGGCGGTGGCACGGTGTTCTCCATTCGCGAGTTCGAGAACCCGGTGTGGTTTCAAGCAACGTTTTCGTGAGGAATCAGCGTCCTCGACGTGGAAAATCTTCGGTGGAGGTAGGGGGATGGATCTCTAACCCGCGTATTCCTTTTCCCCATGTTTTATAGGCCGTGGTGAGGCCGAGGGCAGTTTCCTTCCATGTCGGGGTTAAAATGCTTATTTTTGGGGTGAGACGTGATTCGATCGATTCGGTGAGGTTTTTATTGATTGAATGGGACCTCCTAGTTCTAAAGAGGTTGGGGAAGGGTTTTCCCATGTTTTCCCCCTCAAATGGCTTGAGTGGGCCATGGTTTGAGCTCCCACGGTGGAGCCCTCGTCGCTACGTCACCTGAATCGGTCGACTGACAGAGAGGATCGGTCGACCGATGGCGTGTCAGCAGGGCGGTCTGCTTAGGTTTGGTCGACCGACTCTGAGGGTTCGGTCGACCAACTAGGGTTTTTTGGGGTGACTGGTCATGGACCGGTCGACCGACCCAGCCTGCGTCGACCAACCCTGTGGGATAGGTCAACCTGTCCAGCCCGCCGATCGACCAACCCTGGGGTCTAGTCGACCGAAAGGCTACCTCTTCGCCCGTTTTGGCTCCTGGTCGTCCCGGTTGTGACCCTTTAGTCGACCTTTGGCCCTGTGGATGTCCCGGACACCCCGTGGGTACCGAGATCGTGTTTTTGGGTGTTCGGAGATATCATGTCACGCCCCGACGTGGAATATCGAAGCACGATAGGGGAGAAAACCCCTCACTCAATCAAGACTAGAAATTCTAATTACATCACTTGATATAAAAATCTCCACTATAAAAATTTCAATTTTTACAACTCTTCCAAAATTTCAAGGACAACACTAACTCTCAAGCAAATTACAAGAATACTCTTATAATAAGATAACTCTCAATTCTAAACTAAGAAACTGGGTCCACTATGACATCTTGGTACACTCCAACACTCTTGTCCATGCCTGCTAGCTATCCTCGAGACAACCTGAAAAATATTAATTAACATTGAATGAGCATAAAGCTCAGTAGGAATTACATCTCAAGCTCTAACAATCTTTAAGTCGATTACAAGTTCATGCGGTATAATGATGCATGTTGGATCAAGCAAGAATATCAAGAATTGTATTAAAGGAATATCACAAGAATTTCAATGAGATGTATCAATAAGAAAATTGCAAGTAATTTGCGAGTAATTGGACAAGTACTTCCCAAGGATACCGTATTCAAGCAAGTATTCAAGAATTTAACATTCGAGTATTCAAGAAAGTATTTCAAGCTCAAGTAATATTAAGTAGTACAATGGAATTGGCTATTTCATTCAATACATTCAAGCGAGTAATTGCCCTTTTTCGGGTTAAACCATTCATATCAAGCAAGTCAAGCATGTCACAAGAGAGGAAGTGGGAATGTCTCAAGTCAAGCAAGTACTTCGGTGCAATGCCAAACACCGTGGTCAATAAACTCCCATGGGCACAAGTACCTTCGGGTGCACCTCCCAGGACCAGACCGGGCCCTATACGCACAGCATTCATGTAATACTTTTGACATCCACTCTCATTTATATAGCCAATATAGAATTCCAAGAGTTTACACATGGTAGGAATGTAAGGTGGATTTTTCAGAAACAGATTTCAAGAACAAATGCATGTAAATGATGATATGATGACTTAACCTTAAGAAGAGGGCAAAAAGTCATGTATAGAAAGTCAACACTACTGTTGGTCAATGTCAACGCTACTGGTTAAAGGTGTCAACCGGTCAAGGTCGGGCAGCGTTTTTCTTATGCAAAACGAGGTCGATGCATATCACTATTCATGCATATAGAAGTCTATGCATGTTACTATTCATGTCTATAGAAAGTCTGTACAATTCACTATTCATGCCTATAGAAAGTCTGTACAATTCATAGAAAGTCTGTACAATTCACTGTTCACGTCCGTGCGTGTTGTAGGATGAAGTCTGTGCATGTTTCTATTCATGCCTATAGAAAGTCTGTACAATTCACTATTCATGCCTATAGAAAGTCTGTACAATTCACTGTTCATGCCTATAGAAAGTCTGTATAATTCAATGTTCATGCTTATAGAAAGTCTGTACAATTCACTGTTCACGTCCGTGCGTGTTGTAGGATGAAGTCTATGCATGTTTCTATTCATGCCTTTAGAAAGTCTGTACAATTCACTATTTATGCCTATAGAAAGTATGTACAATTCAATGTTCATGCTTATAGAAAGTCTGTACAATTCAATGTTCGTGCCTATAGAAAGTCTGTGCAATTCAATGTTCATGTCTATAGAAAGTCTGTACAATTCACTATTCATGCCTATAGAAAGTCTGTACAATTCAATGTTCATGCCTATAGAAAGTCTGTACAATTCAATGTTCATGCCTATAGAAAGTCTGTACAATTCACTGTTCATGCCTATAGAAAGTCCGTACAATTCACTGTTCATGCCTATAGAAAGTCTGTACAATTCATAGAAAGTCTGTACAATTCATGATAAGGTCTGTGCAGGCTTGTGCTTGTGTAGGTATAGGTCTATATAAGGTCTGTGCATATGCAGACCAAGGTCTGTGCATGTTTGCTAGATGCATACCAAGGTCTGTACAATGCATGATAAGATCCGTGCAGGCTTTTGCTTGCGTAGGTATAGGTCTATATAAGGTCTGTGCATATGCAGACCAAGGTCCGTGCATGTTTACAGTGATTGATCATGTTTTGACCGCGTGAATACTAACGGTCAACAATTAACTTTTACTATTCACTCAATTTCATTTTTAAGGACAAAAATTTATTTGACAATTTTCTATGGTAGAGTAAAATTTGAGGATTCTAAAATCATGGTTATGCTGGACTTTCATGGTTCTATTCAATAGATATAAATTGTTTTGAATATGGTGGCTACTAATTATGTGATTTTTTTTTATTAAACCCAGTCATCTAATGGTGTAAAGGGAGAGTGCACCCCCATTCCAGAGGAAGGGAATGTTCTCACTCCACCTAATCAACCATTAGATGCTTATTTTTTTGCTTATTCAAAAAGAATTACATCATCAGAAAGAGGCATACCTCTTATCTACAAGTATGTAAAGAAACTAGAAACAAGACCTATACATGTTTCACCCTAAAGTTGGGTAAACCTCTAGCATCAGCTATAACATACGCCCTTGCTAATAGTGGTAGCTCACGGATGTGGTGAAACTCTTTGTTTTCCCCCACATGAACTGCATGGTTTGCTAAAGAATCAGCTAGCTGGTTAGCTTCTCTATATACATGATTGACTGGATATTGAAGTGTATGGTGCAGCTGTAGTAGTTGTGGCCACCAAGGTAGCAAAGTCCAAGGCTGGTCTTTTTTGGATTTCAGCAAGCCTGTCAAAGTGAGGGAATCAGTTTGAATTGCTGCTAGAGGAATGTTGTGGAGGTAAGCCAATCGAAGACTATCTAATAATGCTCTACATTCAGCAACCATGTTTGTGCCAAGGCCATAGTAGTAAGCGAATCCCAAAATAAGTTGACCATTTTGATCTCTGATACAACCTCCTCCCCCGGATTGACTAGGATTTCCTTTGCAAGCACCATCAACATTTAAAGTATACCCTACTAGAGGAGCAGTCCACCAAACTATTATGCAAATAGTGTGGGAACAAGCAATATTTATCCCAAAGTTTTCTAACACTCTTAAGAAATTCTAGCTGGAATCTTGCTTAAATTTCATCTTTCCAACCGAGCAAGCAAGATCTGCAGATATGATATCAGCAATTTTCATAGGACTAGTATGATTTCCTTCATATCTAGCACAGCATCTGCATTTCCAAATTGCCCAGACTATCATTAACATTAGCTTCAACCGAATGAAATCCTTGGGTTTGTTCAACACAGTCTTGCTAATAGTGCTTTCCAATTTGCTGGTAATACTATCAACATTCATGCATGTGTTGCTGAATATAAGAGCAAAATTTCTCCAAAGATAGCGGGCAGTATCACTCTTTATGAATAAATGGTCTTCATCCTCTATATCATAAGAATTATGGCAGCAGTCACATTTAGAAACCAAGTAAATTCCACTCTTTTGAATGCGGCTATCAACAGGGACAGCATGGTTTAATAATTTCCAGCAGAATAGAGATGCCCTTGGGAGGAATTTGTTATGCCATAGCTTCTTGAGAGACAGATTAGGTCTGGCTAACTGTCCTTTCAAAAGATTATAAGTGGATTTGATACTGAACATGCCTGTATTAGACTGAGACCAGATGTGGATATCATCTCCATTAAGGGTAATAAATTTCTGAACTTGTTCCTTCAGCTGTTGGTCTTCTAACCTCTCCCATACAGGGTGTTGGAAATCTGCCATTGCATCTTTAACAGAAACATCAATTAGCTCCGATTGATTCTGTATAGATAAAATGTCAGCTAATGATTTTTCCTTATACCAGCTATCCTTTAGGAAGTTGGTTTTACTCCCATCATATACCATCATTCTTGAGCCAGTCAGGAAAATTGATAGAGCCTTATCAAAGTCATGCCTTTTAATCCCTGCAGGGAAAGGAGTTTTACAGTTGAGAATATGCTGGTTATGAAGGTATTTACTCCTTGTGTAATTGGCCCAAAGGGATTTACTGTGAATAGAGTGCCAAACAAGTTTGACATAGAAGCATAGTTGTATGTCAAGAAGGCCTCTGATTCCTAAACCGTCTTCAGGGACTGGACTGCAAATATTTTCCCATGATACCCAGTGTTTTCTATGCATAGTTTCTAGTCCCTGCCAAAAGAAATTAGAGCATATTCTCCCAATATGTTTAATGATAGTGTATGGAATAGAAACAACAGCAGCAGTATATATAGGAACCGCAGATAAGACTGACTTTATAAGCACCAATCTGCCAGCCTGAGATAGATATTTACTTTGCCAGCCTGCAAGTTTACTGTTAACTTTGTCAATAAGATACTTGAAATGTGGTACCTTGACCCTACCCTTAAACAGAGGAATTCCAAGGTAGGTAATGCTTCCACTTTTATGAGTATATCCAGTAAGCTGACTAATGCGAGCTATGGTTCTATGAGGCATTTGTTTAGCAACAATGATACTGCTTTTGTGAGCATTAACCCATTGCCCAGAGGCTGCTTCATATCTTCCCAAAAAAAGGAGTAAGTTCTTAATTGAGGGGACTCCACCACTCATGAAGATTAAGGAATCATCAGCATATAACAAATGTGAAATGGGTTGCACCCCTCGGGGGAGATGATAATATTTACACATGCCCTCAGAAAACAAGTGGTTGAGACCCCTACTGAGTACCTCCTCTGTAATTATGAATAGGGCTGGAGTTAAAGGGTCCCCTTGTCTGAGTCCTCTTGTAGATTTAAAGTATCCCCTGATTTGACCATTAAAGGATAGAGAAAACCAGCAGTTTACCAATAATTGAGCAATCAAAGATATAAATCTATAGCAGAAACCAAATTTTTTCAGAACCATTATTATAAAGTCCCACTCCATCCGATCATAAGCTTTGGCCATGTCTAGTTGAATTATCATGTTATGACCTCTAACCGGTCTGTCAAGCTCCATTAATAACTCTTTAGCCAACAAAAAATTGTCAGTGATGAACCTTCCACAGACAAAGCCACTTTGCTCCTTGGAGATTATCAAGGGAAGAATAGTCTTAAGTCTATCACTTAAGATCTTTGAAACAATTTTACATGTGAAATTGCAGAGACTAATTGGTCTGAAATCAGCATAAGTGGAGGGACTTTTTATTTTCGGAATAATGCTGATGATAGTAGATGTAACCCCTTTTGGGAGGCCCCATCCCTGAAAAAAACTCTGAATTGCTTGAATAACATCATTACCTATAATATCCCAACACTGAGAATAGAAAGCTCCTGTGAATCCATCCGGCCCTGGGGAACTGTTACCTGACAGAGAAAATATAGTGTTCTTAACTTCCTCAGCTGAAGGGATAGAGCATAGTAAGTGATTTTGATCTTCATTAATCAAGGAAGGAATAGCAGCAATCAGGCTCTCTTCAATTATGTGTTCAGAGGTTAAGAGAGACTTAAAATATTCCACAGCACCATTAGCCAGAACATCCTGGTCATCAACCCATTGCTCATTGATTTTCAACTTCTGGATGTGGTTTTTCTGCCTTTTGACCTTAGTATAATGATGGAAAAATTGTGTGTTTCTGTCCCCACAAGAGATCCATTCCACTCGGGCCTTTTGGAACCAAAATAATTCTTCGCGAGATAAAATAAGTCTCAATTCAGCATTATCTTTGTGTAGATTCATACGGTTTTCAACTGAGGGATCCTCATCATAGTGATTTTGAGCTTGCTCGACAGATAGTTCAGCATGATTTTTGGCCTGAAAGATATTTCCAAAAATTTCCTTATTCCATTTCTTTAAATCAGCCTTCAGGAACTTTAGCTTTATTTGCAGCCTGGCAAAAGGATGACTATCAACCAGATGATAATTGCTCCAATGGACTTTGATGAACTCCAAAAAATCTTCATGTGTATGCCACATTTGCTGATACATAAACCTCCCAGGGGAAAAATGATTTGACTTTAAAGATAATAACATTGGTGAATGGTCTGAAGGGCCACGAATTAAATGTTTCACTGATAAAAGCTGAGTTGAGTGAAGCCATGAAGAATTATAAAGAACCCTATCCAATCGGGCTTTAATTTGATTTGATCCAGTTTGGTTGTTGGTCCAGGTATACTTAGTACCAGAAAAGCCTGCATCAATTAAACCTGTTGCTGTTATGAAGCCCTGGAAATCACCCATAGCAGTCATGGATGAAAAGGAGCCTCCACTTTTTTCTTCAGGGGAAATAATGCAGTTGAAATCCCCTCCCACAATCCAGGGAGTATTTACAGTTTGACTAAAAGCCATAAGAGAGGTAAACATATTTCTACGCTCACTGGTGCTGCAGGATGCATATATAGCAGTAAAGAGCAAAACAGTGTAATCATTATCCTTAATAGCCACAGTTAGATATTGTGGGTGAGCCTCTATAGTCTCAAGGTAGATATGAGGCTTAGATAATATCCAAATTCTGGAATCAACACCATTATTTCCCAAAGAGGCATGCATTCTAGTGCTCCGAGCAACTTTCTGAGCTCTACTGAAGTCAATTCGAGGTTCAGATATTGCAACAAGGCAGATATTGTTAGATAGTATATGTTGAGCCAAACTATTTACAGTGGCTTTATTTCCTATACCTCTGACATTCCAAATTAATACAGTTTCAAACATTAGCATAGGTGAAGGGTAAATGGACAACCATACTTTTGGCTTTAGCCCTTGTTAGCCGGGCATCACTGAAAAGCACCCCAGACATAAGAGACACCTCATTTGACTTAGGGAGTAAAGACATATTGTTATTATTAACCTGACCAGCCATCCTGGAATTTTCAGCAGCTGACAGTTTAGAAATCACATCCGAACTGTTAATTGTAATGTTCTTCTGATGCAACTGAAGACTGGAGACATGTGGGATTGGATCTATCATCTGCGAGGCCTCTTGTATGTGACCATGGATTGAAGGCAACTCCTCTGGTTCTGAGACTTCCTCGATCTCAATTAAGTTGGACTTGTTTTTTAATTCCTTCATGCAAAAAACTAGAGCCTTCTCTTTCCCAGATATATTTGTAGCGGACTTATTGGCTGAGTCTTTTGTACAAACATCTGATGGGAGCTTGGCCTTAATAGATGTATCTGCTTGATAGGATGTAGTATCAATGTTCTGACAGCAATTCAGGCTATCAGAATTTGAGATATTGGTTTCTAAATTCTCCGAAGCTTGATCAAGAACAGAAAATCTATTTCCAACTGTTTCAATCTTCGAAGTACTGGCAATAACCTGTCTGGGTTTAAATTCCTGTCGAGGCTTTTTAGAATTCCCCATCAAAATACCAGAACCAACTGATGGTTTTTTCTTGCAGTCCCTCTGTAGATGTTCAATCTTATGACAATAGTCACACATGTATGGCACTCTATGATAATTGATAGGTTGCCAGAAGCCACCATTATCTATCCCTATCCATATCCGATCTTTCCTCTGCAAATCAAGATTTAGCTCGACACATACCAAAGCTTCTGTAGTATTAGTCATTGCAGTGGTAGCATCGTTGATCCTCAACACAGGACCAATATTACCTGCTATCGATCTAAGCATATCCTCATGGAAAAAATTAACAGGGAGAGATGGGAAACCAATCCATACCGGAATTGTTGCTGGATCCGCATCATAGTCAAAGTCATGAGTCCATCTGAAGAACCTGAATAAGTATCCTTTGACATATAAGCTTTTTTGCAGTAGCACATTCAAGAAATCCGCTTCACTTCCCAATCTGATTAGAATATGTCTTGCATTTAAGCGGCTAATGATAAAGTCCGAGCTTAAATGAAGACGTTGAGAAAGACATTGCTTGATTTCCGGGATCGAAGGTCGGCCATATGAGCATTTTGCAATTATTGTATTCTGAAGATGTGAGCATGAGGCTTTCACTTCATCTTGTGAAAAGAATACCGCAGGCTCACCTTTATCCGTGAACGCCAGAGCTTTGATTTGCAGAGGAAAGCGCTGTCTACGCTGAGCTTCGATCAATGTCTGAGCATAGGTTTTCCGAGGAGGCATTTCTGCAGCTAGATCCGAGGAAGCATCTACGATATGTCCTGAAGGTGCCTGGGCCTCCCCCACCTCGCCAGCCATGGCCGGCAGGGAGGGGAGATCGCTTCGATGAACAGAGAGTAAGATGGCGGGAGAGAAGACCAGAGCTTCTCACTCTAGAATTCTAGAGAGAGAGAGAGGAACTAACTTGATTTTCTCTTCCATTTCTAATTACATGATTTCACTGTTCATGATTTAGAACATTCACAGAATCAGGAATAGACACATAGATAGTCACAGAAAATTAGCAGAATTGCAAGGTCATGCTCATGGAACGATTTCAGAGTTTAGTTTCATAGCTGTTAATTTTTAAACATGGATCAATCTAATTGGGACATGTTAATGACAATTACACTACATGGGTACTTGACGGAGGATCTCCTCACGCAAGATTTAGTGTTTCAGATAGGCGCACCCTAACCTTCCCACTAAGCCTTTTTATATACCCTTAAAAGACCGGATCTTGGCTATGACAGGTTTAACTAGCATGCATGTGAACCTATTTTAATCACTAGTTAAGCCAGAACTTGAGAACACCTACCTCTTTTGACGTGAACACGTAGAAGGGACAATAAGAACTAATCTTCTCTGCAACAATCTGACAGCAGGAAGAAGGTCTCCTCCTAGGTACGTTCCTGTGAAGACCCTATTCTAAAGGGGTATGGGATAGTTATAGGAAATGGAAAATATAAGGGTCCATTGTCAGGGAAAAACAAGCAAATAATGCTTCAATCCACCGAATCCATTGTTGGGAAAAGGGGTCCGCTGCCAGCAGAAAAAGTTGGCATTGCCTCCACAAAATTCTAGTGGTTGAGGGGTCTATTGTCGGCATACAATGGCTGGCTTGTGAGGTTTATAGTGGGGTGGTGGCCCTCATGGAGGTGCCCTCCTCACGTGGGTATGGTGGGTGGATTTATATATATGTATATTGGCACGTAGGTGGGGTTAATCCTTTGGGCTCTATATATAGTTATTTCACCCAAAAATAAGATGGCAAGTGCAAGAATCAAACCCTGGTCACTCATTTAGACAACACCTTACTTAACCAACTACACTAGGAAATCACTTCATATGATAATTTCAATGGTGGTATATTTATACAGTCGCCCTCAATGGGTATTCTAACTTCTTATTCAACCTTCCTATAAAGTTATCTAAAGTTTTTATTTGTGCATTTTAGATCATTTTAAGGGAATAAAAGTGTGAAAAATAATAACCTTTCAATAAACTACAAAATTATTAAATGTCAATTTAAGTCTACATTAAGGGTGCAAATATTATAAAAAAATGATAGTTTCACAATTAATTGATTTTCTTTAACTTTACATGCGATCTTACCAAATATATTTATACTTTCTCATTAAGACCCAATTATACTCTTATTATATTTTCCATAAATTATTATTTCATTATCATTATTATTTAAAACCTATTCAATTACTTGATTTTTATTTAGTTAGATTCCCTTTTCATCTATTGCTTCTTGTTTTAATCGAACCTAAAATCAATTACTCTATCTATACACCTCATTAATTTATTCTTCCCTCGCCCCCTTTTTTCTATTTGTCTAAAACTTATCTAAAGTCTAATTATTTATGATAAGTTATTAGACTTGATTTACGACAATAATTCATATTTATCTTCTCTTTTTCTTATCTTTATTTCTTATAATTGGTTGGGGTGTTACATCCTCCCCCACTAAAAAGAATTTGGTCCCTAAATTCAATTACATATATGGAGACAAGGAGGGTGAGAATTACTTACAGACTAGAATAATTCTGGAAATCTCATTCTCATAGAGTCCTCAGTTTCCCATGTAGCTTCTTGTTCTAAGCATCGATTCCATTGGATTTTAACCATAGGGATCGTCTTGTTCCTTAGAACTCGGACTTCTCGGTCGAGGATCTTTACTGGCCTCTGCTCATAGGTAAGGTCCTTCTATATTACCAAGTCAGTGTGATCGATGATGTGGAGAGGATCGTGCACATACTTCTTCAGCATAGAAATATGGAATATATTGTGCACCTCTGATAATTGTGGAGGCAAGGCAATGCGGCAAGCTACCTCGCCCACTCTCTCCAGTACCTCGAATGGACCAATAAACCTAGGTGTAAGTTTGCCCTTAACACCAAATCTTCTAATACTTCGACCCGGAGATACCTTGAGAAAAACATGGTCTCCAACTTGGAATTCCAGATCTCTTCTTCTATTATCAGCATATGACTTTTGTCTGGACTGTGCTATCTTTAGCCTTTCTCGAATGAGGTGTATCTTCTCTATTGAATCTCTTACCATTTCTGGGCCTAGGATTTGTTTTTCACCCACTTCGTCCTAGCATATTGGAGATCGACAACTTCTGCCATAGAGCGCCTCAAAAGGTGCCATCTGGATACTGACTTGATAGCTATTATTATACGCAAACTCGGCTAGGGGTAAGTGGTCATGTCAACTTCCGTCGAAGTCCATGATGCAGGCCCTTAGCATGTCTTCAACAACCTGATTTGTCCTTTCTGTCTGTCCATCTGTCTGGGGATGGAAAGCAGTATTGAAGTTGAGTTTCGTCCCCAGAGAGTGTTGTAGACTCCTCCAGAAATGAGAGGTGAAGCGCGGGTCTCGGTCGGATACAATCGAGATGGGAACTCCATGCAATCTAACTATCTCCTTAATATATAGGGCGGTAAGGACATCAACTGACCATCGGCTTTTGATAGGCAAGAAATGAGCCGATTTAGTTAGGCGGTCGATAATTACCCAGTTTCCATCATGTCCACCTCTAGACTTGGGCAAACCCATAATAAAATCCATGCCAATGTCTTCCCACTTCCACTTGGGAATGTCTAGTGGATGTAACTTTCTGACGGGTTTCTGATGTTCCGCCTTCACGTGTTGACATGTTAGGCAGCGAGATACGAAATCCGCTACCTCCCTTTTCATATTAGGCCACCAGAAATTCCTTTTCAAGTCTTGGTACATCTTAGTGGCTCCAGGGTGGATCGTGTACCTCGATCTATGAGCTTCTTCGATGACCTTTTTCTTCAGCTCGGGATAGTCGGGTACACATGTCCGTTCATGGAATAGCAATCTCCCATCGGGTGCCAGCTTAAAATCCGGTCTCTTGCCCAGCTTGTCCATTATCTCCACTAGTGCAGGATCTCCCTCTTGTAACTTCTGAATTTCTGACAGCAAATCCGGATGTAAACTCATAAGGGCTAGAGTAATGCACCCGTCTTGTTCATCAGTGCTAATATCGAGTTGAGAGAATTCCTCCAATAGCTTCCATTCTTGGATCATACAATTGGCCAATATTGCTCTCGGCTTTCGACTGAGAGCATCAGCTACAGAATTACCCTTTCCGGGATGGTACTGTATAGTGAAGTCGAAATCCTTGAGATATTCGAGCCAACGCCTTTGCCGCATGTTCAGCTCCTTTTGGGAGCATAAATACTTGAGGCTTTTATGATCGGAGTATACCGTGAATTATTCTCCGTAGAGATAATGTCTCCAGATCTTCAAGGCAAATACTACCGTGGCCAGCTCTAAGTCATGCACCGGATAGTTCTCTTCATGTTTCTTCAGTTGTCGGGAAGAGTATGCAATGACTCTCCCATTCTGCATTAATACACACCCGAGGCCAATACCAGAAGCATCGGTATATACCTCGTACTTCTCTCCTTCGACTGGCAATGATAGGATCGGAGCAGTGGTCGAGAGATCCTTCAAAGCTTGAAAACTCTTCTCACAGTCTTCCCTCCACTCATAAGGTGTTTCCTTGCGAGTCAATCGGGTGAGAGGAACAGCAACTCTTGAAAAGTCCTTGATGAAACGCCGATAACAACCAGCTAGCCCCAAGAAACTACGAATCTCCGTTGTGTTGGTTGGTCGTTCCCAATTCTCCAGGGCTTCGACCTTTGATGGGTCAACGAAAATTCCATCCTTTGAAATTATATGGCCCAAGAAGGATACTTCCTCGAGCCAGAACTTGCATTTGCTAAATTTGGCATATAGTTTATTTTCCCTCAATATCTGTAATGCCTTCTTAAGATGTTCTTCATGCTCTTCTTCAGACTTTGAATAAATAGGAATATCGTCAATAAAGACCACAATGAACTGATCTAAGTGAGGCCTAAATATGTTGTTCATTAGCTGCATGAACGCTGCGGGGGCATTTGTTAGTCCGAAAGGCATAACAGTAAATTCGTAATGCCCATACCTGCTTCGGAATGCAGTTTTATGAATATCTTCTTCTTTGATCTTCAGTTGGTGATAACTCGAACGAAGATCGATCTTGGAGAAATATTTAGCTACAGATATTTGATCGAACAATTCATCAATCCTCGATAGTGGGTACTTGTTCTTGATTGTAAGGTGATTTAACTGTCGATAGTCGATGCAGAGTCTCATCGATCCGTCCTTCTTCTTGACGAATAGCACAGGTGCTCCCCATGGGGAAGTACTCGGCCGGATGAAACCCTTGTTCAATAGCTCCATCAGTTGTTCCTTCAGCTCCTTCAGCTCAGCAGGGGACATTCGGTAACGTGCCTTGGAAACAGGTCCAGCACCAGGGACAAGGTCAATGGTGAATGACACCTCCCGCTCCGGGGGTAAGCCAGGTAATTCTTCTGGAAAGACATCAGAAAAATCTCGAACTATACGGATGTCTTCAAGCTTAGGTTCCTCGACGTCCGTAGCAGTTACAAGGGCGATGAAAGCCATACATCCCTTGCTTATAAGTTTACTAGCTCAGAGGGCTAATATAAGAGGTGATCTAGCTCGAGGGCTCATGTAAACTAATTCCGGGTAACCCACAAAAGTTATCTTGCCATTCGGGCAATCAACAGTTGCTTGGTATGTGGATAACCAATCAGCACCTAGTATGACATCATACACTTCCATATCTAGGTAAATTAGGTCGGCGGGTAAATTGTTTCCATTAATCATAACCTCACAGTTTGGGTAGTGATGTGTGAGGTCGGCCTTGTTCCCGATAGGTGTAGATATGACTAAGTCTAAGAATTCGTGCTCCATAGAGAATATACCAGCAAATTTCTTGGAAATAAAGGAATGTGTTGCTCTAGTATCAAATAAAACTTTAGCATTCTTAGAGCAAATAGTTAGTGTACCTTCCACGATTCCTCCTTCTATTGGTTCCGTCTCTTGGACGGCTTGCAGACGGCCTTGCTTCTTTACTGGGAACTTCTCCTCCTTAATGGCTTGCTCGTTCATCATCGGACAGTTAGGGATCCGATGTTCTCGGCTTCCACATCAGAGACAGGCTCCTATCTTCGTCCAGCATTCCTCGGCCTTATGGTCGGGCTTGTCACAATATTTGTAAATTTCCTTAGACGGTTTGGTGGTAGAGAAAGGCTTGACAATCTTCTGGAATTTCATTCCTTTGGAGGACTCCCCTTCTTTGTAATACCGCTTCTTGTTGAAAGCTGCCTTAAAATTTCCAGGGCTTGTGACATGTTCTTTCTTGTCTCTTCCTCGGATCCTATCGAAAAGCTCGGTGGCATCCTCGAGCAACTGTGCACGCCGAACCATCTCCGAATAGACCTGGATGTCCATTGGTGCAAGTTGTGTAATATAATGGAGCCGAAGCCCGTTGAGGAACCTTCGTGCGTTCATCTTCTCCGTACACACCAAGTGGGGTGCGTACCTGGACAGTCTTGAAAACTGAGCTTCATACTCTGCCACTTTCAAGCCACGTTGTTTCAGTGCGGAAAATTTCGTGGCCTTTTTCTCCTGAATATGGTCGGAGAAGTACTTGTTGTTGAAATGCTCGGTGAATTCGACCCATGTGACATGGCCTTCGGGCAATGTTGCTTCTATGGATTCCCACCAACATCGAGCGTCCCGCTCCAGTTGGAAAATAGCTAGTAGAACCTTTTCCTCGTCCGTGCATTGCATCACACGAAAAATTTGCTCCATCTCCTTTAGCCAATTTTTGGCATCCTCGGGGTCAGGCGAACCCGTGAACCTAGGTGGGTTCATGTTATGGAAACCTCTATGGAGATCACCGGCTCCACGATTAGCACCGCCTTGCGCCACTTGTTGTAGCGCCTGCACAAGGCCTAGCACGGTGTGTTGCATCTCGCGCCATTGTGCTCGTTCAGCAGCCATGATCCTACAAAAGAGTTTAAGTGTCATAAATATCGGGTTTTATTATGAGGTTAAATGCCATTATATAACTTAACCCATGTCTCTACCCATCTCACTGGGTAAGGTATAAATCTATCCTTAAACTTGGGTTTTACCAAGGAAATCGTAATCCTAGGCTCTGAAACCACAACTGTCACGCCCCGACGCGGAATATCGAAGCACGATAGGGGAGAAAACCCCTCACTCAATCAAGACTAGAAATTCTAATTACATCACTTGATATAAAAATCTCCACTATAAAAATTTCAATTTTTACAACTCTTCCAAAATTTCAAGGACAACACTAACTCTCAAGCAAATTACAAGAATACTCTTATAATAAGATAACTCTCAATTCTAAACTAAGAAACTGGGTCCACTATGACATCTTGGTACACTCCAACACTCTTGCCCATGCCTGCCAGCTATCCTCGAGACAACCTGAAAAATATTAATTAACACTGAATAAGCATAAAGCTCAGTAGGAATTACATCTCAAGCTCTAACAATCTTTAAGTCGATTACAAGTTCATGCGGTATAATGATGCATTTTGGATCAAGCAAGAATATCAAGAATTGTATTAAATGAATATCACAAGAATTTCAATGAGATGTATGAATAAGAAAATTGCAAGTAATTTGCGAGTAATTGGACAAGTACTTTCCAAGGATACCGTATTCAAGCAAGTATTCAAGAATTTAACATTCGAGTATTCAAGTAAGTATTTCAAGCTCAAGTAATATCAAGTAGTACAATAGAATTGGCTATTTCATTCAATACATTCAAGCGAGTAATTGCCCTTTTTCGGGTTAAACCATTCATATCAAGCAAGTCAAGCATGTCACAAGAGAGGAAGTGGGAATGTCTCAAGTCAAGCAAGTACTTCGGTGCAATGCCAAACACCGTGGTCAATAAACTCCCATGGGCACAAGTACCTTCGGGTGCACCTCCCAGGACCAGACCGGGCCCAATACGCACAGCATTCATGTAATACTTTTGGCATCCACTCTCATTTATATAGCCAATATAGAATTCCAAGAGTTTACACATGGTAGGAATGTAAGGTGGATTTTTCAGGAACAGATTTCAAAGACAAATGCATGTAAATGATGATATGATGACTTAACCTTAAGAAGAGGGCAAAAAGTCATGTATAGAAAGTCAACACTACTGTTGGTCTAAGTCAACGCTACTGGTTAAAGGTGTCAATCGGTCAAGGTCGGGCAGCATTTTTGTTATGCAAAACGAGGTCGATGCATATCACTATTCATGCATATAGAAGTCTATGCATGTGACTATTCGTGCATATAGAAAGTCTGCACAATTCAGTATTCATGCCTATAGAAAGTCTGTACAATTCATAGAAAGTCTGTACAATTCATTGTTCACATCCGTGCATATTGTAGGATGAAGTCTGTACAAATTTCTATTCATGCCTATAGAAAGTCTATACAATTCACTATTCATACCTATAGAAAGTCTGTACAATTCACTGTTCATGCCTATAGAAAGTCTGTACAATTCAATGTTCATGCCCATAGAAAGTCTGTACAATTCACTATTCATGCTTATAGAAAGTCTTTACAATTCACTGTTCACGTCAGTGCGTGTTGTAGGATGAAGTCTATGCATGTTTCTATTCATGCCTTTAGAAAGTCTGTACAATTCACTATTCATACCTATAGAAAGTCTGTACAATTCAATGTTCATGCCTATAGAAAGTCTGTACAATTCAATGTTCATGCCTATAGAAAGTCTGTACAATTCACTATTCATGCCTATAGAAAGTCTGTACAATTCATAGAAAGTCTGTACAATTAATGATAAGGTATGTGCATGCTTTTGCTTGCTTAGGTATAGGTCTATATAAGGTCTGTGCATATGCAGACCAAGGTCCGTGCATGTTTGCTAGATGCATACCAAGGTCTGTACAATGCATGATATGGTCCGTGCAGGCTTTTGCTTGCGTAGGTATAGGTCTATATAAGGTCTGTGCATATGCAGACCAAGGTCCGTGCATGTTTATAGTGATTGATCAAGTTTTGACCGCGTGAATAGTAGCGGTCAACAGTTGACTTTTAGTATTCACCCAATTTCATTTTTAAGGCCAAATATTTATTTGACAATTTTCCATGGTAGATTAAATCAAGATGATTAATGGGTAATAGTTAGATTTTCCTAATCATGTTTATCTTGTGAGATATTAATTTTAAAGTGGGTCGTGAATAGTATTTTTACTATTCACTCAATTTCATTTTTAAGGACAAAAATTTATTTGACAATTTTCTATGGTAGAGTAAAATTTGAGGATTCTAAAATCATGATTATGTTGGACTTTCATGGTTCTATTCAATAGATATAAATTTTTTTGAATATGGTGGCTACTAATTACGTGATTTCACTGTTCATGATTTAGAACTTTCACAGAATCAGGAATAGACACACAGATAGTCATGGAAAATTAGCAGAATTGCATGGTCATGCTCATGGAACGATTTCAGAGTTTAGTTTCATAGGTGTTAATTTTTAAACATGGATCAATCTAATTGGGACATGTTAATGACAATTACACTACATGGGTACTTGACGGAGGATCTCCTCACGTAAGATTTAGTGTTTCAGATAGGCGTAGCCTAACCTTCCCACTAAGCCTTTTTATATACTCTTAAAAGACCGGATCTTGGCTATGACAGGTTTAACTAGCATGCATGTGAACCTATTTAATCACTAGTTAAGCCAGAACTTAAGAACACTTACCTCTTTTGACGTGAACACGTAGAAGGGACAATAAGAACTAATCTTCTCTGCAACGATCCGGCAGCAGGAAGAAGGTCTCCTCCCAGGTACGTTCCTGTGAAGACCCTATTATAAAGGGGTATGGGATAGTTATAGGAAATGGAAAACATAAGGGTCCATTGTCAGGGAAAAACAAGCAAATAATGCTTCAATCCACCGAATCCATTGTTAGGAAAAGGGGTCCGCTGCCAGCAGAAAAAGTTGGCATTGCCTCCCACCAAATTCTAGTGGTTGAGGGGTCTATTGCCATCATACAATGGCTGGCTTGTGAGGTTTATAGTGGGGTGGTGGCCCTCATGGAGGTGCCCTCCTCACGTGGGTATGGTGGGCGGATTTATATATATGTATATTGGCACGTAGGTGGGGTTAATCCTTTGGGCTCTATATAGAGTTATATCACCCAAAAAGAAGATGGCAAGTGCAAGAATAGAACCCTGGTCACTTATTTAGACAACACCTTACTTAACCAACTACACTAGGAAATCACTTCATATGATAATTTCAATGGTGGTATATGTATACAGTCGCCCTTAATGGGTATTCTAACTTCTTATTCAACCTTCCTATAAAGTTATCTAAAGTTTTTATTTGTGCATTTTAGATCATTTTAAGGGAATAAAAGTGTGAAAAATAATAACCTTTCAATAAACTACAAAATTATTAAATGTCAATTTAAGTCTACATTAAGGGTGCAAATATTATAAAAAATGATAGTTTCACAATTAATTGATTTTCTTTAACTTTACATGCGATCTTACTAAATATATTTATACTTTCTCATTAAGACCCAATTATACTCTTATTATATTTTCCATAAATTATTATTTCATTATCATTATTATTTAAAACCTATTCAATTACTTGATTTTTATTTAGTTAGATTCCCTTTTCATCTATTGCTTCTTGTTTTAATTGAACCTAAAATCAATTACTCTATCTATACACCTCATTAATTTATTCTTCCCTCGCCCCCTTTTTTCTATTTGTCTAAAACATATCTAAAGTCTAATTATTTATGATAAGTTATTAGACTTGATTTACGACAATAATTCATATTTATCTTCTCCTTTTCTTATCTTTATTTCTTATAATTAGTTGGGGTGTTACATACCATATTACCTCGATTAGCGTGCCAATGTGGTTTTGAGCGTCTGGGTGGCCCGTGCGTTCCAGGCCTTCTTGCTTTGCTAAATCGAGTCACCGTGTGCCGATGTGAGTGCGGAGGGTTGTTCCCAAATGACGTTAGCTTCCTTGGAAAGCAGTTTCCGTGTGGTCCATGCGTATGGCCAATGACCGAGTGTTCTGTGACCCGGCCTAGGGCTAGGATGTTTCTTGGTCTCCCTTGGAAAGGGAATTAACTCGGCGACTGTGGGCCGCCTGAAGGATTATTCTTAACCGTGGTTTTTGACCCTAGGAGTAGGGCAGATTAACGGCATGATACCGTGTTGTATGATGGTCTTGACCTGAGTTGCGTGACTCAAGGACCGTTGGGATTGTAGGTCTAGCTAGCTGTCCAGAGTCTGGTGACGATGAGCCACCCGGTACTTTGTGTTACTTGCAGTGGGTGCGTGCATGACCTTCGGTACTTCAGTGTTTCCTCTCTACGGAGAGTGTCCAAGTTCAGTGACCCCCCACTATTCGTAGCTTGCCTGGGCAAGCGTATGCTTACCTACCAGGGAGTAGGTGGAGAGCTACACCCGAGAGAGAGAGTTTTAGGTTGGTTGCCGTAGGGCCTCCCACTATGTTGGCTCGAGTCTGGGCTGGGTGGAAAACCAGCTAGAGGGCCTGACGTAGCGCAGTCAGTCAGTGTGTACACACGTGGTCGGGGACTTCAGACGCGTGCTGACGTGCACGACCCAGACTAGACCCTTGTTATGTGTTCTTGGTTGCTAGTACGGTGTCTCACTTTCCACCTGGGGCGAGTAGGGAGACTCCCGGGCACAAACTAAGTCGTCAATGGACACATCCGGCCTTGCTTCTGGTGGGCTAGTACTCCCGTCACGTGACTCTCTTGACTCGAGGTTTAATTTCCCATCTGCAAGACGTGGTTTTACGTGTAGCTTCAGTATTACTTCCAGACGTCGAGGTCTAGGGTTTCCAGTAGGATTACTGAGGTTTCACCTGTAGACAGTGTAGGGTTTGCGACTGTGAGGTCATGACTGTGCCCCCAGACCGCGTGGCCTTGGGTTGGGCCTTCGTCTGTGAGGATGGGCCTTCACGATAGAGTTGTCGTGGTGTTCCTCCTGTAGGCGTAGCCAGGGTTTTCCGTTAGTTTGGTGGTCCCCTGATAAAGGGACCGGGGTTAGCTTTTCATGTCGTTAGGAGTAGCTTGTAGAGCCATAGTTACATCAGCTACCATGTTCGCTGTTCTCGATACGGTTGTTCCTTCCGCCATTAGTGTTACTACTGTTGTTCCTGCTACTTTTGTTGTTCTCGTTAGCATTGTTGTTACCTTCATTGTTTTGTGGTGGAGATCCGCGGGACCTCTATTGAGCCAATAAGAGGAGGCTGACCCTTATCTTTTCAGGTGTAGCGGTTCCTCCTCGAGGTTCGGAGGTGCAGTGCAGAGGTTCGTAGTTGCCAGCTCGCAGGAGTCGGGGTTTCACTTGGCATTAGAGTACGTTTCTTATCTTGTAAATTGTACTTTATTAGACTCAACACTGTAGTTAGATATTTCATTGAAAATGTAATTTTATTTTTATTATTTAAATTACTAGTTATATAATTATTTCCTGCATTATTTTAATTTTTAATGTATCTCCAGACTTCTTTATAATCCTTCCGACCCCCCGGCTCGTGGGTGGTGGGCCAGGATTCGAATGGTATCGGGTTATTCCCGGTATCCGGATCTTGGGTCGTTACAACAGCTTTGAGTCTAACCTGGTGTTTCACTGGGCCTCGGACGCTCTAAAGTGTTTGACGTTCGTCCCCACCCTCCGAGAGAAAGCTCGGACTTAGTTCGAGTCCTTGTCGACTGGGACCATCACCTCCTTTCAGCAGTTGAAGAAGCCATTTAAAGAAAACTTCATAGGCTACTGGAAGGAGGCCAAATCGGCTGTGAGCTTATCTCCATCAGATAGGGGCGAGAGGAGACCCACTGGGACTACATGTCTCATTTCCGGGCAAAGGCCCTGCGTATTCCCCGCCAGGACGTTAGCATCGCCACCACCGCCTTGACACAAGGGACCCGGGACTCCATCCTCCGACGATCGTCATGTTTCTCACCCTGGCCCAAAAGCACTCTAGCTGCGAGGAGAACACTACGGCCATGGGCCACACGGCTAGGACTGGTCAACCTGACTGAAAGAGGTCTGCTGACTCTCCTCGGGAGGGGCGGAATAAGCTAGAATTGCATGATCGAGAATGTCACGACCGCTCGGAGACCAAGGAAAGGGGCCAATATCAATGCTACATGCCCCTAACGGCTCCACCCGAGCAGATCCTCATGGAGATCCACGAGTTGCCCTCCCTCCAGTGGCCTCCGAAGATGAAATCCAACCCAAGGACTAGAAGCAAAAAGTGGTACTGCCGCTTCCACTGTGACCACGGACATGACATGGCCGACTGCATCCAACTCATGGATGTGATTGAGGATCTCATCCAACGAGGACTCCTCGATAGGTTCGTTGCCAAGGCCACAGAGAAACGACAGTGAGAGCGAACCCCTCGACCCATCGACAACCGACCCAATGGGAAGGAGATCATGATGATCTCAGGCGGGCTGGCACCAGGCGAGGACAGCTCCAGGAGACGCCGCTGGTACGCATCGGAAGCCAACTCCCTGGATCAAGGCGACTATAGCCGCCGTGGGTCCTCCACTTAGGAGCACCTCAAAGATCTAATCATCTTTTCAGATGAAGACCTTGAAGGTGTAACCACTCCTCACTCCGATGCTTTGGTGGTCTCAGCGACCATCAATCAATGTACTATGCTACGGATTCTTATTGATAATGGGAGCGGACCGGACGCAATTTCTTAAGACTACCTCGTACTTATAGGAGTGGATTTGTCACGAATAACGCCACTACACACACCTCTGTATGGCTTTTTTGGCACGACTGTCCTTCTTGGAGGACGCATTTCATTACTGATGACGTTCGAAACTACCCTAGAGACGTGACATTCCTAGCAAACTTCACGGTTGTGCGCGGGATGACCGAGTATAATGCCATAATAGGATGAGGCATATTCGGCAACGTGAGGGGTGTTCCCTCGTCCTACCACCAGAAGCTGAAGTTCCACACTCCTCGCGGAGTGTGCGAGGTCTACGAAGACCAAGGCCAGTCAAGGAGATGCTACTTGATCTCCACTCGAGACAGGCAAGTCAAGGAGACTCCCCCTGAGAAGAAGGCGAGGACAGAAGACCTAGGTCCCACCAGGAGTACCCCGACCGAGGACCTGTGGTGCACACCGTCTGACTAATCAGACTAAAGTGGGTATCAGGTTCAGACTGGAGACCCGCTGCACCATAAAGGTTACGGCGTTAATTGCATCCCCTCAGAGAGGGGAAAACCTCTGATTAGTTACCAAGATAAAGGGCCTTATGCCTGAAAATCAGATTTCATAAAATAAACAAAAGGAATGCTATTGAGCATTAACAATCCCCTATATTAGGGTGCAAAAGGGTATGAGAGCATATTTAAAATCATATCGGTCATATCTCGACCATTTCATGTTTAGACGGATGTCCGGGTTGAAAATGTCCCAAGTATACAAGTAATACCGGGGCAAATGTATGTCGGGATACAGCAAATTTGATATTTGAGTCAATGAGGAATGAGTCAAACTTAGTGAGGTATTGGCCCGGGGCAAGGTCCGTCTATGGCCATGATTCGGTGTTATCTGAGGGCCAAGCATGGCTTGCGGGGCATCTTTAGTATCTCTTGTACATCGGGCCTAGGGAGGTGAAGACTTCCGGATCAAGCGCTATTAACTCCTTAAGTTCATTTTCTTTATCATCGTGTTTTTCGTTAAATTTCATTTATAATTGTGTTTTCTTCTTTTCTACACATTGGTATTTACTATTCATCATTCATTATTCTTGTTTGTGCTATTTCGTTCATTTTTGTTTGTATTTGATTTTGTTGTTTGATTCGGTTGTCTGCTGTTAATTTGCTGATTAATTGTTTGCTTTGTTTTGTTGTTGTTGTTGTTTTTGCTTTGTTTTATTGTTTGTTTTTTTTGGCCCTTTGTTGTTTTGGTGTAGGCTGGGTCGACGCAGGGGTCACCTGCGTCGACGCAGCGCATGAGGGGAAGCAACTTGGGGGCTGGGGGAGCGGCCTGGGTCGACGCAGGGGTTGCCTGCGTCGACTCAGCGCGCAATAGGGTGCATGCTGAGGAGCCAAAGGGGGGATGCGTCGATGTCAGGGGCTGCCTGCATCGACGCACCCCTCCTCACCATTTCTTTTCTTGGTTGCTTTGTTTGATTTCTTTTTCTGATTCTTCCTCTTTCGAAATGGGGATTTCGGTCAATCAAACCAATGAATTTGGTCGACCGAGCCTCCTAGAAATGCGGAGGAGTCGACCCCAAATGGGTAGGGCGTCAACGCAGCCGCTGGTCGATCGACCGAAAACCCAGTTCGGTCAGCCGAACTAGCGACAGGGAGACCAAGGCGAGTCAAGGAGATGCTACTTGATCTCCACCCGAGATAGGCCAGTCGAGGAGACTCCCCCTTGTAGATCGGATTAAAATACGCTCTTTAATATAAAAAAAAATGGTGAAAGCAATAAAATAGCACGAGGTGCTAATGTGGAGAGTGTGTGATCGCTAGAGACACGAGGGTCTCAAGAGGAGATGAATAAGGGGAAAGTGATCGCAATTACCTAGTGAAGATGGAAACGCGGGATGGTGTGGATTTCCTCCTCCAACTTCAATCGGCCGGCCGATGAAGTGGGTTTTCTTAGTTGATTACCTTGTAAAAAAAAAGACAAGAAAGAACAAGCAAAAGAGAGGGATCAGCCAGAGTGCAATAGTATCAATCCAAAACTATCATGAAAGGATGAAAAGACATAAAGGGCGCACCTCTTTTTTTGTTTTGTTTTAAACCCCTAGCAGAGAACTAGGGAAAGGGTATGAAAAATGATGCTTAATGAAATAACGAAATAACGACAGGGTGACAATGATGAGATGCTAAGAAGAGATGAACGAAACAAAAACACGATAGATAGAGCCCTGCTCTCCCTGACGAGAGTAAAGGGGAACCGTGGAGATGCTGAAAGGATGCAGAAGGATGTAGAAATCAACAACAGGAGGATGGAGAAAATCCAATGCTTCGAACGCCTTCCTTCTGAATGTTTTTAACGTGCTCGTGGAACAATTAACCTCTTAACCTTTTTCCCGATCGAATGAGATTTTCTTTTATAGCTTCAATCGGATGTGATCAAACAAGGAAGTGATAAGAACAGGCAATGAGGCGTCCAGGGAAGGATCAAGATCGAGCAAGAGTCCATGGATGGTAGGGAACTGTGAGGGAAAGATGAAAAAAGGAAGGACTCTGGAGTGAAACACGACTTAAGCCAGGGCGTTTATTTATGAATTGACGACCTGCACAGAGACGTTTCTTGAAACACGACCTATGAAAAGCCATTTCTTCCTGGATTTAATTTTTGGAAATAAAACCTTCTTTGTTTTAGCATCAAGGGAACACGCCTGAGATAATGGCGTTTCTTAAAAACACGCCCTGAGGAAGGACGTTACTCAGAAAATGCTTTTATTTTGAAAATAGATAATTCCAGAAATTAACGGATAATACCAGGAATTGACGCCCTCACCTATGGTCGTCCCTTCTTTTGAAACGCCCTATGACAGGCCGTTACTTTTTAAAGTAACGCCCTGCTTCAGGTCGTGAATCACGAAAAATGCAGAAAAAAAGCATAAAATTCACAAAAATAGAAAAACTTCATGTTATAGGAATATTGAAGTCCACTTGGGGCGTTATTATAACGACATGAGATTTGATCAACATAACGTCAATTTTGGCGTGTCTACAGCTGCCCCGCCTTGGCGTCTGCTTTGCAAGGGAGTGAGACGGAAATGGAATGAATTGTAATGAAAGGAATGAAGTGGAATGAGCTGATAAGGAGACACCAAGGTGTGATGTGACACGCCTCAGAACATTAAGCATTTGAAATCTTTCCCAGATTCTGAATGAAACAACTCTGGGTGGTTCCAAGGAAACATCGATTTGTTGGATAAAAGGAGATTTAACTAAGTAAATAAAGGGGGTGCGCGTGGGCACGACAGGGAAAGACCATTGGAGAGCGATTACCAGCCAACGTGGACGTGCTGCAACCAAGGTAAATTTTGCAGAAAAGTAAAGAGAATTGGGATAGAGATCCAACAAAAGGGACACTTTCAAGGAATCAGCCTGAACGGCTTCAAATAGAACGAAGTACTTGATTTGAAGTGGAATATCTCATGTCAACTCAATCAAGAGCGAGTGAATTTCATTATTGCCATAATATGAAGATTTTCAGCATGAAACTCAAAGTCCTACATGATGCATGCTGGGCTAAAAGAAAAGATTAAACCAAACTAAAATAGAAAATAATCAAGGATAATATTGCTAAGCTATTTAGATCTGGTCAAGAATCCATATTTCTGAGTTAACACTAAGCCGAGGCCCGTTTGTCCGCGCATCAACTCAGAAAGTGGAAACATCATCCCAAACCTTTAACAACTCAACGGCCTATCCATGCGATCAACATTCTCCTGAAATCGTCATCGTTTTTGATGAAGGGGAACTCAAATTTCAGGTTTATCAGAACCACAAGGTCCTTGACATACTATAATAGTGTAGATATCATATAATAACAATGCTTACAAGAAATAGATACAAGGTGACAAGATGTTACTCCCATGAGCGGTCCAAGCGCCTTGGATCCTGCAAAACTTCTGCACTTTGAAATTTATTAGCTTTCATTCATTAATTCAGAACATGACATGATCATAAGTGCTTAATCATAAACAATTTCACCAAATAATAGCACTTAAGTTCATCAAAAGCATGGAGAGGTCAAAGATCCGTAATCCAGGAAAAACACGCCTAAGAATAGGGCGTTAACATCATGAAACATGCCTGGGCAATAGGTCGTTAATCACTTAAAACACGCCCTGCTCAAAGGCGTAAACAGTAACGTGAGCTTAGAATAAAAACGACCTCATTAAGGGCGTGACATAAAACACGACCACTGTCAGGTCGTCAAATCAACAAAAGACGCCCTTACACAAGGCGTTAATTCAACACGAAATCAAGGACACAGTCCTTAACCTAAACAAACTTCTGGCTTCGGGACCCTTCAGGACTCTTCAAATCCTTATAAAAAGGAGGCTTTCCTTCACAAACCCATCGAAACTCTTCTGCGGCCGAATTGCCTCTTTCTTCTGCAAGCCCTCCGTTCTGCTTCTGTTATCCTTCAAGCCTCTGCGCGAGCTTCTTCTTCAAAAGAAAGTGATGGACAGGGTGATGAAGAAACCTAGGATTTCTGCTCCTAGGATTACTGAAATACAAGGGCACATAAGCAATCGAATTGCTTTGAGCCAGGTAAGCTATCTTTCTGTTAGTTGCTTTACTGTGCCTTCGGCCGAACTCTCATCTCATATTTCATATGCTTATTCTTATCACTGCATGCTTCATGTTTTTTCTTTATAGGATTACCCAATTCTTCCGGGAGCTAGAAGGTACATCCGAATCAAATGGTTGCCCCTCATCCTCTCCAAGTTTACTTCAGATATGAGGGTATATGTAGCTAGATGGCATCTCTTGGGGTTGATAACCCATGCTAAACATTATGACCAAATCCATCTTGATTGGGCTGCCATAGGTGCATTGATTGAAACATGGCATCCTTCCACCCATACCTTCTTATTTTCCACATTCGAAGCCACTATCTTGCTGGAAGAAGTAGAGACGATCCTAGGCTTGAAAAGGATGAAACAAGGAGAAGAAGAAAAGATGGCCATCATGCCAAGGCCAATCTCCTCCCATGAGTTTCTAACCTCATTGATACCTAGCCCAAATATAGTGAACCAAATCAAGGTCACTAAAGGAATTAACCTCTTGAAGCTCGCCTCGTGGGTGTACAAGAGAGCGGATCAAGCTAAAGAGGAAGAGGAGATAGAAAGAGTGACCAAAGCCTTCGTGGTGTGCTTAGCAGGAGCACTCATATTCCCATCCACGGAGGACTTTCTAGAGGAGTCCCAATTGAGCGCAGTGGTGAGCTTATGGGAGGAAGAAAGAGTTGGACCGGCGATCCTAGCATATCTTTATAGCGGGCTCACCTCGGCGGCCATGGGAAGGCCCATATACGGGTGCATGCTAGCACTCTCTAGTTGGATTGATCTACACTTCAAATTCGACCCATGCCACGAAGCCCAACAACCTTCAAGAATTTTCTCAAAGAGCCCCCTCTCCTATATAACCGGCTCACTAGAAATAAGCAATAGAGTGACTAACCGGGTTCCTCAAATCAAGAAGAGAGGGGATTGGAGGGAGCACTTAAAGGTAATGCCAAAGAATCTCTTTACTTGCGCCCCGGGTGTATTCAAAATGCAGGAACTTCGTGCACGCTTATCCATCGGGACGGACCTTCGTCTTATTGGCGCTTCAGACTTCGTCTTGTACAACTCTCACAGGTGCCTTCCTCAAATTGGGCTTTCAAGGCAACACTTAGAAGACATCTCCCATCTCCCTCCAATCAAATCAAGGGACCTAGGCAGCAATGGAGATGGGGAGGAGGCTATCACCATTCAAGCTCTATGGAAGCTAAGCAAACTTCATCAACCTGTAGAAGACTTGGATGAAGACAAAGAACAGTGGAAAAATTATGTAATCTCTTTGAGAAAATTAAGGCCCAAAGTGGCTCATTAGTCATTGAATTCTTTCGAATAATAAAGATTGCTTTCTGATTGAGCCAATATTACTGTGATTATGATCAAAATCATCCAAAACCTGTGTTTCTGTTGCAAATAATGCCTCAACACAGGGCGTGAATTCAAGAAGGAACGCCTTACCTCAAGGCGCTTCAATCGGCCCATCCTCCACAGTTAACGTCTGTATAGTGGGCGTGACTTAAATAACGACTTCAGACAAGGCGTGAATATTCAAACCCCAAAGAATATAATCGTTGAATCATCAAAAGTAACGCCTTTTCCTTAGTCACTTCTTAAAAATAACACGCCCTCAACAGAGGCATGACTCTAAACCAGCCATGATGACTCTCATCACATCAATTAACGCCCATTCAATGCGTCTGACGACGGTTATCGTTCCCCATGCAAAACAAATTAACGCCCTAATATACGTCGTCAAATTGCAGAAAACGCCCAGCGAATGGGCGTGAATTCCGTTATAAACGCCTTTCTCAAGGGCGTGTCTTCGTTTCGAAACCCAAAAGCCATCAGGCCCCCTTCTCCTTCCTCCTTCCGTTCTCATTTCGCCCTTTTCTCTGAAAACCCTAACCGAAAACCCCTCTCTCCAAAGCCTCTCTCTCGTTCTCTTCCTCATTCTCTCAAACCCCTCTACCCTAACCCTAGCTATGGCCGGTGGAGGACAGAAACGCCAGAGGGTAGCCGCCCCAGAGGTTGTTGACCTCGACGCCTCCCACGCCCAAGAGGAGGAAATCTCCGTGGAGGAGCTCGCCGTTGTGGCTTTTGAAGAAGAGGCGGCGATGGCCGGCGGCGACGAGGCCGAAGCAATAGGAGAAGGAAGAGGAGATGAAGGTGGAAACGGAGAAGAAGAAGATGAAGAAGAGGGAGATGGAGAAGAAGAAGGACCACCGCCCACTGCGGCGATCGCTCCCCGGGGCCAACTCCGGCGGCCCAGACGGCCGCTACCTCGACCACAACCCCAGAAGCACAAGAAGGTAAGTTCCCTTCCCCAATTCCCATTTTTTTTATTTTATCTTCAATTTGTTTTTATTTTTTCCTGATTTCCTAACCCAGGGCGTAAATTCCTTTTATTAATTAATCTTCATGAAACACGCCCTACAGCATGTCGTTTCTTAAAACTTATAATTTTTCATTAATTCCATGCTCATTAAACAATTTCCAAAAATATTTTCATGAATTATTTCGTATGCTGTTAGCTATTGATTTTCTGTTAAATTAAGAAATCCACGCCCTCCAGTAGGGCGTTAATTCAACAAGAGACGCCCAAACCAGAGGGCGTCGCTTCGTTCATTAACGATTCAAAAAAAAAACCCCTTAGGAAAACGCCCTACCACAGGGCGTGAACTCAACAAGAAACGCCCAACACCGAGGCGTGATTATAAATATGTTTTAGAAATAGCAAAACAGCCACCAAAATACGCCTAACACAGGGGCGTGATAAAGATAAAAAAAACGCCCTTATCCAGGACGTTACATTAAAGTACATTCAGAAAAACGCCCCCCACAGGGGCATGAATTCATCAAGAAACGACCTGAGGGTGGCCGTGAATTCCAAAACGCTAAAATTCAATAGCATGCCAAACCAAATGTAATTCCACATGGATATTCAAACAATTAAGCAAAATAATTCTTTTTTAATGCATGCAGGGGCTGATGAGGACCCGTATCTCATGGGTCATGGTCTGGGCAGCATACCAGGGTCTCCCCGACTTTCAGAGGGTTAGGGTAGACGCCATGGGATTTGGGGCTTTTCTATCCATCGAGCCTTTTAGACCTGACCTAGCACTGATCCAGGTTCTGAGGGAGAGATGGGATAGGGTTAGCCGGACTTTTCTGATGCCTTGGGGGCATATGGTTCCTAGTTTGGAGGATGTAGCCAGGATCACAGGTTTACGGGTAGAAGGTGAGGCCATGAGTGGGCTCACCTATTCGGACTATACGGAGATGGCCCAGAGGCTACTAGGGCTTGATATGGTTTATGTAGTACCTAGCGAGTGTAGGACCATTTTTCGTACGGACCTGACTACAGCGATGGGTCTAGGAGATGCCAGGCATAGGTCGGGGGAGACCCTAGGTGAGTTTGCACAGCGACTGACCGATGGGGTGAGAGCGGCATGCTGCCAGGATCCGACCGACCATGAGAGAGCAGACCGAGACTTGAGGAGGTTCCTGCTGCTGCTGCTCGGTAGATTGCTGCTGGGGACGAAAGCCGACGTTATCAACTGCCGCTTCCTGGGCATCCTCGAGGATCTGGAGACGGTTGGTACTTATGCTTGGGGGGCGGCCCTGCTGGCGCATTTGATGGCCGATCTGTCCACGGGGACAGGCCGTGAGACGACCGTCAGTGGCTTCTCACCTCTTCTTCAGGTATACAATTTCTCATTTTTATATCTTTTCCTTTATTATGATGCATGTGAATATAGTACTAATGCAATGCATGGGTGCAGGTGTGGAGCCACCTATACATGCCGATGGGGCGCGTTGACCCACGGCCAGGAGCTGAGGGATCCTTCCCTCTAGCGCGACGCTGGTTGCCCGTCGTCTTTGGTGCCCCACTCGACTACGAGTTGTGGGTTTTACGGAGAGAGTTCCGCGACTTCCCTCCCTCGCTGGTATGTATGAATGAATGATATGCATTTCTTTTTGTTGTATTTGAATTGATTATGACGAAATGACAATGATGTGTGTTCATGAATGCAGGTGCAGTGGAGGCCATATGAGGGGATGACAGATGAGGGCCAGCCTTGGGTCGTATCGGGGCGACCTCGCTTTGGGCGTGAGCTGTGGCTACACTGCTTGAGCGAGATTGAGCCGTTACGGCTTCGGTTGGTGATGAGGACCCTGGGCCTGCCCCAGGAGTGGATCGAGGTCGGAGAGCCTCGAGGGATTGGCAAGAAGACCCGCGGTCGCACCAAGACGACCGACTGGAGGGTGCGATTCGAGGAGCAATACGCTGACTGGCAGCGTGGCGGGACCCGAGTCATTTCCCACGTGACTGACAGCTCCGAGTACCTCCGGCGCTACTGGGAGGTTCACGCCGGCCGACCCCAGATGAGGGTCTTAGGGGTATGTATGAATGCACTTATTTCTAAATTGAATGCAAATGCTTATGTGACTATCATGCGACTAACATGCAATGGATGCAGGATGCGAGGGACATACGGCGATAGATGCCCAGGCCCACCTACACAGCCTGGAGGACCAGCTAGCCGCCACACGGGCGGACCTAGAGACCCTGGTGAGTGTTTAAATTATTCCTATATGCAAATGAAAATTTTTTTTGTTGAATTAATGATTAGCCACAGACGGTTTTTAATGAATGCAGCGTGCCCAGCAGGGAGCAGCGAGAAGGGATCCAGGGGAGGCCTCCAGCTCGAGGGGGCCTAGTGCAGAGGTGACTGCACTGACGGAGCAGCTGGCCGGTGCGATAGCGCGAGCCGAGGCGGCGGAGCGCGACCTTGCTTTACGGGTAAATTCTGAACTCGAAACTTCATTCAAATAATGATTAGATATAAATTGTACACTGATGAAATTTGTTTTGCAGGCCGAGGAGCTCCGAGCGACCATGACCTGTGTGGATGAAGGCTTCCGCATGACGACCTCTCAGGTACGTGATCTACCTTCAGTCACATGTTGTTATTTTATCTCATGAATTATTGAACTGTGGAACTGATGATTTGTTTACCTGTTTGTAGGCTGCTCAGCTGAAGGCGGTACGTACCGAGTTGTCGATCCGCGATCAGCAGATCGTAGAGCTTTAGCGGACCCGGCAGCGACGCAATGAGCTGCCTCAGGACGTAGCCGAGCTACGAGTTGCCCTAGAGCTCGAGAGGAGGGAGCGTGCTCGGGAGCGCGAGGAGCGGGCTCGTGAGCGGGAGGAGCACCAGGCGGAGTGTGCCCGGCTCCAGGAGCAGTTGACGGCATGGGAGCGTGAGCTGGCGGACTCGAGGACCCAGTTGGTCCTTTCCCAGGAGCGGTTGCGGGTGTCCGAGGAGCGGTTGCAGCAAGGCCGGGAGCGGGCTGCAGGGTTCAGCTTTGGTGGTTCTTCTTACGTGGCGGGTTCCTCCTTCCGACCGCGGAGCGAGGCAGGAGACCAGGCGCGGGGTCCAGCAGCTTCACGGGGCTCCATGCCCCCTCCACCAGCACCGCCTCGGGATGCCGAGGGTGAGGCAGAGAGTAGACCAGAGGAGAGTGGAGGCGAGAGCTGAGAGCTTTGTACTTGTACTCCTCCACCTTCACACCTGTACATGCTTTTTGACATGACATATATATATATGAGATTGATATTTTTGTTACCTGAGTGTTTTGTGAGGCTGCGGCCTTGTGTTTGTCCACGTTCCTCGTGTTTGCTTTACTTTGCCCTGTACCTGCAGCTGCGGTTTTCACTTGAACAATAGGTTAATTCATCTGTTCGACTTGGCCCCTTGCCCGGTGAGCAAGGGGTGTAAATGTTCTGACCTTCATAATGGGTCAAGGGGCCAAGCCTTTAGTCAAATAAGGCAAAATGAAATAATCAAAACTGGGAGATGCCTCATGCAATCACACATATGCAAACAATAATTGAAAGATGTCCAGGCAAGAATGCAGTTCATGCAACATGAAGAATTTATTTTTGTTCTTTTCAGTATATATATTTTTTTGGGGAATTTTCTGAAAAACACGCCTTAGATTAGGTCGTTATTCTCGTAAAAGACGCCCTCGGAGACGGCGTTACTGTGAAAAGATTTTTGAATTTTTGTTGAAAATACGCCCTTCCTAGAGGCGTTATTTCTTAAAGAAACGACTGTAAGCTAGGCATGAATTAACTTGAACAATGGCGTTAATTTTATTCCTCCCAAGTTGGGCTGATAAAGAGATTAAGGTAGTGGGCCCTACTTGGTTATCATCTAAGATCCATTAATCTTTCTTGAATAATAAAAAGGGGAATTGGCGTGCATATGGTTGAACTTATACACAAGATTTCGTACAGTGCATTCTCTTCAGTTTGTCTCGACCATTCTGCTGGTTCATGACTTTTCCAAAATAAAAGAGAAGAGAAGAAGAAGAAGCCCACAAAAGATTTAAAGATGCCCGAGGCAAAGCTACCTCCCCTATCCTATGCCTGTTGGGGTTCGGTCTTTGGCGTAGGGACGCTTTGTTGCCTTTTTACCTCTTTTCACATTACATGCATACGCCCAAGGTTTTCCTTGCGGGGACTTTGCCCTCTTGACATGCTTTTCTTTTCACCATTTAACTTTCACTTTGGAATTGATTTGCATTGAATAGATTTGAATTGATGAACAACCTAATTGTACTTGGGCTTTTGTGGCATTTGTTCCCTTTTGGGTCCTGACTTCCTCCTACTAGGGCGGCGGATAGGCTTGGCGTGTCTACCTCAAGACCTCCCTTCCTCCCTTGTGGGCCGAAGAAGAAAAAGAATGGATATAGTCTTCCGCCTTTGGTCTGGTTTCGACTTTCCATCAGATTTTGCACTGCTTGAGCTCAAGAGTAAAGTGTGTGGTGTATGCGGGGTCAACTCCCATTTTAAATTAGCAAGACTGACGAATGGATTCTGAATTTTGACCTTTCGGACCGTGGACCTTTGCATGTCATGTCAGCCCAAAAGGAGATCCATGAAACTTTTTTTTTATTTTTTTTGGAAAAATTCGATTTTTTTGGATTATTTGGGAGATTTCTATTTTCTTTGGATTTTTGTGAAGTTTTCAATTTTTTTTGGTTGGATTTTTGTTCAGGGGCAATATTTCTTGAGATATAAACTATTCCAGGGGTGAGTTAGTTCTTCGCCTTCAGCATTAACCAGTTTATAAGCATTGCCAGGATAAACATCTTTTATAACGAACGGTCCTTCCCAATTTGGTTGGAGTTTTGAACAAGGGCCACCGGGTTTTACAAAAATTCTTTTGATTACCATTTCACCGACCTTAAATTTTCTCTCAATTACCTTCTTTTGATAAAAACGTGAGAGCCTATTTTGATAAACGCGCGCATGCTCAGCGGCGACCAGACGCTTCTCGTCAAGGAGTTCCAACTAGGCAAAGAGTGAATCACGACGCTCATCGATAGAGAACTCCTTGTCCAATTGTACTCGCAGAGAGGGGATAAGAATCTCATAAGGGACTACGGCCTCCATTCCATAAGTAAGGGCGAAGGGAGTTTGCCCAGTGGGGGTTCGAATGGAAGTGCGGTAGGCCCAAAGAGCTTCAACCAGCTTGTCTGGCCAGTCCAAAAATTTATTAGCCTCACACGTCTTCTTAACCATTTTGATTAAGGTTTTATTAGTGGCCTCTGCTTGGCCATTGCCCTGCGGATAATAGGGAGAAGAATGATGCAATGCAATGTTATACCTGTTGCAGAGATCCTTGAGATCTTGAGAGATAAATTGAGGTCCATTGTCGGTGACGATGGTGCTCAGGATGCCGAACCTCGTGATGATGTTCTTCATGATAAATTTGCAAACGGTTGATGCTTTAATTTCCACGTAAGCTTCCGCTTTCGCCCACTTGGTGAAGTACTCCGTTGCCATGAGAATGAATGATTTTTGCTTGGTCAGGAGGTTCGAGTCACCAAGAGGTCCAATGATATCAAAATCCCACATGGAAAAAGGCCATGGGGAGGACGTAGGATGGAGTGAAGAAGCAGGAGAATGAATCTTGTCGGCGTGCAGCTGGCACTTAACACACCTACGAACGTAGATAGAGCAATCCTCTTCTAGAGTGGGCCAATAGAAACCTAGCCTAAGGATTTTCTTAGCTAACATCTGGCTGTTCACATGACCACCACACACACCAGAATGCGCCTCTTCCATGACTTTCCAAGATTCATCATCGTCGAGGCATCTCAATAAAACACCGGTGAGCCCTCTTCTGTAGAGCACACTTCCAACCAAAGTATAACGTTGAGCCACTCTTCTAATTGCTTTCTTTTCTTCTGCGGTGGCTTCCTCGGGATAAGACTGATCATTACAGTATCTGGCAATCTCATAATACCAAGGCTTCTCTTCGTCAGCCAACTCTTCTTCCCAGTCCAAAAGCATGACCTCTTTGCCTTTAAGAATTTCTTTCTGCTTGGCCTTCTCGAGCACCTGATCCCTAATATCAAGGAAAGCACAATCCTTAATAGCTGGAGTGTCACGCTGATGAATCAGAGGGACATGGAAATCACGCTCAGGGGGGAAGACTAAAGCGGAAGCTAAAGAAGCAAGAGCGTCAGCTAGAATGTTCTAACTGCGAGGGACGTGAACGAAGATTAACTTGGTAAAGAGTTTGGCATAAGCTGAAGCGAGTTCCTGGTAGGGTTTAAGCTTAGGATTGATAGTGCGGCACTTGACCAACACCTGGCGCAAAATGAGTTGACTATCACCGACAATCCGCAAGTGAGTGACACCATATCGATGAGCGGTTTGCAGACCGGCCAAAAGAGCTTCATACTCGGCTATATTATTGGTGACGGGGAAAGTGAGCCGAGCAGCAAATGGAATGGTGACCCCTTCAGGTGTTAAAAGAACCATGCCGATCCCTCTTCCTTGAGAATTAAGAGCTCCATCAAAGTGTAACGTCCACATAGGATCAAGGGGTTGATTAATGGACATTAATTCTTCATCTGGGAACTCAGAATTAACAGGATCAAAATGAGGTAGAGGGTGATGAGCAAGATGTTCGGCGATGGCATAACCTTTGATAGCTTTTTGTTGAATGTAAGTGATATCAAACTGGGAGAGGAAGCTTTGCCAGCGTGCTAATCGATCAGTGAGGACAGATTTTTCAAGGAGAATTTGATTGGATTCATGCGTGCAATGAGGTGAACCTCGTGAGCAAGGAAATAGTGTTTTAATTTCTAAACTACCCAAACCAAAGCTGCACAAGTCTTCTCCATGGCTGAGTACCTCTGCTCACAGGGGTTAAGAAGTTTAGACAAGTAGTATGCTGCCCTCTCCTTACCTTCCTCATCCACTTGAGCTAAGACAGCACCTACGGAGTCATCCAGGACCGAAACATATAGAATAAGTGGTTTGCCTGGAATTGGCGGCCTCAGGACAGGAGGATTGACCAAATAAACCTTCAATCCGTCAAAGGCTGCCTGACATTTATCATCCCAATTAAACTTGACTCCCGGCTTAGTAAGCTCGTAGAACGGCCTACACCTTTGCGAGTGCAGGGAGACGAAGCGGCGAATGAATTGCAACCTCCCGATTAATCCTTGAACTTCCTTCAAATTCTTGGGAGGAGGCATATCTCTAATGGCTCTCGCCTTGTTGGGATCAACTTCAATTCCCCTCTTGCTAACAATGAAACCAAGCAACTTCCCTGAAGAAACGCCAAATATGCACTTCTTGGGGTTCATTTTCAATTGAAATTCTCGGGATCTCTGCAAAACCTTAGCCAGAACCCCGGGATGCTCAATTCTTGTCCTTGATTTCACAACCAGGTCATCCACATACACCTCAATATAAATATGAATCATGTCATGAAAAATTGCCATCATAGCCCTTTGATAAGTGGCTCCAGCATTCTTAAGTCCAAAGGGCATGACCACATAACAATATGTGCCCCATGGTGTAGTGAATGAAGTTTTCTCTTGATCTTCTTCAGCCAGGCGAATCTGATTATAGCATGAGAAACCATCCATGAATGAAAGAGTTTCAAATCCTGCCCTGTTGTCGATCAGAACATCAATATGAGGGAGGGGGAAGTCATCTTTAGGACACGCCCGGTTGAGATCCCGAAAATCTATACAAATTCGAACTTTTCCATCTTTCTTCATAACCGGGACAATGTTAGCCACCCAATTGGGATAGAGGACGACTCTAACAAATCTAGCCTTATGGAGTTTATCGACCTCTTCTTTCATTTTCAAAGCCATGTTAGGGTGGAAACGCCTCAACCGTTGTTTGACCGGGACAGACCCTGGCTTAAGTGTAAGGCGGTGTTCAACGAGCGCAGGGTCTAATCCAGGCATATCTTCATAGCTCCATGCGAACGTGTCCTTGTATTCTTGCAGAACCAAAATGAGCGCCTCCTCCTCGGAGGGCGGTAAATTCTTACTGATGAGGACAATCCTAGGGTCTTCCTCAGTACCCAGATTGATTTCTTTGGTTGGCTCTTCTACAGAGGCTGATGGTTCGTCGAATCGTCTCATGCCACTAGCAAAGGCATCAGCCTCGTCCTCATAGTCTTCATAACTTTCTTCCCCCTCTTCAATAGGGTCTTCAACATTCATGATTTCATAAACGCCCAAACCCTCATAAGCAGCAACAGAATCCTCATATTCTAATTCCGGCAGGATGATCGGTTCTTCCACAAACTCAGGGATTGCTAAACAAGCTTGGCATCTGACAGCCAACTCCAACAAAAATCTTCGGGGAATCTGCTTACCCTTGGCCTTCTTATGTGGAACTAACCCCTGATTTTTATTATTAGAAGGAAAGGAGGAAGAATAGGAACAACTAGCTTGACCAGGGGAAGGAGATGAAAAAGCGGATACAGGAGGTGATACAGAGGAGGACCCCTCACCAGAGGGGGAGAAGAGTCTTACCAAGGAATCTTGGAAGAGCGGCCCCTGGGTTGGGACGCACTCGGGAGAAAAATAGGAGGTCTCCTCAATAGAAATGGAGGATTGGAATGTTGAAGATTTGGCATTTTTTTCCGTTTTTATATTTTCCTTTGTTTTTATTTTCTTTTTCCAGTAAGAAGCAATGTGAAGGGGAAATAGCAGGAGGAGTGGAGATTGCAAGATTGGAGAAAGATTTAATCAAAGATGGCCCACTCGGGGGCGAGATGGAGATTTTAGAAAATCACTCGAGGAGCGAAGGAGCAATCGGGAGGGAAATCTGAATTGAATCGGGAGACAAGTTGATGGTAATTGGTGGTGGTCGCGGCACGTGACCAAGCCAACGGGAATAGAGAGACGCCAACACAGATGGATGCAAAGAAGTGAGAGAGAAAAGGCCGGCCCACAGCCTATCCACGGAAAATCCTTCTTCAAAGGGGACATCTGGCTCCCCCGTGTCTGTGTAGTCACTTAGCATCTGCCTTTTATCTGTGATTACTGCTGGCATTTCAATCAGTTCTTGAATCAGCGGCGGCCACTCTGGATCTGTCGGCATGAACAGGCGGCTCAGAGAGATTGTGATGTCATTCATGTCAAACCACCTGTACCAGTCACGTTCTGGATCACCCATTTTTCTTCTTTTATCTGGCCTTAAAGACTCCAGGGCTTTGTAGGTAACTAGTGGTGCAATGTGACGAGCAAACTGTCTGGCGTGCACATCTTGACAATCAAGCAATGAAGTAATGACGGTAGTCTGCTCATTGTTCTGAATGCCACCGGTGACAAAATGTGTCTTTAAAGTCCAGGTGAGCGGCTGGCGGTCTGGTTTGAAGGTGGACGTCATAACAGCCCACGGCTCTCCTTCATTCTTGCCCGGTGCTTTGTAGCCTAAGCCGCCTCGTGCAATCATCTTTTGAGGCTTAAAAGGCCTAATCCTACCCTGGAGCCTGGCGCCCAGGCCCTTGCCATCTTGATATCCCATTTTCAATAGAATGTTCCAGCCAGGGGTTTTAATCATGTTCTTTTTCTTCTTCCCCTTAGAAGGCAGGGGTGTCATAGCAACTGTGGTAACAGTCTCAGATAGCATCGGCCGTGGACGGGGAACGTCCAGCACAGATAATAACGGCTTGTTGGCAGGCCATATGGAAGGAACTGATGAAGCTACATGAATGTCTTCCTCTGGCAAGATCGGCACGCTGGTCACCTTGATAATGCGGCCCTTGTGCGGAAACTTGAGGCACTGATGGTTTGTAGAGGGCACTGCGTCAAGCTGCTGAATATAAGGGCGACCTAGAATGCCGTTAAAAGTCAGATCCATATCCAGAATATGAAAATCTGCTGTAATGGTGGCTGGACCCAAACTGACTTTGAGAGTAATCATACCCAGAGGGGGTTTCTTTGTATTGTCGTATGCCGTGACAGTAATAGTAGATGGCCGAATCTGGCTTTCAGGGATACCGCATAGCTTCAGAGTGCTTGGCGGCAACACATTGATAGATGCTCCGGTGTCTACCAAACACTGCTTGACAGCCACTTTGTTGATATCGACCGTAATGCATAGGGCATATTTTCTTGCTGGTAGAGGTGCTAACTCGTGTTCATGAAATGTGATTGCCGGCTGACTGCTGGCAGGGGTCAAGACTGTAATTATCTGTTCAACCGGAAGGTCTTCATTGACCATGACCTTCTGTAGGTATTCCTTCAGGGCCAGCTGATGAGTGGTGGACCTCTTGATTAATTCAAGAATGGAGATTCTTGCTGGAGTGCGATCTAAGTGCTTTAATAAATCATACTGAGTTCCCGGCACTGAATCTTGTTCCTGCTCTTGCTCTTGTGGCCACTGCACAGGCTCTAGCTCTCTCTGTGGAAAAATACGGTGGAATATCCGTCCACTGCGGAGTGGCGCTACGCCTTGACGCGCCTCGGTCGGGGCAATATTAGGAGGAGGGTTGGAAGAAGAAGAAGGAATGTTGGTAGCAGAAACCCTGCTAGGGGATATCAAAGGGGAATTCAATGAAAGGGGCGCCTTCGTAGGAGACGTGGTAGTGGTGTTTAACAAAGATGCCCCCGCGGGAGGCATGGGAGGAGTATTTGATATAGGTGCCCTTGCAGGGGGCGTGGGAGAAGAGAGGGATATCCGAATGTGAGGAGCATTGGCAGGTGGTGGAATAAGGAGAGATCGTGGCACAAAAGGTGGTTGAACCGATGACGGAGGAACTCTTGCTGGTGTAGGAGTGGTAGAGGGGGTAGCGGGTGCTGGCGGTGAGCGGAGTAGGAGTGGCCTGGATGGCGCGTGTGTGGGATTGGTGGTGGAAGGTGGAATGGTAGGTTGTGGAGGTGGTAGGCGGGTAAGAAAAGAGCGAACCGGCAAGGCCGTGGAATTGGTGGAGGTAGAAGGATTGACGGGGCGTAAAAGGGGACGTCCCGATAGGAGAATAGAAGAAGAAGGAGGTGTGTGCAAAAGGCGCGGAGTTTGATTTTGAGTTGGATCATGGTGAAATGCCCCGACAGAGGCGTTTTCTTCGTGCCATCCCTGCCCTCTCTCCACCTCGTAGAGAGACGTGACAGGGTTCACGTGTTGATTAGGAGCGTGCTCCGGCAATGGATTACGGACGATCCCCATATCCTGCTGGGGTGCTGGAGCTTGCTGCGGCTGAACTTGATGCGGAGCTGGCTGCTGTTGTTGTTGATTTTGCTGTTGCCGAGAAGCCCTTCTTTCTTTCATAGCGGCTATGTATTGTCTCATCTCATCCCAATTAATGTCACCCTGGTCATTTAGATCGTAGATGTAATCTCTGAAGTGGAAGCAACGATCCAGGTTGTGACCAGGGCCACGATGAAAGGCACAATAGCGGAATGTGTCAACATTAGCGGGCCACACGGTTCTTTCCCTTGGCAGGGCGAGCAAGTTGGCGGCCATCAGGGCATTAAAAATATCGGGGAGACTTTCAGGGAGTAGAGGATAGTGGTCCCTTTTGGGGCCAAGTGGCGGTCTCCGTTGTTGTTGTTGGCCGTAGTTGGCTGGTGGGGGTACTTGATGGTATTGTGGTGGAGCTGGGGGATCTATGCGGGGGGCTTGGTTTTGTGATGGAGCGAAGGAGCGTTGAGGCGCGAATTGGGGTGGTGGAGTAGGGTTAAAATGAGGGTTCTGTCGTGGAGGTGGTGGTGGACGTGGGTTAGCTTGATGGGGGTTGCCAACTACGCCAACTTGCTCATTTGTGACAGTACCTTCCGTCGTAGGCCCGCTGTTGACATTTGTATTCTTTTTAAATAGCCGAGGCTTCGGCTCAAACATGCCCATGATGGGCGAGTCCTTCATTTGCGTTTGTATATAACGAGCTCTTTCATAGAGCTCTTCCATAGTTGTCAACCGATTCATGGCCAAAATGTGCCGGAATTGGGGGGTTGCATTAGAAATGACCATTTTCACTTGCTTCTGTTCCGACAATGTGTCCTTTAATTTGTCGGCCATAGACTGCCACCTATCAGTAAATACAATGAAGTCCTCCTCGGGCTTCATTTTCTCGGCAACTAAATCTGTAACAGAAAGGGAAGGTCCCACCCGGTCTCTGTACTTTTGCAGGAATTTTCTTTGAATAACATCAAAATCGCCGGCATCAGCTGGCTCCAGAGAATAAAACCATTCGAGGGCTGGCCCCTCAAGAGATCTTCTGAATAAGTAGGCCAGGGAGGCCTTATTGTCTTGCCAAAAGGAAGTCTCATATCGAAAATCCTTTAAATGAATGAATGGGTTGCCTGTCCCATTATATCGCCGGAAATTCGGCATTTCAGAAGGTGGTAAATGGAACACTGGCAATGTAGGAAGAGAAATTTCCGGAGCACTCTTAGTCGCTGTAACCTTCTTGAGCTGCTCCTCCATGCTGGCTAGCTTCTGAAGCAAGAGAGTGTTGGTATCGGGCTCGACCGGGGCCTGATTCTGAGCAAAAGAATGCGGTATAGGCGTTCGTAGAATCCGAGGAGGTTGGAAGGATTGATGCCTAACCGCTGAATAGCTCGCCTGCTGGGCCGGCATGGCCGCAGTAGACGTTTGTGGACGAGAGGAGGAGGGATGCAAGACCGCCTGGTCATTAACAATCTGATGGCCACTCACGGCCGGAGGGGGATTAGAAGAAGACGAAAGAATCGACTTCCCCTTTAAAGTGGCCTGAATGGCTTGCCGCTGGGAGTCATCCAACTGGGAGAGAGCTTGGATCAAATCTGTGACATTAATGGATGGGGAAGGGTTCCCCGAAGTGTTGGAAAGTGGAACTTGAGACGGAGGGTCCGCCTCATGATTAGTGGTATCAACCACATGAACTTGTGAGTAATGGGGGTGAGGAGGAAGGTAGTTCCCCTCATAATAGACAGAATCCTGGAGAGGGTCCTCATATTGACCAAATATGTTCTCATTCTCATCATCATAAGAGTACCCGTTGCCTGACATGTTGATGGTTTTACCTGAACGTAGTTTCATTCTTAAGAGAGAGAGTGTTTAATGAAGGAACTATCACAAAATATTTAATCCAAGCAAGGCAATCAAATCACCCAACTATGTTTATGCAAACAAGTTTGGCAAGAAACGCAAGATTTTAATGTTTGATGTTTGAATTAGGGTGTATTATTTGTGAAAGTTCACTCTTTTGCCAAATGAGACCTAGTTTCATCCAAGTGTAACCTCCGGGTCAACTAAGTTTTTCTTTCTCTTTAACAACGCATAGGTTCTCTAAACTCCAGGTACTTCAAGGGTACAACCAGCCCGGCGTCCGTGCGGGAATCCACGGGTGCGGGGACTTATGGAGGTCTTGGAAAAGGGATTTCCGGTCCAAAGAGACGGAATGCTCAATGGAGGGTAGTCCCGATTCCAAGAAGGGTGTGTGGATCCTAGGATAGAGAGAGGAGGTCTCTCAACTAAGCCAACAAATCAAGACAATCCAAACAGTAATATAATATCAAGATAGATGCCAAGCAATGAATCAGAGCTAATCTGTGAAAAAGAACAGTAAAGAAACGCCCTGGGGAAGGGCGTTTTCACAGCAGGAGGAAAAGACACGCCCTGCAGTAGGTCGTGACAAAAGGCAAACACGGCAGCGTGGCTGTCGTTAAACTCTTTGAGGGGCTCACAGACGGTAGGAAAACATGCCTTAAGCTGAGGCGTTATAAAGAAAGGACGCCTCCACTGGAAGGCGTCAAAACTCCGAGAAACGCCCTGATGATAGGTGCTGATAACAAATGAAACGCCTCTGGGAGGGGCGTTAATCCACAGGCAATATGGTAGGCAACAATCAGCAGTTATGATAAAGAAAAATGCCCTAATAACAGGCGTTAATAAGAAATGAAACGCCTCGGAGAGGGGCGTTAATCCACAGATAAAATGATAAGCGTGTATCAGACAGCAGTTATGGTAAAAAGACGCCCTGGAAGTGGGCTTTACTCAACGAAACACGTCCCTGAGAGGGGCGTTAAATATCAAAAGACGCCCTTGTTGAAGGCGTTAATAATCAGAAATTGACTGATCCGGGGAGTGTGCAGGGTGCACAACGGAGGGTGCCCGAGGGGTACAAGGGAAAGGGTACCGAGGGTACCGAGGGGAAAGGGCACACGAGGGTGCCTAAGGGGAAAGGACACACGAGGGTGTCAAAGGGGAATGGGCACACGAGGGTGCCAATGGAGATGGTAATCAATAAAGAAAACAGTGGATGTCCCACCGTGATCGCCAATTTGTAGATCGGATTAAAATCCGCTCTTTAATATAAATAATAATAATAATAATAATGGTGAAAGCAATAAAATAGCACGAGGTGCTAATGTGGAGAGTGTGTGATCGCCAGAGACACGAGGGTCTCAAGAGGAGATGAATAAGGGGAAAGTGATCGCAATTACCTAGTGAAGATGGAAACGCGGGATGGTGTGGATTTCCTCCTCCAACTTCAATCGGCCGGCCGATGAAGTGGGTTTTCTTAGTTGATTACCTTGTAAAAAAAAAGACAAGAAAGAACAAGCAAAAGAGAGGGATCAGCCAGAGTGCAATAGTATCAATCCAAAACTATCATGAAAGGATGAAAAGACATAAAGGGCGCACCTCTTTTTTTGTTTTGTTTTAAACCCCTAGCAGAGAACTAGGGAAAGGTTATGAAAAATGATGCTTAATGAAATAACGAAATAACGACAGGGTGACAATGATGAGATGCTAAGAAGAGATGAACGAAACAAAAACACGTTAGATAGAGCCCTGCTCTCCCTGACGAGAGTAAAGGGGAACCGTGGAGATGCTGAAAGGATGTAGAAGGATGTAGAAATCAACAACAGGAGGATGGAGAAAATCCAATGCTTCGAACGCCTTCCTTCTGAATGTTTTTAACGTGCTCGTGGAACAATTAACCTCTTAACCTTTTTCCCGATCGAATGAGATTTTCTTTTATAGCTTCAATCGGATGTGATCAAACAAGGAAGTGATAAGAACAGGCAATGAGGCGTCCAGGGAAGGATCAAGATCGAGCAAGAGTCCATGGATGGTAGGGAACTGTGAGGGAAAGATGAAAAAAGGAAGGACTCTGGAGTGAAACACGACTTAAGCCAGGGCGTCTATTTATGAATTGACGACCTGCACAGAGACGTTTCTTGAAACACGACCTATGAAAAGCCGTTTCTTCCTGGATTTAATTTTTGGAAATAAAACCGTCTTTGTTTTAGCATCAAGGGAACACGCCTGAGATAACGGCGTTTCTTAAAAACACGCCCTGAGGAAGGACGTTACTCAGAAAATGCTTTTATTTTGAAAATAGATAATTCCAGAAATTAACGGATAATACCTGGAATTGACGCCCTCACCTATGGTCGTCCCTTCTTTTGAAACGCCCTATGACAGGCCGTTACTTTTTAAAGTAACGCCCTGCTTCAGGTCGTGAATCACGAAAAATACAGAAAAAAAGCATAAAATTCACAAAAATAGAAAAACTTCATGTTATAGGAATATTGAAGTCCACTTGGGGCGTTATCATAACGACATGAGATTTGATCAACATAACGTCAATTTTGGCGTGTCTACACCCCTGAGAAGAAGGCGAGGACAGAGGACCTAGGGCCCAGCAGGTGTACCCCGGCCGAGGACCTGTACCTCATCCAGGTGGGGGAGGACCAGTGGACACATCTTTTTTACCTCATGTATATTGTTATATCTTTCATCAGTTTATCAAGTGCGAGGGTGTGCCAGTCATCTAGGTGACAATATGTGTTCAGGCTTCGAGACTGGAGTGGTTCGAAGCATGTGGTGCGCACCGTCTGACTAATCAGACGAAAGTGGGTATTGGGTCGGGACTGGAGACCCACCGCACCATAAAGGTCACGATGTTAATTACATCCCCTCAGAGGGGGGAAAACCTCTAATTAGTCGCCAAGATAAGGGGACTTATGGCCTAAAAATTAGATTTCATAAAATAAACAAAAGGAATGTTAATGAGCATTACAAATCCCCTATATCAAGGTGCAAAAGGGTATAAGAGCATATTTAAAATCATATCGGTCATATATCGACCATTTCATGTTTGGACAGACATCCGGGTTGAAAATGTCCCAAGTATGCATGTAATACCGGGGCAAATGTACGCCGGGATATGATAAATTTGATATTTGAGTCATTGAGGAATGAGTCAAACTTAGCGAGGTATTGGCCCGGGGCAAGGTCCATCCATGGCCATGATTTGGTGTTACCCGAGGGCCAAGCACAGCTTGCGGGACATCTTTAGTATCTCCATCACACCGGGCCCAGGGAGGTGAAGACTTCCAGATCAAGCGCCATTAATTCCTAAAGTTCATTTTCTTTATCATCATGTTTTTCACAGAATTTCGTTTATAATTGTGTTTCCTCCTTTTCTACACATTGGTATTTACTATTCATCATTCATTCTTCTTTTTTGTGTTATTTCATTCACTTTTGTTTGTATTTGATTTTGTTGTTTGATTCGGTTGTCGGCTGTTAATTTGTTGATTAATTGTTTGCTTTGTTTTGTTGTTGTTGTTGTTGTTGTTGTTGTTTTTTGCTTTGTTTTGTTAAATTTTTTTTGGCTGTTTGCTATTTTGGTGAAGGCTGGGTCGACACAGGGGTCGCCTGCGTCGACTCAGTGCGCAACAGGGTGCGCGCCGAGGAGCCAAAGGGGGGGCTGCGTCGACGCCAGGGGTTGCCTGCGTCGACGCACCCCTCCTCACCATTTCATTTCTTGGTTGCTTTGTTTGATTTCTTTTTCTGATTCTTCCTCTTTCGAAATGGGGATTTCGGTCGACCGAGCAATGAATTCGGTCGACCGAACCTCCCAGAAACGCGGAGGAGTCGACCCCAAATGGGCAGGGCGTCAACGCAGTCACTGGTCAGTCAACCGAAAACCCATTTCGGTCAGCCGAACTAGTAGACAGACCCAAACAGACAGAACCATCCTTTCTTGTTGGATTTCATGATGATACATTTTCATTTTCGCTCATCTTTTATTCCATTCTTTTTCTTTGTTGTCATTATCATCGTTTCTTTCTTTCCTTGGCTTCCTTTTGTTTTGCTTTGTTCATCTTCTTACTTTCTTTCTTCTGTATGGGCAAAGCGCGCGTGCGCATATGGGCTTGTGAGTCTATGCATACAAATATATCTCCTTAGTTTATGCATACAAATGCATTTATGAATTTGTACATGTAATGCATATGCAAGTAAATGCATGAACATATGTAAAAACAAGTTCAATTTTCTTTCTTTTTGATCAGGAGCAAGCCTGCAGCTGTGGGGGATTGACAAACCAGGGGCTACTGGCGCTGCTCCTATCCTGGAAATCGGGCAAGTCGACTTGGGCAAGGCCAAGTCCACTTGTCCCCAGCCAGTGAGCAGATGTCCACTGCCAGGATCCAGGGGGAGTCGACTTGGGTAAAGGCCAAGTCAACTTGTCCCTAGATAGTGAGCAGACGTCCACTGCTGGGATCAGGGGCAAGTCGACTTGGGCTAAGGCCAAGTTGACTTGTCCTCAGCCGATGAGCAGATTTTCACTTTTCTTCTTTTGAGATATCATGAAATGCAATAATGCATGTTTTGATGATCAAGCAAGGTTTTGATCACGTATCCATGCAGGGTAATCCTCGGTATGAGGTGGAGTTCTTTACTCACGCATAGTGAGGGTCTCCGTCCGAACGTAATCTGAATTTCTTCCACACACCATTTGATATTCCAAAGGGGTCGTGGCATATGAACACTCAGGCATGCAGGATGGTATGAAGCTTTTTTCCGAGTTCACGAGTCAAGGCATGCAAAAGGGGGTGAATGCCAAATTCATTTCTGAGTAGAAGGGCAGGCGTACGTATACCCATGCTCATGTGTATCTAGTGAGAATTAACTGTGAACAAGCATGCAAATGCAACATTTGATCATTTCATGAAAACTTAGTTTACTTATCATGGCCATGAAATCTATTTTGAATTCTCAAGGAGAGATTATCATGCAAGTGCTCATGCAATTTGTTAATTTGTTATCCTTTCTTTCTCCCTTTTTTCTTATATATGGCAGTTTTACGTGCGCGGGGAGTCACTTGTGGTTTGTCCTCACGGCGGGGGAGGCACACTCGTCTTTTACAGAAGGACGAGATAGGTTGACTGGGCACGCGGGGATTCCGGGGGTATTAAGAAGAAGGCAGAGAGAACGATATGAACGCGCTGGAAGGGATTGCGTATGGTTAATCGTTCTGGAAGACTGGGACAGGGATGGCTGGGTGGAATGCGGGCGTGCCATTCGATTTCTCGACGATTACCGGCGGAACCAAGTGTTTGACTGGGGATGTGCTGCTAGGGCACAGCACATGAGCACGGAATATCGTGCGCCACGTGGAGTGGAGGAGATTCCACTGGTACAAGTGCACAGGCGATTATGGGGATTTGTGTACTAGACATCTTTCCCCACCGGTCGCAAGCATCCAGTGTTTATTTTACATCGGATTGAATCCGAGCACCTTTGTATCTACTACCGAAGAGAGAGTCAGGGACCCTGGTAGCCGCGACGGCGGGAGGGCATAGTCCGTGCAACAGAGATAGGGCAACAGCAATACAACAGGGATAACTGGGGGCAGAGAGACTGGTGCCGGCAAGGAGGGGGATCCGCTCCCTGACTGGATTACATGACTTATATGCCATGAAAGGCATTTATATGGGGGCGTGAGAGCCCGATTACAAGTGCTTGCAAGCCACGAGACAATTCGGTCATTCATGACGGTCCCCGGGTCATTGCGTTATTGTGTGGGTAGTTCTGTATCTATACATGGTGCCCGTCAGAGGACCTGTGACTGAGCAGGATGGCACCCGAGGGGCGTCGCAATGTATTCTCGACATGAGACAGTGTCGAAGTCAGTATATTAGGGGCGCCATGGGCACCGTTGTACGGGGGAAGTTGAGTGGTCTGGTGCCGCGGGCCCCGATGTGACTGGAGTAGCAGGCAGTCGGGTGCTGGGGGCACTGTTGTGATGGAGGTTGTTGAATGATCGGGTGCCGCGGGCCCCGATATGACTGGAGTAGCTGGCAGTCGGGTGCCGGGGGCACCATTGTGACTAAAGGAGGTGGGCGTCGGGAGACCTCGATGGTCATGCTCGGGGCCCGATGTGACTGGCAGTCGGGTGGCGGAGGCACCGTTGTGACTGAAGGAGGCGGGCGCCGGGAGCCCTGATGTGACTGGAGTCGCTAGCAGTCCGGTGCTGCGAGCCCTGTTATGACTGAGGCTGTTGAATGGTCGGGCGCCGTGGGCCCCGATGTGACTGGAGTCGCTGGTAGTCGGGTGACGGGGGCACCGTTGTGACTAAGGTTGTTGAATGGTCGGGCGTCGTGGGTCCCGATTTGACTGGAGTCGCTGGCAGTCGGGTGCTGGGGGCACCGTTGTGACTGAGGTTGTTGAATGGTCAAGCACCGCTGATGGGAATCAACATCAGGCACTAACATTTTATTTTTACATTTGTATCCTTTTATGTGCATTTATATCCTTGGGTTAATTGGTTTGCAATTGTATGGCAATTATAAGCCAAAGGTTCAGTCATTAGAAATCTTTAGGTTTCTTTACAAAAAGGCCTTTGGGTTTCTTTGTAAAATGTCAATAGGTATAGCAGGGTCCCCCACCCTCTTTCCCATTGGTCCACCTAGGTTCTAGGGCCCATGTGGGCGGGTCCAAGGTCAAGGGTGGAACATGGACCATGGTGCAAAGTCCAACTTTTCTTTTGACCACGTGGGAGAAGAAAATGCTATCCCTTGTTTACCTCTCCCTAACCCTAGATCTAAGGGTAGTTTAGGTCTTTTTCCCATTTCTATATAACCCATGTATTTTCTGAATTCCATAGCAATTAATGAAGAAAATCCCATTTTTGTTCAAGAAGGCCATAGGCGCCCCTCTCTCCTCTCTCCTTGCAGCTGTGAAGGTTGCTCTCTTCTAAGGTGTGATGCCTTAATCTTGGTGTGACTCCAAGATCTACCACCTCTGCTAGATGTGACTGCCAGCCACCGCCGCCGTCGCCTCCGTTTGTGCCGTCGTCGAGCCGCCACAGCCCATTCTTTGACGTGCTATTTAGGATTCCAAGATCAAGGATAGAAGCTTGAAGAAAAGGTTGGTCTTCCCAATCTGTGTATCTGATGATCTTGAAAATTTGAGAGATCATCCCGCTCCTTGTTAGCCATTCCCATTTTAAATTTCGTGTCAATCCGCCACCGTTTGATAATTTTCTCAATATTTTACTTCCACCCCTGACAGTCTGCCAATCAACAGATCTACATGATAGTGTCTTATTCTCCTATTTTTCCCGTCCCCTTAGTCATCTCTAAAAATTCCCAAAAAATTCATACATGATCCTCACATCCTCCCCTTCCACTCATAAGTTTCTCAAAGTTTAGATCTACCATTCCCCTGTATGTCAAAATTCATTTTCAAGTAGAACCTGTTCTATCCTGACTATCTATCATCCGAGCCAGCAAAAATACTTGGGGAATAGTCATTTTCATTTCTAATCCGTCTACTAGATGGGCCTGAAATAATTATATGTTGTATCCCTTTGAGTCCTCTATCCAACGGCGCCAATCTCGCCTCGATCTGACATCGGATTTGGGCGGAACAATTCTTTTCACTGGGTCACGCAAACCTGTTCCGTGAACAGGCCAGCAAAGGCAGCAGCAAGTTAATTCTTGCAAAATTACTTCCGCATCGATTCAGCCGCCGCCGATCCCGGGGAACGAAGAGGAGCCTTCCACCGGCGTCCCAACCAGTCGCCGCAGCAAGGATTCGACCGGAAGCCGCTGTCGCAGTTGCTGAGTTCCCTTGCTGAACCAAGTTGGAACAGTACCGAGTCAGAACCAAGCAGGACCAACAGCCCATCTCCGGCCCGAGAGCCCTTCCGGCTTCCTGCCCGTCAACCCAAGAGCGCTTCTCCCGGGTCCCATTGTATCCCTTTACCTCTCTGCGTGGAGTGGGCATAGAAATCCACTTCTGTAATTAATTACATTTACTGTACCGGGAGTTACGGTCTTGGCCGGGGTTGTCTTCCCCACGCCCGGAGCGTGGAGGTACACTCGCCACCCTCCTACTTTGGCATTTTGCTTATCTCGTATATATTTTTAATGCCGCTGCATGAGCGATTGTTAGGATATTAGCTCGTTCAAATTTCATAGCCGCTGCGAGCGAGTGAGTGGAACCCGTCCCGTGTCTCGATCCGAACACACGGAAAAGTTGATACCCGAGACTCATTGTCGGTTTCTAAACCACGCAGATCCACACGTTTCCCTCGCTTAGGAACGTCCGCGAGCTAGATTCCCAGGTTCGCGTCCCATCCCGCATCAAATTGGTATCAGAGCTAAGTCGAGTCTTGGGTAGTCGGTTAGTCGGTCCAAAGTTTGCATTGCATTCCTATACCCGGTATATCAAAAGGTGTTCCCGGAATGATAGGTTACGCCTATCGGGAACGTAGCACGCTTGCGTGAGTGCGATCTTCAGTCAAACCTCCGCCACGTACCGGATACTAGTTGAGTCTACATTTCTAGTTGAGTCTGCATTCCAACTTTGCATTGTTGTTTCAGGTCGTGTCTAGTGTCTTGTCACCAAGTGTCTACATGGCCATCCTATAGCTCCCCGTGTCCCATGGATCCCCAAAAGCCCACGTCATATGAATGGTGGCGACACACCCAAGGATGGGGAACCCAACCCTTCCACCTCCGTGGGCCCGAAGCCCCGGACTTCTATGGCTTCAAAGTCCCGAGCGACTACCTAAAGTTGGAAGCCGCTATGGACAACTACTTTGAGTGTTACATAATGTCCGATGCCATGGAAGTTGATTTTGCCACAAAGCGGCTTTTTCACGAGACCGCCGAAAAATGGAGAGACATTGAAATCTTCAGAGAAATTAGGAGGCAATGGCCTATAGAGTCATGGCGTGAGATGAAGGGTGAGCTTAGAAGGGTCTACCTACCCAGCCCAATCACCTCCAACTGACCCCACCCAGTCACCTCCAACCAAGTGGGTCATAGTCAGAGGCCAAGAGCCCCGCATATAGACGAGCCTAGACCCAATAGTAGGCCAATTGAACATGAGCAAACCCACCATGATGCCCCTAGTCCAAACCACACCTTAGATGATCTCGTACAAATGTTTATGGATCGGATGGATAGGAGGGATAGGATGTTGGCACGAGTCCTGCCCGAGCCTATGGAGGTAGTAGCCGGTAGTCTGAACCCGCCGCTGCCTACGGAGTCCCCAATTCCTCTCCCCATCATGGCGGAAGTCCCTTCCCCAACCGAGGGAGATGTCGTGCTAGAACCTTCACCCTTCGAACTTCACCCGGAGCCATACCTACGTACTAAGGGTGAGATTGTCATTGTAGAGCCACTTTTTAGCTGGCTCAAGCAAGGCTTGGTCCCTAAAGTCTTTTTGTACCCATCCATGGATCCCGCACTACAAATAGTGCCCGTCAACTCATTTCACACCATTTTTCGATCTTGTCACCATGTTGATACATTGGATGACCTTATTAAGGGATTAGACTGGCAATGGAAGTTGACGAACATGTTGGCCCCAGACTTCAACCAACTCCATAGTCATAGCTTCACACATCCGGCATTGGGGTCCATTACCTCCGTGTGCACCATGGGTCATGTCACCACGGTGATCCTTTTGCTCCTCCCCATTCCTAATGAGCCTAATTTCATTACACTTATCCCGAGGGAGGACCCATATTTTCTACATGAGATCACCATCCCACTTACCACCATGCATGAAGGTGACCATCTACACCTTCAAGGATTCCAAACATGGGACTGTGACATGTGGGAACCCAGCTCGAGGGGTCACACATTCTTTGATCCCTTCGACCCCTTCCCTAGTGAACCCCTTGACCCACCACATCTACTCCACTTCTTCGAGGGAGTCCACTATCGCACCCCTTCCCCACGGGCCGGGCCATCTACACCCATCAAGCCCGTTCACTGGCGAGATATGCATACATATAGAAGTGATGACAATGGTGCATTCAACTCTCTTGGCCCACCCAAACCTCCCCAGTCAAATAGGAAGTCCTTGCATGCATGGTACATTTTAAGAAGTCTAGGAGTCCCCCATTCCACCAACCACCGGTTGCCTCGAGTGTATGCTTGGCACACATTCGGATGTCCTGGTCCACCATTGCATATGTATGGATCGGTTTAACATTTGTTAAGGGTCATGTGTGAGTCCGTGTTTTCTTTATTTGTCCAGTTTGTCAAGAGTCTATACATACATGTGTCGAGCATATTAGGAGTCGCATAGTCAGTCTCATGTCAGCTCGCGATATCAGTCCCTTTCGAGTGTGAGGCAAGTCGGATCTAATGCATACGTTGTAGACTTGCCAGAATTTGGGATCAACTCTACCATTCTATGTCTCGGATCTAGTCATATACAGGGACCCAGCGGTGATTCCTAGTGAGTCATTGAGCCGTCTCCATCCATTGAGAGTGACCCCACCCCGGAGTGTCCACCACTAGTCTCATTCCCACATTAGCATGTGCATATCGAATGTATACGGGATGAGTAGGTGACAATTACTTAGAGTGGAGTGTACTCCGCGCTACCTGGTATGGTGACAAATCCGCAGGAGCCACACGAGCAGCCGCACCCCTTACTCGACAGAGTTGAGTTCTTCCCACCCGGGAAGAATTAATGGGAATCAACATTGGGCACTAACATTTTATTTTTACATTTATATCCTTTTGTCTGCATTTATATCCTTGGGTTAATTGTTTTGCAATTGTATGTCAATTATTAGCCAAAGGGTTAGTCATTAGAAATCTTTGGGTTTCTTTGCAAAAAGGCCTTTGGGTTTTTATGTAAAATGTCAGTAGATCCAGCAGGGTCCCCCACCCTCATTCCCATTGGTCCACCTAGGTTCTAGGGCCCATGTGGGCTGGTCCAAGGTCAAGGGTGGAACATGGACCATGGGGCAAAGTCCAACTTGGACTACCCCTTAGTCAAGGGGGCGCCCCCCCTTTGTCCTCTCTTGTAATTTTTTTAGTTTTCTTTCTTTTGACCACATGGGAGAATAAAATGCTATCCCTTGTTTACCCCTCCCTAACCCTACACCTAAGGGTAGTTTAGGTCTCTTTTCCATTTCTATATAACCCATGTATTTTGTGAATTCCATAGCAATTAATGAAGAAAATCCCATTTTTGCTCTTGAAGGCCATGGGGCCCCCTCTCTCATCTCCCCTTGCAGCTGTGAAGGTTGCTCTCTTCTAAGGTGTGATGAATTAATCTTGGTGTGACTCTAAGATCTACCACCTCTGCTGGATGCGATTTCCAGCCGCCGCCGCCGCCGCCTCCGTTCGTGCCGCCGTCAAGCCGCCACAACCCATTCCTTGAGGTGCTGTCCAAGATTCTGAGATCCAGGACAGAAGCTTGAAGAAAAGGTTGGTCCTCCCAATCCGTGTATTTGATGATTTTGAAATTTTGAGAGATCATGTCCCTCCTTGTTATCCATTCCCATTTTAAATTTTGTGTCAATCCGCCACCGTTTGATATTTTTCCCAGTATTTTAGTTCCACCCCTGACAGTCTGCCAATCAGCAAATCTGCAAGATAGTGTCTTATTCTCCTATTTTTCCCGTCCCCTTAGTCATCTCTAAAAATTCCCAAAAAATTCATACGTGATCCTCACATCCTCCCCTTCCACTCATAAGTTTCTCAGAGTTTAGATCTACCATTCCCCTGTATGTCAAAATTAATTTTCAGGTAGAACCTGTTATGTCCTGACTATCTGTCATCCGAGCTAGCAAAAATACTTTGAGAACAGTCATTTTCATTTCTAATCCGTCTACTATATGGGCCTAAAATAATTATATGTTGTAGCCCTTTGAGTCCTCTATCCAACGGCACCGATCTCGCCTCGATTTGACATCAGATCTGGGTAGAACAATTCTTTTCTCCGGGTCACGCAAACCTGTTCCGTGAACAGGCCAGCAAAGGCAGTAGTAAGTTAATTCTTACAAAATTACTTCAGCATCGATTCAGCCGCCGCTGATCTCGGGGAACGATGAGGAGTCTTCCACCGACGTCCCAGCCAATCACCGCCACAAGGATTCGATCGAAAGCCGCCGTCCCAGTTGCTAAGTTCCCTTGCTGAACCGAGTTGGAACAGTACTGAGTCAGAATCGAGCCAGACCAACAGCCCGTCTCCGGCCCGAGAGCCCTTCCGACTTGCTGCCCGTCAACCCAAGAGCGCTACTCCCGGGTCCCATTGTAGCACTTTACCTCCCTGTGTGGAGTGGGCATAGAAATTCACTTCTGTAATTAATTACATTTACTGTACCGGGAGTTACGATCTTGGCCGGGGTCGTCTACCCCACGGCCGAAGCGTGGAGGTACACTCGCCACCCTCCTACTTTGGCATTTTGCTTATCTCGTATATATTTTGAATGCCGCTACATGAGCGATTGTTAGGATATTAGCTCGTTCAAATTTCATCGCCGCTGCGAGCGAGTGAGTGGAACCTGTCCCCTGTCTCGATCCGAACACCCGGAAAAGCTGATAACCGAGACTCATTGCGGGGTTTCTCAACCGCGCAGATCCACGCATTTCCCTCGCTTAGGGTCGTCCACGAGCTAGAGTCCCAGGTTCGCGTCCCGTCCTGCATCAGTCGTGGGCCCTGATATTACTGGAGTAGCTGGCAGTCGGGTGCCGAGGGCACCGTTGTGATTGAGGTTGTTGAATGGTTGGGTGCCGCGAGCGCTGATGTGACTGGAGTAGCTGGCAGCCGGGTGCCGGGGGCACCGTTGTGACTGGAGTTGTTGAGTGATCGGGTGTCGCGGGTCCCAATGTGACTGGAGTAGCTGGTAGTCGGATGCCGGGGGCACCGTTGTGACTCAAGTTGTTGAGTGATCGGGTGCCGCGGGCCCCGATGTGACTGGAGTAGCTGGCAGTCGGGTGCCGGGGGCATCGTTGTGACTGAAGGTGTTGTGTGATCGGGTGCCGCGGGCCTCGATGTGACTGGAGTAGCTGGCAGTCGGGTGCCGGAGGCACCGTTGTGACTGAGGGAGGCGGGCGTCGGAGACCTCATTGGTCATGCTTGAGGCCCAGTGTGACTGGCAGTCGGGTGCCAGAGGCACAGTTGTGACTAAAGTAGGTGGGCGTCGGGAAACCTCGATGGTCGTGCCTGGGGCCCAGTGTGACTGGCAGTCGGGTGCCGAGGGAACCATTGTGACTGAAGGTGGCTGGCACCGGGAGACCTCGATGGTCGTGCTCGGGGCCCGGTGTGACTGGCAGTCGGGTGCCAGAGGCACCGTTGTGACTGAAGGAGGCGGGTGCCGTGAAGAGGCTGAGACCCGAGTACATGTACATGTGTTCAACTGGTTTCATACTGTATGAGAGCCACGTGGGCTTTAAAAATGGGCCGAGGAGGCCGAAGTACAATGGGCGCAAGCTGCGAGACAATTTCGACACGTGGGTCAGTCACCGGGTCAATGCTGGATAAGGCGGATATCCACGTGTTTTACAGAGGCTCCCTCTGAGGGGATCGAGACTGCCTAGGTGGCAGGGGCGGTCATGGGCTGGCGCCTGACGGAGGTTGGACGCGGCTCAAGGTGAGCAATCGGGTCCGGGCCTCCAAAGGCGAGTTTCGTCATGCTGGGGAGTCCAGGCCGACCCCTGGAATATTACTTCTGGGCGAGGGTCCGGCTAACTTGAGTCATTAGAGAAAGTGGTCGGCGGCCAGCTCGGGGTGAGTAGTAGGCACGTGGTTCCGTGTCGAAAGAAGGTGCGACATCATGGCGTATGCGTAGCCACCGTGGGTTGTCAAACACGGGCGGACCCGGAATACGGGTGTGTTTGCCGTTGTCATAACGCCTTAGGTGCGACGGGAGTGGACATGTGTGCGATGGCTAGACGCATCGTGAGGGGAGTACGTGTGACATACTATAGTGCCCCCCCCCCCCAAAAAAAATTTATATAAATAATTTCTAGATTATTTTAAGAATTTTTTGGAACTTATTAGGAAATTATAAAGCTTAAATTGATTATAAGGCCCAATTATGTTAAGTAATTAATCCAGCTTTGATAAATAAAGCCCAAAGAAGTTAAGGACCAAGCCCATTAAGTTTGGCCCATATTCTAGAAGGTTATTTAGCCCATTCACGAATTATAACGATAAATACTCATTAATGAAATAATTAAGTGGATAAGACGAAATAAGAATTTGAACTCATTTCAAATTCGGCACCTACGATAGGTAATGGTCTATCGTACGACCGCCACAGGGATCTGACGCTTGTAGACACGCCATTCCTGACGTCTCCTGAGAAAGTCTCATATTACTATACGACGCCCCGCGACGGCTTACGCATTTTGAATCACTCGAGTGCTTCCTTTTCTCGGGTCTTCTTCTGCCTTTTTCGGCATCCGGAATCGTCTCGTCACGGCATTCGGACGGCATCAACACCAGTCGGACGCATCAGGAGGTTCCGGAATCAAGAAGGGGGTCTACCGGGCGGTCGCCGACGCCTGATTTGAGGACCCGGGTGGGTCTTAATGGGGGCGTCCAGGCCCCTGGACGCCCCCATCTTTTTAATTTATTTTATTATTTTATTATTTCTCAGGGCCCAAAAATAAATAAAAATATATATATTTTAATGGAGGCGTCCAGGCCCCTGGACGCCTCCATAAAAACTAATAATAATAAATATTTATAAAATGCCACTTGGCATAAAAAAAGACAAAAAATAAATAAAAATATATATATTTTAATAGAGGCGTCCAGGCCCCTGGACGCCTCCATAAAAACAAATAAAAAAATTAAAATGCCAGCCCTGGTATAAAAGACAAAAAAAATAAAAAATAATATATTTATGGAGGCGTCCAGGCCTCTGGACGCCTCCATCAAAACCCTCACGGGCGCCGCCCACCGAACGACGGTTTGTCGTGTGTGAAAAAATCCAAATTTTAGAGACGTCCAGTCAGCTGGACGCGCCCATTTCTGAATCACGAGGCGCCGCTCACAAAACCACGCGTTGTGCCAAACCGCGTGCGGCCGTCGTCGGTTTTCGGTGGACCTGCTTGAGGCGTCCGGGACCCTGGACGCCTCCACAAAAGTATTCTAAAAAAATATATAAAAATAGAATAAAATATTATTTCGGCCCTGATGGAGGTGTCCAGGGTCCTGGACGCCTCCACCCTCCGGAGCCCTATAAATAGAGGCCCACCCCCTCAGTTCTGGGGGAGCTCAGAAGTGATCCGATAGGCTGCCGGAGCCCAGAGGCTACGGAGTCATTTTCTAACCCGTGGGTTCTTTTGTAGGTGGAGGTTCTGCCGGCTTCTCGGGTGCTCACGCTCGCGAGAGGAAGGTCGTCTTCATCCACCGCGCTTCCACGTCGTCCCCACGCTGCCGGAGCTCCGCCGGATTTCACCCTCGGCTCATCCAATAAGCCTTTTCTTCCCCTTTTTCTTCGTAGTTCTTTTGCATTCATCATCTCGCATCCTCTATCCCCCTTCATAAGGGCGCCTCTTCTTTTATACTTCTTGCATCCATCATCTCATTTTCCTCCTACTCGAGTCCGAGAGGGGTTTAAAAGATAACACCAACCAGGTGTGTGTCTTGCCATCATTTCGTTATTTTTATCGCAAGGATTTGAATACTACACCTCCATCTTTCTAATCCACTTGTCATTTGTTTGTCGTTGTTTTGCAAGGGTAGCCGAGGAAAGCCCTCTCCGTCGGCCGGCCGGAGGGAGAGGAAGAAGCAACCCGCCATCTCCCGCTCTTGAGGTAGGCGCGATCACTTTCTTATTTTGGGGTCTTTCGGCCCCTGGCGATCACATCTTATTTTCGAGGCCGCGGCGAGTCACTTCCCCAATGGCCGTTTAAATTTCCGTTCTTATATTCTCTTATACTCTGTTATATTCTGCTCATATCCTCGAGGCCGCGGCGAGTCACTTCCCCAATGGCCGTTTAAATTCCCGTTTTTATATGTTATATTCTTATCTATTCGTGTTCTCGAGGCCGCGGCGAGTCACTTCCCCAATGGCCGTTTAAATTCACGTTCTTATACGTTATATTCTTATCTGTTTGTGTTCTCGAGGCCGCGGCGAGTCACTTCCCCAATGGCCGTTTAAATTCCCGCTCTTTGTATTCTCTCTATATTCTGTCATCTTATTATCTGTTCATATTCTCGAGGCCGCGGCGAGTCACTTCCCCAATGGCCGTTTCAATTCTTGTTATTTAATTTTTGCACCATTCCCGTCCCCCCGAGGCCGCGGCGAGTCACTTCCCGCTATGGCCGTTTAAACCCCATATTTTGCTATATCACACTTGTCCCGCTCGCCCCGCCGGAGCAATCTCCCGTGGTGGCCCCTTCTCTCTCTTCTCTTATTTCTGTGTTGCAGCAACAAACACCAAAAGAAAGAAAAGAGGAGCCCGCGCGCGCTCCGCGTCCTCTCCGCTCTTCCCCGAACCGCGTGACGTCGCTCACAGATTGGCGATCACGGTGGGACCTCTACTGCTTCCTTTCGGCTACCCTTGCAAGTTCGGCACCATCCGTGCCTCTCCACCTTCGCGCCCGCGCGCGCCCCCGTTGTGCTCACGGCAGCACCGTCAGTTTTGATTGGTTCTTTGTTTATTATATGTCTGTTATTTCTGTTGTTTTCCCACTCCATATATCTGTCAGCATTCCATTGCATACATCCATTCCTCTTTTCTATCCTTTTTTTCATTTTTTTGAGGATCACCCTTTCCCGGTGAAGGAAGGACTCTCCGTTTGGGAATTCCTCTCAACGGACTAGAATCTCCTACACTGGGACCTCCGTAAGTCCCCGACATCGAAGAATCTCCTCTTCGTTCACTGGGCTGGTTGTACCATTGAAGTTCCCCGGAGTTAGTCATTTCATTCGTGGTGAGACGAGAGACCCTAGCTGACACGGCGGTGAAACAAAAATAAACTAGGGTCCCCATTTTGTGTGAACTTCGGATCTCGCTAAAAATACAAAAAATCATCAAAATCAAAACACAAAAAAAGGGCGTAAAGGCATCCACTTGTTTGATAATCTCTGCTACCTACTTGCTAGTGTATGTTTTTGCGTTCTGGGAAAACTGTGAGCATGTCTCACGAGTCTTCTGAGGAAAACCACCCTAGTCGTGGTTTGACAGCCGACCCGCGAGTCTATGCTATGGACTCGGGTCCTTCTCATGACCCCTCACATGAGGTGCAGGTTATTGCTGGGGACACGTCCCTACCACAGGATATCTCTTCCTTACTGGGCGTCCTCGCCAACACGGAGCTTACCTCTGAACAGCTCCGGGCCTTCCAGGCCATTCTAAAGGGGAAATCTGTTTCCCCCACGCCCCAGGAATCAACTCCGGCCATCGCACCTCTCCAAGAGTCCGTGCAGGCCATTCCATCTCCTTCATTGGCGCAAGCCATCCAGTCTCCCTCGCTTCAAGGTCAAGCGAGCCAACAACCACCCTCATTCCAGTTCCCGTCACAATCTCAAACTCCCGTTGTTCCCCACACGCCGCTTCAGCCAGGGCCAACTGTCGGCGGTCCGACAGCTCCCTCTCATTCGGGGTTCCCCCCTCAAGTCTCCGGGAGACAGTTTCTCCCCCAGTGGCAAGTGCCACCTTCACCCCCAGAGGAGCTCGCCCAATCGCTCCTCAATAGGTTCAACCGCATGGACGAGCAGTTTCAAAATCTGAGAAGGATGGTGGACGTGAAAGCCACCCCGGAGGTTGCTTTGCCAATCCTTCCCGTCATTCATCTTCCTCCCTCCGAAATGCCCACGTACCGCAGATACAATGGTACCGGCAACCCCTTCATTCATCTCAAGGATTTCATGTATGAGTCCTCTTACTGGCAAAACGATCAGAGGTCCCTGGCATACCTCTTTCGGAGATCATTGGATGGTCCCGCGCTTGAGTGGTTCTATTCTCTGGAGCCCCGCGAGGCCGAGAATTTTGAAATAGTCCAGAGAAGGTTCTTGCAGAAATATAGGGATAGGGTCGGTCCCTCACTCTCCATTACCGACCTAGTGGCCGAAAAGATGAAACCCGACGAGGATTTTGTCCGATATGCTGATAGATGGAGGTCTCTGGCGGAAAGAATAAGGGATACCCTCTCCGAGCCCGAACAAGTGAAGATGATTGTGTCTAATGCAACCCCACAGTTCAGACATGTCCTGGCCATGAATAAACTTACTACAATGGAGGAACTCTATGAAAGGGCCCGATACATCCAAACCCAGCTAAAAGACTCCCCCATCATGAACATGTTTGAGTCGCCGAAGCCCAAAGTGGTCAGAAAGACAGGCGCTGGTGTCCCGGGCGGAGCCACAGAAGGGGTCGTGACAAATGAGCAAGTCAGTGCGGTCAACAATGCCAACTATGCGGTCAACCCAAGGCCTCCACAAATGCCCCGACTTCCCCTTCAACCAGGTCCTTTCCCTCTTCGTCCTCCACCCCAAAATAATCCACCCCAGGATAATATGCCTCCATTGCGCCAACCCCAGCAACAACAACCACAACCTCAGCAACAACAACCACCGCTTCAGTACAACCAAGTTCCACCCCAGGGAACTATGGTCCCCAACAGCAACAAAGGAGGCCGCTCGGTCCCAAAGAGCCTACTATCCACCATTGCCGGAAACCTTAGCAGACATTTTTAATGCCCTCATGGCATCAAACCAACTCGCCCTACCCAGAGAAAGGCCCGCGTGGCCCCCCAATGTTGATACCTCCAAATACTGCGTCTACCACAGGCAGCCGGGACACACAGTGGATTACTGCTTCCATTTCAAAGATTACATCCATGATATGAATGATGAACATCAAATAGATTGGGATGAGATGAGACGGTACGTCGCGGCTCTCAAGGCTAGGAGACCTCCTCAGAGGCCACAGCAGCAGTTACAACAGCAGCAGCAGCAGCAACCACAACAACAACAACAGCCTCAGCAGGCCCCACAACAACAGCCCGACATGGGAATAATCCAGAATCCATTACCAGAGCACCAACAGCCCAATCATCAGGTTAACCCCATCTCCTCCTTCCCGGAAGTCGGGAGAGAGCAGGTGTGGCACCGGGAAAGTACCTCCATTCTTTCTACCTCCAACCCTATCGTCATGCAACCCCCTCACCTTGCCCGGGTAGCACCTCTCTCTCATCAACCCGCGTCAGTATCACCATCACCATTTCCACTACCATTACGCCCTCTCATCCGTACCCCGACCTCCTATCAACCGACACTCTCCACTACGCCTTCACACCCTCTCATCTTCTCTCATTCCCCCACTTTACCATCCACCTCTACCACATTTACCCCTACGCCTTCTAAACCCCTTATCATCCGTCAACCATACATAACCCCGTCTTTCTCCACCACATCACCACTAATGCCTTCAAAACCACTCATCACCCACCATCCACCTCAAAACCATTACCCGTTTCAAACCTTACCCACTTCCACTTTGCCTCCGCCTCCACCTTCCAGACCCCTTATCCTTCATAATCCGCGCGATATCCCCTCTACCTCCGCCATGCCTCCACCTAACAAACCCCTCATCAGAATCCCTGCTCCCGTCATCACCCCTGCTTCATCAACCATTCCTCCACTACTACCCCTCAAACCCCTGTTAAAACCCACTGCTACCCCCACAGAGGTACAAAAGCCGCAGGCAATGGTGCTCCGGAGTGGAAGGATTTTCCACAGGGTTTTCCCCCACAACAGTCAGAATCCCGAGCAATCTCAGCCAGAGAAGGATGATGCAGAACAACCAGAAAGAGCTATCCCTGGAACACAGTATGATCTATTGAAACACTTGGACAAGACACCTGCCCGGATCTCCATCCTAGAGCTACTTCAAAGATCCACATCCCACCAGGCGGCCTTGATGGAATATCTTCAAAAGGTCATGGTTAATGAAGACCTCCCCGTGGAGAAGATTTCGACCGTCCTGACCCCAACAGACACACAACCAGCCATCATGTTTCACAACTACGAGCTCGCTCCCAAGGAAGCTCGGAAATATGCATTGTGCATTTCAATAAAAATTAATGGGGTATCCATAAACCCGTGTCTTGTGGACACGGGTGCATCCATAAATGTGATCTCCATGAGCACTCTTCAGTTGTGTGGGGTCAACGAGGAACAAATAAGACCTTCCTCGATCACGGTCACGGCTTATGACAATAGCAAAAGGCCACCGCAGGGGATGATTATTCTGAAGGCAGAACTAGGCCCCATGTCAATTCCCACGGAATTCCATGTCCTCGACATGGACCCCACATTTAAGGCTATACTGGGTCGCCCTTACATCGAAGCCATGGACGCTGTGCCTTCCACCAACCATCAGTGCATGAAGTTTCCTTACAATGGGAGAATTATTAAAGTGGTCAGTACACCTGTCCTTCACACAGTGGATGCTATCAACACCTCTCTGCCTTCTGTTTGGCCGTCTCATCGGCCCATATTGTCACTGCTGGACGTACGTGATCCATCTCATGTTCCACTAGCACCAAAGGAGCCGGTCAGGGCAACCGCAACATCATGTCTCCCTTTTCACTCCAAAGGTTGGGAGATTATGAGGAACATCGGCTATCAACAGGGAAAAGGTCTGGGCGCACAGTTACAGGGTATGCTCAAGCCGCCAAAAGAAATTAGGCCGAACCGTAGGTTTGGCCTAGGCTTCAAAGGACCGTTCAAGGCAGATTGGAAGCCCCTCACGTGGACTCTATCAAACCACTTCAACAGAGGGCCCGTTGTTCAGATGGGAGATCACCCACGAGAAGCATATGGGGGATCACATGCTGTATATTTGGCTGAAAAATGTCCGAGGATCACCAAAAGAGGCAAGATCAAGGATCCGGAATGCGAGTGGGACAAATGGTTCGACATACGGGACATTTCCGTTGCACTGGAAAGGATGTTCTCGTCTCCGCAGCTTGAAGGACCACCATTGATCTCCGAAATACCAGAGAATATTACCACTCTTGCCAAGGTTCCAAACTATCCTCGTCCTCGCCAGAAGGACCCTATCATCGACGGATCTTCATCCGTCCTCAGCATTGCCGTTGACGGCTCATTAGCCGCCATCTTCTCCATCCACTCGTCTCAGCCTTTGCTGATATCTTCTTCCTGGGCCAGACAATTATCTGATGATCTTCCCAGGTCCCCTTCTCTGCTTACATACCTGCGCGGGCTTTTCAACCCGCGCCAGGTCTTCAACCATGATCTGCTCTATGAGCCTCACAATCCTCTAGCCATAACCCCTTTTCTCTCCCCTCCAATCTCTTTTCACTGCTTTGTCATTAAAAATGAAAATGAAAAAAAAACGTCAATTTTCAAACTCCCCAACAACACATCTTCGTTGAGGAAACCTCCTACATCTCCCACGGGTGCGTACCGCCTTGCGGACCACCCGTCCAAGGTCCGATAAGCGACCTTCTCTACCCCTCCTCTGAGGGGTCTTCTCCTGTACATTCTACACCATCCTCTTCATCTTCATCTTCTTCTGTAAATATTGTCAGTCAATCTAGGAATGATAGGCCGAGGGTAGTACCTAGGAAGAAGTCCAAGGGGAGGCAGATCCCTCGTCGATTCCTTCTGGATTTGGCCGCCAGGTGTCAGGCCCTTCTTGCCATCCCCCAGTTGTTAGAAAATCCCATCCAGCTACCCGAAATAGAATGCGAGGGCGACTGTGCATCTGATGAAGGGTATGGAGTCTACGAGATCACGGATGAAGAATGCCCCACTGAAGATGAGGGTGAAGAATATGAGGATGCGGCGGGCGCATACGCTAGTGGAATGAGGAGATTCGACGAGCCGTCAACCGCCGTAGAAGAATCCACCAAAGAAGTCAACTTGGGAACTGAGGAAGACCCTAGGATCATCCTCATAAGTGACAACCTACCACCCTCTGAAGAAGAGGCATTAATTGAGGTCCTCAAGGAATATAAGGACACGTTTGCATGGAGTTACGAGGATATGCCGGGTCTGGATTCAACCTTGGTCGAACACCGTTTAACCCTAAAACCAGGGTCCATCTCGGTAAAACAAAGGTTAAGGCGTTTCCACCCTCAGATGGCTTTGAAAATGAAGGAAGAGGTCGATAAGCTCCACAAAGCCAGGTTCATTAGAGTCGTCCTTTATCCTCAATGGGTGGCGAACATTGTCCCGGTCATGAAAAAAGATGGGAAAGTCAGGATTTGCATCGACTTCCGGGACCTTAACCGCGCGTGTCCAAAGGATGATTTTCCCTTGCCTCACATTGATGTGTTGATTGATAACACGGCAGGCTATGAAACCCTCTCTTTCATGGATGGATTTTCAGGATACAATCAAATTCGTTTGGCAGAAGAGGATCAGGAAAAGACGTCATTCACTACCCCTTGGGGAACATATTGTTACGTGGTCATGCCGTTCGGATTAAAGAATGCTGGAGCTACTTACCAAAGAGCGATGATGGCCATATTTCATGACATGATGCACATATATCTGGAAGTGTATGTGGATGACTTATTGGTGAAATCAAGGACCAGGATGGAACATCCAGAAGTTTTGGCTAAGGTCTTGCAAAGGTCAAGAGAGTTCCAATTGAAAATGAACCCGAAAAAGTGTGTGTTTGGTGTGTCGTCGGGTAAATTGCTGGGGTTCATTGTGAGTAAAAGAGGGATCGAGATTGATCCCGACAAAGCCAAGGCTATCAGGGATATGCCGCCTCCCAAGAATTTGAGGGAAGTCCGAGGTTTAATCGGGAGGTTGCAGTTTATTCGTCGGTTTGTGTCCCAACATTCACAAAGGTGTAGACCTCTCTACGAGTTGACCAAGCCAGGAGTAGAATTCCACTGGAATTCTAAATGTCAGAAAGCTTTTGAAGGGTTGAAGGAATATCTGGCTAGTCCACCCGTTCTCATTCCACCCAAACCAGAAAAACCTCTGATCCTTTACGTCTCAGTCTTGGATGACTCCGTGGGAGCCGTCCTCGCACAAGCTGATGAAGAAGGCAAGGAACGGGCAACCTATTACTTGTCCAAACTTCTCAATCCCTGTGAGCAGAAGTACACCGGCATGGAGAAAACCTGTGCTGCCCTCGTTTGGGTAGTGCAGAAATTGAAGCACTACTTCTTGGCTCACGAAGTCCACTTGATTGCTCGAATGAATCCTATCAAATTCCTTCTGGAGAAAGCCGTCCTTACGGATAGGCTAGCACGCTGGTAAAGTTTTCTCTCTCAGTTCGACATCACCTACATCCAGCAAAAGGTGATTAAAGGCTATGCCATAGCCGAGCATCTCGCTCACCATCCTCTTCCCAAGTTCGATCCCGTCCAATCAGAGTTTCCAGATGAGGAACTAATGTCCGTCAACCAATCAGATGAGCCAATGTGGACGCTATATTTTGATGGAGCTCTGAATTCTCAAGGGAGAGGAATCGGCATCGCCCTCCTGTCACCTGAAGGTCTCACATTCCCGTTGGCATACCAGCTCAAATTCCAGTTACCAACAATATAGTCGAATATGAAGCTCTTCTAGCTGGCCTAGAACTCGCCCATTCTTTTCGTATCACTGAGTTGCGAGTCGTAGGTGATAGTCAACTCATCCTTCGCCAGGTGCTCACTAAATATCGCACTCGTGATCCCAAACTCAAGCCATACCAAGAACTCACTGCTGCCTTTGCCAAACTGTTCGCCAAACTGATCTTTGTTCATGTCCCTCGTCATCAGAATATTCTCGCCGATGCCCTCGCCTCGTTGGCATCATCCATAAGGTTCCCTCTAGGAAGATGGTTTAAGTCCATTTCCATCTATAAACTTCACGCCCCTGCAATCGATGATGCTTCCTACGTAAATATCAAAGACAGGATAGCAAGGAAGATCCTGCAGGAAGATATCCTTGAGAAGAGGGAAATCATGTTGGCAGAGGCCGAAGAAGAACTGGCTGATGAAGAGAAACCATGGTTCTATGAAATTATCAAATACTGCCAAGATCAGTCTTATCCTGAAGGGGCCACCACAGAGGACAAGAAAGCCATAAGAAGGGTGGCTCAGAAATATACTTTGGTTGGAGGTCTACTCTAGAGGAGGAGCCTTACTGGTATTCTGTTAAGATGTCTTGGTGACGATGAGGTTTGGAAATGTGTAGAGGAGACACACTCGGGTGTGTGCGGTGGCCACGTGAATAGTCAGATGCTCGCCAAGAAGATCATTCGGCAAGGCTTTTACTGGCCCACTATGGAAGAAGATTGTGCTGTCTATGTCCGTAGGTGTGTCAAGTGTCAACTTCATGCCGATAAAATCCATTCACCATCTTCCTCACTTCATCCAATATCCTCCCCATGGCCTTTCTCCATGTGGGCATTCGACATCATTGGTCCCCTAGGTGATCCCAATTCCCTCACCAAGCAGAAATCTTTCATCCTTACTGCGACGGAATATTTCACCAAATGGGCCGAAGCCGAAGCTTACGCGGAAATCAAGGCGTCAACAGTCTGCAAGTTCATCATGAAGAACATCCTCGCCAGATTCGGCGTCCCAAGCACGATCATCACCGACAATGGGCCACAGTTCATTTCTCAGGACCTACAGGACCTCTGCAAAAGGTACACAATTGCATTGCATCATTCATCACCTTATTACCCACAAGGTAACGGCCAAGCGGAGGCCACCAATAAAACATTGCTTAAAATCATCAAAAAAACCTGTGAGTCTAGTAAGTTTTCAGACTGGCCAGAAAAGCTTATCGAAGCCCTATGGGCCTATCGCACTTCAATCCGTACCCCCACCGGGCAGACTCCATTTGCCCTCACTTATGGTATGGAAGCGGTAGTCCCGTACGAGACTCTGATCCCTTCTCTCAGGGTACAACTGGACGAGGAATTTCCCCTCGACGATCGTCGTAATTCACTCCTCACCCAGTTGGAACTCTTGGATGAGAAGCGACTGGCCACTGCCGAACACGCGCGTGTGTATCAAAATAGACTCGCTCGCTTTTACCAAAAGAAAGTCGTTGAGAGAAAATTCAAAGTCGGTGAGATGGTCGTAAAAAGAATTTTTGTCAAACCTGGAGGGCCGCGTTCTAAACTCCAACCCAATTGGGAAGGACCATTTGTAATTCAAGCCGTGCACCCTGGCAACGCCTACAAGCTAGTCAACGCCGAAGGGACCGAGTTATCCCACCCCTGGAATGGGCTTTATCTTAAGAAATACTACCCTTAGCACAAAACAAAAAATGATGAAAAGATAAAAAACATCAAAAACAAAGAAATATTGAAAACCACTAAAAATATGGAAAATTTGAAATGCCAATGCCTGGCAGTCACCATGTAGTTAAGTCCCTGCATCTAACCTTCATGTTAGGATAGGGCCCATTAAGGCTTGGTAGGCACCGAGTCTTGGTTTGCCAGAACCGTGGAGACCCCTGTCCGGCCACGTCGGCCTATGCTCGCTCGAAGGAAGCTAACATGTGTTCACTTATGTATTTTATTCAAAAAAGTTGGCAGCATCACCTACGGTAGGGCCACACCTAGAAGATCTCCGGAAGCTGTAATATTTATTCTTTTCTCTTCGACCAAATGAGACAGTCGGCGCCCTTAAAACGCTGAGCATGAGAAACTGAAACTCAAACCCCAAGGGTAAGAGTAGGATCCATTTCCTCGAGCATCGATCAGTGCACGAGAAGAGGGCAGTGTCCCCGCAGGCATACAAAAAGGGAGCCCACAAACGTCAAACGACTATATCTCCCTCACAAAAAGAAATACAAAGTCAAAATCAAGAGAAAAGCCTGGTCGTGACCGTGCCTGGTGTGATAAACGGAACCCCTCAAAGCAAAAGTCTGAATCCACAAAGGGGGCCGTGGAATGTAAATGCTCGAGATTTGGTCCGAAGTTGTCCGAAGGGAAAGATGTTAATGGGCCCTTATTCGCTCGCCGGGTTAACGGCTTTGCCGGTCCTCTCAGGAGGTCTATCCCCTACACTCTTCCTTCTCCCTCTAAAGATGAAGGTTCGATGGAATTTCTGAAAGGTGAAAACTGCCCATGGTCTACGACCTTATTTTAATATACACATATGGTTGCCTACTTTGAAAAGCAAAAGCTATCGCTGCGAAAGAGTCTCCGTGTTTCTGGCTGGTCAAGACCCCTGTTTACCACCTTGATGTCTTCTTGTTTAACCTCGGGCTTAGGCCAATGCAAGCGCGTCACCTATGGGTGCGACGGCGTCTGATTCTGGGTCAGCGTCGCGCGGTTGGTCGTTAGGGTTCCAGGGTGTTCCATCATATACCATCTAGAGTTGTGAGGAAATAGACCCGGGTTGGGCAAATTATTTACCTCAAACACCTTTTGGGTGAATCCCTGTGGTCGGAAGCGACTGGGAGCCTAAGCATGGCATGACTGTATTATCATCAGGGTAAGTCTTAGCCGGCGGGATCATCATTCGAGGGGTCTAGAGACCCAAATCAACCTAGATATGCACTTAGGATACCTGGGAGGTTAGTAAGAAACCCCTGTTCTCACGAAGGTCAGGTGCCATTTGGGTGCTTGCCGGGCATTAGCAATAAAAAAAATTTGAAATGATAAAAGCAAAAAAAATGGAAAAGAGAAAATGTACATATTTGCAAACAAAAAAGAATATTTTTATGATAAAACAAAAAATGCCAAATATAAAAAAAAAAGAAAACAAATCAATTTTGTATGATTACATTTGCGTGCAGCATCTCACTTTTAATACCGCTTGCATTCGTGTGCTTGCCTGTCGCATTTATCATCACCGCATCTTTCCCTTGCCTTCGTTAAATAAAGGCTTGGCCCCTTGACCAGTTATCAAGGACAGTCACAGTGACCATTTGCTTATTGAGCAAGGGGCCAAGTCAGAACAGAAATTCTGATTTGTTTGTTTCAGTGATATGTGCAGAGATTCAGGCAACTGAAGCAAAGGTGAAAAACAAACAAACCAAACCTTGTATTTTATTCCAAAAACCAAAAAAATTACATCAAGTTTCACCCTCTCTCTCTGCATCACTCGTCCCACTACTCTCCGGACAAAACACTCTCAAAGGTGCTACCCAACTACGAAAAGCGGTACTCCTACCGCTCTGTACTCCTCTTCCTATTCCCGCATCCCGGCGTTGATCCACGGAAGCAGCAGAGAAGCTACCAACACGAAAGCCACGCTCTCGTGCTTTTCGGTAGCGCTCCTCACCATCTCTCAACCACTGTTCAGCAAGACCAAGGCTGATTCGGAGTTCGAATAGTGGGGCCTCCATGGCCCTTCGTTCCTCCCTTTCAGCCAAACTGTTGGCTCTTTCTCTCTCTGCGTCTCTTTCTCTCTCTGCACGTTCTCTATCACGGTCTTCCCTCTCCAACTGGAGAGTGATCCTCAGTTCCACGGCATCCCTAGAGGAGTCATCATCAGGATGACGCTGCAGTTCCCTCTCCAGTTCTGCTATCCTAGCCTCCTTCTGCGCAGCTTGGGCAAGCGCTCCTTCCGTTTCCTTTTCCTGCCAAATGTACCATCTCAGATACGCGATAAGGCGTAAACCAAGAGAACTCAACGCTGAAACTTTTACCTGTATACGGAGCATCCCTTCTGCCTCCGCAGCACGCTGCGTGGCGTGAGCAAGTTGCTCGTCAAGCAAGTTAAGTTCGGAGGTAGGAATCCACAAGCTGGAGGAGGTACCACCTACTCCCATCGCTGGGGAAGCCGCGCCAATCTGGGCATGCTACGACCGCGTGAATTAGTAGCCAACATCTGGAATCTGGGGTTTTAATTAGGAACATACTGTACACCTACCAAGGCGCTCGTAGCTCCGCGGGCATCGCCCAACTGTTGTTCCATCTGTGCCAAGCGAGTTCGTAAATTCGCTATCATGGCATCCCGGACATCCTGCAGCCATACGAGTCAGCATTTCCACCGGAAAACCAAAAAAAGAGAAAAAAGGAGAAAGAAGAAAATAGAAAAAGGGGAAACCTACCTCCGCAAGTCCCCGGGGTTGGAGCCGCTCTGCGTACTTTGTCCTATATAGACGCAAGTAGTCCTCGCTATCCCGCGCCTGTGATTCTACAATCGTGCCACCCCGTTGCCAGTCCTCATACTGTTCGGGGAATCGCACGCGCCAGTCAATGCAGGTCGCCGGTCCCCGCGTCTTTCTCCCGACATGAGGTGGCGCAGCTGAATCCACCCATTCTTGAGCCAGTCCTAAAGTCCTCATAACTAATCGTAGCCGAAGCGGCTCGATTTCATTCAGGCAGTGCATCCATAGTTCCCGTCCGAACCGGGCACGACTTGCTAGAACCCACGGCTGGTCGGCATCGACCATGTCTGAGTAGGGTCTCCAGTTTACCATCGCTGCAGGGAACTCCTGTAGCTCTCGCCTTAGCACCATCAGTTGGTAGGTTAGGGGTGCCGCACTCATGATGGGTTCCCACCGCCTGGCTAGCGGCACCATCGCAGGTCGCCAATGCCGAGCTCTCCCCATAGGGAGGTAATAATAGCTCCACAGCTGCTCGGCACAGGCCATCAGAACTTTACAAAAACACAAAAAAATACAAAACAAGCAAAAACAAAAAAATACCTGGATGAATGGTGTGAAACCACTCACAGTCATCTCACGATCCGTTTCTTGGAATAGGCCTGCAAACAAGTGTGCCAGCATGGCGGCTCCCCAGGCATAATACCCTACTCTTTCAAGGTCTGACAGCAGCTCCAGGAAGCAACATTGGATACCGTCCCCTTTCGACCCCAGTACCAATCTCCCCAAAAGGAAGATGAGAAATCTCCTCAAATCTATGTTGCATCTTTACCAGTCGCCGAAATCTGTGCAGTACACGGCGCGGCATCCTATTTCTATCCTTTCCATGAACTCTTCTGAGGATTCATCGTCCCGCCGACGAGTGTCGGTGAGCCCTAATGCATCCATCAGGGACGCCCTAGCTACCGACCTGTTTTTCCGACCATCCAGGTCCAAACCCAGTAACTTCTGGGCACCTTCTCTGTAGTCCGCGTAAGTGACTCCGGTCACTGCCTCGCCCTCTACCTTCAGGCTTGTGATCCGGACCACATCCTCCAAGCTGGACACCATGTGCCCCCAGGGCATCAGGAATGCCCGGCTCACTGGGTCCCATCTCTCACACAAGGCTTGGATCAGGACTAGGTCAAGCTGGATCGGCTTGATCCGAAGGAAGGTACCAAATCCCATCACGTCTAGCCTTGCCTTCTGAAAATCTGGGAGGCCCCTGTACGCTGCTACTACCAACTCCCATAAGATTTGTGATTTCATCACAACCTACACATACAAGGAATGGGGGTGAGGTTTGGTCGGAAGAAAGGAAGAAAGAATGAGAAAAGGGCAAGAAAACTTGGCTTACGAGTTGAGATTGGGCCCTTTCGCTGAAGTGCCCTTCAAGGTCTGAAAGCCTCCTAGAACTACTACCACTGGACCTGCTTCTCTTCGAGGAATGGGAAGATTCGCCCTCCATCCAACTCTCAGAATTTTGAACTCCTCCTCTCCCGTAATAACTTGTGCTCCTCGAGTTAGTCCTCGATATACCTGGGAAGATAAAAGGGACAAGAATTTATAGAAATGGAAGGAGTGCGGGCCAAGATTGCCTCCATCACCTGTCAATAATAGCCCTCGCAATGAGGCACCGCCCAAGCGGTCCCATGTGTCGCTTCACCGCTCGCACAGGGTGATTGACTGGACGAAGAATATGACGACTAGCCCCCTATGTTGTCTAGGGATACCCTATCATGATTTGGAGGACGTCCGCAAAATTTGACACAGCATTCGGGAAAAGAAACTAGGGCCGTCAGTATTGACTTCGACGGCAGATTCCTGTGGAAAATGGTCACAACAAGACGCGATTCTCCGCTTGGAGCGGAGTCTCGGCAGACCCATTACATGGGAACAGTGCAAAGGAGAAGAAGTGTAGGGAAGAAGGAACGCACAAAAGAACAAATAAACATCAGAAAATCAAATCACTCCATTCATAATTCTACATAAGCTGTCACAAACACTACAATCATAGAGAGGTGGCGGGTCCACTAGCTCGCCAATCCTCACCATCACTCATCTCTCTGGGCACTCTCCTCCTCTCCCCCGAGGTGAGGGTCCCTCAGAAGCCTCCGGGATCCCCGTGCAGTAGCACCTGCCTCGCCTCTAGGCGCCTGCTCCGCAGCAGTGACTCGCTGCTCCTCCCCTGGCGTGGCAAAAAAGCCACTGGCGGCAAAGCGACCGGACTGGCGGAGTCGCTCCCCGAACTCTCGCGCTCTCTCGTAGCGCGTCTCCATCCCTCCTAGCCTCTGCACGACGGCCTGAAGGCCCAGCTGGAGCTCCCTCACTTGGGCCTCCAAGGCCCTCCTCTCGGTCAGATCCCGCTGTCGCTCGGACCTTCTCTCGGCTTTCTCTCTCTCTGCCTCTCTCCTCATCATCTGCAGAAGAACCCTTAACTCCAGGATGTCTGGAGAAGGTCTCTCCTCACCGCGATGCCGCAGCTCCGCTACAGTCGCCACCTAGGCATCACGCTCCTCTTCCGCCCGGGTCGCGCGGGCCACCGCACCGGCAAGTTGCTCCCGGAGGGAGGCAATCTCGAGAAAAGGGGCCGAGGAACTGGAAGATCCGCCAGCCACTCCCACCGTCGCTGTCTGCTGGGCACGCTGGAACAAAATAAACAACGGCCGTCAGTGAAACTCCAAAATCTGAAGTTAAGAGTGCGGCACATAACTTACCAGGAGCGACAACTCATGTTGAGCGACGGCCAGCTGCCGCCTAGTCTCTGACAGTTGGGTGCGCGAGCCGCCGATGCCACGCGTGTCCCCAGCTTGGGGAAGCCCCGCGTAGCTCTCTCTCTGCCACCGCAGGAAGTCGGCACTGTCCTGCACCAGTATACCCCCTTGCTGTCCAGGGAGACGTACGGGCCACTCCTCGAGCCTGGCCTTGCCGCGACTCTCCCTCCTGACGCGGCTCGGCTCGTCCGCACTCGCCCACTCATCGGCCAGACCCAGGTCCTTGCCATGTCCTGCACCAAGAAAGGGGTCCCATATCAGTCAAAAGGAACGCGTCCCCTATCTAGGACGCGTCCATTATTTGATTACAACACTCGTCGAACCCTTTCCCTCTCGCGCGACTCGCTTCAAAACCCAAAATGAATTAAAAGAGGAAGAGATCGAAGGACCCACCGGACCGTGTTCACCTCCTCCCACGCCATCGGGCCCCTCGGGTCCCTCGGGGGCCCGAAGCGGCCCTTCCTCCTCCATGGACGCCGTTCCGTGTTCGGGCGCGTCCCTCCTCGGGCGAGGAGTTCCTCGTCCCTCTCCACCTTCACCATGATCGGACCCACCGAACTCCATCGATCAAAAGAGGAGGAAGACGAGAAAGGGGGCAAGCGAGTTTTGGCAGAAGGCGGGCTCGTTTGCGGGTAAGGCACGGGAGAAGAAAGACCACCCGTCGCTTTAAATTTGAAATCAAGGATTAAGACGCGTCCTCGCGCCTGGACGCGCCCAAAAGGGGGAAAAGGAAACAAAATCCCCCCGTGCAAAGCGTAGTTCCCCGCTGTTCAGGGCAAGGTCTCGCGGAGCGTGCCTCAAAGGATAACTCAGTGCAAAGAAAAAAGTGTGGGAGAGAGAAAGGTACACACAACACAAAAAAGTCATTTCCATTTCATATAATAGCCGAAAGTACATCATACAGTGAGAAGGGTGACGTGTACAAGCAACTCTCTAACTCTCACCACCACCCTCCTGGTCATCTCTCTCCTCCCTCCTCTGCCGGGGATCCCTAGGGGGCCTCTGCGAACCCTGAGAAGGCGCGACGACGCTCCTCGGCCGAAGAGACCAGATAGCTGCCCATGGAAAAAGAACCAGACTGATGAAGTCGCGCCCCGCGTTCCTTCGCCCTCTGGTACCGCTCCTCGCTCTCCCGAAGCCTCCCCTCCGCCGTGCCGAGACTCAATCGGAGCTCCAGCAGCTGGGCCTCTAGAGCCCTCCTCTCGGTCTAATCCCGCTGTCGCTCCTCCCTCTCTCTCTCCCTATCCCTCTCCCTCTCTCTCTCCACGCTCTCCCTCTCTCTCTCCACGTTCTCCCTATCCCTCTCCCTCTCCTCTCTCTCCCTCATCGCCTCTCTCCTCGACAGCTCGAGGGCGATCCGCAGATCCGGCACGTCACGAGGGAGCTCCTCAGCCTCCCGTCGACGCTCCTCCTCCAGCTCCGCAATCCGGGCGTCGCGCTCTGCCACCCAGGCATCGCGCTCCTGCTCAGCACAAACAGCACGGGCCAGGGCCTCCCAAATCTCGGCCACCTGTCAAAGCACGCATGCACCGTAAGAGAACAGTGATAGAAGGAAAGCAGCTAGAAAAGGGTCGGGGCCAAGCAAACACTCACTCGAGCCTCGCGGTCACGCTCGGCCTCCTCAGCCCGAGCCACCGCGTGCGCCAGCTGCTCCTGGAGGGCAGAAACCTCTGGAGGAGGGCCCCGCGAATTGGAACCCGCTCCACCAGCCATCCCGGCTGCCGCTGTCTGGTGGGCCCGCTGAAACACGGGGCAAACGTCAGTCAAAGGCTAAGCATCAAAAATCCAGTTCACAAAAAATGCATTGCATAGACTCACCAGGATCTCCAACTCCTGTCGGATGGCCACCAACTGCCGCCTGGCGTCCGCCAGCTGGGCCCGCAGGTCGGCGATCATGTTGTCACGAGCATCCTGCATTGCACATAAGTCAGTACCACATGCATATACATATAGAAAGGTGGAGCAATTTCATTTCACACTTACCCCTGCCATACCACCGAGGGAGAGGCGGTCCACGTACGTAGCTCGATATCGTCTCATGTAATCTGTGCTGTCCTGTACATGGGACACCACTGGGACCCCGCCCTGCTGCCAGTCCTGGTACTGTGCTGGAAAGCGCATACGCCAGTCCACAATCTTCGCCTTCCCCTTGGTCTTCCGCCCAATGCGGGCCGGCGCATCTACATCAACCCACTCCTGGGCCAGCCCCAACGTCCTCATGACCAGTCTAAGCCGCAGCGGCTCAATCTCGTTCAGACAATGGACCCACACATCTCGCCTGAAGCGAGGAAGACCCGCTACAACCCAGGGCTGGCCAGCATCGCCCATGCCCAGGTAGGGCCTCCACACCACCTGCATCACCATACATACATTATGTTAGTTACCATTCAGTCACATGCATAAACACAAAAAAAATCATACGCATCATACCATGGCCTCGGGATACTCTCTCAGCTCCCGACGAAGTGACGCCAGCTGGTAGCCGTGGGGTGCTGCAACCACGACCGGCCTCCACTGCCGCGCCAGAGGCACGGCCCTCCTGTTCCCATGCCTAGCCCTCCCCATCGGGAAATAGTAATAGCTCCACACCTGCATCCATCATACATCATTAGTACAATAATTGCATATTTAACTGTAGGAATGCATAAATAAAATGTTTACCTGGAGGAAAGGTGCGAAGCCGCTGACTGTCGTCTCCTTCTCCGAAGTCTGGGAGAGATCAGCAATCAAATGGGCAAGCAGAGTCGCTCCCCACGCGTAGTGTCCCACTCTGTCCAGATCCGCCAAGATCCCGAGGAAACGGCAGTGGATGCCATCCCCCTTCGTCCCCAGCAGAAGGCGGCCCAGGAAGAAGAAAAGAAACCTCCGAAGATCTAGGTCCACCAGCTCCCTCTCGCTCGGATCCTGGGTGAAAGCTGCACGAGCATCCCCCTCCAGTCGAGCCAAGAACTCCGCTCCAGTCTCGCTAACCCGCTGGCGCGGGTCGACGAATCCGAGCGCCTCCATGATCTCCACTCGGCCGACTACCCTGCTGTCTCTATCAGTCACGCTCGTCTCTAACTATAGCAGGTCCAGGGCACTCTCTCGGTAGTCGGGGTAGGTGACCCCGCTGACTGCCTCTCCGTCAACCCGTAGCCCGGTAATCCGAGCCACGTCCTCTAGTGTCGGCACCATGTGCCCCCAGGGCATTAAAAACGCCCGGCTCGGTGCGTGCCACCGCTCCCTCAGTGCCTGGATAAGAGGAAGGTCGAGCCGGAAGGGCTCGATCCTAAGGAAAGCTCCAAAGCCCATGGCGTCCACACGCGCCCTCTGGAAATCCGGCAGCCCACGGTATGCTGCCACCACCAAGGACCAGCTGATCCGGCCCTTCATCACGCCCTGCACACCACAAAAACCAACAAAGAACACATCAGCATCATGAACAGTAATAAACAATAACACTGTATATACTATTTATTCTTTTTATTTTATTTTATTTTTTTTTAAAAATATATATATATTGTTTTTTGGAGGCGTCCAGGGGCTTTATTTCTTTTTTCGAAAAAAATCCAAGAACCAAAAACAAAAAAATATATATATAATATATATATTATTATGGAGGCGTCCTAGGCCTTGGACGCCTCCTTATTTTTTAATTTTATTTTATTTTATTATTTACGTAAATAAATAAATAAACAAAAATAAAAAGAAAAAGTGGAGGCGTCCAGGCCCCTGGACGCCTCCTTCTCTCACTACCCGGCCTTCTCTCACAGCCTCTCGCACGCCCGTTTTAACCTATTGAACCACAGAGTGAGAATTCCGAAGTACTTACCGGGTCGTGATCGTCCTCTCCCGCGTCACCAGCATCCGCAGCGGCCTCCGCGGCCAGAAGCGGCACCTCCATCTCCTCCTCCGCAGCAATCTCCTCTGCTACGGCCTCCTCAGCATCGTCTCTCAGTCTCCTCGGACGACGAGCCAGTCGTTTACGCTTGTCTCCACCTCGGTTCGGGCCTCCTAACTCCATTGGGGCGAAGAATGGGTCTGTCTGGTTTGACCGGATCGTTTGAATGAACAGTAAGTGAGTAAGGGGGGGAGCCCCCCCTATATATAATTTGTGCTTTCATTGGGGCGTCCAGGCGCTTGGACGCCCCCACCTTTTTATTTTTTAAAAAAAAATTCAAAAAAACTTAGGGGCGTCCAGGCGCCTGGACGCCCCCAAACCAAAAAATTAAAAAAATTAAAAAAAGTAAAAAATTAGGGGCGTCCAGGACCCTGGACGCCCCCCAAAAAAATTTTTTTTAAAAAAAATTATAAAAAAAATAGGGGCGTCCAGGCCTCTGGACGCCCCCATAATAAAAAAAATATATAATAAAAAATATAATAATAAGAAAAAAGGGGTTAGAACATGTATATAATCCAAACAAAAGAAAAAAAGGAAAGAAAAAGAAAAACCACAAAAAAGATAATAATTAAGGGGACAAGGGTCCGAAACATCCAAATGCTAGATTTTATTCCATCAGAAAGCAGAATGAGCTACATCAGGGGTTTAGGCGCCTTAGGCCTTAACTTCCCCAGTTCGGTTACATAAGCCCTCCACGGCTCGCATTCTTCCACCACATGCGCTAAGGCCTTTCCCGCAACACTTGTCTTCCAGGGAGCTTTAATGGCCTTCGCTTCCTTCGCGTCCGCTTTAGTGCCCAACTCCCTCTTCTTCAAAGGAACGATGCCAGTCGGTGGCGGGAACGAATGGCGTGGGATGCCAATCTGGAGGCAGCACCGATGCGCATTATAAAGGACGAACTCGGTCGCGCTGATCAGTTGAAGATCAACTTCGGGAGAAGACCTCATGAAGAGATCTAGCGAAAGCAAACATACCGGTGCGCAAGTAAAAAAGCCTTGTGTCACGGTGCGGAAGTGAGACCGCCAGTCTTCACGTTTCTTCAGCCACGGAACGCAGTTCACTACAGTACCACTGAAGCCTAACACGTCGGCTATGTGATGAAGATGGCTTTGTTGGAAGAGCTTCGAAGCGGTTGGCATTCCCTCGCGGTGGTCGAATTTGAAATGCAAATCCAGCCAGCAATTCAAGATAAGTACACAACCAAATGGAGGCTTACCCATGCTCGAGGCAGTAAGACCGCTGTAAAGATAGGCAAGGACGGCGGGTCCCACCCTCTTTCCACGCCAGATCCCGCAGATAGCACCTAGTTGGTCTTCCTCCACCATGTTGTCGGTATAAGGGAACAAGAGAGCACCCGCCAGACAAATGGTGAACCCCTTCATGATTCCCTCCAAATAGTCATCGTCTGGTGACCCTCTCAGGGCGTCCATGACCCACTCCGCAAGCTTTTGGAGATCGATCCCCTTTTGAGTACGGACCTTTCGGGCTGCGTCGGGCGGCATGAAGCTTCCAAGGACACTTTTAGAAGTCCCCCGTGTCAGCATCCGCATAGCCTTCACCTCCCGTCACTCTTGAATTTCTTCAATCCGAGCAGAAGTTCCACCTCCTCGAGGAGGATGGTCACCTCGAAGGTCGGGAAGATAAAAGTGTGGGTCTGGGGATGCCAGATCTCCACTAGTGCGCCCATAGCCGCCCAGTCCATACGAATCTTCTCGTAATGTTTGGCATGAATAAGGAGCCCCTGCAAATGTCACTTCGAGAGTATGGCTCTCATGCCAATGGAGATATTGGAAGTTAGCTTTGAAAGCCATGGCAGTTTGGAAAACTTCCTCAGGCCTGGGAAGAGTGGATATGGCTGGAAGAGGAAAGAAATAAGAAATGAAGGAAGTAAGAAGAAGGTTCACGTGGAGAAAATTTGAAAAGAGTCAGCTTACCATATGCGACATGATCGTCCCACTCAGATGACTCTCGAGGTCGGAGAGTCGCCTGATCTCGCTGCTAGGCCTGCTCCTCTTCATAACGCGGGAAGACTCTCCTTCCATCCTGAAATCTCTAGATTCTCCTCTCTTTCCTCTCCTGAGCTTCCAAAACCCATCTTGGTGCATTTGAATGAACTAGCCTAAGGGGAGTTCTTATAGGAAGGGAAGGGTGCTACAGGACAGAACATGTCACATCAGTGGTCATTGTCAAGATTTTGGTCTGGATCTCCCTTGAACTGTGGTGCGATTCTGCTATGATTCTGCTACTTTATGATGTTGCTAACCTTTGCTGGCCTGTGCAGGTTTTACTAACGGACGTCTTTGTCCTATCTCATGTCCCACCTTTCATTGGTTGGTCCCACCATGTCATGCATCGTAGTATATGATACGTACGCTACTAGAACATGCCGAGGACCATGCGGCCCGAACGAATCTGGGATCTGAGTTCCCCTTCAACAAAAACGGTGATGATCCCGGAAGAATTTGGGTTGTACGGATAGGCCGTCAATTTGTGATAGAATAGGGACGACGGTTCCATTCAGTGAGTTGGTACGCGGATAAACGGGCCCCAGCCCAGTATCAGCTCACCGGGTCGGTATCCTGACCCGTTCTTCACAAGTTGACAATATTATCCTTGGCTATTTTCTATTTTAGTTTGTTTTAAATTTTTCTTTGAACCCAGCATGCATTCATATAGGACTTTGATTTATTGCGGAAGATCATTCAAGTGATTCGATTGTGAAAGCCGTTGTGCTCCAATTCTCACAAATATGAGATATTCCACTCCGAATGAAATACTGAGTTTTCTTGAGACAGCCCTACGCTGCTCTTCCAAAGGAGACCCTTGTTTGTACAGACCCTCAGATATTCCTTTACCTTTTTTGACCCACCTTGGCCGCAGCACTTCCACATTGGCTGGTAACCGCTCCCCAAAGGTGAAACCTCCGGTTTATGACCCAGGTACTTCCACACCGAGAAGTTGGTCTCCTTTTGTTTCGTGCCTGAGCGCACATCTCACCCTCCCTTATTTGATCTCCGTCCAAGCAATCGTCAATATTTGAAAGACCTTCTTCAAGGTCGCCTCATTGAAACTCCAGGAAAGATTCCAAACAGTAACGTCAAAAACGTGTCTCATCACACCTTGGCATCAACTTATCAGTCCGCTCCCACTTCACTCCATTCCACTTCGATACCATTCCACTACGTATCGCTCCCTTGCAAAGTAGACGCCAAGGCGGGGCAGCTGTAGACACGCCATTCCTGACGTCTCCTGAGGAAGTCTCATATTACTATACGACGCCCCGCGACGGCTTACGCATTTTGAATCACTCGAGTGCTTCCTTTTCTCGGGTCTTCTTCTGCCTTTTTCTGCATCCGGAATCGTCTCGTCACGGCATTCGGACGGCATCAACACCAGTCGGACGCATCAGGAGGTTCCGGAATCAAGAAGGGGGTCTACCGAGCGGTCGCCGACGCTTGATTTGAGGACCCGGGTGGGTCTTAATGGGGGCGTCCAGGCCCCTGGACGCCCCCATCTTTTAAATTTATTTTATTATTTTATTATTTCCTTAGGGCCCAAAAATAAATAAAAATATATATATTTTAATGGAGGCGTCCAGGCCCCTGGACGCCTCCATAAAAACTAATAATAATAAATATTTATAAAATGCCACTTGGCATAAAAAAGATAAAAAATAAATAAAAATATATATATTTTAATAGAGGCGTCCAGGCCCCTGGACGCCTCCATAAAAACAAATAAAAAAATTAAAATGCCAGCCCTGATATAAAAGACAAAAAACAATAAAAAATAATATATTTATAGAGGCGTCCAGGCCTCTGGATGCCTCCATCAAAACCCTCACGGGCGCCGCCCACCGAACGACGGTTTGTCGTGTGTGAAAAAATCCAAATTTTAGAGACGTCCAGTCAGCTGGACGCGCCCATTTCTGAATCACGAGGCGCCACTCACAAAACCACGCGTTGTGCCAAACAGCGTGCGGCCGTCGTCGATTTTCGGTGGACCTGCTTGAGGCGTCCGGGACCCTGGACGCCTCCACAAAAGTATTCTAAATATATATATATAAATAGAATAAAATATTATTTCGGCCCTGATGGAGGTGTCCAGGGTCCTGGACGCCTCCACCCTCCGGAGCCCTATAAATAGAGGCCCACCCCCTCAGTTCTGGGGGAGCTTCAAAGTGATCCGATAGGCTGCCGGAGCCCAGAGGCTACGGAGTCATTTTATAACCCGTGGGTTCTTTTGTAGGTGGAGGTTCTGCCGGCTTCTCGGGTGCTCACGCTCGCGAGAGGAAGGTCGTCTTCATCCACCGCGCTTCCACGTCGTCCCCACGCTGCCGGAGCTCCGCCGGATTTCACCCTCGGCTCATCCAATAAGTCTTTTCTTCCCCTTTTTCTTCGTAGTTCTTTTGCATTCATGATCTCGCATCCTCTATCCCCCTTCATAAGGGCGCCTCTTCTTTTATACTTCTTGCATCCATCATCTCATTTTCCTCCTACTCGTGTCCGAGAGGGGTTTAAAAGATAACACCAACCAGGTGTGTGTCTTGCCATCATTTCGTTATTTTTATCGCAAGGATTTGAATACTACACCTCCATCTTTCTAATCCACTTGTCATTTATTTATCGTTGTTTTGCAAGGGTAGTCGAGGAAAGCCCTCTCCGTCGGCCGGCCGGAGGGAGAGGAAGAAGCAACCCGCCATCTCCCGCTCTTGAGGTAGGCGCGATCACTTTCTTATTTTGGGGTCTTTCGGCCCCTGGCGATCACATCTTATTTTCGAGGCCGCGGCGAGTCACTTCCCCAATGGCCGTTTAAATATCCGTTCTTATATTCTCTTATACTCTGTTATATTTTGCTCATATCCTCGAGGCCGCGGCGAGTCACTTCCCCAATGGCCATTTAAATTCCCGTTTTTATATGTTAAATTCTTATCTATTCGTGTTCTCGAGGCCGCGGCGAGTCACTTCCCCAATGGCCATTTAAATTCACGTTCTTATACGTTATATTCTTATCTGTTTGTGTTCTCGAGGCCGCGGTGAGTCACTTCCCCAATGGCCGTTTAAATTCCCGCTCTTTGTATTCTCTCTATATTCTGTCATCTTATTATATGTTCATATTCTCGAGGCCGCGGCGAGTCACTTCCCCAATGGCCATTTCAATTCTTGTTATTTAATTTTTGCACCATTCCCGTCCCCCCGAGGCCGCGGCGAGTCACTTCCCGCTATGGCCGTTTAAACCCCATATTTTGCTATATCACACTTGTCCCGCTCGCCCCGCCAGAGCAATCTCCCATGGTGGCCCCTTCTCTCTCTTCTCTTATTACTGTGTTGCAGCAACAAACACCCAAAAGAAAGAAAAGAGGAGCCCGCGCGCGCTCCGCGCCCTCTCTGCTCTTCCCCGAACCGCGTGACGTCGCTCACAACGCTCCAGGGTTCGACCGTTACACTCTGAGAATTCCGTGAAGTGAAGAAAGGGTAAAAGGCTTGGATTTTTGCTAGTCTATCCTTTAGTGATCGAGATGGGAGGACTAGTAAACGTGTTAAGGACTCTCTGAAGTCGATCTAAGCTTTAACAAGGACTCTAGAATCGATCTAATCCTTAAACCTTAGCAAAACCCTATAAATAAGACCTAGTTTTGACCTGCGTGACCCCATATTGGCTCACGTGGAATCAAGGTAAGACGACCTTATTTCAGATAGGTTCTTTAAAGGTTTTTGTTCCTTATACATAGGACTAATCTTCCTCAAAATTTCGTGCTAGGAGATAGACTACACAAGGAGCTAGAACCTTGCAAAGTTGCTGGTTTCATCACGTCAACCCAAGAAACTGTACAATGGGGTGCTGAAGATCAGGAGATTAGAACACCTAAACAAGGTATTTAGAGTTCAGTTCTTTAGAACTTTTTGTTCCCCTTAGTTTCATCTTCTTACCCTCCAAATTTCACGTCTTTAGGTCAAGGGATTACGGAGTTAGAGCGACGTGAAGTTGGTGAAAACTCACAAGAAGGGAAGAACTAGGGATTGCCTTGTAGTCCCAAATTGGAAGTTGAAAGCCCAGGAAAGAGGTAGGTTATCTCATGAATGGCCAGAATTTCATGATAGGAGTAAAAGCCCTCTGGTTTTGTTTGATTTCATGCACTATAGACTATGAATTTCATGTTTTAGTTCGGTCTATGCAGACATGCTGTCACGCCCCGAACAAGGCGGAAGTATCGGGATGTACAGTTAGGGACACGCTAGCAAGAGAGGGAACTAAATCTAAAACAATACACAAGTGCTACAAGATGGAAATGCTAAATGATTAATAATAAACCACGACTAATACAATAATCCTCAAGTTCAACTTAATACAACTGGAATAATCAACCACTAAAACTCAATAACAAACTGAAACTAAATGATCTCCAAACACAACTAACAATAACACACTGCTAACACACTAGAACTGATACACTCAAGACATCACTCCTGCCCTTCCCCATCGGTAAGCGCGTCACCTGAAAAGCCTGGAAAAGGGGGAAACAACGGGGTGTGAGCTAACGCTCAGTAGGAAATAACAGACATGTATAAGTGATTAACAGTTTAATTACATTTTTCAAAATGTCATGCTATAAATGATAAAAACGATAAAAAGATAACGATGATGAAACGAAATTCAAAGATCTTGCAAGGTCAAGAAATATAATGAATAGAATAGTAAGACAAGAATTTACTACAGGAGATAACAATAAAAGTTGGCCATATCAAGTCAATTCAAGTCATGTCAAGTACGTATGTAATTTCATTTCCACGTCCAAGTAATGAGCAAGTACAGTAACCACAAGTAGAGTATAGAACAGTGACGAGTGGAAAGTGAAAAGTAGTAGAAAGTAATGTAGAGAGTAGTGGAGAGAGTAGTGGACAGTCCTAGATTTAACACATGTCAAGTACTGGTGCCAAATGCCACACCTAGTCATTCACCTCCCAGGGGTACACGTAGTGTTCGGGCGCTCTTCCCAGGACTAGACCGAGCCCTTAATTGTTTGCCAGGCATTGATTTCTTTGGATCAAAGATCCCACGAATCTAGACTTCCACAGTTTATGGCCAGAATTCCAAGGTTTAAACTAAGTAGCAATAACAACTTCAAGTAGGAAGGAGATTCATTTCCAGAATTTCAAGGTAAGTATAATCATCAAGGAGATTGAAATCAAGTCACAACAAGAGTTAATCGTGCTGCGCTACTGTACAACAGCAGCAATCAAACAAGCTAATCAACATATTAATCCTAATCATCAAGTTAAGATATCATGATTTAACCATTATCATTTGCATTAAGACAATTGCCAAGAAGCTGATTCAAGATGATAAGGCAAAGAACAACTCCCACAGGAGTGAAATAGAATGCATTAACAGAGATTTAGTTACACCATTAACCACTAATTATGTGGGTTTCTATTTAATCTTGTATGCATTGAAATGAAGATGATAAACGGTGTGTTTTTATACTAAGTTTACATGTATGGACCAATGTTAATTGAAACTAAAAGGGTACATGAATAGGTCATTAGTTCCTCAAAAATGTAGTTTTCAAAGTGTTTAGGTTGAATGGTTTGATTCCCCGATGATCCGGATTGATCCCCGGGTCAAATCATCAAAAAAAACGGGTTTACAATGCATGGGTCGACCCTTTGGGTCGACCCCTGGAAAAATTCCAGGGATGGGTCGACCCCTGGGTCGACCCCTGGCTACCTGGCTGCATGGGTCGACCCATGGGTCAACCCCTGCAGGTTGTGGGTCGACCCATTGGGTCGACCCCTGCAAGGCAGCAAGCTGCTGCTTGCAGGGCTGAAATGGGTCGACCCGTGGGTCGACCCCTGGGTTTCCAGACCCAAAAAGTGATGAAATCTCCACGAATTTGGGGTCTAAAAGTATTGGGATCATAACCATAGACTCTAGGGTTAATAATATGCATCTTAGGGTCATAAAACACAATTTTAAATCACGAATTTCGATAGGAATCCAATGAAATACAACCTATTCTATGAAGAACACAAGTAAAGTCTAGCTTGCTAGCATGCTTCTAATAACACACGAAATACTCTAGGCATGATCTATAAAAATTGGGGATTTTGGTGTCAAAAGAAAGCTAACATGCTATTGATTACATTCATGTATGTTAATTAGAAATTGGGCTGTTATCACCTACCTCAAATTGAAGAAGGAACTCGAAACCTAGAATAAAGAACAACTTGACAGCACCTCACTAAAACCTCGATATCTCCACGGATACCTAATTAAATTGGGGCTTTTGCCACCAATGGAAAGAGCTCGATGAGAGGTACAATTTGCTATACTCATGATCAAGATTTGGTTGAGAATTCCTACCTCAATCGATTGATTAAAGAAGGATGAAGGGAAGCCAACGGCCTACTGACCAACCTCCACAAATCGAACTAGATGTCTCCAGATCCGAAATTTCAGCGAACCCCACAGCAGCCAAATGAAAGAAGACTCGTAGGGCTTTATTTTGATAGCTCATAGAGCTTCTGGAGCCTTCTGAATTGGGAGTATTTGCTGCTGCAAGCTACGAGTTTAGAAACGGCGCCGAAATCCTTGACTTGACCTAACTATGTCGGCAGCACGTTTTGGGGCTAAGTTTACCTCAAATTGATTGAGGGTAAATATTCCTTTATGTAATACCTTTCATTTGCCTCTGGAATCACCCCATTTGGTTGAGAATCAAGCTCGAATTTGATGTTCAAAGTTTGGGTGAATAGTAAATTCGAATTTGGGTTAGGTGGGTTATAAGTCAGGCTTAAACCACTGATTAGGGCTAGATAATGATTTAATTAGACTTACTCCAAGAAGACAAAAGTGTTAGTCGAAGCATCTATTATTTAATTACTATTTTTATGAATTTTTATATGTTAGATAAAATTCCACTTCTACTATTCCGCAATTAATTAAATATTAAGTTCGGAAGACTTAGTTCGCTAATTCGGCTTAATAAACGATTTTATTAGGCTTAATTGTATAAGACAAAGTTCATACACAAAATTAATTCTACAAGATGTGATTTTTGGGGATTTTTAAAAAATAGTAGAAAAATGACTTATTCTATTAATTAATTAATTAATCCAATTAATTTGGATAATTCTCATTAAATTCGAATAACTTCAAATAAATTCCAAATAATTACAAATAACTTTCTAAATAAATTTCTAAAGAATTTGGGGTCTTACACATGCATATATTTAGCCTAAATTAAAGATAAAAGATATTCTTTTGTTAATTCACAGCAACCTATGCATCTAGATGGCCTTTACTTCATTTTGTCATGACTAGAGTAGTTAATTGTTTTGATTTTTCGTGCATGTGATGTTTTAAACCATAGTTCTTTTACTTTACTGTCAGCAGTGCTCTGACGGATTTTAGTTAGACCGTCACAACACTCTAACGGCCTTACGATAAACCGTCACATGCTCTGTAATACTTAAGTTTCTCTGTAATCTCTGACGGACCAGAATCAGAGCGTTACAACGTTCTAACGACCTCACGATAAACCGTCACAGAACTGTGATGCGCTCATCTTCGACCGTCAGAATACTATGATCTGTCAACCCGAGACAGAATTGAAACCAATCAAATTAGCTTATAAATTAAGCCTAGATATCTAAGTTTTGACCTGTTTTCATGACTTTAAGTTTATTTACTGATTCATGATAGAAATTGTATGTCTAAAGCACCTTGAGTTATTTTAAGCATATGTTAATTTCATTTGCTAAACTCTATATTTTTGTATTAAAACCATGATTTTAAATGTCGTATTGACGGAGTTTTATCATGGTTTCACATCATTACACATTCTTTCTCATCTACAGAGCCATTTTCTCTAAGTATATGGCATATATTCCGGTATATGACCATTCGTTCACACTTTTGCACAATAGGAATATTATTCTTCAACTTGAGGACCTCTCTATTGGATATTCCTTCCAATGGATTAGAAAATCTTGTTTCAAGGCCTCCGTAATTCTCCGCGAGCCTGGGATTCCCACTAGGACGTCGAGTTGGTTGTACCATTAAAACCCAAATTATCTAGAAAAGCACTACCGAAGTTTTGAATTTTGTTAATATAACGGCCTATTACTCAACCGGTAGGCCTATCTAACAGTCCAGTATACAACCGTCACATTTACTGAGTCCAATTTATTCCTTCTGGATTCAACCCGTTGTAACGGCCCAATAATAGACCGTCACGTTCATGTAACGGTCCATTAATTGACCGTCATAATTCCTGAGTACTTTAACCCGAGGTTTGCCCCAAGGGTTGATATTCCAAAGTTCCTAGATGAATTATTGATGGTCTAGGACTTGTCAAATTATTCAAAATACTTAATTTTAAATTATGAAAGTTAAGAAACGTACCGTTATGCTGTCGATTTATTTCCATAGCATAACCTAGTTTTAATATGTTTATTGAAATTCTTTATTTCAAATAGAAGCATTCTTATGATGGATTACTTTATCATGAACCTATTATTAAAATTGCACATTCTTGGCCATATTGTTTACATGCATGGAAGTAGCTTGATTTATACTTGAAGATGCGGATCGAGCACTGATTGTGTTCAAGGGCTCTATGCTAGTCCCCTCGACTGATTGTCGCAAACATACTATTATAAACCATGGGGTATGATGCTACTGGCATCGCATTGCGTTGGGAGTACTTTCTTTATAAATAAGTGAAATATCCACAACTCATGAAGTGAAAATTCACGGCACGATATATACACGTACATGACTTTCTAGCTTGTTACATGATATTCCACAGAAATTTACGAAGTACTTACTACTAAGTAAAGAGTACATTCCTGATTGTTACATGACTTTCCAATACATTCTTGTTCGTGAAAGGCCATATCATGTTCTTCTTACATTCTTGCTAGATCATACTTGCTCATTCTATCTTACATGATCATCTTTGTTACTTTGGTTTAATCGCATGATTGATCGCATTCGCATGATTTTACCTTATTCTTTAGAGCTAAAATGATAATCACTTTAATAGTGCCTTCATGTTGATGCAAAGATACCTACTGGGCAAGTGTGCTCATTACCTATTTCCAATATTTTCAGGAGATGGAAGTGATTCAAATTCGGATTCGAGTTATACAAGTAGAGGGTCCAAGAGCGAATGAAAGTCGTATCAAAATGAGAGTGAAGACCTAGGAAGTCAATCTTATTTAGATCGAGTCTTTGTAATTTTCCTTTTCTTGAGTCTGATGGATTGAAGAAGGTTGAAAAGTTATTGTATTGGAATATTTTGATTACTAATGAAATAAAGTTGGAGTTTGAGTAAATTATTGTATAATTGCATTTTTGTGGTTGTCTTACGCTCTGATCGTTCTTGCTTGCAAGAGACTTATCATGCCGACTCTTCACGTTCCTCGAGTTAGTCTTCCGCTGTAATAAAGGCTCAGGGCATGACACATACACTCGGCGTGTACGAGCCGATCAATAAGCCAACTGTGCCCGCGCACTTAGCTCCTCACGTTCTGCGTATCACCCGCGCTGGGTGCCTACAGAGGAACTCTGAGGGTGCAGCGGTTAGGTCATAGGTTCTTGCATTTCATGCCTTGTCCCTTGAGCTCCCTTGGGGGGCTTTTATATGGAATGTGAAGGGTCGATCCGCGTGCGAGGCCGCACGATAGTGGTGTATGACGTGGTGGGTTGTTGGGAGTCCCGAGTCGAGCTCCGACTTGCTGTAGAGTGGCTGGAGCATACGTGCCCACCAGGTGCTGGGGGAAATTCCCGACACGCGTGTATGGGCCGTATAAGGTTACTGTGAGCTCCTGAAGCTTGTTGCTGGCCCAGATGGGTCTTCCTTTGACTTCAGAGGACTGGAGGGAGGTGACTCGAGGGTAGACCCCGGCCTCGTTGCTAGGTGCCACATGGCGTGGCTTGTAGTCAGGGCGCCCCCGGGTTGGCTTGGGTAGCTGTGTTGAACGCGGGTAAACCTGCAGACTGAGTGACCGGGGGTGGGCTCGATCGATTGTTGATGTTGCCATGGGTCACGGCTAGCAGGTTAGGACCCTTGGTTGGGCCTGGTGACTGGGGAGTCGACATGATGACGTTGTTTGTCTAATGGTCGGGGTGACCCTTGCTCCCTGGCGAAGAGTCGTATGATGCGGGAGACTATTCTGAGTCCCGAGTTAACCCAGTTGTTGAGGTGTCGACGGTGTGATACCGTAGGTAGGGTGTTCGGGGGTGATCCCTGAATCTCTTCAGAGTGCCGCTTGATGCGTAAAGTTGTCCCGAACCTTGGATCCGACTCAGTTACCGGGAAACTGGCTGGTGCAGTGCCCTGTGCTCGGGGACACTCCCCGATTGTTATGTTATGCCGCCTGGCCTGGCGACGCGTCTCAATTTCTGAGCCCAACTCGACTGATAGAGCACCTTTGGCATTGTGCCATTTTGCTCTATTTAGGAAGTGTTTACCTATACTTAATCCTCAATTAATTAGAGAAAATAAGTAGGTGCCAACAATGGCAGAAAAGGCCTCAAAAAAAGGGGGGCTCAACCCCTTTTGATGAGGATGGCCCCAAATAGAACTGAGCCGACTGGCTTTGTGGCATTGCCAGCACTGTTGCCTGAGGTACCGTGGTGGTGCCTTTCTACTGAGTAGCCGGATGTTGTATTAGGGCCGTGCCCCCAGTGTAGTTAGGTACCGGTTGTGAAGACAACATTTGGGGTGAGCCTTCGAATTCATCAGCACCTCACGGGGATGTTTCCGGAGGGGTTTTGACCAACTTCGATGCAGAAGCATGCATGGTTAATTTGCTCACTTGCCTTTTCAGAGCTTTGATCTCCTGCTGATATGCTTGAAGTAGCATCTGTTGTGCCCCTTAGGCACAAGCATGTGCTATGTTGATTTGATGATAGCAATGCTTTTTTGTTTTGATGATTGCAACACAGTGAGTGCACTATGATATTATGTTTTTTATGATGATGGCATGTTGATTTGAATGCATAGCAACATAACTTGTTTTGTGGGGAATGCATGTGCATGTGTTCTGTCTGCATAAGTCTATTCACTGCATGTGTTCTATCTGCAAGTCCATACATTGCATTCGCCAACTTGCATGATCATCAAGTATGCACATTAGACTTTTACTCAAGTCTGTACATTGCATCATAGTGTTATGCAGTGTCTTGGTGAAGTCTATACAGACTGTTCATGCATTCAAGTTCAGCGACTAAGGCTTTGGGCAAAGTCTATACAGACTTCAGCGTCTCATTCTGCGTCTTATAGCATGTCTATACATTGCATCGTGACGTTTATGCTCTAAGTCTATACACTGCATTGCAAGCTCAAAGTCTATACATTGAGCGTCTTATTGAGCGTCTCATGCATCATTCTTCTAAGTCCATACATTAGACTGTAGCATGCATTTGGCGAAGGCATCGCAAGTCTAGACAGTGGACCGTCTATACATTATGCATGTTTGAGTTGAAGTCTACACACTGTGAATCTTCAAGTCTGTACAGACTTTGCCTTGTTTCAAGTCTGTACATCGTCCAACTCTTTGGCAAAGTCTATATATCTTAAAGTCTGTACATCCGTTAGGCTTGCTCATGCATTGTTCTTCTGAAGTCTGTACAGCCGTGGCTTCTGCCTCAAAGTCTGTACATTTGTTTCAAAGACGAACTCTATACATTGTGCATCCTTGGGTTAAAGTCCATTCCTTGGAAGTCTGTACAGAGTTTCTCTTGGCTTTAAGATGAAGTCTGAATAGTGCATAGTCTGTACATTGCTTCTTCAGTCTGCCTCGGCCAAGTCCATACATTGCTTGCTTAGCAGACTGTGAAGTCTATACATCGGTTGTTCAGCAGCAGACTGCTCAAGTCCATACATTGGCTGCATCATATGCATTGAAGTCTGCACATTGCTGAATGCTCTTCAAGTGTGCATATTCGTTCTAAGGCATAGTCTATACATTGCATTGCATTGCATTCATCAGTTGCGAAATCTATACATCGAGTCAAAGTCTGCACATTGCATTCTCTTCAGCAAGTATGTACAGCGAGTGACTTCATATATGAAGTATGTACATTGCACAGCACTGCATATTTGAAGTCTATACATTGGGTTTTTACCTACGTTGCTTGAATCGAAGTCTATACACTGCTGGATGATCAAGTCTGCTCATTGGTGTTTTTCCCTACGTTCTGGCCAAGTCTATACAGCCATATCTTTTTCCTACGTTTTGGCCAAGTCTACACATTCATTGTTAAGGCAAAGTCTATACAATGGCTTTGGGTTTCCAAGTCTATACAGCCTTTTGCTTCGCCAAAGTCTGTACATTGGTCTGCATTGCCCTTGGACATCAAAGTCTGTACAGCCTTGTCTTTTGGCAAAGTCTGCACATCGCATGCATCAGTTGAATTAAGTCTGTACAGCGCTGTTCATATGCAAAGTCCAAGTCTGTACAGTGGACCGTCTCAATTAGCGTCTTACGCATTGAGCAAAGTCTATACAAACTTCAGCGTCTCATGCAGCGTCTTATGCAAAGTCCATACATTGCTGAATGCTCATCAAGTCTATACATTGGCTTTAAGATGAAGTCTACACATCAGAGTGCATTGCATTTGTTCATGGCTGCAAGTCTATACATTGTGTGTCTTGATCAGCTAAGTATATACATTGGACGAGTCTGCATCGTGCATATGTTCTGAAGTCTATACACTGTGTCGTTCACATCTGCAAGTCTAGACATTCGCAAAGTCTATACATCAGACGAGTCTGCATAGGCCAAGTCCATACATTGTTAAGTGTATTGCATGCATATGTTCTGAAGTCTATACACTGCTTCAGCTTTGCCTTGATCAAGTCTGTTCAGAGCTCCCGTGTTCAAGTATGTACAGCCCTACATATAGAAAGTCTATACATCGTGATGTCTTCACATTGGTTGTTGATTGAAGTCTGTACATCGGGCATCTTCTAAGTAAAGTCCATACAGGCTTCTACTTGTCAAAGTCTGTACATTGGTCTTAGACTCCAAAGTCTATACAGTCTGTATCTGCATTGTATTGCATGCATCATGGTTGAAGTCCATACACTGCACTCGAGTTCACAGTGTCTTCATGAAGTCTATACAACGCACTTTACATTACAAGTCTATACATCATGATCGTCTTTACAAGTCTATACAGAGCTCTTCACTTAACCTGATATTCCGATACTCTATCTGACAGGTGCTCTGCTCGTGGAGGCTAATGAAGGGCACGTGATCCGAGGTTGGAAGGGCAGACAGGATCGTAACACGTGTGTTGAAGCTGGCTGAGAGACTGACACGTGGTCCAAGGTTTTTGGGCGGGAGATGTGGAGAGCACACGCCCTAGCTGCTGCTGCTGCTGCTATATATATGAGTCTTCGTCTTCAGATGAAGAGCGATCGAAGCATTGAGAGCAGAAGCAGAAGAGCAGAGTGCAGAGACTTCGATCCAGCAGAAGAGAAGAAGAAAAGAGTGAAGAAAAGAAAGAGAGATAGAGAGCAGAGAAGAAGAAGAGAAAGAGGAGAAAGAAGAGAAAGAGAGAAATAGAGAGCTCGAGCTGAGAGAGTGAGAGAGATTGGGTTGTCTGGCTTTTTGGATCAAATCCAAGCCAAAAGTGCTCATCGAGAGCTATATTTTGTGCTTTATTGTTTCAGCTTTCCGTTGCTGTCTTGTTCTATCTTTCATTTTCCTTTATACATTTCTTCAAGCTGTTAGTCAGCGGAGCAAGCTGTGAGGCTCAGCGTTTGCAGTGGAGGATTCCACTGGACGGGTTAAGTTGTAATCCCCAACGGGTTCAAGCTGTGCGTCAGCGATGGCTAAGCTGTATTGCCCAGCGGAAGCAAGCTGTGATGCTCAGCGGATGGCAAGCTGTGAGGCCCGGCTGATGTATGGCAAACTGTGATGCCCAGCTGTTCAAGCTGTGAGTCAGCAGGAAGCTACACTCGGGTTGAGTGTGGGGTGGATGTAGGTCTGCTGGACCGAACCACCTAAAAATCTCTGTGCAGTGGTTTGATTTCTCTATATGTTTTTGCTTCCGCTAGATGTTTGCATAGGGGCGCTCCATCTGTTTGCTTACAGGTTGAACAGAAAATTTAATTAGCCTTCAGATTATCTAATCTATCTTGTTAGCATTCCAGTTGTTAATTGGGTGAAATTTTTATAGGCTATATTCATTCACCCCCCCTCTGAATACTTGCACCGAACCCAACACTTGGTATCAGAGCGGGTTGCTGTGCATAGGATCTAACAATCCGCAGCAGTTCCTGCTAGCTTTTGATGCACATCAGAGTGGGCTTCTTCTGCTCGTTGATCTGTTTCACTATCTTACTGCTTTACTTTGATCATCTGGTTTAGTGCATTTCTGTTTGGTGCATTTCATAGTGTGCTTTTTGTGTTTGTTATTTTGGTTCTCCGACTTAGTGCCTTGCCTTGCTCATTTGGTCTAGGTGCTTCAGTTTTTCTGTGTCTTCAAATTATTTGCAATGGAACCAATCGTGCTGAAGGCTGGCTCCAACAAAGTAAACAGATCCAGCCACATTGTATCATTAAGCGAGAAAATCAGCCTCTCGCGGTCTGAAATTGATGGAGACCACATTGCAATGGTGATCAGTGATTTCAGGAAATTCCTGAGAAAAAGAGAAGGAAAGCATGGTGATGGCAGAAAGCAAATAAGGTATAATTCTAATCCTGCCAAGATTGTTGACACTAACGTCTGCTACAAATGCAGGAAGGCTGGCCATACGAAGGTGTTGACACCCGTTTTATGACCAATGAGTCGGGTCATCTCCTTATTCATTCTATATGATGCTCCGAGTTGTTCACTCTTCGTTGAGCCTCTTGATTGATTTGGAGCCTATTTCTTGGGTCTTTCTCCTTGATTGGATATGGCTCTTTGTGGCATTTCCTTTGACTAGGGCTTAGCAAAACCCTCATTCATTTAATTTGAACTCCATTGATAATAACGGTCTATCCCAGGCGTGTTGTTTCATTCTGACGGATGGGTCATGGGCCGTTACTCTTTGAAGAGTCCTAAGGCTCAAGGGCTTGTTTCAATCCATATCTTTTTAGTTTATACGTTGAGAATAATGGTCTATCGTGCAGCCGTTGTTTCAGTATGACGCCCTATGCCTTGGCCGTTATTTCCTTGCAGAGTCCTATTGCTTTGATCTTATTCCTGTTGATCTTATCTTTTTGGGATAAGGTTGAAAGTAACGGACGTTCCTTGGGGCGTTATTTCCAAATGGCGGTCTGTCGTGCAGACGTTACTTCCTTCAGAGAGTCCTGGCAGTTCAGGCCTTTTCTCTGCTACTCCGTGGTCGAGATAAGAACTTGGATTGACGATATCTCTTTCAAATCTGATCCTCAGAACCTTCTGTTTGTTTCTATGGACTCTTGGTGATATTATCTTCAAGGATTTGCTAAGAATTATCCCTTTATCTTGCTGGCTTATCCTCTGCTCGACCTAAGAGTTTGAGGGTCTATAAATAGAACCCTTGACTTCATGGCCAAAGGGGGGAAAATCTGGAGTTTGCGTCGAAGTGCTGCCGCATTCTAGAGCCACGTCTGATCAAGGAGAAGTGCTTCTCACGTTCGTTTGTTGCCTGGTGAAGGGAGTATTTGTTCCATTGGTTCCAAAGTTCACAATTGCATATTGAGTTTCCATTCAATCTCTCTTTCATCATAAGCATTATTTCTCTCCTTCCTCCACGTTTTTCACTGGTTTTTCATCATCTAAACATCCTCCTAATCTTTTAAAACGCCCAGAGGGGTTAAAAAACCAAAACCTCCCCGGTATTCCTCTTTCCTTTTGATGATATTTTACTTATTGAAGAATTGATGCTATATTATTGAAAGGGCTAATTTGGGTTATTTTGTTCTTGTCTTCCACTTCTTTGGCAGGTTTATAGGTTCACTAGGACGAGGCCCAAGTCTTCTAGCCGGCTGGAAGAGTTGGAGTTAAAAGGACTCATACTTTGTCACCGCAGGTTATACGACGGTCTTGTGCAGGCGCGTCATATTTTTCTAGCGGTCTATCGAGCGACCGTCACTTCCAAGTGACGCACAGGGTTCTGGCCGTTACTTCTAGCTGACCTACAGGTTCTCTTTGGTTTCCTCTCCCGTGGGCGGGTGTTTCATCCACCTATTTCCAAGGTATATTCAAGTCTTTGGCTTATTTTTACTTTAGTGGCGATCACATCTTTCCTTGGTATTGGGCATTAGCTTTCTCCTTCATCACATATATCTTTATTTCCTTGCTTGTCCCACCCTTGCGGTGTGTTTTCATTTACTTCTTGCTCCACGCCCCGATGTGTGTTTTTCTTTATTTCCTTAGCATTAGTCTGATTGAGATAGCATGCCCATGCTAGAGCTAGCTTTGATTGCCTAGGTTCATGATCACATGTTCATAGGTTAAAAGTAGATCTTTGATTACTTGCTTGTCATCTTATCACACTCACACAACAAAAACCCTAAAAAGTAAAGAAGATAGGCAAAACTAATCAACAGATAATTTTTTGGCGATCACGGTGGGACAGCTTGTGCCAATCGTGCTTTTGATTCTTGTTAAACCTGCCATCATCTCTTGTGTTGTTCCCCTCCCGTTTTCCCCTTATTTCCTGTTGGTCCTGATTCTCTGGGTGCTCTGACGGCCCTGTGTCCCCGCGTTACAGTCCTCTGACGCGGGGGCATTAGACCGCCACATTTGTTCTGCTGCGAGAGCTTTCACAGTTTTTCCTATTATTTTTGGTTGATTTTGGTTCTCTGGCTCACTTGACGATCCTAGCTCCCTGCGTTATTTTATGTCTGACGGTCGGGCCTTAGACCGTTATTTTCCCCTGACGCAGGGCTCCTAGACCGTTATACTCCAGACAGGTACGCATCCGAGGTGCAGTTACTTCCGCAGTTTCTGCTGTGACTCTTTGCTTGGGTGATACTTGACTTCCTCCTTGCTTTGTTTTATATCTCCATATCGTTGTGTGCATCATTGATTGCTAGATTTTAGGCTAGACTTTGCATGCACTCCGGTGCACATAGGACCATTCATCTTTTCATGTCCTAGATTGCATTCTCTTACCTTGGTGTGCGGACCTCTCGTCTCCATATTCCTTGGGGCCGACTAGGAAATCACATCAGGGACCTCCATAAGTCCCCGCGAGCCGTGGATTCCCACACGGACGCCGGGCTGGTTGTACCTTTCCCACCCCATGTCTAGGGTTGCATAAGTGGAGGAGTGATTACACTTAGAGTCAAACCAAGTCCCATAACCATCTCCTGTTAGGAACCCATTGTTGAGAGCACATTTCAATCAATCCACTAAAGTTCCAAAGGAGGAATCACAAAAGAATTGTGTTGCATCATCTTAAAACAACTTGGTTGACTTTGAGTGTCTCCATCTTTTATCACTTACATCTTGTGTTTAAATATTCGAGTTTGGTTACTCATTGTGATTGTTTGTGGTTTGTTTGCATTTGTCAAGGTTGTCCGTTGCATGTGGGGTTGTTTTCGTTCGTCCGAATCATCTCCTCAAATCAATCCCTTCTTCACATTCTATTCCAATCCTCTTTTCGAGTCCACCATGGCATCCTTTAATCCTCCCCGTTCCCAAGAGGACTCTCTTCCTCAAGGGCTTCTTGAAAACCCTCCTAGGGTTATCACCTTTTCTTCCGGAGAAGGGACTACCCCTCTCCCATCCTCCACTTCTATGGAAGGTGGTCAAGCTACCCCTTCTCTCTCCACTCCTTCCGCGGGCTCTATCCTTCAGATGATGGCCCAATTGGATCCGGCCCAACTCCAAGTTCTTTATCAGGCCATGCAAGGGTCCAACGCATCTCCTACCACCATCATCCAAAATCAAGCCAATCCTTCCGTTGTTAGGCTCCCCATTCAGCCCACTCCAATTGATCTTACCCCGGTCCAACCACGGACCATCACTTTCACGGGCATGGAAACGGGCCAGTCTTCCAATTCGGCCCAACAATCTTTCGATAAGGGAAAGTCGCCCATCCACTCTTTTGTTCAACTGGATCATCACGTATCTACTCCGGTAGCTCCGCAAGTTCTCATGGGCCCTTCCGATTTCTTGCACCCTCGGCCAGGGGTGGCCCAAGCTCCTTCTAATCTGGGCCAATCTCAGGTCCAATGTCCTTCTTATGGGCCCCCCATCTCTACTGTTTATCCCTCCACTCCTACCTATGGGCTTCCACCTTCTGTCACAACCGTTCCATCTGCTCCTCAAATTCAATCAGCATCCTTCACTACCCCTGCTCCCTCCCGAGAGCAGGACTTGCTTCATAAATGGGCCGCCATGCAGCAACAACTCGATTTCCTTCAGAAGCGGGTTGGCCCGCAATCTTTGACAGATGTTCCTATCCCGAGCTTCCAGAACATTCGGTTCCCTCCACAATCAGAGCTCCCCAGCTATCGCAAGTACGATGGGAACAGCAATCCTTTCATTCATGTGAGGGATTTTCTATATGAATCGGTGCAATTCCAGTATGATGATCGCCTTATGGCGTATTTATTCTGCCGATCTCTGGATGGTGTCGCTCTGGAGTGGTTCTACTCTTTACCGCTAGAAGAAGCTGAAAGTTTCAAGGTAGTGAAAGACAAATTCATCCAACGGTTCCAAGATAGGGTCGGCCCGTAATACTCGTTCACAGATCTGGTGGCCGAGAAGATGAAGCCAGATGAAGAGTTCGCCACTTATGCAGACAGATGGAGACAGATGGCCGCTAGGGTGCCTGGCCACATTCCAGAGGAAGAGAAGGTCAAGCTGTTAATTTCGAATGCTACTCTGACCTTTCGGAACATCCTGGCGATGAATGATATAGCCAACATGCACCAGCTCTACAGTCGGGCGCGCTTCATACAAACCCAATTTAAGGATTCCCCCATCCACTCGCTGTTTGAAAACCAAAAGCCCAAATACCACAAGAAACCACAAGGGCCGGCTACTGAGGGGGTCCAGACAAATGAACAAGTACAAGCCGTTGCCTTTCCATTCTAGGCCACACCGTTCCGCTTCCCCCAAAACCCCCGCAATCCACAAAACTCCGCTCCACAAAACTTCCAGGTCACTCTGCAAAGCCCTCCGCCTACCTTTGCCACTCCACAAAACGCCTTCGTCGCTCCACAACAACCACCACCACCTCCACAATACCACAATGTCCCCCCACCTAACGGCTATAACAACAACCCTAACAGCAAGCGCCCGGCTCCCAGGAGAGCTCAATACCCCCCATTGACTTACAGATATCTTCTCCGCCCTCATGTCAGTGAATGCAATCCAACTCCCTCCGGAACGGCCTAATTGGAACCCGACCGTTGATCAGACTAAATATTGTATGTTCCATAGGCAGCCGGGCCATACCATAGAAGGATGTCTTCAGTTCCGGGACCTGGTATATGATCTTCATGAAGGACAAAGGATAGATTGGGCCGCGATGCATCGGGCCATTATTGAGATCAAAGAGAAAAGAGGGCAACAGCCGAAGCAGCAAGTGCAGCAACAACAAGCACCGCAGCCGCAGCAGCTACCACCACAGCAACCACAGCAACCACAGCAAGTACAGGACCTGGGCATTCATCAGAATCCGATGCCGAACCACCCACCCGCTCCTCAGCAGTAGCCGCCAGCACCAGTACAAGTAAACGTGGTCCAACCACCGGCCCCCAATGCCGGGTGGTCTTTTGATGATGATGGTGCCACACCACAAGTCATGGCCCTCCACCATAACCACCGCAATCCTCTTACCCCCTCCTTCGTCCTTCCCGCACACCCAGCATCCCCTCCATTCATCCTCCCAATTACACCCGCTTCAGCAAACCCCTTACCACCCACCGTTCCGTCATACCCTCTACCACTTACTCCCGTCGCCGTCATCACACCACCATCCAACCCTTCACCCATCCTTACCCCTCCGCTAGCCTTCCCTCCACCCGCGTCAACACTCATCACCACCCTGCCTTCCACCAATCCTTCACCCATCATCCGCTCATCACCTACTACCCCCATCAACCTTACGCTCCACCAAACTGTCTCCCCCGCACCACTTGTTCCATTCATCCACCCTGCAGGGCCCATCATACTATCTTCAGATGCCGCGGTGAATTGTGCTTTGAGGAGCGGGAAGATGTTCCATCGGAATTACCCTACTACTTCCAATCCCCAGTCCCCTCAATCGACAGCCGAGCAGGAAGAAACTGAACCTCTGTCGGGTACTCAATATGACTTGCTGCATCATCTGGATCAAGTGCTCGCTAAAATATCTGTGCTGGAGCTGATCAAAAGGTCTACCCTTCATCAGGATGCACTGAGAGACTTTTTACAGAAGGTGATGGTCAGCGAAGATATGGCAGTTGATAGCCTACCAACGGCACTAGCAACTATCTCCAAAGGACCGGCAATTACATTTTCAGAGACCGAGCTAGCACCTCCGGAAGCACGGCAGATGCCGCTCTGCATTACGATCACTCTAAACAAGGTCAGCATTGAAGCAGCACTGGTTGATGTAGACACGCCAAAATTGACGTTACTTTGAGTGCATCTCATATCGCCTTGTAATGCCCCAATTTGACCCTCAAATTAGTTCTATTTGAGTGGTTTTTCTCACTTTTCTTGGATTTCTTCCTTTTTTCCCCTTTTCTTATTTTTTTGGATTTTTCTGGATTTTTCTGGATTTTCTGGGCATTTTTCTCCTATTTTCTTGAATTAACGGCTTGACGTGGGGCGTCTTTTAAATAACGACTTAGGCTTGGGCGTTTCTTAAAAAATTGACGACTATATTGGAGGGCGTCCATTCTTTCAAATTCCTATTTTTCTAGATTTTTCTGGGAATTTTTCAGAATTTTTCGAGAATTAACGACTTAAAAGGGGGCGTTATTTTGAATCTGAAAATAATAAAAAATTAAACAAAATGAATTCACGCCTTAAACAAGGGCGTGTCTTTTAAATTGAATATTTTAATATTATATTTTTAACCCCTTTGAGAGGTGATTTGGTGACCTTCCGGGTGTCAGAAAAATTCACAAAAAATAGTCGTTGGAATCAGGGCGACGAGATGCACCTCCACCTAAAAAATGAGAAAATAATATTAAGAAATGAAAAATGGCCCTATTTTGAATATTTTGAATTAACGTCCTTGGCTAGGGCGTGTTTTAATTAACGCCTTTGAATCAGGCGTGTTTCACAATTTTTCAAATAAATTCTAAAATTTGATTTTTGAATTAACGCCTTGATCTAAGTCGTGTTTTAATTAACGCCCTTTGGATAGGTCGTCAATTCTTGAATTAACGCCCTTATTCAAGTCGTGTTTCAGTTTCGGGTTCCAAACGAACGTAGCCTTTCCCCAGAGAGTCACTGCTTCGTTTGGGCTCTTGCCCAGTCTAATCCTCTCCTATTTTGGGCTCTTGCCCGTTCTTATCTCCTTCCTTTAGACTCTTTCCTTCTTATCTCTTTTCTATCTTATTAATAGAGTTTTCCGAGCTCTGTTAACGGGTTGGATTCCGAAGGCTTCTGACCCTTGGTTTTTCTTTTGTTCTTTCTTCTTCTCTTCTGTTTTTTTTCTTCTTCTATTCTTCTTCTTCTGCCGTCTTCTTCTTCTCCCGTCTTCTTCTTCTTCCCATGCTATTCTTCTTTCCCCTTCTTCTTCTGTTTTTTTTATTTTCTCTTCTGTTCTCTTCTTTTTCTTCTGTTTGTTCTTCTTTTTACAGGAACCGAAGGGGCTTTTTTTTGGCTAAGGAGGAGGAGTTTCAACATCAAGTCTTCATCCCTTTTGAAGCTTTCTCCCCATTGAGCATTCAAGCCAAGGAGCACCGATCACAAACAAGATTTTTTATCTCATCTCCTTTTCACTATCTTGTATTTTTATTTAATTCATGCATGCATCATATTCTATTGTTCTATTGATTTATTATTCCCAACCACGTTGAGGCTCCCCTTTAGTGCAACTCTTGCACTCTTTCCCCTATTCTATTTTGCATTCATCATACATCTCCCATCCCTTTTGCATAGGGGTTTAAGGGCAATCCCCTTAAGGTGTGTTCTTTTACATGCTTTCATGCTCATATATTTTTATTGAATTTGATGCTACACCCACCTTGTTTCTAATTCAATTCTTTTGGTGGTATTTGTTTGTTTTGCAAGGGTAATAAAAGCAAGAACTCTCTTCATCGGCCGGCCGATTTGAAGAGAAAGGAAGCACTCACATCCCCGCACTCCAAGGTATTTTTCGCGATCTCTCCCATGCTTTCATTGTTATATTTTTGAGGCCTCGCGTCTCTGGCGATCACATCCCCTTGTGCACCTCGTGCATATATTTTCCTCCATATTGATGCTTATTGCATGTCTTTTCTTTGATATTTTTCTTAAGTGGATTATTTTTTTAAATAGATCTACAAATTGGCGATCACGGTGGGACCCTTTGTGTTCTTCTTTCATTACCCTTTCCCCTTAGGCACCCGCGCGTGCCGTCTCCCCTATTGCACCCTCGGTGCGTCTCCTTTTGTGCCCCTCGGGCACCCTCCACTTGCATTGTACTCTCCCACTTGTGATTTGTTAGTTTGATAGGTTTTTGTTTAGAAAGTCCTTTTTTTTTTTAAATAAAATTGATGAGCATGCTTATTCTATTGATTGCCATGATTGTGTGATTGGGTGTTGATACTGCCGGCCGCGAAGTTTTTCTGGGGAAAGTGAATTCATGCCTCTGGAAGAGGCGTTTTTCTTGATTTAACGCCCTAAGCAAGGGCGTCTGCTTCCTATTTCACGCCCTCTGATAGGGCGTTTTCCAGCACATTTCTGGGTGTTCTTGCTTTATATTGATGCATGTGAATTCACGCCCTGCTACAGGGCGTCTTTTACTTTATTAGCGCCCCACATTAGGGCGTGTCTTTTGATTTGACGCCCGTTGAATAGGGCGTCCTTTTATTGGTAACGCCTCAATCTAAGGCGTGTCTCACCCTGCCCTGGGCCCCTCACTTTGATTCACGACAGTCACACCGTCGTGTCTTTTTTTAGTAGCGCCCCCTGCCAGGGCGTGTTTTTACTGTGGGTTTCCAGAACCCTTCCCGTGGGTGAGTTTTCATGCTTATCTTTGTTGATTGATCATTATTGTGCTGTTTGGCCTAATTTCCCCTGTTGCATTCATATTTGCATTTGGTTTGGGAGACCTCCTCTCTCTTCATTAGGATCCACACACCCTCTTGGAATCGGGACGACCCTCCATTGAGCATTCCGTCTCTTTGGACCGGAGATCCCTTTTCCAAGCCTCCATAAGCCCCCGCACCCGTGGATTCCCTCACGGACGCCGGGCAGGTTGTACCCTTTTGAAGTCCCGGGATTAGTTGGCCTAAACGTGGTGAGAGAGTGTTCCTAGTTGGCATTGGAGTTAAATCATATTGAAACTAGGATCCTCCCTTGTGTGAATCTTTCCAAACTTTATTAAAATTCATTAATTCACCAAGGTTCAAACATAAGAAATCAAGGTAACCATTCCAACTTGTGTGATTCTTTGCAAATTGTTTGCACATTAAACTGATTGCATAATGGCTTACTTTGATAAACAAAACAACATGTTTAATTCAATTCATGAGGATGATCAACCTAGCACATCTTATAATCCTCAAATTCAACATGTTCATCAAAATCCTCACCATTCTTTCAAAGGACCACGTCCTTATTTTCATGGTCATACCCAACCCATGGGCAATGTCCATTCTCATGGTCCACCTACTCAATTTCAGGTCACTACTCCCTCGGGACCGTCTCCTCCCAATGACGAGAAGGTCTCTCGAATCATCCATGCATTAGATCATCTTACCCCTCAACAGATCCAAGCCCTTAAGGCTGCCGTTGAGGGTACATCTCATGCATCTCCCCCTCTTTCCAATTCTATACGGGTGGCCCATCACCTACCTCCTTCCAATTCTATTCGGGTGACCCATCACCCATCTCTCTCCAATTCTACACGGGTGGCCCATCACCCCCCTCCTCCTTCCAATCCTGATCGGGTATCCCATTACCCATCTCTTCCTGTTCATTCTACTCGGGTGGCCCATCACCCGTCTCCTTCTATTCCTCCTCCCTCACGGCCCCAAGGCCCATTTATTCATTACAATCCGGCCCATCCGGGTTCTTCTACGGGTCGGCCCATTAATCCACCTCCACGGCCTTTTTATACGGCCCCTCCTCCTTCAAGGCCCTGCCAACCTTCTGTTGTTCAGGTCACACCCCTCCAGCAAACTCTCCTCGATAAAATCACTTCGATGGAGGAACAATTAAAGAGGGTCACGGCTCCTCCTACTCCAGTCAATCCTCTTCATGTTTTCCTGGATGAGATCACCAAGATGGAGAAAGATTGGAAAGACAGGAGAGATGATTATGACTTCGGCATGTCAAGCAATCAAGGACCGGCATTTGAAGAATCTGAAGCAATGTATGATGATGAAGCTATGCAGGCACCCCTTCCGAGTTTCCTTAACTTCCCGCTTCCTCCACTATCATTTGATGAACCCCCTGCTCAGGACGAAGCTACCATCCCTGATCCAACCCCCGTTTCCGAGACCTCTTGGTGTTACGATGATGGGTCGATACTCCAATCACCCACACCGGCGCATCTTGAGTCTCCTCCCACTCCTAACACCGCTCGCCCCGTCCGGAGTTTTCCCCGCACCAAACCTCCACCAGTTATACCTCCCCCAGTTACATCAACCTTCATATCATCACCCTCCCCTGAACCTTCCATCAAACCTCCACCAATGACACCTCCACCCATTAAACTATTAACCTTCACACCATCGGCCTCCATTGAACCCACCATTAAACCTTCCCCAATTAACATCCCACCACTTCAACCCTCCCTTACCCCTTTAACCTCAAAACCCTCCACTATGCCTATAACACCTATTCCACCACATAACCCTTCACCTTTACCCGTGGCTAATCCTGAGCAGGATTCACCCTTTTTTGCACTCGAGCCAATCCCAACTGCTTCCGAGCAAAGGGAGAAACTCGACGTGTTTATACCTCCACCTCCACTTATCCTTTCTCCAACGCCTTTCATTACGCCCCCACCATTCATGGAGCCTTCCGCCTCTGCTTCACCTCCCTCTACTACTCGGAAGGGGAGTGCTTCTACAAACACTTGTGCCGAGGATGATCGAGAGCTGCGAAAGAAGAATTTGGCCATGGCCGCGCTATTCAAAATGCAAGAGTTCATTTGCCGGATGCCAATCCGGGTTATTGTGCCAGGCATGATTGAAGAGGCCAAGTCGCCGTCATGCCAAGCACTGATGCTGTGTAAGGGCTGGGCAGGGCACCCTCTGTTCCAACTTCCAAATCTTGAACCCCCGGGCAACATGATGCTTCTGAGCCCTACTTTCCAACTCCCTCACACCATTACTTTTCACCCTCCAAGGGAGTTGTCGTTTACTATTGAAGCTTCGTCATGGGCTTGTATTTCATCCATTAGGCCATTTGGCTGTATTCTTTCACTGCCGTGGAGGGGCAGTTATCTTGGTGCCGAAAGGCCTTCCGCTATTTCATCCACCTTCTTGTCTATCACATCTTTTCCATGGGCCATTCCCAGGGTTAGGAGGAGGATCACATCCTCTCGCCCTTCACATTCTTCATATTCTTTGCATTTCATGCATTCATCGCATCCATCCTATTACATGCATTTGCACCTCCTGCTTCCCGGGTTTCCAAACCCGTATCTTCCTCACCTTCCGGCACCGCCGGATATTCCGCATTTCCCATCTTATTCATATTCATCCTTTTATCCACTCCCTTTGGGGCATCGCGTCCCCCTTCCTGCCATTTCCCTGGAACCTCCAGGAATTTTATCCCTCCTCTTTGGGCATCTCGCCCTTTCTGATTCTATTCCTCCGGAACCTCCGGACTTTCTCCCAGGGCATCGCGCCCCTTTCCACCTTATTCCTCCGGAACCTCCGGATTCTCCCCTCGGGCATGCCGCCCCTTTCCACCCTCTTTCTCCGGAACCTCCGGACCTTCCCTTCGGGCATCGCGTCCCTTTCCACCTCATTTCTCCGGAACCTCCGGACTTTCTTGGGCATCGCGCCCCTACTCATTTGCTACCTCCGGAACCTCCGGATTTTCCTCCTGATCCTCCTTCATTCCTTTCTCTCGGGCATCGCGCCCCTTTCCATTTGCTTCCTCCGGAACCTCCGGATTCTCCGTCTTATTCTCTCTATCATCTCCCAGGGCATCGCGACCCTCCTGATTTCATTCCTCCGGAACCTCCGGACCTTCTATATTTCTTTCGATTCATCTTCTTGCTCCTCCGGGACTCCATATCTTTTATTCTCTTCTTCCTGTTCCGTCACCTTTTTCATCATCTTTTTCCCTATTTCTCCCTAGGGCATCGCGTCCCTTCTTTTGTCATCCCTCCGGAGCCTCCGGATGATTCCTCTTATTACGATTCTCCTCCTTTACCTCCGGACCCTCCGGATCCACCTCTTTCTATCTACCAATTTCTCCTTCTGATTCCTCCTAATTCTGGGTCTGACCCAACTTCTTCCACATCCACTGCCTTGGGCATCTGCCCTTTCTCCCATTGCTTCCGAGGCTTTAGTCCTCACTCCACCTTCTAATTCTCCGCTTCTTCTGTAGACTGTTCCATGTGATCAGGGTCTCCGCACCTTAGTGAGGGAGTTCTAGCCCTCGCCTCTTTTCCTTTTCTCCTTATTCGTCTGAGTCTGGTTTGAGCACCACTCATTCTTGTTAAGCCACTCCCAAAATCCTTTGCTTCCAATCCTTTTGACTGCCAAAGAGGACAAATCCCATGATGATCAACCTCTCGCGGCAGCTGCTTCAACGAAGGTTGCAAGGTAATATTTTGGCGTAAGTACGCATTTTCACGATATCATTTCATCATTGCATAAGGCGTGTTTTTAAGATAAGGTGTTTCTTAACAAGATTAAGAATGGTGTTTTAAACCTTTATCTTAGGCTTTTGTTTAATGAAATCATTCTCAAAAGAGTCTTTAGACTTGCTTTCGCAGCACTTTGGGTAATAAGAACCCCGCGCTGGGAATTCAACATTCTCTCCCCGCTTGTTAAGAGCAATCCTTAGCTGGGCATTCCACACACTTCACGGCGTCCTTAGCCGGCTTCGTTGATAAAACATCGTCCCTACTTTGGCCATGCCATGAGTGTATCTGAAAGTCTTTTTCTCTTCTTTACTCGGCCGAATGCAGGTGCAAGAGGTTGACGGATGAGATGACCAACCTTGGTAATCCCCAATACGAGAGGAGTCTCAAATAGGGGCAGTCTTGACCCAAAATCAACATCAATATGAGTTTTTATATGAGCTTCATTATACATCTAGCCAAAAGGGCTATTATGAAAATCAAATCAACATTTTGATACAAAAGTATGAATTATGGCATGTCAAGAGTGGCAAAGTCCCCGCAGGGAAAACCCTGGTCGTATGCATGTCAAGGGTCTAAAAATCAAAGGCACAAAGCCCCAGCGCAACAGACTACCTCTTTGAGGGTTAACACCTTGGAAACCCTGATATCTCCCATCCTGCACGAAGTTTGTCCCCAATTATTCTTCTCTTCTCCCTCCAAGACCGAATGTTTCTCGGGTATGGCCTTGGTAGGGGCATCGTTAATCAAGGGCAGTCAGTTATAGGGCGCCACCCTTTCAATGCACGCCCGGCTTTGGGCAGTTTTAAGCAAAAAGGGAAGAAACGAGGACCCCTAGCCAGTGGTTCAAAAACACCCTTTGATGCTGCTTTAGCAATGTCTAACCAAAATCTCCACAAAAATTTGAATATTTCCAAAATCTCCACAAAAATTTGAATATTTCCAAAATTCCACAAAAATTTGAATATTTTCAAAATCTCCACAAAAATTTGAATATTTCCAAAATTCCACAAAAATTTGAATATTTCCAAAATCTCATAAAAAATTTACATATTTCCAAAATCCAAAAATTTTGCATTGTATTTTCTGATGGTGTTTTGCAGGAACAACTTTCCAAGGACCGAGAGCCCGGGATGAGTCCTCCCTCCACTCATTGTTATCAATCCATTGATTCTTCCCGACATTTTTCATGACTTGCCGCTGGGCATTTGATTATCAATTCCTCATATCTCCCTGGGCATTTTGATTGTTACATCTCCCGGTTATCATCTTGATTATTCATCTCATTATCATTCAATCAACTCCTGCTAATTTTCCTGATCATTTGCCACTAGGCATTTTCTTGATTTTCAATCATTCAGCTCCAATTTTGATTCGCCAGATTGTCTCCTCATGACAACATAACAAATAATGATGCTTTGCAATGCCTTGCTATTCATGTTATCCATGCTTTGCCCTACTATGTGTTATTCATGGCTATTGATGCTTTGCTTTGATGTTATGCTTGCTATGCTTTAAAGGTCTTATTCATTGCTTATTATGTTTTATATCTTGGCTGATGAATTTTTGAGCGCAGGATAAGAAGCTGTTGGTCCCACCGACTGGGCATCATCATCCCAAGCCCCACGGTGCTGACACCTCATTTCTCAGTTCCCCTATGCTCATTGCTATCACCATCCCCCTGTATGCATTCTACTATATGTTATTACGCTATTATATTATATCAAGGACCTTGTGACTTTGGTAAATCTGGGATTGGAGTTCCCCTTCATCAAAAACAATGATGATTCCAGAGGAGTCTTAGTCATACGGATAGGCCGTTGAGCCGTCCAAGGCTGGGGACGATGGTTCCCTTTTACGAGTTGGTGCGCGGATAAACATGCTTCGGCTTAGTATCAGCTCGCGAAATTGGTTTCTTGACTCAGTCTTGGCAGTTTAACAATATTATCCTTGATTATTCTATATTTTTATTTGATTTATTTTTCCATTTAAACCCAGCATGCATTCATGTAGGAATTTGAAACAATTGTTGAAAAATCATTCTGATAAGCTGGTGCTGAGAGTTGAATTGATCTAAATTTTTCCCGATATGAGATATTCATTGCTGAATTGTGTCTTTAGTTCGTTTTGTCGCCGTTTTGGGTCATTTTCTCGAAAGCTCCTTGTTTGGATTTTTATCATCTTATTTTTATCTCCTTTCCTTTGATCCACCTTGGCTGCAGCACGTCCACTGGCTGGTAACCGCTCCCCAATGGTGAAACTTGCAGGTTTGTGACCTGAGGTACTTCCACCGCGCTGGAAGTTGATCATTTTATTTTATCTCCTTCGTGCACCGCGTGCACACCTCCCCCTTTATCCAAACATTGTTGATTTCGTTGGATTTCCCGAGATTACTTCATCTCGAGCTTTTGATTTCATTCTCATCAAGTGATGTCGATTGCGTGTCTCATCACACCTTGGCATCTACTTTTCAGTTTGCTACGCTCCCTTGCAAAGCAGACGCCAAGGCGGGGCAGCTGTAGACACGCCAAAATTGACGTTACTTTGAGTGCATCTCATATCGCCTTGTAATGCCCCAATTTGACCCTCAAATTAGTTCTATTTGAGTGGTTTTTCTCACTTTTCTTGGATTTCTTCCTTTTTTCCCCTTTTCTTATTTTTCTGGATTTTTCTGGATTTTTCTGGATTTTCTGGGCATTTTTCTCCTATTTTCTTGAATTAACGGCTTGACGTGGGGCGTCTTTTAAATAACGACTTAGGCTTGGGCGTTTCTTAAAAAATTGACGACTATATTGGAGGGCGTCCATTCTTTCAAATTCCTATTTTTCTGGATTTTTCTGGGAATTTTTCAGAATTTTTCGAGAATTAACGACTTAAAAGGGGGCGTTATTTTGAATCTGAAAATAATAAAAAATTAAACAAAATGAATTCACGCCTTAAACAAGGGCGTGTCTTTTAAATTGAATATTTTAATATTATATTTTTAACCCCTTTGAGAGGTGATTTGGTGACCTTCCGGGTGTCAGAAAAATTCACAAAAAATAGTCGTTGGAATCAGGGCGACGAGATGCACCTCCACCTAAAAAATGAGAAAATAATATTAAGAAATGAAAAATGGCCCTATTTTGAATATTTTGAATTAACGTCCTTGGCTAGGGCGTGTTTTAATTAACGCCTTTGAATCAGGCGTGTTTCACAATTTTTCAAATAAATTCTAAAATTTGATTTTTGAATTAACGCCTTGATCTAAGTCGTGTTTTAATTAACGCCCTTTGGATAGGTCGTCAATTCTTGAATTAACGCCCTTATTCAAGTCGTGTTTCAGTTTCGGGTTCCAAACGAACGTAGCCTTTCCCCAGAGAGTCACTGCTTCGTTTGGGCTCTTGCCCAGTCTAATCCTCTCCTATTTTGGGCTCTTGCCCGTTCTTATCTCCTTCCTTTAGACTCTTTCCTTCTTATCTCTTTTCTATCTTATTAATAGAGTTTTCCGAGCTCTGTTAACGGGTTGGATTCCGAAGGCTTCTGACCCTTGGTTTTTCTTTTGTTCTTTCTTCTTCTCTTCTGTTTTTTTTCTTCTTCTATTCTTCTTCTTCTGCCGTCTTCTTCTTCTGCCGTCTTCTTCTTCTTCCCATGCTATTCTTCTTTCCCCTTCTTCTTCTGTTTTTTTTATTTTCTCTTCTGTTCTCTTCTTTTTCTTCTGTTTGTTCTTCTTTTTACAGGAACCGAAGGGGCTTTTTTTTGGCTAAGGAGGAGGAGTTTCAACATCAAGTCTTCATCCCTTTTGAAGCTTTCTCCCCATTGAGCATTCAAGCCAAGGAGCACCGATCACAAACAAGATTTTTATCTCATCTCCTTTTCACTATCTTGTATTTTTATTTAATTCATGCATGCATCATATTCTATTGTTCTATTGATTTATTATTCCCAACCACGTTGAGGCTCCCCTTTAGTGCAACTCTTGCACTCTTTCCCCTATTCTATTTTGCATTCATCATACATCTCCCATCCCTTTTGCATAGGGGTTTAAGGGCAATCCCCTTAAGGTGTGTTCTTTTACATGCTTTCATGCTCATATATTTTTATTGAATTTGATGCTACACCCACCTTGTTTCTAATTCAATTCTTTTGGTGGTATTTGTTTGTTTTGCAAGGGTAATAAAAGCAAGAACTCTCTTCATCGGCCGGCCGATTTGAAGAGAAAGGAAGCACTCACATCCCCGCACTCCAAGGTATTTTTCGCGATCTCTCCCATGCTTTCATTGTTATATTTTTGAGGCCTCGCGTCTCTGGCGATCACATCCCCTTGTGCACCTCGTGCATATATTTTCCTCCATATTGATGCTTATTGCATGTCTTTTCTTTGATATTTTTCTTAAGTGGATTATTTTTTTAAATAGATCTACAGTTGATACAGGGGCTTCAATTAATTTTTGCCCACTGAGTACTCTACGAGCTTGTAACATATCAGAAGAGTTACTACGGCCTACCCCCACCACTATAGCAGCATACGACAACTCAATGCGAGCATGTCACGGGGTGGTCACTATCCAAGCCGAGCTCGGACCTCTTACAATGGCCGTGGAATTCTATGTGTTGGACATTGACCCTATGTTTAAGGCTATCTTGGGTCGTCCATGGATTGATACACTCGGTGCTGTACCCTCCACCGCACATCAGTGCGTCAAATTCCCTTTTCAAGGGAGGGTCGTCAAGGTCAATAGCCTATCCACAGTGCAGTCAGTTAAGGCTATTTCAGAACAGATTCTTCCCACGCTTTGGCCTAGCAGTCGGCCCGTCATATCAGTGCTTGACTTAAACTTTCCTTGGGCTTACACATCTCCTAGGCCCGTCACTACTCCAGTCAACGTCAAAGTGAAGCCTCAGATTCGCGATTCCAAGGGCTGGAACATCATACTGAAACTGGGCTATCAACCGGGGAGAGGCCTCGGTGCACAATTGCAAGGAATGACCAAGCCCATACCAAAGGGAAGAAAAATGGGCAGGAGAGGCCTCGGCTACAGGGAAACTGCATTATCTATTATAGGTGATTCTGGGCCACTCACCTGGGACTACCGTCAACACTTTGTTCAAGGGCCTCTCCAGCCTAGCACATTAGCTCCGCAGCCAGCTCTATCTATAAGAAATACAATCTGTCCAATTGCGAGTCCACCTCCAGTGCTAAAGGGAGCAGAGGATGATATGATTGATTATGGTCAAGCCCTTCAGGGGCTGTTTCACGAAGAAGACTGCCAGAAACAACAAGAAGTTCGGCTTATGCAGTGGAGGCCGAAGAAGCAGCCTATTGTTGATCTACAGGAAAGGGGGAGCTCTCCCATTATCTTTTCTTGGTCTCCCTCACACTTCCAATCCATTTTTCAGCAAGGGGATCACATACCTCGTCTTCCTCCCATCATGATAAATCCATCTTTTATTGATCCACCTGAGATCCTCATTGTTCCTTGTGCTTGCGGGAGGTGCCCGCGCATTGATCTATCCACTCTCTTCACTCTTCCTCCTCCCAATGCTCAACTCCACGAGATGTGGTTCTCCTCTCCTGATTCTTTCTTCGACTGCATCTTCCCCGAGCTATTCCCTATGCAGCTCCCACCTCCTCCCTCTTGCTGTATAGTCTCCACTGATCTCCAAAAAAAAACATCAAATTTGAAACAGCGATTTCAGTGGAAGATTACATTATCCTGTCGCCATCCTCCTCCCAGGGGCACAAGTCCCCTGCTCCTTCCCTTCCACTAGGCCTCCTCTCTCCTAGGTTAGGATTAGGGTCCGTCGAGTCTAGGGAAGTAGAGTCAGTTAGGTCTAGAGAAGTAGGGTCTTGTTCTAGGTCGTCCAACCCTTCCCCTTCTAAGCCACGCTCGCTTGCTCATCCATTCCGATCTGTTTCTGATAGGTTCTTGTAAGATTTAGCTCAGCGTTGCCATGCTCTTTTGAAGTGCCCGGAATTTGTCGCTACAGTAATTATGATTGAAGATGACGAGGAAATAGAAGGGGTGTGGAGCGACGCCGGATTAGGCGTCTATGAGATTTTGGATGAGAAGGATCCAATTAATGAAGACATCAATGTAGATGACACTGCCGATCTATATGCACAAGGACTAAAAAGATTCGACGAGCCGTCGACGGCAGTGGATGAACCTACAAAGGAAATCAACTTGGGAACGGAAAAAGACCCAAGGCCCATCATTATTGCTGCTAACCTCCCTCCACAAGTAGAAGAGGAATTAATCAAGGTACTAAGGGAGTATAGCGATTCCTTTGCCTGGTCTTACGAGGACATGCCAGGTCTTGACCCCTCCTTAGTGGAACACCGACTCGTGCTTAAACCAGGGGCAACGCCTGTAAAACAAAGGTCAAGAAGATTTCACCCCCACATGGCCTTGAGGATCAAGGAAGAGGTCGACAAATTATACAAGGCCAGATTCATCAGAGTTGTTCTATATCCTCAGTGGGTGGCAAACACAGTTCCTGTTATCAAGAAGGATGGAAAAGTGCGTATTTGCATTGATTTCAGGGATCTTAACAAAGCATGTCCTAAGGATGATTTCCCGCTGCCTCATATAGACGTCTTGGTAGACAACACCGCCGGGTATGAAGCTCTGTCATTCATGGATGGGTACTCAGGCTATAATCAAATCCGTCTCGCTCTGGAAGATCAAGAGAAAACCTCCTTCACCACGCCCTAGGGCACGTATTGTTATGTGGTTATGCCATTTGGTCTGAAGAACGCAGGTGCCACCTATCAAAGGGCGATGATGGCTATCTTCCACGACATGATGCACATCTATATGGAAGCTTACGTGGATGATATCTTGGTGAAGTCAAAAACCAAGGAAGAACACCCCTCTATCCTGGCTAAGGTGCTGCAAAGAGCCAGGGAGTACAAGCTCAAGATGAATCCGAAGAAGTGTGTATTCGGTGTCTCCTCAGGGAAGCTGCTAGGTTTCATAGTGAGCAAACGGGGGATCCAGATCGATCCTAACAAAGCACAGGCCGTCATGGACATGCCTCCGCCGAAGAACCTTACGGAACTTCGAGGATTGATTGGTAGATTGCAATTCACCAGAAGATTCATATCCCAGCATTCTCAAAGGTGCCGTCCGTTTTATGAATTGCTTAAAGCGGGGGTCAAGTTCGAATGGAATCAAGATTGTCAGAAGGCCTATGAGGACCTCAAGGAATATCTATCCAATCCCCCGGTTTTGCAACCTCCTGTCCCTGGGAAACCCCTAATCCTATACATCTCGGTTATTGAGGACTCCCTAGGGGCGGTTTTAGCACAAGTGGACGATGAAGGGAAAGAGCGGGCTGCATACTATCTCTCTCGGTTGTTTAACCCAGCTGAATCCAGATACACCGCTATGGAGAAGACTTGTGCCGCCTTAGTGTGGGTAGCTCAGAAGCTGAAACACTACTTCCTTGCCCACCCAGTTAGGTTGATCTCTAGAATGGACCCGATCCGTTATCTCTTAGAAAAGCCAGTCCTTTCTAGTAGGTTGGCTCACTGGCAGAGCTTCCTCTCTCAGTTCGATATCACCTTTGTTGTTCAGAAGGCAGTCAAAGGATATGCCATTGCTGAGCATCTTGCCCATCTCCCCATTCCTCACACAGATTCCATTCAGGATGATTTCCCTGATGAGCATCTTTCTGTTATCTCTCATCACCCCTTCTGGTCTCTGCACTTCGATGGTGACTCAACTCTCAAGGCCGAGGGATCAGTGCTGCTCTGCTTACTCCGGAAGGAGTGACCATTCCCTTCGCTTATCAACTTCAGTTTCCTGCTACCAACAACATCGCTGAGTATGAGGCTCTCCTGGCCGGATTGAAGCACGCCTACCTCTTAGGTGCGCGTCATTTGAACATCATAGGAGATTCTCAGATCGTCCTACGGCAAGTTCTGTCCACTTACCGTACCCGTGACCCCAAGCTCAAGCCTTATCAAGATTTGGTCACGCTCCTTGCCAGGCAATTCCGTAAGTTGATCTATATCCATACTCCCCGTTCTCAGAACATTCTAGCTGATGCTCTGGCATCTCTTGCTTCTTCTCTATCTTTTCCTCTCAGTCGGAGCACTGAGACTATTGTCGTCCAAAGATTGGACGCGCCCTCCTTTCAGGATCCTTGGTACATCAATCTTAGGAAATCTGTAGAGGCAAGAGTTGAGAAGGAAGATCTCAAGGAAGTTTCATTAGCAGAGCTAGAAGAGATTCTGGACGAAGAGGAATTGCCTTGGTACCATGAAATCGAGATGTTTTGCAAGGAAGGGTCGTTCCCAAAAGGGGCAAAAGCCGAGCAGCGTAAGTCAATAAGAAGAGCCGCCGCAAGGTACACCATTGTTGCAGGAGAACTGTACAGGCGTGCTACTAATGAGATGCTCATGAGATGCTTAGATGATGTTGAAGCTTGGAAGGTGGCTGAAGCAGCCCATTCTAGTGAGTGTGGGGGTCATGTTAATGGCCAGGCTCTAGCGAAGAAGATCCTTAGGCAGGGCTACTATTGGCCCACTCTAGAGGAAGATTACTCCCTCTATGTCCGGAGGTGTCTTAAGTGCTAACTCCACGCTGATAAGATTCTTTCTCTAGCTTCATCTCTCCATCCTATGACCGCTCCTTGGCCATTCTCTATGTGGGCTTTCGACGTTGTTGGCCCGCTCGGTGATCCTAATTCCCAGATCAAGCAGAAATCCTTTATCCTTACCGCCACTGAGTACTTCACCAAGTGGGCCGAAGCCGAGGCGTACGCAGAGATTAAAGCTTCAACGGTGTGCCACTTCATCATGAAGAATATCATCTCGCGGTTCGGAGTGCCAAGCAGCATCATCACCGACAACGGACCCCAGTTCGTCTCCCAAGAACTTAAGGACCTCTGTAAGAAGTTCAATATTGCATTGCATCATTCATCTCCATATTATCCTCAAGGCAACGGTCAAGTCGAGGCCACTAATAAAACCCTTCTTAAGATCATTGAGAAAACATGTGAAGCTCATAAGTTTTCTGATTGGCCGGAAAAATTAATAGAAGCTCTGTGGGCTTACCGCACCTTCGTCCGTACTCCTACGGGACAAACTCCCTATTCTCTTACCTACGGGATGGAGGCGGTGCTCCCATATGAGATCCTGATCCCTTCCCTCAGAGTGCAGCTCGATAAGGAACTTAATCTCGATGAACGTCGAGAGGCGTTACTGGTCCAGTTGGAACTCTTAGATGAGAAGAGGATGAACGCGGCCGATCACGTATCCGTCTATCAAAAGAGGGTTTCACGTTATTTTCAAAGGAAGGTAATCGAACGTAAATTTCTAAAAGGTGATATGGTTTTGAAACGCAAATTCATTCGGTCTACAGGTCCTAGGTCTAAATTGCAACCTAACTGGGAAGGGCCGTTTGTCCTAAAAGAAGCTTATCCAGGGAATGCTTATCGCCTAGTAAATGCTGAAGGTGAGGAGCTCTCTCACCCGTGGAATGGGTTGTATCTTAAGCGTTTCTTTCCTTAGAGTCTAAACCACGTGCTTCCCCGGCAGCAATATGCTCCTTCCTGTTTTAATAAGGATCCCGAGTAAGGCAATCACACACTACACGACATCCCTAGTCAGGTTTCCCGTTTCAAAAGACACCGTTTCTCCTTGGCCATGCTTTAGGGGAAAATCAAAGTCCCTGTCCGCTTCATTCTTCGGCTGAATCCAGGGGCAAGAAGTGAATAAGGAGGCGACAACCAATCCAAACACCCTAACGAGAGGAGGTCTCAAATAGGGGCAAGTCCGTTATGACCTGACGCCACAAGTAACACAACAACAGAAGAAAGACAGCAAAGGGGCAATCTCTGTGATAAAATCAAAAGCATCATCTCAAAAGTCTACCGATTCTGAACTCCAAAGCTCCAGGAATGCAAAAACAGAAAAGCTAGGCATGACAAGAGTGGCAGTATAGTTCCCCGCGGGACGTCATGAGCCCGGTCGCATGCATGCCTAGAGTGGACAAAGGTTCGATGACGGACACAAAGCCCCGGTGCAACAGACCAAATCTCTAATGGGGTTGTACGGTGAGGAAATCAAGTCCTAAAAACTTCCATATCTGGCCTAAGCTTACCCCCGTGTTCCTTTTTTCTTTTTAGGACCAAGATTAGTACCCTGGGTATGGCCTTGGTAGAAACACCGTCATGTGAATTGGGCCTTCGCCAAGGATTGTCACCCATGTTACACGCCAGCCTCGAGACTCCTGATTCTGAACAAGGAAAGGTTCGCGTTGCTAGGGGAGACATTGGTTTTCAAAATCCAAAAACATCAAATATTTTCAAAATCCACAAAAACATCAAATATTTTCAAAATCCAAAAACATCAAATATTTTCAAATTCCAAAAACATCAAATATTTTCAAAATCCACAAAAACATCAAATATTTTCAAAATCCAAAAACATCAAATATTTTTAAAATCCAAAAACATCAAATATTTTCAAAATCCAAAAACATCAAATATTTTCAAAATCCAAAAAACATCAAATATTTTTAAAATCCAAAAACACCAAATATTTCCAAAATCCAAAAAAACCAAATATATGCGAAAATCCCACAAAAATCAGATGTTTTCCAAAACTCCATCATGTGCATAGCATGCATTGCATTTTTATTATATTTTTCGCCTATTTAATAAGGCTCCACCCCTTGACCAAATATCAAGAAACGGCCATTATCTAACTTGCTTCAAAGTAGGGGGTTGAGTCTAAGAACAGATCTAACTTGTTTCATGTCTTAGCATGTGCAGACAACAGGTTCAAATGCAGGATTGCAACTACGCAGGATGTGACGCATCAGTGTTCGACCGTCACAGTCATTTAACGGTCCCCTCCTTGACCGTTAATTCCCTTCAGGCGTGGGCTTTTTATTTCTTTCAACCATTGTCCCTCTGACGGCCTGGTCCATACCGTCATTTCTATATAACGGCCCATCTCCCATCCGTTACTTTCTTCAGAGAACAGGATTAATAAGGCTTTCATTCTGACGGCCCCTCATTCGACTGTCGTTTCTTTATGGCGGTCCACTGCCCATCCGTTGCATCCTCCAGAGGCTCTGCCTCTTCACATAATTCTAGCCAATCAACCCACAAAACTTATGCTCATTCAACTAAGCCAGTCTCATCTCATTCAAGCAAGCTTAATAAAACATGAATTCATAAAAATTCCAGCTTTGATTGTTAATTACAAACAATCTCTCTCATGAACAAAAGAAAATCAAGGTACATTTAGTTTTCTATCCGCAAGAGGGCGGATTCTTCTCAGCTCTTTCACGTAATTACGGCGTGCTTCATCGTTCTCTTCTACTTCTGCTTGCCACGGGCGCACCTTGCTGATCTCCCACATGGTCAGCGCATTCTGTACTGCTCTTTCATCTTCCTCGGTCCCCATCTTCCTAGGTAGAAGGGGAGGGTAGTGTGATAGTGCAAGAGCTTGTGTCCTTGGAAGTCCGATCTGAAGATGGCACCGATGCGGGTTGTAGATCGCCATGGTGGTGTTCCCCACTAGTTGGAGGTCCAGGCCTTGGCGCCGTGGTATTTTGAGAAGAGTACTCCGAAGGATTCTTGGTCGCATATTGAACTTGTCTATTGGCAAAGTGTTGAAGAAGAGGCGCCATTCATCCCGCATTTTCTTATCCGCCGTCTTGCATTCAACCTGTGAAGAATACCCGAATGCCCCTCCAATGAAGAGAGGGTGGCTCCCGAAGATTCGGCTAGTTGAAGTTAAGTCTTCCTTCGGTTGGAATTTGACTCTCACTCCCATCTAGCACTCAAGGAGTATCATGGAGCCGAACAAAAGTCCTCCTAGGCAAGCCGAGCTTAGTCCTTCATAGAGGTATGAAAGGATCGCTTGAGAGATGGACATTCCCCGCCACAACCCGCTAATAATGCTGAGATTTTGGGTATCTAGAAGGTGGTCGGTTGTAGTGAAAAGGAAGACTCCGCATAAGCAAACCGCCACCGCCTTGGCTATTGCCTCATGTCTCTCCCACTTGTTTTTACAATGAGACACTATCCACTATGCCAAGGGTATCAAATGAATGTGGTGAGGGCTGATCATGGTCTTCACATCCTTTGGATTATGGATGAAATCACTCAAAATCAAGGATGGGTCAATAGGCTCTATTGTGTAGCAAACCCAATCTTCATCCCCCGCCTTAGTCTTAGGAAGGGCTAGGTAGGTCTCTACCTCTTCTAATAGGACGGTTGCCTCGAAGGAAGGGAAGATGAAAGTATGAGTTTGTGGATGCCATAGTTCTACAAAAGCTGAAATACATGGCCAATCTAGAGATAATTTCTGGAAATTTTTGCCTAAAACCAAGAGTGGTTGAAGGTGCCATGCTTTAAGGATGGATGTGACTTCTATAGGGAGTGCCTTTACCATGGGAGCCACCCACTTCAGACTAGAATAGCATCTTGGGCCAGGAAGAGGCTTGAAGGAAGAAAGAGAAGAAGAAGTCATGAAGAATTGAAGTGCAGAATTTTCTGAATTTGGGTGAGTGTTAGAAGCTTACCACCCTTTGAACATTGGAGCTTAAGTGCTTGGGAATTGACGTCAGCCGTTGGAGCTCTCCATGTTCCTTTCTTGCAGCTTTAGGTCCGGTGTAAACCCTCTCCTCCATGACCATCATCTCAGAGCTTCTCTTCATCTTGGTTTCTACCCTTAGGAGAGGTTCTTCAACCCTAAAGCAGAGGTTTTCAGCAAAGCTACGATTTTGGTTGAGTTTCCAAGTTTTAAAGGTTTAATTTTGGCTTTGGAAAGGATAAGACTTGAGTTGGAAGGCTTTATCTTCAGTCTAGATAAGTTCTAGTAGAGTTTAAGAGGATAAGTCTCGGGTTTAGGCTCTCACGGCTCAATCCGTCTCGGAACGCAACTCAGGATCTAACGGTCTATCGTGAGGCCGTCACTTGTCTCTAACGCGCCAGCCTTGGGCCGTCGCATTTTCTGTGGGTTTGATTTGGCCAAACCCTGTTCTGTGAAGCTTAACGGTCTATACTGTGGCCGTCGTTATCTTGTAACGTGTGAACCATGATCCGTTACACTCTCAGTCGTTCAGATATTAGCTTTTGGGTTCAAATTTTCCCGACGGTCTTGGTTATGACCGTTATTTCACCCCGACGCGCCAGCCTCCGGCCATCGCATTTTCTGCTAGTTGCCCTGACAAACTAGTGTTCTGCCATGATCAACGGTCTAGCATCTGGCCGTTATTTGTCAATGACGCGTCTCCAGTAGGCCGTCACTTTTCTGCAGCTCAGATTACAAATTTGGACTCTGTCATGTCTAACGGCCGTTAGTCGGGGCGTTATTTAATTGTGACGGTCTGCCCCTAGACCGTTACTTTCTCTGCTGCTGAATTCATGAAATTTCTTCCTGCCCTTGTTTTAGACCTGGCGGTCTTTCACATTCTACAACTCGTTCATCATCCACGCATTCTCATACATACATTTTTCCGCATACATGCATTTCATACATGCATTTTCACACATCACCTCAAATCACCTCAATCAGTCATTCATTTTCTGCATTCACATTCAAACCTGCCAAACCATTCATCCACTCATTCATTCCTGCATTTTTCAAAAAAAACACATTCCTGCATTCATTCACACTCATGAAACAAAAACAAAAATGCCAAAAAAGAATTTTTCATTTCTCTATATATAGTCATGTACAAGTAGTAAGAAAAAAGAAAATGCATCATTCGGCCGGCCTGTCTGCCGGGCCGCCCTCCTCATCTCCGCCCTCGGGTCTCCTAGCCGGTGGTGCTATGGAGGCACTCTCCTCCTGCTGCGCTCTCTCCGCCCTCTCATTCCTCCGCTGGCCGGAGGAACTCACGAAGAAATCAGCCACCGTCCCACTTCGGGCGACGCTCCGCTGTGCCCCGCCCTGCGAAGCGCTCCGATCAGGTCCTTGACCTATCATCCGGACGGTCCTCTCGAGGGTCCGCAACTCGATCTTCATATCGTAAGCCTGGCGCCGAGCCTCGCGTGCCTCGGTCCGGTATCGGTCCAAATCCACCATCCCAATCCGAAGTCGCTCTACCTCAGCATGTGACTGAGCTAGCTCCGTCCGAAGTCACTCCACCTCTGCATCATCCGAGCGTCGCGGGGTCTCTGCTCTCAGCCGGGCCATCTCTGCCTGTGCTAGCTCTGTCTCTACTCAGGCCCGCTCAGTCTCAGCCCGACTTCTCTCTATCTCTGCCTGGAGACGCTCTGCCTCCAATCGAGCCTGTCTAGCTTCGACCACCGCTGCAGCTAGCTCTCTCGCCTGTAGATTGCATGTCATGTAGTTGATCAAAAAGCATTTTTTTGGCATACGCATGATCATGAGCATAAGCATTTAGCATCTTACCCGCTCCGCGAGGGTGGCCTTCGCCTCCTCGGCCCGGGCAACTGCCCGAGCAAACTCGGCATCCTGCTCTGTTCTGCCTCCCGCAGGATGAGAAGAGGATGATGGGGCATCCGGTCCTACTCGTTGGGCTCCCTCGGCCCGCTGCATTTAGAAATCATGATTAGAAGTCGTGGTTAGTCAGCATTTTTTTGCATCATCAACATTAAGCATCATTTAAGTCTAAATCTTACCAGGAGCTCCAGGGCGGTCCGGTACTCGTCCCGCTGCTGGATGGTGGAGTGGAGTAGTCCCTCCAGCTCGGCTATCCGTCCCTCGGGGTCTAGCTGCATTTAAAACATGTAAGTCAGTACATCTAGCATGATGCATCTTGCATATAGAAAGAGTGTTTTGAGTTTAGATTTGCATACCGGTCGTCAGGTACCTCGGTACACCCGGTCGCCGTAGAGTCGAGCGAAGGCCTTCAGATATGCCTCGTCGCTCTCATCTCGTTCCTTCACCGCTCGGCCCCGCCTGTTCCAGTCGTGGACGTACTTCGCCTTCCGGGCGCACCAATCCACGTTGCCACTGATGCCCCTTGCCGATTTGCCTGGGTGGTCATCGCTGTGGCGTGGAAAGGTCACCTCGGGCTGGTGTAGTCCCCGAGTCCGCAGGATCAGCCGGTAGTGCAGAGGCTCGATGATGTGGATGCAGTGCAGCCAGATGTCTCATCCCCGGTATGACAAGGCCGCCTCCACCCACGGCTGTCCCGTATAACCCTCGCCGCGGTACGGGGTCCATCTCACCTAGGAACATCAAGAGCATCCATCATCATGATCAGCATTTAGAAGCATTTTTAGAAGCATTTAAGAGCATGTAGAAATCACTTTGAGTTCTGGACTTACCGACATGTGTGGGAAGGAGTCCAGGTCCTCCTGGATCGTCTGGGTCAATCTGATGATGGACCCCGTGTCCCTCGCTACCGTCCACCGTCTCGCAATCGGGATACGGCCGGGGTGGAGTAGTGTGCCTCTCCCGATGCCCGGGAGGTACATGTAGCTCCAGATCTGCATTTTAGAAATCAAGTCAGTCAAATTGCAGAGTCATTTGCATAACATTTAAATTGCATTTACCTGTAGGAAAGGTGAGAAGCCACCCAGCATCGTCTGCCGGTCCGTCGTGCTGAGAGACTCGAATAGGAACGCTAGCACTGTCGCTCCCCATGCGTATCTCCCGACTCTGTGCAAATGCTCTATCAGCGGAAGCAGTCGGCAGCTAATGACGTCCGCTCGAGTCGCGAAGAGGAGCTTCCCGAATAGCAGCATCAGGAAGCGTCTGAGCACTCTGTCTCCCTCTGGTCCCGCCTCCGCCGCCACGCGAGGGCGCACCTGGTCTATCACTCTACCCAAATGCTCCTCGGGTAGCTCTCCCACGGCAATCGCCGCTCCTCTCAGCCCCAGGCTCTCCTGCAGTACTGATCTCAAGAGCTGAGATGAGGACTGTCCCGACCTGATCAAATCTAGCCCGAGCAGCTGCTGAGTCATCTCCCGGTAATCACCATAAGTCCATCCGGTCACTGCGGCTCCGTGGACTCTCAATCCCGTAATCCTCGCTATGTCTTCTAGTGTGGGGATCATGTGGCCCCACAGGAAGATGAAAGCTCTGCTGATCGGATCCCACCTCTCGTGCAACGCGTACAGCAAGGGTGTGTCCATCCGGATCACCTCAATGCTGAGCACCTCGGCGAATCCCATGCTGGCTAGTCGCTCCCTCTGGTAGTCGGGCAGTGCCTGGTACACCGCCCAGATCTGCAGCCAGGAGATCCTTGATCTTCGCTTTCCCTGCATGTTATTTAGATCATAAGTTAGTTAATTGTATCATAAAACATTGCATAAGCATTGTAAAATGAAAACATAACAAAAATTAGAAATTGAAAACCCTAAAAAAATAGTTCTAGGTCCCTGGCAGATGTAACGACCTTGGGCTAGGGCGTCGCTTGCTTCTGACGCACCAAGGGTGGCGCGTCAGGCATGTGACGGTCGCTGGCCGGACCGTCACATTGTCTGCGTGCGTTTTTTCTTTGCATTCCCATGGTCTCCCACTTTGGCCAAATGGCCTACAATCATTCCTAATGGGTTCATAGACCCATTTTCTACCCTCAAAACCCGCATGCATCACAAATAAAACCCAAAAAAATTAAAAATTGAAGTTAGGGCGGGAGGACCTACCTCATGGTTCATGCCCCTTCTCCTCTTCTTGGCTAGTTCCTTGGGCTCCCCTTCACCCAAGGGGACGTCTTCCTGGTCTCCCACGGCCGTGGGAGCTTCATTTTCCTCCCTTGGCTCTCTTCTCCTCGGTTCTTTTTCCGTGACCGGCGGGATCGCCTCCCGTTCGAGCCGGCGGTGAAACCGCCGGATTGCTTTCTTCTTTCCCCTCTCCCTCTTCAGTGGTGGTGGCTGGGAACCCTCGTCGCCGGCCATGGTAGTGGTGGGGACGGTGGTCGCTGGTGGTTTTTTGGTTTGGGGCGTTTGATTGCTTGAGTGTTGAATGAAGGCCGTGACCGTTCGGTTTTATTTTTTTGAACGCTCAGGAAATGTGACGGTCTATCGTTTGGCCGTTACATCCTTATAACGCGTCTGGATTTGACCGTTATATGTGATGAGACTATTTTATTGAAGAATGTGAACCGCCTGGTTTATGACGGCCCAGGGCTGGTCCGTTACTTTATGTGACGCCCTTGTCTCGGACCGTTAAAAACTTGCAAGTTCCTTGATGAATTAAATGGCCTAATTGATGTCAAAATGGTTCCATATTCTGTCAAGATGTTTATGGATGATGTCTCTCGCACGCACAAATGGTTATGCCTTGATTCATGTTCATGATTATTTTTGGCTAACCTATCTTTCATGAAGGAATTTATGAACAAAATCACGCTTTGCCGTCCGTCAGGTAGGTAAGTCAGGTAGTGTATCTCTTTCCCTTATTCCTTAATGCATTACTATATGTTACTTACGATATTATCTCGAGAACCGGCTGGTCATTCATGTGTTCTGGGATCTGATGTTCCCCTTAAACAAAAATGATGATGATCTAAGTTCGCATGTTTAATCGTTGGATAAACCGTTAGGTTGGAAAAGTTTGGGGATGATGGTTCTGTCTTGCACGCCGTGGTTGCAGATGGTGTCCTGACCTTGATTTCTCCGGTCTAACAATATTATTCTCGAGTATTTTCTATTTTATCTTTCTTTTGCATTCGTTTTGATGATTTCTTTTCCTTTAGCCCAGCATGCATCATACGCATTCTTTGAGCATTCATGAAGCTTCATCTATTCAAGGTATCTCAGTGATGGTGAATAGCTGTGTTCTTAATCTCGAATGAGGAGAATCATTCTACTCTGAATTAGAAGGTTTCCTTCGATCTGCTCGCTTGATCTGGTTGGCTGAAGATTTTTGTCTGGAGTTTAGTCAGTACTCTTTTCCTTTCCGTTGCCTCCGGCGGCTAGCCGTGTTTCCATTCCTTAGTTGTTAATTCCTCCAGACTTGCATTCTTTGGTTGACTATTTCCTTGTGATCAGTTTAAAGTTTTCCAAAAAATTCCTGTCGCTTGTTGGTAAGAACGGGTGTCGTTTACCTTAACGCCCTCTTTTTGATCCACTCCGTTTCATTTCCGCTTCATCTTCATGTTCCATTTCGCCTTCTCTTCACCTCCGCTTGCTCCCCTGCAAAGAGGACGTTAAGGAGGGGCATCTGTTGACACCCGTTTTATGACCAATAAGTCGGGTCATCTCCTTATTCATTCTATATGATGCTCCGAGTTGTTCACTCTTCGTTGAGTCTCTTGATTGATTTGGAGCCTATTTCTTGGGTCTTTCTCCTTGATCGGATATGGCTCTTTGTGACATTTCCTTTGACTAGGGCTTAGCAAAACCCTCATTCATTTAATTTGAACTCCATTGATAATAACGGTCTGTCCCAGGAGCGTTGTTTCATTCTGACGGATGGGTCATGGGCCGTTACTCTTTGCAGAGTCCTAAGGCTCAAGGGCTTGTTTCAATCCTTATATTTTTAGTTTATACGTTGATAATAACGATCTGTCGTGCAGCCGTTGTTTCAGTATGACGCCCTATGCCTTGGCCGTTATTTCCTTGCAGAGTCCTATTGCTTTGATCTTCTTCCCGTTGATCTTATCTTTTTGGGATAAGGTTGAAAGTAACGGACGTTCCTTGGGGCGTTATTTCCAAATGGCGGTCTGTCGTGCAGCCGTTACTTCCTTCAGAGAGTCCTGGCAGTTCAGGCCTTTTCTCTGCTACTCCGTGGTCGAGATAAGAACTTGGATTGACGATATCTCTTTCAAATCTGATCCTCAGAACCTTCTGTTTATTTCTATGGACTCTTGGTGATATTATCTTCAAGGATTTGCTAAGAATTATCCCTTTATCTTGCTGGCTTATCCTCTGCTCGACCTAAGAGTTTGAGGGTCTATAAATAGAACCCTTGACTTCATGGCCAAAGGGGGGAAAATCTGGAGTTTGCGTCGAAGTGCTGCCACATTCTAGAGCCACGTCTGATCAAGGAGAAGTGCTTCTCACGTTCGTTTGCTGCCTGGTGAAGAGAGTATTTGTTCCATTGGTTCCAAAGTTCACAATTGCATATTGAGTTTCCATTCAATCTCTCTTTCATCATAAGCATTATTTCTCTCATTCCTCCACGTTTTTCACTGGTTTTTCATCATCTAAACATCCTTCTAATCTTTTAAAATGCCCAGAGGGGTTAAAAAACCAAAACCTCCCCGGTATTCCCCTTTCCTTTTGATGATATTTTGCTTATTGAAGAATTGATGCTATATTATTAAAAGGGCAAATTTGGGTTATTTTGTTCTTGTCTTCCACTTCTTTGGCAGGTTTACAGGTTCACTAGGACGAGGCCCAAGTCTTCTAGCCGGCTGGAAGAGTTGGAGTTAAAAGGACTCATACTTTGTCACTGCAGGTTATACGACGGTCTTGTGCAGGCACGTCATATTTTTCTAGCGGTCTATCGAGCGACCGTCACTTCCAAGTGACGCACAGGGTTCTGGCCGTTACTTCTAGCTGACCTGCAGGTTCTCTTTGGTTTCCTTTCCCGTGGGCGGGTGTTTCATCCACCTATTTCCAAGGTATATTCAAGTCTTTGGCTTGTTTTTACTTTGGTGGCGATCACATCTTTCCTTGGTATTGGGCATTAGCTTTCTCCTTCATCACATATATCTTTATTTCCTTGCTTGTCCCACCCTCGCAGTGTGTTTTCATTTACTTCTTGCTCCACGCCCCGGCGTGTGTTTTTCTTTATTTCCTTAGCATTAGTCTGATTCAGATAGCATGCCCATGCTAGAGCTAGCTTTGATTGCCTAGGTTCATGATCACATGTTCATAGGTTAAGAGCATATCTTTGATTACTTGCTTGTCATCTTATCACACTCACACAACAAAAACCCTAAAAAGAATAGAAGATGTTGGATTTTTGTGACTTCCCTAGTGTTTTGATGATGAGCATCACTATGTTAAATATTGTCTTTTTTAATCAGATATCTTGAGTAATGTTATGCATTTGAAATTTCCATGATTAACAGGAAAACTGCCATGAGATAATACCTTGCATGTCCGTACTGTTCCCTTCATACTTCGTGTTGTTTGTATTCACTACACTTCGTGTTGTCCTTTTGTACGTCATGTTGTTCCAACTATGTTTGTTGGTTGTCTTCGTGTCGTTATTTGTTCCATCGCGTGCTGAGCACTGCAGCACCTCGTGTTGCTTTCTGTGCCACCTCGTGTCGCTCCATTTGTGTCACCCCTATGTCTTCGTGTCTTATGTTCTGACCAAGTCTATACAGCCTCATCTTTACCTTCGTTCCAAGCCAAAGTCTACACATTCGTTTCCTTGGGCAAAGTCTACACATCGTGGCCTTGAACTCTCAGTCTGTACACTCTTTTTAAAAGTATGTACATTGTTGCCTTGAAGCCGTTCTAAGTCTATACATCATGTTGAACGCAAAGTCTACACATCGCCTCACATCATATGAAGGCTGTACGTTGCAAGTGTCTTTTTGCTTTGTGACCACACTTCGTGTCGGCTCCTGCTTTCGTCTTCGAGTTGGTTTCAGTCCGTGTTGTTTTCGTGTCGTCCTCTTCTTCGAGTCGTTCGTTAGTTCGAGCAATCTTGTACTCGAGTCGTGTTTTATGTCTTCGTGTTATCTTTTGTGTTTTATGTCTTCGTGTTATCTCTTGTGTTTGTGTCTTCATGTTATCTTCTGTGTTTGTGTCTTAATGTTGTTTTTATGTCTTCGTGTTGCTTCTTTCTATCCTCGTCCAGGTTTCCTATGATCGCGTGTCTTACTACCATTTTTATTCCGTGCTATTTCCTTCTCACCTCGTGCTGTTCTCATCTGGCCTCGTGTCGTTCCCTTTGTAGTGTTAGCTTTATTACTGTGTATCTCGTGTCATTCTCGTTTTACCTCGTGCTGTTTTTAATCTGACCTCGTGTCATTCTCTTTTTATTTCGTACTGTAATAATCTTGTGTATCTCGTGTCGTTCTCAGTATAGTTCATCTCGTATTTCTATCAAATACCTCATGCAATTTTAGTTTTTGTAGCCCTGAGTTTTAATGTTCTTAATTTCTTTGCAGGAGAAAAAAGAAAAACAAAAAGAAGAAGGTGGTCTGGGGAAGAACATTCACCGGTGTCTGGGCTGCACGTGATCCGATACTAAAGGAACCAATGCTATAAGGGCACGTGGCAAGAAGGTTCTACATCGAGCGCGGGAAGCACACGCCTTGCATGCACCCTCCTGATCGCTTATAAAAGCACTGCCTCACCATCTACGAAAGGCGAGGAGCTCAGAGGTTACAGTAAAGAAATTTGAGTGAGAGCAAAAGAGAAAGAGCCTCCCTGAGAAAGAGCCTCCCTGAGAAACTAGAGTGTTCCAGTTGAGAGAGAAGAGAGAGTAGAAGAGTGATCAGAAGATGGGTATTGACTTACGGATCAAATCTGAAGTCTGCTGCTCAGTTTGAGCTACATTGTTTCCAGTTTCTAAGTTTTGGATTCCTTCTTTCTTATTTTCATTTTTATCTGTTTTTCTTTCTTGATTGAAAGTTCTCTGTGTTACCTCCTAGTGTTCAGGGGAAGAGAGAGACGTGTTCTCTCTGGTTTACTTGCAACAGAGGTTGCAGTATTGTTCCCTCTCGTAGAAGAGGTGTTCCCTCTGGGATTCAGAGGAAGAGAGACCTTGGTCTCTGGTTCTAGTGACTGCAGATCACTAGTGTTCCCTCCGGTTGGAGGAAGAGGAAATTGTTTCCTGGTTTCTAGGGACTTGGCGTCCTTAGGGTTCCCTCCGGGTGTGGAGGAAGAGGGGAGGGTGTTCCCCTGGTGAAGCTGTGAATCAGCCATTGTCGCAGACTGAGTCTGCTTTGCTAGCAGGTGCTAGTGGAAGCCTCACTTCGATTTGAAGTGAGGGGTGGACGTAGGTAGACTGGAGGTCTGACCGAACCACCTTAAAAACCTCTGGGTACTCGTGTGATTGTCTGTGGTGATTTTGTGGTGTGCCTTCTATCCACTCGAGCTATTGTCTGCACTGCGTTTTTGTGGGTTCAACTCCGAGATTGCTTGTTTTAAGTGAATCATTCTTCAGTAATTTTTTAATCGGTTGAAAACAGTGATCTATTCATCCCCTCCCCTTCTAGATCACTTCATATTTCTTGTATCAATTGGTATCGGAGAGGGTATTTCCCAATATGTGGTCCAACGGCCAGGGAAATGGATCCGCTGGTCCTCGTAGCTACATTGCTGAAGGGCAGTCAATCACCCGTCCCCCTTTCTTCGATGGTAATAACTATTTCTTTTGGAAGAGCAGGATGGAAGTCTTCATCAGGGCTCAAAGCCACAAGCTTTGGAGAGTAATTACAGATGGTCCGTACCAACTTCCACCGAACGAAGACATATGGACAGAGGAACAGGTTAGACTCTCCGCACTGAATTGGACAGCTCTTAGCATCATACAGTGCGCCGTCCACCCAGAAGAGTACTTGAGGATTTCAGCGTGCAAGACTGCAAAGAAAATGTGGGATGAATTGTAGTTAATTTATGAGGGCACATCTCAAGTGAAAGCTACCAAGATCAATATCCTTACAACTCAGTATGAGTTGTTTAAGATGAAGCCAGAGTGATGAGGGCATCTCACGACACTCCCTCTAGCTTTGGTCGTCTACACACTCTTGATATGGATTGATCATGGTCTCCACTTGTTATCTTCATTTTCCCAGGTTCATTTTATGTATTTTCCTTTTATTGAGTCCTATCTTATGTATTTTCCTTTATTGAGTCATGTGGTTCTAGTCCATTTCCCTTATTTTGCTTAATTGGGCCTTATTTCCTTAGTTATGGGCCCATAGGATTGAGTCTAGGTTATGCTCAGTCTTTTGTCCTATTGTCAGGAACATTTTGGTCATGTAAAGAGTGGTTGCCTATATATAGGCCCCATCTCTCCACTTGTACTCACTTTTTGGATATTGAAAAAAAAAACCACTTCCTTTTACCTCTTAAATCTCTCTCTCTTACTCTCTTTCCCTCACTCTCTCTCTCACTCTCTCTCTCTCCCAAGGGAAGTTCGCCCCCACCCTCTCTCCTCCTCCCCCCCCCTCACTTACTCCAACCCCCAACCACCTCCACTACCTCACCCACCTCCATTAAGACCCTCCACTTCCCCAAGCCCCTCATTTACTCCCCTCTCTTTGTCCCAAAGCAAATCCTCCACCTCCCAACACAATCCACCACTTCCCCACACAAATCCCACCCCTCCCTAGACCCATTTCAAATTTGAACCTTCCCTCCCTTGCCTTGACCGCCCCTCAACCCCCTCCCTTGAACCAAGTTCGCCCCCACCATCTCCCTCTCACCCCTCTCTCTTGTGCACCCTCATCCTCCACCACCTTCACTAGCAGACCATATTCTCTTCAGCCCCACTTCGCCCCCCCCACCTCCATCTCCATAGCCTCCAATACCCCTCAAACACCACTCATCTTCCTCCCATAGCCAGTAGAACCACCTTCCACCACTTTCTCTCTTGGCCATTCCCTTCCCCCACCACTTCATCTTCCCTTCATTCCTGCCCTGTTTCAGGAAGCAGGATTACAGCACTTGCAGAGGAGGCCACGGTCATCCCTCAACGACTCCGGAGGCGAGGCCTACATTTCTAGATTCGTCTGCAAGTCAGCTTTCAAGACGAGGCGGTTTCGTCGGCATCCGAGCTCGGTGCTGTCCGCAACCACCATTCTTCTCCGACTGTACAGAACTTCTCAGACCAGAAGCCAGAGCGGCAGAGAAGACTCTCCTACAACGAACCTTGAAGGAACCAGCCTTCAGGGTCTTCTACAAAGTTCTTCCTCCCCCTGTCAGCGTCCAGGAGCAGAAGGCGGAATCCCATTCGGCATCCGATAACCAGAGATACCAATTTTCTACCACAACTACACCGGTCTGCCTCCTCACAGTCTGTCCCGACCACCGTCCACTTCTCTGGACATCCAGCTCATCTCCGACATCAGAAGACTTCCCCATTTGTTTTGCTGCAAAGTAGACTCGTATACGATTCCAACGAGTCCAGCGGTACCAGATTTGGAGCTCAAGACCGACCGTGGCCGCTTCTGCAACCTGTTGTTTCAGACTGAGCTCGGCCAGAGACCAGAGCTGCATCCATCTTCCAGTCCCCGGAGCAGTCAGCCCCCAGATCAGAACGTCATCCAAAAATTCAAGCCGCATCCCTCTCCGGTTAGAAATCTTTTGGCGTAAGTCTCATCAGATTCTGAGCTCGGTGGATTTATTGGCTGCATCAACTTCGACTCCCTGTCCAAAATTACAGAAGTTAGACAGAATCGGCGAAGCTCGGAAACTCGGTTTCCTTTGCATCTCTCCCCACCCCGCTTGGCCGGCTGAAGGCCCCTCCCTGCGTGGAGGTAGTTTTGAATGTATTAAGCATAACCCCCACCCCAAGATCACCCCTCCTGCGTGAGGAGTAGTGCTGTACCGTTTGCAATTTCAGGTCAAGCTACATCGCCGCGGTGATCGGGTGCATACCCTCGCCTCCCGGCGCGCCCTCGTCTCCGATCGGGATCGGTGTCTTCACACCGATTAGGTGAGCTTCTGATACAATCCTTAGTAGCCTTATTCCTGCTAGTTTAGTATTGCTTTGATTGCTCATCAGCGGTGAGAAGAGGGCTCGAACTTGCATGCTAGTTTGTTAGTGTCCACCACAGACCGTGAGTGAGTGCCACCAAGCCCCCGCCCTGCGGGCCAGCTGCCCACAAAGTTGGGTATCCTAGACTCATTTGGGGTCAGCCCTAGCATTGTAAGTCTATTAGAACAATTGGGTCCCGCCCCGGACCTTCATCATTATCTCCCGGACCCACCGGGTGAACGTGTGAATCGGGTGAGCAAAAATCGTCATCGTGAGAATCATTGAGCGCTTGTATGCTTGCGGGTCTAAGTCCTAGGGTCATCTCATCATATTTAGTGGTCTTTGGGCTGTGCCACATCAAGTGGTATCAGAGCGGTCATAGGCTTGTCCTTACAAGTCTAGTCTTGGGTCACACTAAGTCTTTCTTAGGTGCATTCGCACACCCTTGCATAGCCCACCCAACCTTGCATGACCACCCGTAGTGGAACTCATTATCAAGACAATCCATCTTCTTCCAATAACACCATGAATCCCAATCCCCAAGGAAATCCCCCTCACAATGAGCATGAGCTTCCCGACCAAATGAGGTTTCTTGTGGACTACATGACCGAAATTATGGGAAGGCTTGACGGTATTACGGCCCGGCTTGAACAACTTGAGGAAAATAGACCTATTCCAAGGGAAGGAGATAGGAGAGATGCCCCTCCACATGTGGAGCCAGCCATAGGAGGACTCAACCTTGACCCCCCTCCCGAACTGGAAAGGGACCCACCCCCTAGAAGGAATGAGAGGCCTCCCCGGGACAACCCGGATGACCAACTAATGAGACTTGTGAAAGTCGATGCTCCCACTTTTGATGGATCTCATCATCCGAGCATCTACTTAGATTGGGAGGCAGCCATGGATCAATATTTTGATTGGTACCCAATGACCGAGGATAGGAAAGTCCGACTTGCAAAGATGCAATTAACCAAACTTGCCAAAACTCATTGGATGAATGTTGAAGCTTTAAGGATAGTTAGGAGGGAAGTTCCAATCACCACATGGGGGGCCATGAAAGACCAACTCAAACTCAAATATGTCCCACCCTCCTACCATCAAAACCTCCTAGATGAATGGCAAGCCTTGACTCAAGAAGGAAAGACCGTTATGGAATACATTGAAAAGTTTGACTACTACCTCCTCAAATGTGGAGTCCAAGAGGACCCCTCCGTCACACTCTCCCGCTTTAGGAATGGGCTTCAATTCCATATCAAAAAGGAACTATTCATGCGTCAAGTAACAACTTTAGAGCAAGCCTACCAAGTAGCTCGGGATGTCGAGAAATTCTCTCGGTACACGCGAATGGTTCCCCCTCGGGGAATGGACCCTAGAGCCATGGCACCTCGGGCCAACCCCCCACCACCCCAAAGAGGTCTCCTTCCTACACCCATGGGAACTCCTCCCACATGGGTCACCCCTCCTGATGCCAATCCACCATTCCGCCCCGCAAGTGGGCCCCTAAACACAACTCCCAATAGGCCCAATTCGACACCCACTCTCCCTCACACTAAGGTGACCCCAAACCATCAAAGTGGGCAGCAATGCTTTAGGTGTTATGGGTATGGACACTTTGCCAATCAATGCCCCACCAAGGGAGCATCAAACTTACTCATAGAGGAGACCAACCCCCAACCCCAAGCTGAATTTGAAGGAGAGATTGAGGTATATGAACCCTCTCTTGAATGGGAGGAGGAGTATGAGAACCACTACATAGAGAGCACCCAAGAACAACCTCCTCCACCCACCGAATCCCACCTCGGGGTGGTTAGATGCACCCTCACTCAAAACCAAGAGCATGATTGGAGAAGAAACACCATATTCCACACCTACATAAGAATAGGGAGCCATATTAGGAAGGTCATATTGGACAATGGAAGTAGTGTGAATGTGGTGTCACCCGACACCGTTAAACTTTTGGGCCTTACCACCTCCCCACATCCCCACCCATATAGGGTAGCATGGATTAATACCACCTCCATGCCCGTTAGTGCCCGTTGCCTTGTCCCAATTACATTCCAATCCTATCAAGGCCAAGTGTGGTGTGATATCCTTCCAATGGAAGTTGGGAGTATCCTTTTAGGACGGCCTTGGATCTACGATGTAGATGCCACCTTCTTAGGAAGAACCAACGCTTGCATCTTCATTCATGAGGGGAAGAAGATCCAACTCAACCCATCTCCACCCCGCACTCTACCTAAGAAGGCCTCTCCCTCCCTTGAGGGACCCACTACCTTTCCCCCCATCCCAACACCAACAAACCCCACCCCATCAAGTCCTAGTCCTAGTAACATCAAAGAAGTCAACCCCACCGAGCATGCCGAGCTTCGGAGGCAAATTGAAGAACTCATCAAGAAGGGCTTCCTCCGAATTAGCAAAAGCCCTTGTGCCGTCTCGGCTCTTCTTACACCCAAAAAGGATGGAACTTGGCGTATGTGTGTAGATAGCCGAGCCGTCAACAAGATAACGGTCAAATATAGGTTCCCCATCCCTCGGCTTGATGACATGCTAGACATGCTAGTGGGAGCCACCATCTTCTCCAAAATTGATCTCAAAAGTGGCTACCACCAAGTCCGCATTAGGCCCGGGGACGAGTGGAAAACCGCCTTTAAAACTAAGGACGGTCTCTATGAATGGCTTGTTATGCCTTTCGGCCTTTCTAATGCACCAAGTACCTTCATGCGTCTCATGACCGAGGTCCTCCGGCCCTTCATTGGCATCTTTCTGGTTGTCTACTTTGATGACATCCTCATATATAGCCAATCCAAGGAAGCCCACCTCGATCACCTCAAACAAGTGTGCACCATCCTTAGGAAAGAGAGTCTCTTTGCCAATCCCGGGAAGTGTCATTTCTTGACCAATCAACTAGCCTTCCTAGGATTTATTGTCTCATCCCAAGGAGTATCCATGGACCCCGAAAAGGTCCAAGCTATTCTTGAGTGGCCCGAGCCTAAAACCATTCATGACGCCCGAAGCTTCCATGGGCTAGCCACCTTCTATAGGAGATTCATCCGGGGGTTTAGCACTATCACCACTCCTATCACGGATTGCCTCAAGAAAGGCACATTTGTTTGGACTAGGGCAGCCTCCAAAGCCTTCCTAGAGCTTAAAGAGAAAATGACCCAAGCCCCGGTCCTTTGCCTACCCGACTTTTCAAAGGTCTTTGAGGTCACATGTGATGCTTCCGGGGTAGGGATTGGAGGTATCCTTAGCCAAGAGGGTCACCCGGTAGCCTACTTTAGTGAAAAACTTTGTGAGGCTAGGACGAGATACTCCACATATGACAAAGAGCTTTATGCCGTAGTTCAATCCCTCCGGCACTGGAGGCACTATCTCCTACCCAAAGAATTTGTGATCTTCTCGGACCATGAGGCTTTGAAATATCTCAACACTCAACAAAAGCTCAATGCCCGCCATGCCTGATGGGTAGAATACATTCAAGCCTACACCTTTGTCCTCAAGTATAAGATGGGTAGTGAGAACCGCGCCGTCGATGCACTAAGTAGGCGGGTAGCCTTACTCTCCACCGTCCAAGTGGAGGTAACCGGATTTGAGAGAATCAAAGGGGAATACCCACATTGCCCTGACTTTGGGACTCACTACAACACCCTTTCCACCCAGCCACTCAAGGAGTATAAGGGGTTCATACTTCAAGATGGATATCTGTTCAAAGGGGATAGACTTTGCATACCTAGGACTTCACTTAGGGACTTCCTAGTTTGGGAGTTACATAGTGGTGGCCTAGCTGGTCACTTTGGGGTCCACAAAACCATAGAGTTGGTTGAGAGGCAATTCCACTGGCCCACTCTCAAGAAGGATGCGGCCCACATTGTGGGACAATGCCGCATATGTGCATCCGCCAAGCAAGTAAGACAAAACACCGGGCTTTACACACCACTACCCATACCCGACCAACCATGGGAGGATTTGAGCATGGATTTCATTCTTGGCCTACCAAAGACCTTGCGCAAACATGATTCCATCTTTGTAGTGGTTGACAGGTTCTCAAAGATGGCCCACTTTATCCCCTGCTCCAAGACCTCTGATGCCTCTAGGATCGCCCCGTTATTCTTTGATGAGGTAGTCCGACTCCATGGGTTACCTAAGACTATTGTGTCCGATAGAGATGTGAAGTTCACTAGTTATTTTTGGAAGACTCTATGGCACTTGATGGGGACCCTCCTCAAATTCTCCACTACCTATCATCCTCAAACCGATGGCCAAACTGAGGTCGTCAACCGAAGCCTTGGGAACTTACTTCGATGCCTTGTAGGGGATCACCCTGGGAATTGGGATCTCCTCTTATCTCAAGCCGAGTTTGCCTACAATGATTTTGTCAATAGGTCCATAGGCAAGAGTCCATTTGAGGTAGTACATGGTTTTAGGCCTAGAAAGCCCTCGGATCTCATTCCCCTTCCCCCACATGCTAGAGTGTCAGTCTCAGCTGAGTCCTTTGCACAGCATATCAAAGAGTTGCATGATGACATCCGCAAGCATATAGGTAAAAGCAATGAGGCTTACAAAAGACGGGCCGATGCTCACCGGCGCCACTGTGAATTCCAAGTGGGGGACCCGGTGATGGTGAGGACGGAGCGGCTCCTTCCCGGGCCTGCCTCCAAGTTGAGGGCACGAGGGTCGGGACCCTTTCGAGTTCTACGACGACGTGGCAGCAATGCTTATGAGCTTGACCTACCAGAGAGCTATGGGGTACACCCTACCTTCAACGTGGCGGACCTGGTACCCTACAAAGGCCCCGCGGTGGAACCTAGTGAGGAGCTTGAGCCTTTACACCCCCTTATGAGAGACACCCCCGGAGGGACTCCACTTTCTAGCTTGAGGGACCGACAAGAGCAGGTAGAGGTAATACTGGATGAGCAGAGTATCATTACAAGGCACAAGGTGTATCAGCGCTATCTGGTTAGGTGGAAGAACCGTCCCCCGACCGAGGATGCATGGGTGAGTCGGGAGGATTTGATGCGCCTGGACCCCGACATGATGGAGCAGTACGACAGTCAGGCAGACCCATACTCGACAGGGTCGAGTTCTCCCCACCCCGAGGGATTTGATGAGGGCATCTCACGACACTCTCTCTAGCTTTGGTCGTCTACACACTCTTGATATGGATTGATCATGGTCTCCACTTGTTATCTTCATTTTCCCAGGTTCATTTTATGTATTTTCCTTTTATTGAGTCCTATCTTATGTATTTTCCTTTATTGAGTCATGTGGTTCTAGTCCATTTCCCTTATTTTGCTTAATTGGGCCTTATTTCCTTAGTTATGGGCCCATAGGATTGAGTCTAGGTTATGCTCGGTCTTTTGTCCTATTGTCAGGGACATTTTGGTCATGTAAAGAGTGGTTGCCTATATATAGGCCCCATCTCTCCACTTGTACTCACTTTTTGGATATTGAAAAAAAAACCACTTCCTTTTACCTCTTAAATCTCTCTCTCTTACTCTCTTTCCCTCACTCTCTCTCTCACTCTCTCTCTCTCCCAAGGGAAGTTCGCCCCCACCCTCTCTCCTCCTCCCCCCCCCTCACTTACTCCAACCCCCAACCACCTCCACTACCTCACCCACCTCCATTAAGACCCTCCACTTCCCCAAGCCCCTCATTTACTCCCCTCTCTTTGTCCCAAAGCAAATCCTCCACCTCCCAACACAATCCACCACTTCCCCACACAAATCCCACCCCTCCCTAGACCCATTTCAAATTTGAACCTTCCCTCCCTTGCCTTGACCGCCCCTCAACCCCCTCCCTTGAACCAAGTTCGCCGCCACCATCTCCCTCTCACCCCTCTCTCTTGTGCACCCTCATCCTCCACCACCTTCACTAGCAGACCATATTCTCTTCAGCCCCACTTCACCCCCCCCCACCTCCATCTCCATAGCCTCCAATACCCCTCAAACACCACTCATCTTCCTCCCATAGCCAGTAGAACCACCTTCCACCACTTTCTCTCTTGGCCATTCCCTTCCCCCACCACTTCATCTTCCCTTCATTCCCACCCTGTTTCAGGAAGCAGGATTACAGCACTTGCAGAGGAGGCCACAGTCATCCCTCAACGACTCAGGAGGCAAGGCCTACATTTCTAGATTCGTCTGCAAGTCAGCTTTCAAGGCGAGGTGGTTTTGTCGGCATCCGAGCTCGGTGCTGTCCGCAACGACCATTCTTCTCCGACTGTGCAGAACTTCTCAGACCAGAAGCCAGAGCGGCAGAGAAGACTCTCCCACGATGAACCTTGAAGGAACCAACCTTCAGGGTCTTCTACAAAGTTCTTCCTCCCCCTGTCAGCGTCCAGGAGCAGAAGGCAGAATCCCGTTCGGCATCCGATAACCAGAGATACCAATTTTCTACCACAACCATGCCGGTCTGCCTCCTCACAGTCTGTCCCGACCACCGTCCACTTCTCTGGACATCCAGCTCATCTCCGACATCAGAAGACTTCCCCGTTTATTTTGCTGCAATGTATACTCGTATACGATTCCAACGAGTCCAGCGGTGCCAGATTTGGAGCTCAGGAGCGACCGTGGCCGCTTCAACAACCTGTTGTTTCAGACTGAGCTCGGCCAGAGACCAGAGCTGCATCCATCTTCCAGTCGCCGGAGCAGTCAGCCCCCAGATCAGAACCTCATCCAAAAATTCAAGCCGCACCCCTCTCCGGTTAGCAATCTTTTGGCGCAAGTCTCATCAGATTCTGAGCTCGGTGGATTTATTCGCTGCATCATCGACTCCCTGTCCAGAATTACAGAAGCTAGACAGAATCGGCGAAGCTCGGAAACTCGGTTTCCTTTGCATCTCTCCCCACCCCGCTTGGCCGGCTGAAGGCCCCTCCCTGCGTGGAGGTAGTTTTGAATGTATTAAGCATAACCCCCACCCCAAGATAACCCCTCCTACGTGAGGAGTAGTGCTGTACCGTTTGCAATTTCAGGTTAAGCTACATCGCCGCGGCGATCGGGTGCATACCCTCGCCTCCCGGCGCGCCCTCGTCTCCGATCGGGATCGGTGTCTTCACACCGATCAGGTGAGCTTCTGATACTATCCTTAGTAGCCTTATTCCTGCTAGTTTAGTATTGCTTTGATTACTCGTCGGCGGTGAGAAGAGGGCTCGAACTTGCATGCTAGTTTGTTAGTGTCCACCGCGGACCGTGAGTGAGTGCCACCAAGCCCCCGCCCTGCGGGCCAGCCGCCCATAAAGTTGGGTATCCTAGACTCATTTGGGGTCAACCCTAGCATTGTAAGTCCATTAGAACAATTGGGTCCCGCCCCGGACCTTCATCATTATCTCCCGGACCCACCGGGTGAACGTGTGAATCGGGTGAGCAAAAATCATCATCGTGAGAATCATTGAGCGCTTGTATGCTTGCGGGTCTAAGTCCTAGGGTCATCTCATCATATTTAGTGGTCTTTGGGCTGTGCCACATCACAGAGGAGTCGATCACAGAAATATATGCTAGATTGTCTGTGATCATCAATAGTCTGAGAGGATTTGGAAAGGAGATTCAGCAAGAAGACATTGTCAGGAAGATACTTAGGTCCCTAACTCCCATCTGGGATACTAAGGTGACCGTCATAGAGGAATATAGAGATCTATCCACCATGTCAGTAACCCAGCTGATTGGGTCTCTCTTGACCCACGAAATGAACTTCAGACAAGGGAATGATGGACATGACAGAAAGGGAAAGAATGTTGCTCTGAAAGTCTCACGACATACTAAGAAGAGCAGCAGCAGCAGCAGCAGCAGTGGTGGTAGCAGCGAAGACTCTGACGGATTCTCAGACCTGGACAAGGGCGAGCAGGCCATGCTCACCAGGCAATTCAGAAAGTTCTTGAGAACTAAAGGGAAATTCTACAGGAGAAAGAGATTTAATGCTGCAAGGAAGTCTCCTAAACGAGAACTTGAGAAGAATCGGATTGTTAAGAAAGTTGCATGCTACCATTGTCAGAAACCTGGTCACATGTAAAGTGAATGTCCAGAGCTGTAAGCTAAGGCTCCCGGATACCAGAAGAAGATGGTGCACAAGAAGAAGAAAGTCATGCTGTGCACATGGAGCGACGAGGAGGAGGATCCAGAAGCCACCTCGTCCAGTGAAGGTGAAGAGAAGACGTGCCTCATGGCCAACCATGAGGAAGAGGTAACGAACTTATTTGAGAATTTTACTTTGAACGATTGGGAGGACGCCTATGGTGACCTGTTAGCTAAATATAATTTTCTAACCAAGGAACACAGAATGCTTAAACGAAAGTTTCACTCTGTTTCTGAGGAACACTCTATTGCTGTTACGGACAACATGAAAACCAAGGAGATGGCCATTGAGCTAGATCAGGCTAGAAGTGAGATCGAGAAGTTTAGAATGGAAAGAGAGGAAAATCTAGCTAGGATGAATGAGCTGAAGAGTAAAACTGAAGAGAGTAAAAAGGAGTTTAGACTGATTGCAGAAAAATATGAGGCGGTTAGAAAAGTTAATCAGGAACTCCAGGACAAATGTAATGAACTTCAGAAGGAGATTGAGGACAAAGGAAAAATGCTAGAAAAATTTACAGAGGGGAGAAACAATCTAGATGCCCTTCTGGGGTCGAGGGTAAACTTCAATAGGGAGGGATTAGGATACAATCCCACAAGTAAAAAACCCTTTGAATTCAAAACTGTCACGTTCTGCCCCGCCAAGGGCAAAGAAAAACTGGAAACCCCATCCAGTTCCAAATCTGTCTCTACATTGAAGGTATCGACCAGCAAATCTAGTCAATCCACTGGTCAGCAAGCTAAGTCAGGAAATCCTGAGACTAGAACTGCTCCTGTGCAACAGTTGTGGAACAAAGGTTTTCACACGACCATTCCTATTGATGTCACTAGAAAGGTGAACAGTTTCGCTAAGAAAGTTCAGCATGATAGTTATCAAGGAAAGCATGCGAACATGCATCACCTTTAGCACAATTTTCATTTGAATAAAAATGGTTACATGAATTATGCTCAGCACACACGTGTTTCCTCTAAGAGGCCAAACAACAATTTCTCTGCTCGGAAACAGCATAATTTTAATAGGAATAGGCTCATTCAACACCCACTGAGAAATGCCAAGAAGGAAGAATCCATCTACATGAAATCACTGAAAAGAACAGTAAAACAAATGTGGGTTCCTAAGTGTGATTTGGATAAATTGAAAACTGTCTTTGGACCCAATTTGAATTGGGTCCGACATCACTTTGTCTGAACTCTCACAGGTTAGCCTGGCAGCCGAGCATAACAAGTGGTACCTTGACAACGGCTGTAGTAGGCACATGACAGGAGACCGGTCCAAATTTAGCAAACTGAAAATGAAGTTTGGGGGCTTGGTCAAATTCGGTGGAAATAACAGAGGAAGAATAATTGGAATTGGTACAGTTGGTAAGTCCTCTACTAACTCCATTGAAGATGTGTATCTTGTAGAAGGACTTCAGCACAACTTGATAAGTATAAGTCAACTCTGCGACAAAGGACACAAGGTACTCTTTGACCACAATTCCTGCACTGTTTTTGAGCTGAATTCTGATAACGTCATGTTCAAAGGTCATAGAGTAAACAACGTATACATCGTAGACATGGATGATAATCCTGAAACTAACTTGTGTATGTCTGCTAACTCTGAACATGTTGCTTTTGACTGGCATAGGCGTCTAGGCCATGCTAGTTTGTCTACAATGAATAAACTGTCTAAGCATAACCTAGTTAGAGGTTTGCCCAGAATAAGGTTTCAGTTAGGGTCCAAGCTATGTGATGCTTGTGCACAAGGTAAACAGACTCGTGCAGTTTTTAAGTTGAGAACTGAGAGTCTTTCATGTAAACCGCTGCAGCACTTGCACATGGATCTCTTTGGTCCTACTCGCATACAAAGTTTGTCAGGTAAGAGATATGGATTAGTCATAGTTGATGACTACACTAGATTTTCTTGGTTATTTTGTTTAGCAAATAAAAATGATGCTTTTGTTCACTTTGAAGAACTTTTCAATAAAATCAAACTACAAGGTGAACATAATATCATTACAATTCAGTCTGACCATGGAGGAGAGTTTGAGAACTCTTCATTTTCTGAATTTTGCTCAAGAGAGGGAGTGACTCACAAATTCTCTTCTCCCAGGACACCGGAGCAGAACGGAATTGTTGAGAGAAGAAACAAGTCAATAATTGAAATGGCCAGGACTATGCTGATTGAGAGTGGACTTCCAAGGAGATTTTGGGCTGAAGCTACGAATATTACATGCTACATTCTAAACCGAGCCTTGGTAAGACCTACTCATAGGAAAACTCCTTATGAACTTCTCAAGGGTAAGCAGCCAAACATTTCTTACTTTAAAGTTTTTGGCTCCAAATGTTTTATTCACAATAATGGTCAGAATGGTTTGGACAAATTTGAAGCTAGAAGCTCTCCTGGAATTTTTCTCGGATATTCAGAAACCTCAAGGGCCTATAGAGTTTTCAATAAAGATGATCAAACTGTTGAAGAAACACCGCATGTAGTGTTTGATGAAAATGATTTCTCTAACAAAGTGATGAATGATGACAGATAGCCATCTAATGAGGGAGATTTCTTGGAGAGAATTGAAGAAGAAGAGATGCAGCCAGCTACTCAACCAGAAAACTCACAGCAAGAAGGAGCAGCTGAGGTAGGTGAACCCTCAGGTGAGATAATATTTCACAAAGACCACCCTAGTGAAAATGTCATAGGCAATTTGCATGATCCACCTAGGACAAGGTCTTATTTTAGAATTGTCCAAGAACAGGACTTAGCTGCATTGGTATCTCAGGTGGAACCCAAATCTGTGGAAGAAGCCTTAAAACATGATTCTTGGGTATCCGCCATGTGTGAGGAATTAAATCAATTTGAGAAAAATATTGTATGGGAACTAGTTCCCAGACCTGATAATACTCATGTCATTCGCACTAAATGGGTTTTCAAGAATAAAGTTGATGAGAATGGTGCTATTTCTAGAAACAAAGCAAGACTTGTAGCTCAAGGCTACAGTCAGGAATTTGGTGTGAATTTTGATGAATCTTATGCCCCAGTGGCTAGGATGGAAGCTATACGAATTCTGCTTACATTTGCATGCTCTAAGAACATTCGGCTGCAGCAGATGGATGTCAAAAGCGCATTCTTAAATGGGGTATTGAAGGAAGAGGTATATGTTGAACAACCTCTAGGTTTTAATTTCTCTGTTCAGCCTAACATGGTTTTTAGGTTGAATAAAGCCCTCTATGGATTGAAGCAGGCTCCCCGAGCCTGGTATGAGAGACTTTCTGAAGTCCTCTTGAGCAAGGGCTACACTCGAGGTAAGGTTGACCAAACCCTCTTCACCAAAAATCTCGGAAAGGATTTAATAGCGGTCCAGGTACATGTTGATGATATCATCTTCGGATCTAATAATTCAAAATTGTATAAAGAATTTTCTGAATCTATGTCTCATGAATTTGAAATGAGTTTAGTTGGCGAACTAAAGTATTTTCTTGGGCTGTAGGTCAAACAAATGGAGGATGGTTGTTTCATAAATCAAACCAAGTATACTCTGGAGATGCTGAAAAGGTTTGGAATGACCAACCTCAAGACTATCTCAACACCCATGGGCACCAACACCTCACTGGATTCAGACGAAAAAGGTAAAGAGGTGGATGCTAAATTATATAGAGGTATGATCGGTTCACTCCTCTACTTAACAGCATCCAGGCCTGACATTCAATTTAGTGTAGGGATGTGTGCCAGATATCAGTCTAGGCCTACTGAATTGTATTTGGCAGCTGTAAAAAGAATCTTTAGATACTTATATGCTACCCATGATCTAGGTCTTTGGTATCCTGCATCATGTAGTTTAGATCTCATTGCATATACAGATGCAGATTATGCAGGATGTAAATTGGACAAGAAAAGTACTAGTGGTCACTGCGAATTTTTAGGAGGGTGCCTAGTCTCTTGGGGATCCAAGAAGCAACACTCTGTGGCTCTTTCTACTGCTGAAGCTGAGTATGTGGCAGCAGGGAGCTGTGGCACATAGGTTATATGGATAAAACACCAGCTTCTGGATTACTCAGTTGAGCTAGGTTGCACTTCCATCTTTTGTGATAATACTAGTGCAATAAACATTGCAAAGAATCCTGTACTTCATTCTCGAACTAAACACATCAAAATCAGGCATCATTTTATTCGAGATGAAGTAGCTAGGAAGACCTTTGAGTTGATCCATGTTGACACTAACTCACAAATTGTAGATATTTTCACTAAGCCACTGGATACTAAAAAATTTAGCACATTGCGCAGAGAATTAGGTATTTACAGAATTTCATGATTGAATAATTGATCTCTGAATAATCTGTCATGTGCTCTTATGCTTATCTATGCTCATTGTCTGTTGCTGAAAATAACATCATTATGAGTGTTTGCTGATTCACTCGTATTGATTGATATCACTTTGTTTTTCTTTGAGGTGTTTTGAGGTATGTCTTGGTTAAGTCTGAGTTGGAGTCAAGGTCTCAGGGGGAGCTAGATTAATAATAGGTGTCAGGCTCTTTTGGCCAAATCTGAACATACTTTGAACGGACTTTTGCTGACCTTATAAGAGAATCAGTTTGAGTAGGTGTATAAAAGAAATTCTTGGATGTTTTATCCGTTAAGACTGTTCAACTAATTTCTTGTTGGAATTTCAGCTGTTAGTCCCACTGAGATCAAAATCTGAATTCAAGACTATCTTCCTACACTGTAACTGACTTCTGATCTAGCCAGTACAGCATACCTACTTAGTCTTTGTAGACACGCTAAAATTGACATTATTTTGAGTATATTTCATATCACTCTGTGATGCCCCATTTGACCCTCAAATCAGCTTATTTGAGTGGTTTTCCCACTTTTTCTTGAATTTCTCCTGTTTTTCCCCATTTATCTCTTTTTTCCTATTTTTCTGGATTTTTTGGGCATTTATCTCTATTTTTTTTTTGAATTCACGCCCTCATCAGGGGCGTGTTTTTGAAACACGACCTTGTCTAGGGCGTTTTCTCCCATTTTATCTATTTCTCCTCCATTTTATCTATTTTATGAATTTTCTAAATTCACGACCTAGGTAAGGGCGTGTTTTCTTCAAAACATGACTTAACCAAGGGCGTTTCTTAAAGAAAGGACGACCTCACCTGAGGGCGTTAATTCTTCTAGGTTTGACCGACTTCCCTATTTGAGCTCTTGAAATTAACGCCCTTCTCAGGGGCGTTTTTTTAAACGTGGCTTTAATTAAGGCGTGTTTTACATTTTTCAAATATGGGGAGTTTTTATTGCTAAATTTGGTTTTTGAGAAACGCCCTTGTGCAGGGCGTGTTTTTGAGAAACGCCCTCTGGTCAAGTCGTCAATTCATTAATTGACGCCCTGACCTAAGGCGTGTTTCACCTTCTGGCTTCGCAGCCCTTTCACCGGAGAGTCCTTGCCTCGTTAGACTCCTCCTCTATTTGGGCTCTTGCCCGTTCTTATCCCTTCCTCCTTTAATCTCTTCCCTTCTTATCACCTTTTTCTAACCTATTAATAGAGGCTCTCGCCTCTGTTAAGGGGTTGGTTCCGATAATTCTCATTCTCCCCTGCGTTCTTCTATTTTTTTTCCCTTCTTCTTCTGTCTTCTACGTGCCTCCGTCTTCTTCTTCTTCTTATTCTTCTTCTTCTGCTGTTGTTCTTTTCCTTTTGTTTCTTCTTTTCTTTTTACAGGAACCGAACGCAGGGCCCTTTGGCTAAGGAGGACTTCACATCAACATCTTCATCCCTTTGAGGCTTTCTCCCCATCGAGCATTCAAGCCAAGGAACCACAAAAAAAGATTTTTTTTATCTTATCTTCCCTTCATTATTCTTCTTATCTTCATTATCATTATTGTTATAGATCATGCATCATATATCATTGTTTTCATTGATTTTTCTCAACCATCATATTGAGATCTCCCCATAGTGCAACTCTTGCACATCTCCCTTATTCTCATTATTTTCATGCATTCATTCATCTCCCACACCCTTTGCATAGGGGTTTAAGGGCAACCACCCTTAAGGTGCGTTCTTGCACATGCTTTCATGCTCACATATTTCTATCATGAATTGATGTTACACTCATCACATATCTAATGCAATTTCTTCATTGGTGTTTGTCTTTTTTGCAAGGGTAATTAAAGGAAGAACTCTCTTCGTCGGCCGGCCGATTTGAAGAGAAAGGAATACTCACATCCCCCGCATATTTGAGGTATTTTACGATCATCTTCCCATATCAATCTCCTCTTTGAGACCCTCGTGTCTCTGGCGATCACACACACTCCACATTAGCACCTCGTGCTATTTTTATTGCTTTCACCCATATATCTATTGCTTTTTATATTTTTAAGTGTGGATTTTAAAAGAGATCTACAAATTGGCGATCACGGTGGGACTTCTTTGTGTTCTTCTTTCATTACCCCTTTCCCCTTGGCACCCTCGCGTGCCCTTTTGATATTCATATTTGTTGATTGCATTGATTCTATGAGTGTTCCTAAGCTGTTGCTGGCCGCGAAGGATTCCTGGTCAAGATGAATTCACGCCTCTGGAAGAGGCGTTTTTATTGATTTAACGCCCTGACACAGGGCGTCTTCTTAATATTTTACGCCCTCTGCCAGGGCGTTTTCCAGCTTACTTCCGGGTTTTGTTGCTTCCTGTGAATTCACGCCTTGTCCGAGGGCGTTCTGTTATTGAGTAGCGCCGCAGATCAGGGCGTTTCTATTGATTTGACGCCCACTGCATAGGGCGTTCGTTTATTGGTAGCGCCCTGACCCAGGGCGTTCCTTGACTTGGTTGGCATCTGCCCGCGGTGTTTCACGCCCTACCGAAGGGCGCTTTTTCCATTGGTAGCGCCCTGCCCCAGGGCGTTTTCTTCCTGTGTTTTGCCAAACCCCTGTGCTTTCTTCATATCATATATTTTGCATATATCTGCTGCCAGTGTTTCACGCCTTGCCCAAGGGCGTTCTTTTATTTATTAGCGCCCCTCATCAGGGCGTGTCTCCTGAGTTGACGCCCGCTGAACAGGGCGTCCGTTTATTGATAGCGCCTCACCCTAAGGCGTGTTTTCGCCAGCCCCTGGGCCCCTCACGTTGATTCACGACAGTCACATCGTCGTGTCTTTTTTAGTAGCGCCCCCTTCCCGGGCGTGTTTTTACTGTGGGTTTCCAGAACCCCCGGCTGTGGTTTTTCATGATATTTCATGCTTATTTTTGTTGATTGATCATATTATTGTGGTTGGCCTGTTTACCCTGTTGCATTCATATTTGCATTTGGTTTGGGAGCCTCCTCCTCTTCATTTGGATCCACACACCCTCTTGGAATCGGGACGACCCTCCATTGAGCATTCCGTCTCTTTGGACTGGAAATCCCTTTTCCAAGCCTCCATAAGCCCCCGCACCCGTGGATTCCCTCACGGACGCCGGGCAGGTTGTACCCTTTTGGAGTCCCGATATAGTTGGCCTAATACGTGGTGAGTGAGAGTTCCTAGTTGGCATTGGAGTTCAAATCTCATTTGAAACTAGGACTCTCCTTGTGTGAATCTTTCCAAACTTTATTAAAATCCTTAATTCACCAAGGATAAAACAATCAAAAATCACGGTAACCATTCCAACTTGTGTGCTTATTTGCATAATTATTGAGAATTTTTGATTATATAATGGCTTACCATGATAGAAACATGTTCAATTCAATTCATGAGGATGCACAACCTAGCACTTTATATCCTCAATTTCAACATGTTAATCAGCATTCTCACCATTCTTTCAAGGGACCACGTCCTTATTCTCGTGGTCATACCCAACCCATGGGCAATGTCCATTCTTATGGTCCCCCTCCTCAAGTTCGAGCCACTATTCCCTCGGGACCGTCTCCTCCCAATGACGAGAAGGTCTCTCGAATCATCCATGCATTAGATCATCTTACCCCTCAACAGATCCAAGCCCTTAAGGCTGCCGTTGAGGGTACATCTCATGCATCTCTCCCTCCTTCCAATTCTATTCGGGTGGCCCATCACCCATCTCCCTCCAATTCTACACGGGTGGCCCATCACCCACCTCCTCCTTCCAATCATATTCGGGTAGCCCATTACCCATCTCCCCCTATTCATTCTACTCGGGTGGTCCGACACCCGCCTCCTTCTATTCCTCCTCCCTCACGGCCCCGAGGCCCATTTATTCATTGCAATCCGGCCCATCCGGGTTCTTTTACGGGTCATACCGTCAACTCCCCTCCACGGCCTTTTTATGCGGCCCCTCCTCCTTCAAGGCCCTGCCAACCTTCTATTGTTCAAGTCACACCCCTCCAACAATCTCTTTTTGATAAGATTACTTCCATGGAGGAACAATTAAAGAGGGTCACGGTTCCTCCTACTCCGGTCAATCCTCTCCATGCCGCTTTGGACGAGATTACTAAGTTGGAGAGAGAATGGAAGGATAGGAGAGATGATTATGATATCGGCATTCCAAGCGAGGAAGAACCGACAACTGAAGAATCCGAGGTAGTGTACGATGATGATGAAGCTCCGCAGGCACCCCTTCCGAGTTTCCTTAATTTCCCGCTCCCTCCGCTATCATTCGATGAACCTCCTGCTCAGGATGAAACCATCCCCGATCCAACCCCCATTTATGAGACCTCCTGGTGTTACGATGATGGGTCGATACTTCAATCACCCACACCGGCACATTTTGAGTCTCCCCCTTCCATTAAACCTCCATCAATTACACCTCCTCCAGTTACACCATTAACCTTCACACTAACCTCCCCTAAACCTTCCATTAAACCTCCACCAATTACACCTCCACTCCTTAAACCATTAACCTCCACACCATCGGCCTCCATTGAGCCTACCGTTAAACCTTCCCCAATTAGCCTCCCATTACCGCCACCTCGGCTTTCCATTATCCCTTTAAAACCCACATTGCCTATTCCTCCACCATATAGCCTTACGCCTTTACCCATGGTTAGTCCTGAGCAGGATCCGCCCTTTTTTGCATACGAGCCAATCCCAACTGCTTCCGAGCAAAGGGAGAAACTCGACGTGTTTGAACCCCCGCTTACGCTCACCCATTTGCCAACACCTTTCATTATAACTCCACCATCCACGGAGCCTCCCGCCTCCGCCTCACCTCCCTTTGTTATTCGGAAGGGGCGTGCTTCTGCAGCTACTCGCGCCAAGGATAAGCAAAAGGCGGGCAAGAAGACTTTGGCCACAACTGTGCCATTCAAGATTCAAGAATTTATTTACCGGATGCCAATCCGGGTTATTGTGCCGCGCATGATCGAAGAGGCCGAGTCACCGCCACTGCTCAACAGATGCCAAGCGTTAACGCCGTATGAAGGCCGGGCAGGGCACCCTTTGTTCAAACCTTCGAATTCTGAATTCATTTACAAGGGGCGAATGCCCATTTTATTCAACATTCCATATTCATCACCATCAATGGGCAACATAATGCTTCCCGTTCCAACTCTACGACTCCCTCACTTTATTGATCTTCGCTTTCCAAAGGGGTTGTCATTTATTGAAGCTTCCTTTATTGGGCCAATTGGCCGTACATGTTCACTGCCATGGAGGGGCAGTTACCTTGATGCTAAGGGACCATCCCTTATTTGTTCCACTTTCTATTCGTCCATCTCTATCACTTCTTCTTCATGGGCCATTCCCAGGGTTAAGAGGAGGATCTCGTCCTCTCGCCCTTCATATTCTCCATATTCCTTGCATCTCATGCATTTTGTTGCATTCATGCATTCACAGCATTCATCGCATTGCATTCGCATACAATTGCATCTCCTGCTTCCCGGGTTTCCAAACCCGTACCTTCCTCGTCTTCCGGCACCGCCGGATATTTCGCATTTCCCATCTTATTCATATTCATCTTTTTGTCCACTCCCCTTGGGGCATTACGTCCCTTTTCCTGTTATCTCCCTGGAACCTCCAGGAATTTTATCCCTCCTCTTTGGGCATCTCGCCCTTTCTGATTCTATTCCTTCGGAACCTCCGGACTTATCTCTCGGGCATCGCGCCCCTTTCCATTTGCTCCCTCCGGAACCTCCGGATTCTCCACCTGATTGTCTCCATCTTTTCCCCGGGCATCGCGCCCCTTTCTATTTGCTTCCTCCGGAACCTCCGGACTTTCCCCTCGGGCATCACGCCCCTTTTCATTCTCCTCCTCCAGAACCTCCGGACTTTTCCCTCGGGCACGACGCCCCTTTCCATCTTCTCCTTACTGATTTCATCCCTCTGGAACCTCCGGATTCTCTCCATCTTTTCCTCGGGCATCGCGTCCCTTCTTTTGTCATTCCCCCGGAACCTCCGGACTTTTCCCTCGGGCACGACGCCCCTTTCCACCTTCTCCTTCCTGATTTTATTCCTCCGGAACCTCCGGATTCTCCGTCTTATTCTCTCTATCATCTCCCAGGGCATCGCGACCCTCCTGATTTCATTCCTCCGGAACCTCCGGACCTTCCATATTTCCTTCAATTCATCTTTTTGCTCCTCCGGGACTCCATATCTTTTATTCTCTTCTTCCTTTTCCGTCATCTTTTTCATCATCTTTTTCCCTATTTCTCCCCAGGGCATCGCGTCCCTTCTTTCGTTATCCCTCCGGAGCCCCCGGATGATTCCTCCTATCACGATTCTCCTCCTTTACCTCCGGACCCTCCGGATCCACCTCTTTCTATCTACCAATTTCTTCTTCTAATTCCTCCTAATTCTGGGTCCGACCCAACTTCTTCCACATCCACTGCCTTGGGCATTTGCCCTTTCTCCCACTGCTTTCGAGGCTTTAGTCATCACTCCTCCTTCTAATTCTCCGCTTCTTCTGTAGACTGTTCCATGTGATCAGGGTCTCCACACCTTAGTGAGGGAGTTCTAGCCCTCGCCTCTCTTCCTTTTCTCCTTATTCATCTGAGTCTGGTCTTGGCACCACTCCTTCTTGTTAAGCCACTTTCAACCCTTTGCTTCCAATCCTATGGACTGCCAAAGAGGACTATCCCACGATGATCAACATCGCCTCGCAGCAGCTGCTTCTACAAAGGTTGCAAGGTAACATATTTGCGTAAGTATGCATTTTTATGATATCATTTTCTCATTACTTCACACATGATTCTCAAAAGGAAGTGCTTCTTAACAAGATTAAGAATGGAGTTTTAAACCTTTATCTTAGGCTTTTAATTGAATCATTTCGAAAAAAGAGTCTTTAGGCTTGCTTTTGCAGCACCTCTGGTTAATAAAAACCCGCGCTGGGAATTCAACATTCTTTCCCCGCTTGTTAAGAGCAACCCTTAGCTGGGCATTCCACACACTTCACGGCGTCCTTAGCCGGCTCTTTTGGTTAAAACACCGTTCCTACCTTGGCCATGCCATGAATTTCTGAAAGTCTTTTTCTCTTCTTTACTCGGCCGAATGTAGGTGCAAGAGATTGACGGATGAGATGACCAACCTTGGTAAATCCCAATACGAGAGGAGTCTCAAATAGGGGCAGTCTTGACCCAGAAGGAAAATAAATATGAATTTCATGATAAATCTTGCCACAAGGGCTATTATGGAAATTAAATCAGAATTTTGATAATTGTAATTAGGAATTATGGCATGACAAGAGTGGCAAAGTCCCCGCAGGGAAAACCCTGGTCGTATGCATGTCAAGGGTCTAAAAATTAAAGGCACAAAGCCCCGGCACAACAGACTACCTCTTTGAGGGGAACTCACCTTGGAAGGAATTCAAGTCTTGATATCTCCCATCCTACGTAAAGCTTATCTCCAATTATTCTTCTCTTCTCCCTCTAAGACCGAATGTTTCTCGGGAATGGCCTTGGTAGGGGCACCGTTGATCAAAGACGGTCGGTTATAGGGCGCCACCCTTCAATGCACGCCCGACTTTGGGAAATTTTAGCGAAAGGGGAAGGAACGAGGGCCCCTAGCCAGTGGTTTAAGACACCCTTTGATGCTACTTTAGCAATGTTTAACCAAAATCAAACAAAAAATTGAATATTTCTTTCTCAAAACTTCATAAAAATTTGAATATCTTTTCCTAAAAAAAAAACCACAAAAATTTACATACTCCAAAACTCATGAAAATTTGCATATTCAAAAACTCATAAAAATTTGCATATTCCAAAATCCAAAAATTTGCATTGTATTTTCTGATGGTGTTTTGCAGGAACAACTTTACAGAGACCAAAAGCACGGGATGAGTCCTCTCTCCACTTATTGCTATCAATCTATTGATTCTTCCCGATATTCTCATAACATGCCACCCTGGGCATTTTGATTATCATTTCCTCATATCTCATGATTATTCATCTCCAAATTTTTTTTAATCAACTCCTGCTAATTTCATCTGATCACTCCGCCGATGGGCATTATATCAGATCTTGATCATTCATCTCCAAATCTTGATCAGCCAGATTGTCTCCTCATGATAAAACAACAAACAATGCTATGATTTGAAACAATGCTTATGCTTCATGCCATATACATGATATAATTGATGCTTTGATGATTGCTATGATTGAATGTCTTATTCATTGCTTGTTATCTTTTATATCTTGGCTAATGAATTTTTGAGCGCAGGATAAGAAGCTCTTGGTCCCGCCGGCTGGGCATCATCATCAAAGTCCCACCGATTTTGCAGCTCATTTCTCAGTCCCACCAGGCTCATTGCTATCACCATCTCCCTGTATGCATTTTACTATATGTTACTAGATTATATCAAGGACCTTGTGGCTTTGGTAAATCTGGGATTTGAGTTCCCCTTCATCAAAAATAATGATGATTCCAAAGAAGTCTTAGTCACACGGATAGGCCGTTGAGCCGTCCGAGACTGGGGACGATGGTTCCCTTTTTACGAGTTGGTGCGTGGATAAACGGGCTTCGGCTTAGTATCAGCTCGCAGAATTGGTTTCTTGACCCAGTCTGGGCAGTTTAACAATATTATCCTTGATTATATTATATTTTCATTTGTTATTTTTCCCTTTAGGCCAGCATGCATTCATGTAGGACTTTGAAGCAATTGTTGAAAAATCATTTTTGATAAGCTGATGTGAGAGTTGAATTGATCTTAATCTTTCTCGATATGAGATTTTCCTTGCCGAATTGGATCCTCAGTTCGTTTTGTCGCTGTTTTGGGTGATTCTCTCGAAAGCTCCTTGTTTGGATTTTTATCATCTTATTTTTAATCTCCTTTCCTTTGATCCACCTTGGCTGCAGCACGTCCACTGGCTGGTAACCGCTCCCCAATGGTGAAACCTACAGGTTCGTGACCTGGGGTACTTCCACCGCGCTGGAAGTTGATCATTTATTTTATCTCCTTCGTGCACCGCGTGCGCATCTCCCCTTTTATCCAAACATTGTTGATTTCCTTGAATTTCCCGAGATTAGCTTCATCTCGTGCTTTTGATTTGATTCTCATCAAGTGATGTTGATTGCGTGTCTCATCACACCTTGGGATCTACTTTTCAGTTTGCTACGCTCCCTTGCAAAGCAGTCGCCAAGGCGGGGCAGCTGTAGACACGCTAAAATTGACATTATTTTGAGTATATTTCATATCACTCTGCGATGCCCCATTTGACCCTCAAATCAGCTTATTTGAGTGGTTTTCCCACTTTTTCTTGAATTTCTCCTATTTTTCCCCATTTTTCTCCTTTTTCCTATTTTTCTGGATTTTCTGGGCATTTATCTCTATTTTTTTTGAATTCACGCCCTCATCAGGGCCGTGTTTTTGAAACACGACCTTGTCTAGGGCGTTTTCTCCCATTTTATCTATTTCTCCCCCATTTTATCTATTTTATGAATTTTCTAAATTCACGACCTGGGTAAGGGCGTGTTTTCTTCAAAACATGACTTAACCAAGGGCGTTTCTTAAAGAAAGGACGACCTCACCTGAGGGCGTTAATTCTTCTAGGTTTGACCGGCTTCCCCATTTGAGCTCTTGAAATTAACGCCCTTCTCAGGGGCGTGTTTTTAAACGTGGCTTTAATTAAGGCGTGTTTTACATTTTTCAAATATGGGGAGTTTTTATTGCTAAATTTGGTTTTTGAGAAACGCCCTTGTGCAGGGCGTGTTTTTGAGAAACGCCCTCTGGTCAAGTCGTCAATTCATTAATTGACGCCCTGACCTAAGGCGTGTTTCACCTTCTGGCTTCGCAGCCCTTTCACCGGAGAGTCCTTGCCTCGTTAGACTCCTCCTCTATTTGGGCTCTTGCCCGTTCTTATCCCTTCCTCCTTTAATCTCTTCCCTTCTTATCACCTTTTTCTAACCTATTAATAGAGGCTCTCGCCTCTGTTAAGGGGTTGGTTCCGATAATTCTCATTCTCCCCTGCGTTCTTCTATTTTTTTTCCCTTCTTCTTCTGTCTTCTACGTGCCTCCGTCTTCTTCTTCTTCTTCTGCTGTTGTTCTTTTCCTTTTGTTTCTTCTTTTCTTTCTACAGGAACCGAACGCAGGGCCCTTTGGCTAAGGAGGACTTCACATCAACATCTTCATCCCTTTGAGGCTTTCTCCCCATCGAGCATTCAAGCCAAGGAACCACAAAAAAAGATTTTTTATCTTATCTTCCCTTCATTATTCTTCTTATCTTCATTATCATTATTGTTATAGATCATGCATCATATACCATTGTTTTCATTGATTTTTCTCAACCATCATATTGAGATCTCCCCATAGTGCAACTCTTGCACATCTCCCTTATTCTCATTATTTTCATGCATTCATTCATCTCCCACACCCTTTGCATAGGGGTTTAAGGGCAACCACCCTTAAGGTGCGTTCTTGCACATGCTTTCATGCTCACATATTTCTATCATGAATTGATGCTACACTCACCACATATCTAATGCAATTTCTTCATTGGTGTTTGTCTTTTTTGCAAGGGTAATTAAAGGAAGAACTCTCTTCGTCGGCCGGCCGATTTGAAGAGAAAGGAATACTCACATCCCCCGCATATTTGAGGTATTTTGCGATCATCTTCCCATATCAATCTCCTCTTTGAGACCCTCGTGTCTCTGGCGATCACACACACTCCACATTAGCACCTCGTGCTATTTTTATTGCTTTCACCCATATATCTATTGCTTTTTATATTTTTAAGTGTGGATTTTAAAAGAGATCTACAGTCTTGTTAAGTCTGAAATGAGGTATATAGTGTTTTTGTCTGAAAAACTTTGGAGCTGGTGTATTGTTCGCAAACTGAATCAAGACTAATTTACAAGGTTTCAAGTGCAGTTTAATGAAAAATTCATGAAAAAAAGTTTTAACAACCTTGTTAACTGTTCATTGAGAAACTGGGACTTTCATCAATGAAGTGAAAGAATCCCATGTCATGAGATGGCAGTATAAATCAGGCTCAATTAGCTGTCTTGATCATACAGAGCTATGGTACATATCTGGTTAGTAACTGGGGTGTCTGGCCTCTGGTAAAGGTGTCACCTTAATGTCAACACCAGTTAGAATACTATCTCTGTCCTCTTGTCAGAAGGGGTAATGTGGACTTGCCACCAAGTAACTGGGGATTCCTGCCTCTAAACAAGGTGTCTCCCTAATGTCAAAGGTGTACTTGACAGATTTATCTTTGATCTTGACCATCTTTGAAAATTTTTCTCCCTCTTGGTATCCAGATCCTGTTCACTTGGCATTTAGGTCTTGGTTTGTTTGTTTTCAATACCACATATCTTTGTTTTCCTGACTTCCTTGCTTTATACTCTCTGAGTAAAGACTTACTCTGACCATACTGGTATCTTGTACCTTACTTGCTTAGAATCTGGTTCTGTGTATGGAGCGGATCTTCATTCACCATTTTGCACACAGTCTGACTAACTGATCCTTAAAATCCTCACATAAAATTAATGGCTTTCTTAATTGCCTAAACATCTCAATATCTTTCCTTTATCAGCCATACTCTCTCTTGTTTTCTCTCCACTGTCAGCAATTTTCTTTTCGTGATATCTTCAGACCTGCCCCTAGTTTTTGATGATGTCAAAGGGGGAGAGTGTCTTGCTTGTGCTTTGCTGAGGGGGAGCAAAAGATAAGTGCCCTGAGTTATCTAGTCAGAGGAAGGCAGTTGTTGTGTTCAGGGAGAGCCCTTGGGAGTCGTCAGAGGAGGCGAGTGTGTTATGTGTCTGCATTGCTTATCCTCACAGCTTATCTTCACATAATCTCATTGCACTTCATCTTTGTTATTTAATATAGTGTTGCCATCATCAAAAAGGGGGAGATTGTTAGATTTTTGTGACTTCCCTAGTGTTTTGATGATGAGCATCACTATGTTAAATATTATCTTTTTTAATCAGATATCTTGAGTAATGTTATGCACTTGAAATTTCCATGATTAACAGGAAAACTGCCATGAGATAATACCTTGCATGTCCGTACTGTTCCCTTCATACTTCGTGTTGTTTGTGTTCACTACACTTCGTGTTGTCCTTTTGTACGTCGTGTTGTTCCAACTATGTTTGTTGGTTGTCTTCCTGTCGTTATTTGTTCCATCGCGTGCTGAACACTGCAGCACCTCGTGTTGCTTTCTGTGCCACCTCGTGTCGCTCCATTTGTGTCACCCCTATGTCTTCGTGTCTTATGTTCTGGCCAAGTCTATACAGCCTCATCTTTACCTTCGTTCCAAGCCAAAGTCTACACATTCGTTTCCTTGGGCAAAGTCTACACATCGTGGCCTTGAACTCTCAGTCTGTACACTCTTTTTAAAAGTATGTACATTGTTGCCTTGAAGCCGTTCCAAGTCTATACATCCTGTTGAACGCAAAGTCTACACATCGCCTCACATCATATGAAGGTTGTACGTTGCAAGTGTCTTTTTGCTTTGTGACCACACTTCGTGTCGGTTCCTGCTTTCGTCTTCGAGTTGGTTTCAGTCCGTGTTGTTTTCGTGTCGTCCTCATCTTCGAGTCGTTCGTTAGTTCGAGCAATCTTGTACTCGAGTCGTGTTTTATGTCTTCGTGTTATCTTTTGTGTTTTATGTCTTCGTGTTATCTCTTGTGTTTGTGTCTTCGTGTTATCTTCTGTGTTTGTGTCTTAATGTTATTTTTATGTCTTCGTGTTGCTTCTTTCTATCCTCGTCCAGGTTTCCTCTGATCGCGTGTCTTACTACCGTTTTTATTCCGTGCTATTTCCTTCTCACCTCGTGCTGTTCTCATCTGGCCTCGTGTCGTTCCCTTTGTAGTGTTAGCTTTATTATTGTGTATCTCGTGTCATTCTCGTTTTACCTCGTGCTATTTTTCATCTGACCTCGTGTCATTCTCTTTTTATTTCGTACTGTAATAATCTTGTGTATCTCGTGTCGTTCTCAGTATAGTGAATCTCATATTTCTATCAAATACCTCATGCACTTTTAGTTTTTGTAGCCCTGAGTTTTAATGTTCTTAATTTCTTTGCAGGAGAAAAAAGAAAAACAAAAAGAAGAAGGTGGTCCGAGGAAGAACATTCACCAGTGTCTGGGCTGCACGTGATCCGATACTAAAGGAACCAATGCTATAAGGGCACGTGGCAAGAAGGTTTTGGATCGAGCGAGGGAAGCACACGCCTTGCATGCACCCTCCTGATCGCTTATAAAAGCACTGCCTCACCATCTACGAAAGGCGAGGAGCTCAGAGGTTACAGTAAAGAAATTTGAGTGAGAGCAGAAGAGAAAGAGCCTCCCTGAGAAAGAGCCTCCCTGAGAAACTAGAGTGTTCCAGTTGAGAGAGAAGAGAGAGCAGAAGAGTGATCAGAAGATGGGTATTGACTTACGGATCAAATCCGAAGTCTGCTGCTCAGTTTGAGCTACATTGTTTCCAGTTTCTGAGTTTTGGATTCCTTCTTTCTTGTTTTCATTTTTATCTATTTTTCTTTCTTGATTGAAAGTTCTCTGTGTTACCTCCTGGTGTTCAGGGGAAGAGAGAGACGTGTTCTCTCTGGTTTACTTGCAACAGAGGTTGCAGTATTGTTCCCTCTCGTAGAAGAGGTGTTCCCTCTGGGATTCAGAGGAAGAGAGACCTTGGTCTCTGGTTCTAGTGACTGCAGATCACTAGTGTTCCCTCCGATTAGAGGAAGAGGAAATTGTTTCCTGGTTTCTAGGGACTTGGCGTCCTTAGGGTTCCCTCCGGATGTGGAAGAAGAGGGGAGGGTGTTCCCCTGGTGAAGCTGTGAATCAGCCGTTGTCGCAGACTGAGTCTGCTTTGCTAGCAGGTGCTAGTGGAAGCCTCACTTCGATTTGAAGTGAGGGGTGGACGTAGGCAGACTGGAGGTCTGATCGAACCACCTTAAAAACCTCTGAGTACTCGTGTGATTGTCTGTGGTAATTTTGTGGTGTGCCTTCTATCCACTCAAGCTATTGTCCGCACTGCGTTTTTGTGGGTTCAACTCCGAGATTGCTTGTTTTAAGTGAATCATTCTTCAGTAATTTTTTAATAGGTTGAAAACAGTGATCTATTCATCCCCTCCCCTTCTAGATCACTTCATATTTCTTGTATCAGAAGATAGGCAAAACTAATCAACAGAAGGCTGACTGTCTATAACTATCAAAACTCAAAGGGAACACCTCGGACATTGATGAACAAGGAGAAAAGTCCATATGCTTAATGGCCAACCGGGGAAGTGATGATGAGGAAACCTCATCTCAGGTAAGCTCCAGATCAGAGGGAGTCCCTTTTGATGAATTGATAGTGATGTATGAAAATCTGTTCAAAGTGTCCAAGAAATTAAAATCTGAAAATAAAAAATTGAGAAAAGACATGAATCTTGAAGTCACTCGTTTGAAGGTAGAAAATGAAAACTTGAAATCTGAAAATGAGAACCTCAGAAATAAACACATTAGAGAAGATGATTCTTGCAATGCATGTGCTATTTTAGAAGACATGATAAATGAGTTTGATCATGATGGTAATTTGCAAAAGGAATCAATCAAATCCCTGAAAGAAGAAAATAAATTATTGTTAGAAAAGAAAACTGAAGCTGAAGAAATTGAAAGTAAAATGCTTGAAGAAAATGCTCATCTGAAGGAACAAAATAAAAAGTTAATGGTTCTTAACACTGTTTTCTCTGAAAGATGGATGACGATTGAAAAAGAGAAATCAGTATTGAAAGAGTGTATCAATTGCAGTGATGAAGAAATTGCTAGTTTTTTAATACACACTGCTGATTTGGAAAATGAAATTGTGCTATTAAAAGAAAAACTGGCTAGTTGTGAAAAGGAGAAAGTTGATTCAGAAAATCTTATAATCTCTTTGGAAAGTAAAATTACTGAGATGAATGGTACTTCATCTAAGGTTGCTAAGGATAAAGGCAAAATGAAAATATCCTCAGAAGATGTAGTAAGTGATCAATGTGAGGAGATTGATAACATTTCTGAAATTAAGCAAGCTAAGAAGAACCAGCTGTATACCACTTTTATTCATAGCTCTGGCTTAGCTAGCACTTCAGCTTCTTCTTCAAATATGCATGCTGCTAAGGAAATTCAAAAACGAAATAAAAATCAGAAAACTCCAAAAACTCAAAGGAATAATCTGCATGCTAAAAACTCATCTGATAAGTGCCATGTTTTAAATAAATCTAATGGTTCTTGTTCTTGTCATTATTGTGGTAAGCATGGACACTTTATGAGTGAGTGTTTTGTGATGAAACAAGATGACAGAAAGCATGCTAGAAAAGTTATGTCTGATCAGAAAAAGGGTAATCTGAATGTTAAAGAATTTCATGCTAGAAATCATGTTTCTAGGAGACAGAATCTAAATTATTTTTACTGTGGGAAGTTTGGCCACATTACTGCTCAATGTTGGCAGAATCCGAGAAAGAGATTCAACTCTAAACCTGTTAATTTTCATGTTAACAAAAAGATGTTTGACAGGAATAACCTTGGCTCCAAAGGTAAGCACCCAAGGTGCTTCGAATATGGGAGGCATGGCCACACAGTCAAGGACTGTTGGCATGTACAAGGAAGTAGATTTAATTTCAAATCTGTAAAATTTCCTGCTCCCAATGCTGCTAGTAAGAAACAAAATGTCCATGTAAACAACAAAACATTTCATGCTAAGTTTCATAGGTCTCATGCTGCTGTTGATATGCATCATAGGACCAGACAATCTGTTGGTTCATATTATTACTGTCGAAATTTTGGACATTCTATATCTGATTGTTGTCTAATAGAATTTGATGATAATGCTGCAAAAAGGGTGTTTAGAACACCTGTCCGGGTAAATACAGGACCCAAGGCTGCTTGGGTCCCTGTAGGATCAAATTGATTGACATGCTGCAGGTGTGCCTTGGAAGCTGATGAATAAAGGGGTTTATGATCCAAGGCACTCAACAGAAAACCCCAGGATTCTATATTTCAGGTCAGTTCTGAACTTTGCTTTAAATTCATTAACTGAAATAGTTGAACTGTCTGCTTGATTTATGATGATCTCTTCATGTCTAGCTGATCAGTCTGCATTCCAGACTCAGCTATTGAATTCAATTCTGCATATCTGATGCTCTTCTCTTGCTATATGTTGAACTGAATTTGAATGCTTTTTTAGTGTATTCAGTTGATGCACTATATAGACTTTGTGTCAATGCATGTGTTTTGTGTTAATGCATTGCATGCTTGCTGTTAAATGCATAACTTGCTGATTGTGAATGGTTCATTTAGTGTACACAGTCAATACATGTGTCTTATGTCTGCATACTTCATTTGCATGACTGTCAATGATGCTGTTCAATGCATGTAGGACTGCTTTATGTTGCATTGTCTTGCATAACCTGGTATATCAAATGGTATGTTACTAAAAGGAAGGAAAATCTGTCCGGAGGTTTCTACCATGTGTGAGATGGTCTTTGAGACCGGGTTCTCCGCCTAGTACCATGGGTCCTGTCTTCATGTAGAGCAGTGTCCTGCATATAATTAAATTTTGAAAAATCTAAAAAGAAATGACTTGGGAGCATAAAATTAGAATGATTGCATACTTGTCTCATGTTTCATTGTTGCATAGTTTGCATATAGAGCAGTGTGTTGCATAGCATAATCCTTTCATCATGGTGTCAGGGGGAGCTGTGAGTTTAGTTCAATTCTTGAATCCTATTTACTCCTCATTGTCCCCATTCAATTGATTCATATCTTTTGACATCAGATGCCATTAGACCATATTACCAATTGCTATCTTTTCCCCATCAGTTTCACTTAACAACAGCAACTGTTTCTGGTTTAGTATATTGAGTTGTGATTATTGCAAGTGTTCACTTATAAGAATCACTCTTGCAAATTGAAAGGAATTAAAGGTTTAACCTTTATAAATTAGAGAGTTAAGTGTCTGCAATTCAGAATTTGAGATAAAAGAAAACTTTTATAGCTCTTAATCTTTGTCTCATGGCTAAAATAGAAAAAGTTTTTTGTAATGCCTAAATGTGTTGAACTGGAAATATCTAGAACATGTGAACAAGAGTGTGTAATGTTTTTCAAACAATCACTCTAAATGAATTACGGGCAGCAGTAAATAAGATCACAAATGTAAAGAACTGAACATTGTGACAGAGCAATGGTTGATTGCACTGAGAAACTGCGAACTCCTCCAATTAAGCAGGAGAACTCACATGTCATGAGGTGCTTCAGAATATCTCTGTTCATAGGGTCAAATCTATAGGGGGGGTCCTCACCAAGTAACTGAGGGTACTGGCCTCTGATCAAGGTATACCCTTAATGTCAAAAGTGAAGACTATTCCTTGTAGGTCTTGATCTGAAGTAGATCTTGTAGTTTATGCCTAGTAACTGGGGGTACCTGCCTCTTATCAAGGTGTACACCTAATGTCAACAGCATAAATGCCACAGGTCTATTCACTTAGTTCAGGTTCAGAAATTGAAAAATGAAAATCAAACTGCTGTAACCCTTTGAAATCAAAAGTCATTGAGTGAAAATTATTTTTCTCAATACATATTCAAGTTGCCTTTCTTGAACTTCCATGTTTAAACACAAAAGGGTATTATTTCAGACTTATCTATTAATACCATGTTCCCTAGATTCATTGCTATAAATGGAATCTAAAACTCTTTTTTCAGGGGTCGGGTATTTTACTCTAGATTTATCACTGTTAAACCTGAATTTTTGAAAATTGTATGTTGATGATTCTTATACTTTAACTATTGTTTATAATCAGGCTTATTCTCTGAACCAATGATTCAGCTGTTGTCTAGTGACCCTCCTACCTTCTCTACCTTTGTATATCTGTCCATATTCCTTCTCAAAGGGGGAGCAATTATTTAAGGGGAGAAATAATTCAGGGGGAGTCATACCTTCAGGGGGAGTTTATTGTATGCATACTGCCCTTTTTTATACTATTTTTCTCTTTTTGATTATGTCAAAGGGGGAGAAAATTTTGTGTGTGACTCACTGTCACAGTGTGTTGCCATCATCAAAAAGGGGGAGAATATTGTGCCCCTTAGGCACATGCATGTGCTATGTGGATTTGATGATAGCAATGCTATTTTATTTTGATGATTGCAACACAGTGAGTGCACTATTGTATTATGTTTTTTATGATGATGGCATGTTGATTTGAATGCATAGCAACATAACTTGTTTTGTGGGGAATGCATGTGCATGTGTTCTGTCTGCATAAGTCTATTCACTGTATGTGTTCTATCTGCAAGTCCATACATTGCATTCGCCAACTTGCATGATCATCAAGTATGCACATTAGACTTTTACTCAAGTCTGTACATTGCATCATAGTGTTATGCAGTGTCTTGGTGAAGTCTATATAGACTGTTCATGCATTCAAGTTCAGCGTCTAAGGCTTTGGGCAAAGTCTATACAGACTTCAGCGTCTCATTCTGCGTCTTATAGCTTGTCTATACATTGCATTGTGGCGTTTATGCTCTAAGTCTATACACTGCATTGCAAGCTCAAAGTCTATACATTGAGCATCTTATTGAGCGTCTCATGCATCATTCTTCTAAGTCCATACATTGGACTGTAGCATGCATTTGGCGAAGGCATCGCAAGTCTAGACAGTGGACCGTCTATACATTATGCATGTTTGAGTTGAAGTCTACACACTGTGAATCTTCAAGTCTGTACAGACTTCACCTTGTTTCAAGTCTTTACATCATCCAGCTCTTTGGCAAAGTCTATACATCTTAAAGTCTGTACATCCGTTAGGCTTGCTCATGCATTGTTCTTCTGAAGTCTGTACAGCCGTGGCTTCTGCCTCAAAGTCTGTACATTTGTTTCAAAGGCAAACTCTATACATTGTGCATCCTTGGGTTAAAGTCCATTCCTTGGAAGTCTGTATAGAGTTTCTCTTGGCTTTAAGATGAAGTCTGAACAGTGCATAGTCTGTACATTGCTTCTTCAGTCTGCCTCGGCCAAGTCCATACATTGCTTGCTTAGCAGACCGTGAAGTCTATACATCGGTTGTTCAGCAGCAGACTATTCAAGTCCATACATTGGCTGCATCATATGCATTAAAGTCTACACATTGCTGAATGCTCTTCAAGTGTGCATATTCGTTCTAAGGCATAGTCTATACATTGCATTGCATTGTATTCATCAGTTGCGAAATCTGTACATCGAGTCAAAGTCTGCACATTGCATTCTCTTCAGCAAGTATGTACAGCGAGTGACTTCATATATGAAGTATGTACATTGCATAGCACTGCATATTTGAAGTCAATACATTGGGTTTTTACCTACGTTGCTTGAATCGAAGTCTATACACTGCTGGATGATCAAGTCTGCTCATTGGTGTTTTTCCCTACGATCTGGCCAAGTCTATACAGCCATATCTTTTATCTACGTTCTGGCCAAGTCTACACATTCATTATTAAGGCAAAGTCTATACAATGGCTTTGGGTTTCCAAGTCTATACAGCCTTTTGCTTCACCAAAGTCTGTACATTGGTCTGCATTGCCCTTGGACATCAAAGTCTGTACAGCCTTGTCTTTTGGCAAAGTCTGCACATCGCATGCATCAGTTGAATTAAGTCTGTACAGCGCTGTTCATATGCAAAGTCCAAGTCTGTACAGTGGACCGTCTTAATTAGCGTCTTACGCATTGAGCAAAGTCTATACAGACTTCAGCGTCTCATGCAGCGTCTTATGCAAAGTCCATACATTGCCGAACGCTCATCAAGTCTATACATTGGCTTTAAGATGAAGTCTACACATTAGAGTGCATTGCATTTGTTCATGGCTGCAAGTCTATACATTGTGTGTCTTGTTCAGCTAAGTATATACATTGGACGAGTCTGCATCGTGCATTTGTTCTGAAGTCTATACACTGTGTCGTTCACATCTGCAAGTCTAGACATTCGCAAAGTCTATACATCAGACGAGTCTGCATAGGCCAAGTCCATACATTGTTAAGTGTATTGCATGCATCTGTTCTGAAGTCTATACACTGCTTCAGCTTTTCCTTGATCAAGTCTGTTCAGAGCTCCCATGTTCAAGTATGTACAACCCTTCATATAGAAAGTCTATACATCGTGATGTCTTCACATTCGTTGTTGATTGAAGTCTATACATCGGGCATCTTCTAAGTAAAGTCTATACAAGCTTCTGCTTGTCAAAGTCTGTACATTGGTCTTAGACTCCAAAGTCTATACAGTCTGTATCTGCATTGTATTGCATGCATCATGGTTGAAGTCCATACACTGCACTCGAGTTCACAGTGTCTTCATGAAGTCTATACAACGCACTTTACATTACAAGTCTATACAACATGATCGTCTTTACAAGTCTATACAGAGCTCTTCACTTAACCTGATATTCCGATACTCTGTCTGACAGGTGCTCTGCTCGTGGAGGCTAATGAAGGGCACGTGATCCGTGGCTGGAAGGGCAGACAGGATCGTGACACGTGTACTGAAGCTGGCTGAGAGACTGGCACGTGGTCCAAGGTTTTTGGGCGGGAGATGTGGAGAGCACACGCCCTAGCTGCTGCTGATGCTGCTATATATATGAGTCTTCGTCTTCAGATGAAGAGCGATCGAAGCATTGAGAGCAGAAGCAGAAGAGCAGAGTGCAGAGACTTCAATCCAGCAGAAGAGAAGAAGAAAGGAGTGAAGAAAAGAAAGAGAGATAGAGAGCAGAGAAGAAGAAGAGAAAGAGGAGAAAGAAGAGAAAGAGAGAAATAGAGAGCTCGAGCTGAGAGAGTGAGAGAGATTGGGTTGTCTGGCTTTTTGGATCAAATCCAAGCTAGAAGTGCTCATCGAGAGCTATATTTTGTGCTTTATTGTTTCAGCTTTCCGTTGCTGTCTTGTTCTATCTTTCATTTTCCTTTATACATTTCTTCAAGCTGTTAGTCAGCAGAGCAAGCTGTGAGGCTCAGCGTTTACAGTGGAGGATTCCACTGGATGGGTTAAGCTGTAATCCCCAGCGGGTTCAAGCTGTGCGTCAGCGATGGCTAAGCTGTATTGCCCAGCGGAAGCAAGCTGTGATGCTCAGCGGATGGCAAGCTGTGAGGCCCAGCTGATGTATGGCAAGCTGTGATGCCCAGCTGTTCAAGCTGTGAGTCAGTAGGAAGCCACACTCAGGTTGAGTGTGGGGTGGATGTAGGTTCGCTGGACCGAACCACCTAAAAACCTCTGTGCAGTGGTTTGATTTCTCTATATGTTTTTGCTTCCGCTAGATGTTTGCAAAGGGGCACTCCATTTGTTTGCTTACAGGTTGAACAGAAAATTTAATTAGGCTTCAGATTATCTAATCTGTCTTGTTAGCATTCCAGTTGTTAATTGGGCGAAATTTTTATAGGCTATATTCATTCACCCCCCTCTGAATACTTGCACCGAACCCAACAGCATCATCTTTTCCGAATCGGGGGTGGATGGGATTGGAGCTTGGCCTCCCCCTTCCATTGGAGTATCCATAGAAGGTGCTAGCCTCTCTCCTTCATCTTCAGTGGTAATTACGTTCGCCGCCATGGCGACCGCATCTGAGCTTGTTTCACCGGTGAGGGCTTGTATTGCTTCGGCTGTGGCTCCCCCTCTCTTAGTGACGGGACCTGGCCTTTCAGCAAGCCTGGCCACCTCTTCATGGTCTTCGGGGAGGGCCCCATACTGGCCGGCCACTCCGGCCATATTGCAGGTATAAATCTGTAGCTTCTTGTTTCTTCGGGTCACTTTCCTGGTTGACTGTCCATGGAAAGTTAACCTTTCAAACACCGAGACCCTCGGTGTAGATTCTTCACGGAGGGGCGGCCCATAGCATCCTGACTCCGCATCTTTAATGTTTTTTGGGTTGACTTGTTGCCCCCGATTTCTTTCCACATCATTCACGGCTTCTAGGAGCCGTTGTGTTCCTAGAAGGGTATTTCCAAGGCCGCAGAGGTATCCTCTTATGGCCTGAGTGATATCATCTTGTCCATCAGTAGGGCAGACCTTTGGTGGTGGCACTCTAGCTTGTGCCGGGGATTTGTAGGCGAGGCGCTTTCGCGCGGAGCTCTCGCTGTGCCTTCCTTCATTTGAATAAATGTTTGCCTGTCGGCCGTAGGCTCGGAAGGCTGGTCTTCGAGACACTCAAGCTGGCGCCATAGCCTTTTCTTCTTTCTTGAACCGGTCAATCCTGACAGGCTCGTGTTGAGTTGGGGCTGGGGGTTGCCTCCTGGATACCCATGCTTGTTTAAACTTTGTCGGCTTCGGGACCGACCCTTGCTTAAGTTTGGACCTGGTGCGGTCCTCTCGATCTCGAGCCAGTGCCTGAAATTGGTTGTGCACCAACACAGCTGGTATCACCCTGTCGGGCGGAATCATGGCCTCGCAGTCATTCAGGTACACGTGGACTCCTCCGATCATAACAGATTTATTCAAGATGGAGATCCGACCTTGCAGCGTGCCGGCATTCTTCCTGGCTGCCCGCCTGGCTGTTGGAGCGCATTTTCTTTTTGTGTTGACGTGATGGATGTAGTAGCCCACCACTTTCTCTTATTCTTCTGTTGTCGCCTTTGCAATGGCCACGGGCTCGATCTCGTGAATCTCTAGGAGGTCCATGAACATGACCCCGAGAAACTTTGGGAACCTAACTACCAGGGGGAAATCACCAAACCGGGTCGACAATGCCAAGTAGCCATGCTCCCCATGGCTCGCAACGACCAACGGTCCGAACGTGACCGCCATTGGTTTCTTCAAAGTTCAATCCCTCCTGCAATTTAAAATTGAGGATGTTAGAATCTTGGGAGAAGGCCGTCGAGCCCCTAATCCTGGCAAAAAGATGAGAGGAGGTCTAGTCCCACAGGGCGTGCCAGCTTGTGGACACACTTTTTTTACCTCGTGTATATCATTATATCTTTCATCTATTTATCAAGTGCGAGGGCGTGCTAGTCACCTAGGTGACAAAATGTGTTCAGGCTTCGAGACTGGAGTAGTTCAAAGCTTGTGGTGCGCACCATCTGACTAATCAGATGAAAGTGGGTATCGGGTCAGGACTGGAGACCCACCGCACCATAAAGGATATGATGTTAATTACACCCCCTTAGAGGGGGGAAAACCTCTTATTAGTCGCCAAGATAAGGGGACTTATGGCCTGAAAATCAGATTTCATAAAATAAACAAAAGGAATGTTAATGAGCATTACAAATCCCCTATATTAAAGTGTAAAAGGGTTTAAGTGAATATTTAAAATCATATCGGTCATATATCGACCATTTCATCTTTGGACAAACATCAGGGTTGAAAATGTCCCAAGTATGCATGTAATACCGAGGCAAATGTACGTCGAGATACAACAAATTCGATATTTGAGCCATTGAGGAATGAGTCAAACTTAGCGAGGTATTGGCCCGGGGCAAGGTCCATCCATGGCCATGATTTGGTGTTACCCGAGGGCCAAGCACAGCTTGCGAGGCATCTTTAGTATCTCCATCACACCGGGCCCAGGGAGGTGAAGACTTCCAAATCAAGCGCCATTAATTCCTAAAGTTCATTTTCTTTATCATCATGTTTTTCATGGAATTTCGTTTATAATTGTGTTTTCTCCTTTTCTACACATTGGTATTTACTATTCATCATTCATTCTTCTTTTTTGTGTTATTTCATTCGCTTTTGTTTGTATTTGATTTTGTTGTTTGATTCGGTTGTCTGCTGTTAATTTGTTGATTAATTGTTTGCTTTGTTTCGTTGTTGTTGTTGTTTTTTTTGCGTTGTTTTGTTATTTTTTTTTTGGCTGTTTGCTATTTTGGTGAAGGCTGGGTTGACGTAGGGGTCGCCTGCGTCGACTCAGTGCACAACATGGTGCGCACTGAGGAGCCAAAGGGGGGCTGCGTCGACGCTGGAGGCTGCCTGCATTGACGCACCCCTCCTCACCATTTCATTTCTTGGTTGCTTTGTTTGATTTCTTTTTCTGATTCTTCCTCTTTCGAAATGGGGATTTCGATCGACCGAGCCAATGAATTTGGTCGACCAAACCTCCCAGAAATGCGGAGGAGTCGACCCCAAATGGGCAGGGCGTCAACGCAACCGCTGGTCAGTCGACCGAAAACCCAGTTCGGTCAGCCGAACTAGCGGACAAACCCAAATGGACAAGACCGTTCTTTCTTGTTGGATTTCATGACGATACATTTTCATTTTCGCTCATCTTTTATTCCATTCATTTTCTTTGTTGTCATTATCATCATTTCTTTCTTTCCTTGGCTTCCTTTTGTTTCGTTTCGTTCATCTTCTTACTTTCTTTATTGTGTATGGGCAACGCGCGCATATGCATATGGGCTTGTAAGTCTATGCATGCAAATACATCTCCTTAGCTTATCCATACAAATGCATTTCTGAATTCGTACATGTAATGCAAATGTAAGTATGTGCATGAACATATGTAAAAACAAGTTCAATTTTCTTTCTTTTTGATCAGGAACAAGCCTGCAACTGTGGGGGATTGGTAAACCAGGGGCTACTGGCACTGCTCCTGTCCTGGAAACTGGGCAAGTCAACTTGGGCAAGGCCAATTCGACTTGTCCCCAACCAGTGAGTAGATGTCCACTGCCAGGATCAGGGGGAAGTCGACTTGTCCCCAGACAGTGAGCAGATGTCCACTGCTGGGATCAGGGGCAAGTCGACTTGGGCAAAGGCCAAGTCGACTTGTCCTCAATCGGTGAGTAGATTTCTGCTTTTCTTCTTTTGAGATATCATGAAATGCAGTAATGCATGTTTTGATGATCATGCAAGGTTTTGATCACGTATCCATGCAGGGTACTCCTCGGTACGAGGCAGAGTTCTTTACTCATGCATAGTGAGGGTCTCCGAACGAACGTAATCCAAATTTCTTCCACACACCATTTGATATACAAAGGGGTCGTGGCATATGAACACTCAGGCATGTAGGATGGTATGAAGCTTTTATCTAAGTTCACGAGTCAAGGCATGCAAAAGGGGGTGAATGCCATATTCATTTCTGAGTAGAAGGGCAGGCGTACCCATGCTCATGTGTATCTAGTGAGAATTTACTGTGAACAAGCATGCACATGCAACATTTGATCATTTCATGAAAACTTACATGGCCATGAAATATGTTTTAAATTCTCAAGGAGAGACTATCACATAAGTGCTCATGCAATTTGTTGATTTGTTATCCTTTCTTTCTTTCTTTTTTCTTATATATGGCAGAAACGGCCTCAAAAAGGGGGGGGGGGTTGACCCCTTTGGATGAGGGGTCGACCCCTGTGCAGACTTCTGCACAAGGGTGGCCCAAAATAGAACTGCCCCATGGAGGGGTCGACCCTTGGGGTCGACCCTACTGGGGGCCAGTTTTGAAATCTTTGTTTTTTTTTTCGAGGACCATCAACAGCCCATGGATGATCATGCAAAAAAAGCAAACAAATACTTATGCATAAGGTTATTGACTGTATCTTAGGAGCTCATTCCTATTATTTTGTTTCACTCATCGCTTCATCATCATTTTTTTATCTTGTTCATTCTCGCCCCTGGTAGTTTTCTGAATTCACCACATTCCTTTGTGTTTGTCATACATTAGTTCACATTGGTCTTTCTTTATTTAGTGACAAGTTCATGATGCTCTTGGATTCAATTCACTTGCCATCATTCTTCATGTGTAGTTGATCTTCAAGTTGCCCAACAAAAATTCGGCAGCACCTCCCCTAGACTCGTAGCATTAGGGGGTTTAATCGGGTACACGCCGACGGAGAAAGAACTCTAAGACGACCCCAAAACGAGATGGGTGCGCACGAAAGCGGCAACACCCGAGGATGCGCACGGAAGCGGCAACATCCTATGACCCGAATTGGGCATGGACACCCTGAGGACTAGCCTACGAGGGGCTCCTATTGTTGAGAAGGAGATGGGTGCAAGGAGGGATCTAGAGCGGGGTGAATGGATCCTTCTACAAGATTTAGCCCAATTCAAAACTATAAAGACCTGATTTAGAAAGTAGTTAACAAGGAAAGAATAACCCATGTTTGGCCGTAGCAGAAACAACTCTGATGTTCACGGAGCAGTGTCCACCAAATCACACAGACCAAAACTCGAGCACTTAGCACGACAAAGGCTCACAGATGACCAACAGTTCTCATAGAACTATGCTCGAACGTTTAGCACACAAGAGAATATTCCAAGCGAAAGCAGGCAACAAACCGATGGTTTAGTCCAAACCACATTCAACCATATGACGGTGTGCTGAAATTAAATGGATGCTAACCTTAGCATGCACTCGTTCGGGAAGATCGTACATCAAGCACATTAGCTTAAACCAAGTTAAACAATAATCAAATCGAAATGAGATATCAGCTCATGGCATCAACCTGCGAAGGGGAGGTAGAAGATAAGGAATGAACGCACACACCAAGCCACAATGCACGTAGGACTTTTAAGGTGGTTCGATCTGCTTCGTAGATCTACATCCACCCCTCACTCTGACCTGAGTGAGGCTTCACCTTGCAAACTACAAAAAGCAGACTCAGTCTGCGACAGAATGCTGACGAACCACTTGAACTAGAGGGAGACAACTCCGTCAACCTCTAATCTAGCACCCAGCTAAATCAGAACCCGCTAGCTCAGTAGTGACCGGAGGATCACGCCTCCCTTCCTCTGTGAGTACAGAGGGAAACCGTAAGTAGTGCCCCATTGCCCACAACCCAGAGGATAATCCTCTCTTCCTTTGAGCCTTCAAAGGGAACCCAGAGATCAAATCTCCCTTCTTCTGATCACTCAGATAGAAATCGATCCCCAAATAGGGTATCAGAGGAACTAGAAGAAAATGCAAAACAAAACACAAAAAAAACAACAAAGAAAGAATAGGAATATAGCTTCATAGGAGCAGACTGGCTTGGATCTGATCCAGAAGCCAATGGATGAACAAATCTTCAAGCATGCTCAAGCTGCACTCTATTCTTCTCCGAGCTGGATATCTGGCTCTCGTTCTCACTCTCTTTCTCTTCTTTTTTCTTCACAAAACTCAATCTCTTTTCTTCTTCGCAACTGTGACTCTTTCCTTCTTAACTCTATCTCTTGCAGAAGCTCTCTCAATGGCTATGGCATCTTTTCTTTGATGGCCGCTCTGCCGCATACCTTTTCTTTCGCTCAAGAATGAGACCCTTTTATAGAAGACAGGGCCTCCGGAAATCCCAAGTGGATAATAGAGTTATTCAGCTGAAATCATGTTGGTCCACATGCCAAATGGGAATATTCTTTTTCCGAAATTATCTGAAACGTGCCAGATGTATAAGTATCAAGTTCCAACCAATGGAGTTCAAGTTCACCTGATTTCGTAAGTTCATCACGTGCCTCAGGAAGATGTTGGTGCCTCGACGTGTCAAGGAAGTAGGTCGAAGCAGTTTCCAGGTGGTAGCTTGTAAGAGGTATATGAATGTATGAAGGTGCGTCGATGCATTGAAGGATAGGTCGATGCACCTTTTCCCAAACTGAGCTTACACAGTTGTTGAGGCTTCATTGCCTCGACACAGAGCCCTTGAGCCACTGATGTAATGTGGCTGAAGAGAAGCCTTGACAAGAATGCTTGAGATCCTTTGCAGAAAGACTTAGTGCATCGATGCACTATCTTACAGCTTTGACGTGATAGCACTCAATTTTTAGAGCTTGGACTTGGTGCGTCGGTGCAGCTATTTGGTGCGTCGATGCACTAGATGAAGACTACTCTTAGTGCATCGACCCATTGCTCCGAGTGCGCCGGTGCAGTACTAGAGCTAAAGAGCTTCTAGACAACCTGTTCCAGCACTTTTCATTCGGTGCGTCAAGGTAGTATCAAATTTGAACTTGATGCATCGAGTAAGTGCTTTGCTACAACGAGGCAGTGTAAGGAAGGAACCTTTGGCCAGGAACTTCGAGTGCTGGCTTTTGCCTTGGTGTGTCAGTGCAGCTCTTTGTTGCATCGATCCAGGTCACTGGATGTGGCTGTCTTGATCATCACTGCACCGAGGCAATTCTGTGCAACGTCGATGCTGCCTTAACTTTTCATGGTGCACTTCAACACTTGTACCCTTGACTTGTTCTTCTGAAAGTTTTACCTTGTTTCTAGGAGCATTGATTTGTTATCCATCTTGCTCTCAAGCTCAAGCTATTCTCTCCCCCTAAGCAACAATTCTCTCCCCAGACATATTCTCTTCTCTGCCTTTTTGGATTGAGCTGGAGTTCCAATGTCGACTCTTTTTGAGCTTTGTTCTATCATAGCTCTAGTTGACTCCACAGTCTTCTCAGGTAGACTTTCTCTTCATGAAATTTTCTTCAATGGCTTCTACTGATTTTTGCTGAACTGCTTTTACCACTTCATGTATTCCACTGAATGTATCACTACCATGGCTTCACGTCCAGCTTGAAATCAGCTCAATTGACTTCCTGATGTATCTTCGGAGCCTATTAATAAAAATTTAACACACATACTTCTACACATTATGAGATCATAACAAGATCAACGTACACCATCACAGAAAATCAACATTCATGCACTGAATAGTAGACATATGACGAATCATCAAACACACGACTTCATGATTTCTCATGCATATGCATAGGCACATGATGACTTAATAGTGTTTAACATCATCAAAACCACAAGGGACACAACAATCTCCCCCCTTTTGATGATGGCAACACTATGAGTCATTATAACCTATTTGACATACAGACATTGTCATTGTGCTGAATGCTAACACCATCATGCTGACTCATATCAAACTATTCTCCCCCTTTGACATCATCAAAAAGATAAAATAGTTTGATGTACTCAGTGGAGAGGTGCTCCCCCTTAGACAAAAAGTTAAATACCTAGCATGAATTTTGCAGACTTTTATCACCCTAGAGAAGAGACAAAGTTTTCTCCCCCTTAAAGAATGAACACTTGACGTAGATCAAATAAGGCAAGAAGGAAGATAGAATAAGGAATCACAAAGTTAAAGATGACAACAGTAAAACCACATGGAAGAATTGACCAGAGATTTCAATGGATACCTGTCACGCCCCGACGCGGAATATCGGAACACGGCTGTTATATACATTCATGATAAATAGAGCAATAATGGAATTAAAAGAACATAATTGCACAGAGAAAGAATTACACCAAAAATACCAATTTACTCATAAATAAGAGAATAAATTGCTTCTAACAACCTCATAACATCTTACATCACGACTCGAAGAAAATGAGATAAAGAAAATATTACAACTCTTAACGACAATTGTAATACCCTAGATTCTTATCGGATTCTTATTAGGTCTTTCGGATCCTTTTCGGAGAGTTTCGGATCGCTTTTGTGGGTCCTGAGTTGAGTTTTACGATCCACGTGGGTTTTTCTCTCGTACAAGTTACGGAACCCTGTGGTGAGTTTATTTATCAGTTCATTGACTCGAGGACGTAACAGTTGCGATGTACTCGTTGAGAGGATCGTTTCTACTATTTTTACGTATTTTTTTGAATTAGTCCATTTTCGGGTCAATTATCGAATTTTCAAAAATTAGGAAAATTTCTTAATTCTTTTCCTTTTTCTTTCCTTTTTCTTCTTTCCTTCTCATTCGCGGCCGTGACCTCCTCTCTCCCCCGTTTTCTCTCTTCTCTCGCCCTTCCGGCTCCGGCTACAGACGGAGGAGGCTCAGGCAGGTAGAAGTGATGCCGTGGGAGTGGTCCGGAGCGCGATGGGGTGAGAATCAGACTGTTTCTGGCGCGATCCCGAACGGTGGATTCAAAGCCGACGGTCGAGCTCACGAGGTGGTTTTCGGCGTGGTTTAGTCACTTCGGTGCACGGAATCTTCAGTGGAGGTAGGGAGATGGAAGCTCTACTTCTCCTCTACGTTTTCCCTGCAATTTCATGTTGTTCGGTGCGAGTCTGAGCGGGTTTTGTTCAATTTTGGGAAAATCATGCTTTTGGGGTGTTCGTAGGGTTCGGCATAAAACGGTGATGATTTTTAGATCAGTTGATATCAATCGAACCCCTGGAATGTTAGCGTTCCAAATCCGCTGATTTCGTGTCAATCGGTTGTCATTTGGGGCCGGTATGAGCCCGGGAACCCGGTGACTCATTTAGTGTCAATTCGGTGGAATTGCCCGTTTCAAGCCGTTTGTGCGTTGTTTTGACCCCTTCCGGACCGTGGAAGGTCGGTATTATCATTGTGGATGTTTCCCCCTTTGATCAGAATCGAACGGGGCATGGAATCGGGCTCGGAGGTTAGGGTTTTGCCATTTTTTCGCCGTGACCGGTCGATCGGCAGTCGCCCGCGGACCGTGTCGGGTCCGGTCGTTGGTCCGGTCGACCGACTGCCCAAGTCCGGTCGACCAGCCCTGTCAGGTCGACCGGATTTCTGTGTTTATGCTCATTTCGAGTCCTAGTCCGTCCCGTTGAGACCCAATGACCGACCTATGGCCTCGCGAGTGTTCCGGACACCCTGTGGGTTCTGTGTCCGTGTTTCTGGGGTGTCGGGAAGTGCCGTGTTACTTCGATTAGCATGCCCATAGGCATGTGTGTTTCGGGCTTCGTGTTGCGCTCGATCGAGTCACCGTGTATCGGTATGAGTGCGGTGGGGTTCCCCCGCATGTGTGTGGCATCCCTCGAGTTCCCATCATGAGGGGATGGTTTCGGTAGCTTGTGATCTACCTCGGTATTCATGTTACCGTGGTATTAGACCTAGTTAAGACTTTAAGTCGGTTGGCCTTGGTGGACCAACCTTCTTGCGTTTCTTCACTATAGCGCGCCTTTCTTAGGCCGCTACATGTCGCTTGTCTTAGTTCTTTGTCTTAGGGTGGTTAGTGTGGCGGTTGTCTCTTGGACCGCCTAGTCCGTTTGGCGGGTCTATATTAGACAACTTTGGTGGTTTGTCTGAATAGGTCGGTTCAGGGTTGACAGGGTTTAGCGGCCTAAACCTTGACCGCTACAGTCACTTAGCGGCCCATTCTATGACTGCCAACTTATGTTCCTTCGCTTAATTTCTGAGTGTCATTTCCTGATGTTTTGACTTCTGATTATCTTGGCTTGACTTTGTGGTTTGCCCGCCATCCCGTGGATGTCTTATGACACCCTATGAGGGCTACAAACATAGTCAGATAGCCAGGAGTGCCTTTGTATCGCTTCAGAGTCATTATTTAGGTTTTGGTCAACCCGATGAGACCCAATAGTTGACAAGTAACCTTGTGTGTGTCTTGACTGTTCTAGATAGCTCCAGACAGTGGTTCTGGATGTCTCGAGGTACTGTCTTATCTCGGTTTATGTGTCCAGGTGCTTTGAGGGTCTTGGTGATCCCTCAGGTCTCCGTGTGTCATTTTATACGAATGTGTCATTTCTTTGACTTAGGATTAGACCGATTGGCGGCTTGTACCGCTTTGTACGACGATCTTGACCTGGCCTTCTGACTCAAGGATCGTTGTGTCTACAGGTCTAGTTGCCATGTCCTGAGTCTGTTGGCAGTCGTTGTGCTACCCTGGTGCTTCGTAGTACATATGACAGTGCTTCCTTGCCTGTCAGTACTACAACGCTTGTGTTTAAGAGTTTCTGTGTCTAGTGAGCCTCCACTAGTCGTAGCATGACGACGCGTTATGGCATGTCGACCCACCTGGAAGTGGTGGCGTGGCAGTTCCCGAGATACAATTTTTAGGCCAGTTGCCGTGGATTCCTTGCCTTGCAGTGACGAGATCGTCAAGCAGCATCGGCAAAATTATAGCGGACGATCGGCAAGGCGGCACTGGCAACATCAAACTATATTAGCTATATCTAAGTGTTTTATGTTAATGGGCCACATGAAATTATAAATGGGCCTAATATGTGTGCTTTTATTTTATTAGGAAATTAGGTATTTATATATATATATATATATATCCACCTCCTTAATGTAATGTCTTCTCGTAGGAACCCATGACCCATGGGATTCCAAAGTGTCCTTCCTCTTCCCCATGTCCCATGGGTTCTCAAGGTGTCTCTTCCCCTTCCCAACCCATTCTTTATTTAAACACCATGTAACTCACGTTGGAAAACAATGCAAAATGAGAAATGGTATGTGTGTTAGCCATGGATAATTGTGTTATCTAATATTTGGAACCCCATGGGTGAGAAGCCCACACCCCCACATCCACCCCGCCATGGAGGAGAACCGGCAACTCCGGGTGCACCGTTCCTGAGATGTGAGCGGGCGAGAAGCCCCATCCGAAGCCTCGGCCGACCTCCCTCGACGTCCACCGTCACCGTTCGTCGACCATTGTCGCCGCCGCCACCACCGCCGTTCCGACTGCAACAATCACCATCACCACCACCACGGATGCGGAGTGAGAAGCCGGTTGCATCATCCCTGCGAAGGGGACGGGTGAGAGGCCCCAGCCAGCCCACCCCGTGTCCCATTTGTCACCCCATACCGTTGTTCCCACCCCACCACCACCACTGTCTACCCCACTGTATCACCTTAATCTCCCTTCCCATAGCACTATCAGCATACAAATAGAAAACAACCAAGTGTTAAACTGCCCCCCAATACTCCTTCAACCTCTCCCCATCTTTCAGCCGCTCCTGCAACTCCATACACCACCCACATCCACCACCGTTCTGGAAAAACTTGAAACATGGTATCGTATGCTACCTCCCCCCCTCCATTCCCCACGTCCTCCATCTTGCTGGCCCTCTTAACAATTTAACTATAGTTCCCATCCCTCCTCCACTCCTCCCCACTCTCTTCCCCAACCATGGCAACCTCTAATCTCCAAACAACCCAGCCAGGGCATCCGCGGTGTGAAGGTCTGAAAAAGGGGACCGTTTTGCTAGTCTGTCCCGTCAAGAGTGGGAGGGGTTGACCCACCCAGCCTCCCGCTTCTTCTGACCCTACAGGAACCCACCCTACGCCCATCTTCAGATGCATTGGGGCTGGTTTGGTATTATTGCTGCAGAAGAATGCTTACGACGCATGAGAAGCTTCTGAATTATAACACTTTGGAGAAGAACGAGCCAAGTTAAACCCTATGGTCTGCTGCTACTGTTTTAGAAAATGGGTATGTGATAGTTGTTTCCATGCCTTACTGGTGGTATGTTTCAATCAAAGCATGAGCCAAGTATAACACTTCTCTCTCTCGGTATGTTCTTTTGAGGAAAAAAATGAAAGAAAGAGGTTGCAGAGAAAGTTTTAAGAAAGAATGGGGGTGATGAATTTTGGAGGAAAAAAAAGAGAGAGAAGTTTAGAGAAGGAAAATAAAAAGAAGAAAATCACAAGCTTGGAGACTATGAACAGAAGAGAAAATTCCGGACCCCGACCTCGTCTCACATCAAGTGGTATCGGAGTTTAGGGAACTGGACTGTTCCATCAGACCGGGATCCTGAGCTATGAGGTTTGAGGTCAAACCTCCTCCAAGCGGAGGGGTTTGACGAGATCGTCAAGCAGCATCGGCAAAATTATCGTTGATGATCGGTGAGGCGGCACCGGCAACATCAAACTATATTAGCTATATCTATGTGTTTTATGTTAATGGGCCACATGAAATTATAAATGGGCCTAATATGTGTGCTTTTATTTTATTAGGAAATTAGGTATATATATATATATATATCCACCTCCTTAATGTAATGTCTTCTCGTAGGAACCCATGACCCATGGGATTCCAAAGTGTCCTTCCTCTTCCCCATGTCCCATGGGTTCTCAAGGTGTCTCTTCCCCTTCCCAACCCTTTCCTTATTTAAACACCATGTAACTCACGTTGGAAAACAATGCAAAATGAGAAATGTTATGTGTGTTAGCCATGGCTAATTGTGTTATCTAATATTTGGAACCTCATGGGTGAGAAGCCCACACCCCCACATCCACCCCGCCATGGAGGAGAACCGACAGCTCCGGGTGCACCGTTCCTGAGATGGGAGCGGGCGAGAAGCCCCATCCGAAGCCTCGGTCGACCTCCCTCGACGTCCACCGTCACCATTCATCGACCATTGCCGCCGCCACCACCGCCGTTCTGACTGCAACAATCACCATCACCACCACCACGGATGCGGAGTGAGAAGCCGGTTGCATCGTCCCTGCGAAGGGGACGAGTGAGAGGCCCCAGCCAGCCCACCTCGTGTCCCATTTGTCACCCCATACCGTTGTTCCCACCCCACCACCACCACTGTCCACCCCACCGTATCACCTTAATCTCCCTTTCCATAGCACTATCAGCATACAAATAGAAAACAACCAAGTGTTAAACCCCCCCCCCCCCAATACTCCTTTAACCTCTCCACATCTTTCAGCCGCTCCTGCAACTCCATACACCACCCACATCCACCACCGTTCTGGAAAAACCTGAAACAGGGTATCGTATGCTACCTCCCCCCCCCTCCATTCCCCACGTCCTCCATCTTCCTGACCCTCTTAACAATTTAACTATAGTTCCCATCCCTCCTCCACTCTCTTCCCCAACCATGGCAACCTCTAATCTCCAAACAACCCAGCCAGAGCGTCTGCGGTGTGAAGGTCTGAAAAAGGGGACCATTTTGCCAGTCTGTCCCGTCAAGAGTGGGAGGGGTCAACCCACCCAGCCTCCCGCTTCTTCTGACCCTACAGGAACCCACCCTACGCCCATCTTCAGATGCATTGGGGCTGGTTTGGTATTATTACTGCAGAAGAATGCTTACGACGCATGAGAAGCTTCTGAATTATAACACTTTGGAGAAGAACGAGCCAAGTTAAACCATATCGTATGTTGCTACTGTTTTAGAAAATGGGTATGTGATAGTTGTTTCCGTGCTTTACTGGTGGTATGTTTCAATCAAAGCATGAGCCAAGTATAACACTTCTCTCTCTCGGTATGTTCTTTTGAGGAAAAAAAATGAAAGAATGAGGTTGCAGAGAAAGTTTTAAGAAAGAATAGGGGTGATGAATTTTGGGGGAAAAAAAGAGAGAGAAGTTCAGAGAAGGAAAATAAAAAGAAGAAAATCACAAGCTTGGAGACTATGAACAGAAGAGAAAATTTCGGACCCCGACCTCGTCTCACATCATGCAGTAGCGTCCTGTTGGGGGAGAAAACTAGCTAGAGGCATGGCTCAAGGCATTGAGCCTGTGTGTGAACACATGGTCAGGGGCGTTTTGGATGAACGCCGACGGGCGTGACCCTGACTAGTCACTCGTTACTGTGGTTCCTGTTCTGGTTATATTATCTTAGTCTCTGCCGTGTGCTTGGCAGCGTTAGGCGAGACACTTTAGGCACATCATAATATGTCAGTGGATGCAGCTGGCTATTCTTCTAGTGAGGAGGTGCTTCCGTCACGTGACACGTGACTCTCGTGTTTCTCCTGCATCGTGACCTTTTTGGGTTAGCCCTCTCGTGGTTTTGCCCAAGGTCAGTGTTGTGTCAGGTACACGACGTTCCAATCGTGTATGTGATCATGTCTAGAAGAGCGTGCATGACAATCGAGTCTTGTGTACTTTAGGTCTGTCTAGGTCTTTACTAGGCTTTTGTCTACTTTAGTAGGCCCTGAGTTTGTCGACGGATCGGTGACGCCTGACTCTGTGAGATCAGGGTTCGCCGTTCTGTTGCTACTCGGAGTAGTGTGGGGAGCTGATGCCCTTTCGGCAGCTGTGTTTTCATTCAGGTACGGCTTCTTTTCCCTTTTCTTTTAGCTGCTCTACTCCTTCCGTTTCTGGTTTTCTTTTATAGCTTTCTAGTTGTAGTTTAGCTTTCCTGCTTTACTACTCCTGTTGTTTACCTGCTGTTTGTTGTTCCATGTTACTGCGTTGTTTTTCAGTGGGATCCACGTGACCCCTACTGGGCCAGTGACACGAGACTCACCCTTGCTTTTCAGGTGTGGTCGTCTCTTCTTCCTAGCGGTTACTAGTGTGGCGAGTTCGTTGTTGCCAGCGGTACCTGCGTCGGGCTTTCCCTGACCTCAGTGTACGTTTTTCTTTCTGTTAGACTGTACTTGTCTTTCCTTTGGACTGGAATCTAGTATAATTGTTAATTTTAACTGTTAATTAAAAAGTAATTTTATTTCTTCTACCTTAGCAAACCTGATTAATGAAATTTAAATACTTATTGTTATATCTACGACTTCAATGTACTACACGACATTCCTTTTCCCTTCGGAGCTTTACAGCTCTTGGGAGGCTTCACGGGTTCCAAGCGGTATCGAGTCTACTCAGTAGTCCTATCAGGTATATCCGGTATCCGGAGTCCGGGTCATCACAGTTGGTATCAGAGAGGTTGTTGTGTGAAGTACATGGGAATCCGAGATATACAGTATCCAGAGTCATAAAAGTCCAGTATAGTCTTTTGCTGGCTTAGGTTTCATGATTCTTTGTCGCTCTGTTTTCCACATGTTGTCTTATGTGTGCTGTGTCAGCACTGTGCGAGATGGTTTTCGCTCTCGTCAGGATGCGACGGGATGCTCCTTTTTGTCATGGTGTTTGTCTCGATCATGTTGTACTTGGCAGAGTTCGTCGGTAGGCTTGAATCTACAATACATTGTTTGAGATTTTTCCGTGGTTTGTTTAGGTGGCTGGTGACTTTTTGAGTTGGTGCGATGGCCGCACACGTTCTTACGTTGGTTTGGTCATCCCAGCTTAAGTCTGTTCAGCTCCTGAGGTGTTTTGTTTCTGTTGAAGTGATTGCTTTGTTGCCTCGATTGAGAAGATGCTCAAGCGAACCTAGGATTTTCCTTCCTGGTGAGCTACTGTTAGTCGAGCTTGATGCTTCTCATCCTATTTGGTGGACTCTTTTTGAGGTAAACCTTAGAAGTGCTGTCTTAGTGCGACCTTTATCATGTGTCTATTTAAGTATGGACATTATTTATTCTGAGCCTGGTCTGCTCTTTGTTCTACGGTTGCTTGGCTTTTGACCTATCTTTGTGTTGAGAGCCATTGTACACCGTGTTCATCGTGCCATGTCTAGTGGCCGATGTGTTGGGAAGGCTCATTTATTCTTTCAGGACGTAATGGTTAGCTGAGATTAGCCTTTCTTTGTGCTTTGTGCTGAAGCTGGTGCTCTTCTTGGTTTGCACTTAGGCGACTTGTGATCGGTTATTAGTAGGATTGGTACTCGTGGCGTAATACATTGTGATTTTCATGAATTGCGATGGCGCCGTGTGTGTGCTGAGACGCAGATACCGAGGTATTTTCTGATGCCTGTGTGCATTGTTTGAGTACGCAGCGGAAGCGTGTGGGTTGATAATCCACGGGTCGAGGATCGTTGGTTGTAAGATTCTGACCGGTCGAGAGAATTATTTTTCTCAATGTGACTTCATCTTGGCTTCGTGTGCCTTGATGTTGTCTGTTGCCACGCCGTTATTCTTGGAGGCTTTCTGGTGTTGGCACTGGCATTTGCGAGTATTGGGAAATCTATCGGCATTTCTGCTGATTGAGTACCCTCTGCTCTGTAATTCTTTCTTGGGTGTTGTGCTCCCGGGACGTGATCGTGGTCCTTGAGATGCATTTCCCGAGATTGTAGTTTCCTTGCTATTGTGGGTCTGTTCTTGGTAAGCTGCTCGATGCATGACTCATCCCTTGTGGTCGTGCGTTCAGCTGTCGTTGTGCCTAGATGTGACCTAGCTTGCAATTGTGTTCCATGGTTCTATGTCCGGTATAGAGCCGGGATCCTACAAGTGCTGCCGTTGTTGTCGTTTTATCGCTGTTTCTCTATGATTTTGTGTATCTATCTTGGCATCGTGTGGACCATGATCTTGTCGGTTAGTTGTGCTGTACTCTTCTTTCCTAGTAGAGTTAGCTTGCGACTCGATCAGATGTAATATCTGAGAGAGGACTGACTTGATTGTGCTTATGGTCCGGTGCTATCGTTGGCGTCTTGTGTGATAGGCTTTCGTGGTTGCCTTTGGCACTGGAGCCAATGTGTCGAGCTATCAACTGAGAGGACTATGCTTCCTTGTTTAAGCTGATGCTTGCCGTGTCTGTCGTTTTGTTTTATCGATATCTGTCGTCGTGGCATGGGTCGTGTCTCTTTTCCTGTGAGACGTAAGCGACGTTGCCATATTTCGGAGGTGTAAGACTTGTGTTCACTTGTGTCATGCTCGATCCAGAGCATGTACTTGTTATTATGGTCTGACTATGTCCCTCTGAATTGTGTTTTTTAGATATTCGTGTTGTTTCAAGTTGTGTCTTGGGGTTTGTTCATGCCTGCTTCTTCTTGTTCGTTCCTCAAATTGTGAGGATGAAATTTCCTGAAGGAGGGGAGGCTGTAATACATTGGATTCTTATCGGATTCTTATTAGGTCTTTCAAATCCTTTTCGGAGAGTTTCAGATCACTTTTGTGGGTCCTGAGTTGAGTTTTACGATCCACGTGGGTTTTTCTCTCGTACAAGTTACACAACCCTGTAGTGAGTTTATTTATCAGTTCATCGACTCGAGGACGCTACAATTGCGATGTACTCGTTGAGATGATCGTTTCAACTATTTTTGCGTATTTTTCTGAATTAGTCCATTTTCGGATCAATTATCAAATTTTCAGAAATTAGGAAAATTTCCTAATTCTTTTCCTTTTTCTTCTTTTCTTCTCATTCGCGGCTGTGACCTCCTCTCTCCCCCGTTTTCTCTCTTCTCTCGCCCTTCCGGCTCCGACTGCAGACGGAGGAGGCTCGGGCAGGTAGAGGTGATGCCGTGGGAGTGGTCCGGAGCGCGATGGGGAAAGGATCAGACTGTTTCTGGAGCGATCCCGAACGATGGATTCAAAGCTGACGGTCGAGCTCGCGGGGTGATTTTTGGCATGGTTTAGTCACTTTGGTGCACGGAATCTTCGGTGGAGGTAGGGAGATGGAAGCTCTACTTCTCCTCTACATTTTCCCTGTAATTTCACGTTGTTCGGTGCGAGTTTGAGTGGGTTTCGTTCAGTTTTGGGAAAATCATGCTTTTCGACGTTTCTCTCTCTCTCCTCCGTTCCCCCCCCCTCTCCGTTTCCCGTTCGTGAGTGTTCCGTTCTGCTCTAGGGCAGGTGGCTGTCGGCCATGGCCGGCCAGGGGAGGCCCCTCTCGCCTCCCCTGACGTCCCCACACTCACATCCTGCTCCGTTGACCGCGCTTCAAGGCGGTGCTACGGATCCTGCTTTTCCCACTCCGCCAACTCCTGTTCGACACGTCACTACGGGGGACGTCTCTTCTCCAACAAAGCTTGCTGCAGGTCGCACTGCAGCCCCATCCCTGTACCTTGTGTCATCTACTGCCCCTCCGCCATCCACCGGACTTCTTCCCCGTCCCCCTCTGGCTGGTGGCGGTGTGGGCAAGCTCGTTTCGGCCACCTCCAGGTCTACGGTTGCCTCCTCCTCCTACTCACAAGATGCAGGCCGTGATGCCACAGCTTCTTTGCCTGCGCTCGTGGTGCAGCCCTCCTCTACTTCAGGTGATGCTGGCCCTTCCCCCAATCCTCCTGCTGGAGTTCGCACGGCACCCCCTCCCTCCTTTGCTCAGGCGGTCCTCAGTTCGTTTGCTCCGCCGCCGTCCAACCTGCTTGCACATGCTCCGGCCCTCACTGATGCGGGTGAGCCGGCGGCATTCTTTAGCATGGCAGAGATCAACGCCTCCTATAAGGCCCTCGAGTTCGCCATTGTTGCCCGCACCCCTCAAGGGCAGCCTTCCTTTCAAGATACCCTAGCTCATCTAGTGTAGAGATTCCACTTTGCTCATAATTTCATCATCAGCTCCCTGGACGCACGCCACCTTCTCCTCAGGTTTCATAATAAGCAAGATTTCTTACAAGTGCTGTTGAAGGAATCTCTCTATGTCAAAGGGAGATTGTTCCTGTTTTCCAGATGGACTCTTCACTTCTCGCTTGAGGAAGACTCCACTCTGGTCCCTGTTTGGATTGATCTACCGGGCCTCCCCCCCAATTTCTTCTGTGAAGCTTTGATTCACTCTATCGCAGGGAGTATAGGGCCGGTCCTGCAGATTGCTAGGGACACTCTCTGCCTCACTCGCACGCAGGCAGCTCGAGTCTGTGTGCAGCTCGACATTTCCAAGCCTCTCCCGAAGCGTGTATGGGTTGGTATTGGTGGGGCTGGCTCCTAGCAGCATCTCGTCTACCAGAACCCCCCCATGTTCTGTAGCTATTGCAAGCATCTTGGTCACCTCCCGGCCAAGTGCAAGAAGGTGGACGACAGTAGGGCCCCTGATGGCGCTCCTGGCCGCGCAAAGGAAGCCCCTGGACCTCAGCGTGCCTGGCGACCAGTCTCTGCAGTGGATGCCCCCTCGCCTGCACCAGTGGTCACAGCTAACGAAGGTTTCTTGCCCTCCTCTCTTCCTCTAGCTCCTCATGGCCAAGATGTCGACACCCCACCCCCTTATGACCAAGGTGTCGACACCCCACCCCTGGGGCCCCTCCCATCGACCTCTGTCGAGGCCTCTGGCGGTGTATCTGCTCCTCGGCCGGGAGATGTTGCTGACGACCTTCCTGGCGGCTCGAGACCACCTCTTGCTGTGTCCCTTCCTCTGGCTCATGTCTCCCCTATTGTGGCTACCTTCCCGCTACCCGGGGCGTGTGGCCATGTCGGTGATCCACCTCCTTTTGCTCCGGGCTCTTCTCCTCCGGCTACTGAAGGGACGAGTGCAGCGGCGCCAATTGCTTCCTCAGGGGGGGTCCTTCCGGCCCCCCGTGGTGTGCCCACAGCAGCCTCTGCCTTGGCCGTGGGCCTGGGCCATGGTGTCCACCCCTCCTCGATGGCTGATCACACCAGCATCCCGCATGCTCCCCCCTTCTGTTCTGCTCATGAGACATCTGTTGGTGATGCCCCCGTGGGCGACTGCACCACTTTGTCAGCTCCTTCCGACCCACTACCCTCGGTGGTCGACGGCACTGGCCCACCTGCAGGCGTCAATGGCGACATGGTCCTCTCTCCCATCGTAGACGAGCATCCTCCACCCCTGCGGCCAATTGTTCAAGTGCTCACTGTACCGGGCTTGGAACCACTCTCACAGTTCCCTGACCTCCCTGCAGCTCATGCTAGCTTTGTTGGTCTGGCCCCCCCTTCAGACCCAGGTGATCGTGGTGCCTGCTCCCGTCGCCGATCTCGCAGGACCAATTCGGGATGCCCCACCGATCTCCATGATTTATGAATGCTTTGATTTGGAACATCTGGGGCATGGGTAATGCTCCTTCTGTTAGCAGGCTGAAGCTGTTGATTCGGAAGTTTAACCTTCCTTTTGTTGCTATTCTTGAGCCAAAACTTGGTGGCCCGTGGATGGACAGGTTCAAAAGGAAACTTTGTATGGATCACTGCACTGCAAACTCCTCTCTTAAAGGAAGGATTTGGGTGTTCTGGAGGTCTTCAATTGATGCTGCAGTTATCTCCTACTCGGAGCAACATATCACCCTTCTTGTTTCTTCCTTCAGGGGTGTCACTTCTTATATCACATTAATCCATGCCAACTGCACTATTTCTGAACGCCGGTTGCTATGGGATTACTTGATGGATTTCTCTGTTAGCTGTGATAAACCTTGGTTGGTTGGTGGTGATTTCAATAGCATTCTTCATCCGACTGAGAAACGAGGGGGCAGACAAGCCTTCTCCCTCTCATCATTAGATTTTCAAGCTTGTATATCTGCCTCCGGGTTGGAAGATGATGGTTTCTGTGGCAAACCTTTTACATGGTACAATGGACAGAGGGCTAATGGAATTTGGGCGAGATTGGACAGAATATTCTTCAATGGAGCATGGGCTATTTCCTGTCCTCGGGTATCTGTACAACACCTCTCCAGGGCATGCAGTGATCATAGTCCGCTGTTGCTCACTATGCATTCCGAACCTCAGAGATCTCCTGCCAGATTCTGCTTCCAACACATGTGGCGGACTCACTCTACTTTTCAGATTGATGCTCAAGCTGCCTAGGCAGCAGGCCCCTGCTCATCATTCCCACTGGTTACCATGGTTCTAAAATTAAAACATATGAAACAATTCTTTAGAGAATGGAATCAGAATATTTTTATGAATGTTTTTGCAAATGTCCAGGATGCAGAAGATGTGTTTTCTGTGGCACAAGAAGCCTTTTACCACAACCCCTCGGCGGAACATATGTCAAACTTCCTTACTGCTAAGGATTTGCTCGATCAAGCCCATCTGCGGGAAGAACTTTTTTGGCGGCAAAAGTCCAGGATTCATTGGCTAAAGGAGGGGGACCACAACACTAAATTCTTCCATGCTTATGCCTCTTCTCAGCATTGACGGTCTTCTATTTCGACGTTGCTATGTGACGATGGGTCTGTGGCAGACAGGCCGGAGGACATTGCCAATCTACTTGTGTCTCACTTCTCCAAGGGTTTTACTTCGACCCCACACTACTTACACTCGGATGTTTTGTCTTCCATCCCTTCTCTGCTTGATGAGCAGCATAATGCTAGGCTCCGGGCTGTTCCTTCTGCTGAGGAAATTAAACACATTGTTTTTACTTTATCCCCTGACAGTGCACCTGGGCCGGATGGTTTTACGGGCCACTTCTTTCAAGCTTGTTGGGAGTTCATTGGGCTTGATGTGATTGCAGCCGTCCAAGCCTTCTTTTGTGGTCACTTGCTGCCCCGTGCCCTTACTTCCACCCTCATCGTCTTAATCCCTAAGGTGGATAATCCTCAAACTTCGGCTGATTTTCGCCCAATCAGCCTATGTAACTACCTATACAAGGTCATCTCACGTGTCCTTAGTGATCGGCTAGTGGGAGTGCTTCCCATCTTGATCTCAGAGGAGCAAGGTGCATTTGTCCAAGACCGTTCTATTATTGAAAATGTTAACCTAGCCCGCGAGATGATACAACACCTTAGCAGCAAATGCCGTGGAGGGAATGTTATTTTTAAAATTGACATGGCCAAGGCTTATGACCGGATGGAATGGGACTTCTTATTTACAGTGCTTCGAAGATTTGGGTTTGACCTTTCGGTCATTTCTCTTATTGAGCCGCTTCTCACCAATTGTTGGTTCTCTATTCTTGTCAATGGAAAGTCTCATGGTTTCTTCAGATCCTCCAGGGGTCTACGACAGGGCGACCCCATTGCCCCGACGCTCTTTATCCTGGCCGAGGAAGCACTTAGCCGTGGATTGTTGGCTCTATTCCGGTGGAGTCGTGGGGGTTGGTTTCACACCCTGGGGCGGTGCCGCACTATGTCTCACCTTCTATATGCAGATGATACGTTGGTGTTCTCTAATGGCTCCGTTCGCCATCTTAGGGCTCTTATGTCTTTTCTTAAAAAATATGAGGTAGCTTCGGGCCAACTTATCAACTCTTCCAAGAGCTCTTTTATTGTGGGCCGTCATGCTTCAACTTCTTTTAGCAGGAAGATAGCGGAGGTTACTGGCTTCTCCATGGGGTCAATCCCGTTAACTTACTTGGGAATTCCTTTGTTTCATGGCCGTAGTAAACCAAGGCATTTTTCTTATCTTCTTACTAATGCGGCGGCCAAGCTTCAAGGATGGAAATCGGCATTCTTATCCTCTGGAGGACGTCTTATTCTCATTCGGCATGTTCTTTCCACTCTGCCGATTTACACTCTTGCTTCTACCGCTATCCCAAAGACTATAGCTAGAGCTTTCCACCGGCTTCTAGCTAATTTCTTTTGGGGTTCATATAAAGGTTCGCCCAAGAAACACTGGAAAGATTGGTCTACTATATCTAGACCGGTTGACAATGGCGGCTTAGGAGTTCTTAATCTCCACACTTTGCAAATTGGCTTGCGGGCTAAGCTTCTATGGAGAGCAATCACGGGCGCGACCCCTTGGGCCTCCTTTTTCCGTGCTAAACATCTTCATGTGGAACACTATTCTATGGCATCTTTTAAACTCACCACAGCAGCAGAAAGGACCCTTTGGCAGCTAGCAGCCGGTCTCATTCATGCCAACCATCGGGTTTTCATTTCTAAGGATAACTCCTCCGCATCCTTTTGGTTTGATGTATGGGCGGGCAGTACTCCACTAAAAGACTATGTGCCACCCCATGTTTGGAATCATCTGCCTGACAAAAGAGTACTCCACTAAAAGACTATGTGCCACCCCATGTTTGGAATCATCTGCCTGACAAAAGATGCTCGGTTGTCAATGTTCTCACAGGCCACTCGCAGCCCTCTCTTGATGTTGCACGGCAGTTTTGTCCTAGAGAAGCATTGGAGCACGTTGTAGCCTCCACTTCCTCACATGACCGCTGGGTATGGACCCTCACCACCGATGGGGCATTCTCTACTTGTTCTGTCCGAAAGCTACTTTCTCCTACAGGCTCTCCATCCTGGGCGTGTATTTGGGACCACCGAGTGCCTCTCAAATGGTCTATTCTCTCTTGGCGGGTACTGCATGGCTGCCTCCCGGTCGATTCCTCAATCATGGCGTGTGGAATCCCTCTTTGCTCAAAGTGCAACTGCTGCTCTTCTCCTTGCTTGGAGACCGACCTACACTTGTTATTCCATAGCTCTGTGGCGAAGGAGCTTTGGGCACTTTTGTCGGACTTCACACCCTACTTCTTTGGTGCACTACATACTGCCGCGGTGGTGCTTGTTGATTACTTGGGCACACTGCATCTCTCCACTGTTGTTGGGACCTTGGGCCGATGGCTTCTCTTGGCTGCCATTTGGGAGCTGTGGGCTAGCAGAAATATGGCTCGCTTTGAGGGCCGCCCCATGAACGCTAGGCATATTTTTTGCAGGGTCATGCAATCTATTCGTGGTATTGTACATGGATGGCAGCTGAAAGGACGTGAACTTCTACCACATCAAGTGGATATACTTCAAGTATGGGACATCTCTCTTAAGGTGACACGCAATCCCCCGCCCCGACTCATACGGTGGTTTCCCCCTCCCTCGGGTAGATTGAAGTTGAATGTCGATGGCGCTTTTAAGCGTGGTGCGGGCGACGTAGGAGGTGGTATGGTACTTCGTGACTCTAAAGGCTCTCTTGTATGGGCTGCGGCTGCGGCTTACCCACACGCCTCTTCCAGCCTTGAAGCTGAAGCGCTTGCCCTTCGGGATGGCCTCCTACTTTGTTCTCAACACGGTGTACGTTCCGTTGGGGTTGAGACCGATTCACTTGTGCTGGCACACATTGTTAACGGCCACTTCTCTTGTCCGTGGAAGCTTTCTCTCATTTTGTATGATGTGGCTGCTGCCCTTACCTCACTTGATGTCTCTATTTCTCATGTGTTTAGGGAGGCTAACCAGGTGGCTGACATGTTGGCTGCCGTGGGATGCTCCATGTCATCTCCCTCTTTTTGGCAATCTTGGGCTGATCTTCCACTCTCTGTAAAAGGCCCCTACTGGCTAGATAAGGTAGGGTGCCCCTCTGTTCAGCCCTAGATGCTATTGTATCCTTTCTTTTCACCATATATATATCTTTTCCTATTGGGCGGCTGGGGTTGAGCGCCTCTCTCCTTCCCTAGGGGTGATCGCTCTCCCTCTCCCTGCCGTAATAGGTATTGACTTGAGTTAAAAAAAAATCATGCTTTTCGGGTGTTCATAGGGTTCGCCAAAAAATGGCGACGGTTTTTAGATCAGTTGGTATCAATCGAACCCCTGGAATGTTAGCATTCCAGATCCGCTGATTTCATGTCAAACGGTTGTCATTTGGGGCTGGTACGAGCCCGGGAACCCCGGTGACTCATTTTGGGTCAATTCGGTAGAATTGCTCATTTCAAGCCATTTGTGCATTGTTTTTAACCCTTCCGGACTGTGGAAAGTTGGTATTATCATTGTGGATGTTTCCCCCTTCAATCAAAATCGAATGGGGCGTGGAATCGGGCCCGGAGGTTAGGGTTTTGACATTTTTTCGCCGTGACCAGTCGACCAGACCGGATGGGCCGGTCGACCGGCAGTCGCCCGCGGACCATGTCGAGTCTGGTCGTTGGTCCGGTCGACCGACCGCCCAGGTTCGGTCGACCGACCATGTCAGGTCGACCGACCCCAAGGTTCAGGTCGACCGGATTTTTGTGTTTATGATCATTTCAAGTCCTAGTCGGTCCCGTTGAGACCCAATGACCGACCTATGGCCTCGCGAGTGTTCCGGACACCCTATGGGTTCCGTGTCCATGTTTCTGGGGTGTCGGGAAGTGCCGTGTTACTTCGATTAGCGTGCCCATAGGCATGTGTGTTTTGGGCTTCGTGTTGTGCTCGATCGAGTCACCGTGTATCGGTATGAGTGCGGTGGGGTTCCCCCGCATGTGTGTGGCCTCCCTCGAGTTCCCGTCATGAGGGGATGGTTTCGGCAGCTTGTGATCAACCTTGGTGTTCATGTTACTGTGGTTTTAGACCTAGTTAAGACTTTAAGTCGGTTGCCTTGGTGGTCCAACCTTCATGTGTTTCTTCGCTGTAGCGCGCTTTTCTTAGGCCGCTACATGTCGCTTGTCTTAGGTCTTTGTCTTAGGGCGGTTAGTGTGGCGGTTGTCTCTTGGACCGCCTAGTCCGTGTGGCGGGTCTATATTAGACCGCTTTGGTGGTTTGTCTGAATAGGTCGGTTCAGGGTTGACTGGGTTTAGCGGCCTAATCCTTGACCGCTACAGTCACCTAGCGGCCCATTCTATGACTGCCAACTTATGTTCCTTCGCTTAATTTCTGAGTGTCATTTCCTGATGTTTTGACTTCTGATTATCTTGGCTTGACTTTGTGGTTTGCCCGCCGTCCCGTGGATGTGTTCTGACACCCTATGAGGGCTACAACCATAGTCAGATAGCCAGGAGTGCCTTTGTATTGCTTCAGAGTCATTATTTAGGTTCTGGTCAACCCGGTGAGACCCAATGGTTGACAAGTAACCTTGTGTGTGTCTCGATTGTTCTAGATAGCTCGAGATAGTGGTTCTAGATGCCTCGAGGTACTGTCTTACCTCGATTTGCGTGTCCAGGTGCTTTGAGGGTCTTGGTGATCCCTCAGGTCTCCGTGTGTCGTTTTATACGAATGTGTCATTTGTTTGACTTAGGATTAGTCCGATTGGCGGCTTGTACCGCTTTGTACGATGATTTTCACCTGAGCCTTCTAACTCAAGGATCGTTGTGTCTACAGGTCTAGTTGCCCTGTTCTGAGTCTATTGGCAGTCGTTGTGCTACCCTGGTGCTTCATAGTACATACGACAGTGCTTCCTTGCCTATCAATACTACCACGCTTGTGTTTAAGAGTTTCTGTGTCTAGTGAGCCTCCACTAGTCGTAGCCTAGCAACGAGTTACGGCATGTCGACCCACCTGGAAGTGGTGGCATGGCAGTTCCTGAGATACAGTTTTTAGGCTAGTTGCCGTGGGCTCCCTTACCTTGCAGTAGCATCCTGCTGGGGGAGAAAACTGGCTAGAGGCCTGGCTCAAGGCATTGAGCCTGTGTGTGCACACGTGGTCCGGGGCGTTTTGGACGAACGTCGACGGCCGTGACCTTGACTAGTCACTTGTTACTGTGGTTCCTGTTCTGGTTACAGTGTCTTAGTCTCTGCCGTGTGCTTGGCAACATTAGGCGAGACACTTTAGGGGTTGCATAAGACGTCAGTGGACGCAGCTGGCTGTTCTTCTAGTGAGGAGGTGCTTCCGTTACGTGACACGTGACTCTAGCGTTTCTCATGCGTCGTGACCTTTTCAGGTTAGCCCTCTCGTGGTTTTGCCCGAGGTTAGTGTTGTGTCGTGTATACGACGTTCCAGTCGTGTATGTGGTCATGTCTAAAAGAGCGTGCACGGCAATCGAGTCATTTGTGCTTTAGGTCTATCTTGTCTGTCTAGGTCTTTACTAGGCTTTTGTTTGCTTTTGTAGGCCCTGAGTTTGTCGACGGATCGATGACGCCTGACTCTGTGAGATCAGGGTTCGCCATTCTGTTGCTGCTTGGAGTAATGTGGGGAGCCGAAGCCCTTTCGGCAGCCGTGTTTTCATTCAGGTACGGCTTCTTTTTCCTTTTCTTTTAGTTGCTCTACTCCTTCCGTTTTTGATTTTCTTTTACAGCTTTCTAGTTGTAGTTTAGCTTTCCTGCTTTACTACTCCTGCTGTTTACCTGCTGTTTGTTGTTCCATGTTACTACGTTATTTTTCAGTGGGGATCCGCGTGACCCCTACTGGGCTAGTGACACGAGGCTCACCCGTGCTTTTCAGGTGTGGTCGTCTCTTCTTCCGTGCGATTCCTGGTGTGGCGAGTTCGTTGTTGCCAGCGGTACCTGCGTCGGGCTTCCCCCAGCCTCAGTGTACGTTTTTCTTTCTGTTGGACTGTACTTGTCTTTCCTTTGGATTGGACTCTGGTATAATTGTTAATTTTAACTGCTAATTAAAAAGTAATTTTATTTCTGCTACCTTAGCAAACCTAATTAATAAAATTTAATTGCTTACTGTTATATCTGTGACTTCAATGTACTACACAAGATTCCTTTTTCCCTTCGGAGCTTTACAGCTCTTGGGAGGTTTCACGGGTTCTAAGCGGTATCGGGTCTACTCGGTAGTCCTATCGGATATATCCGATATCCGGAGTTCGGGTCGTCACAACAACTCTTAATGACATCACTAAACTGTTGGCCTGGTGTAATGGTGCGAACCAATATTCAGAGGGGGGGTGAATGAATCTCCCTCTAAAAACTTGGTCAATTTAAAACTTATCCTGAAATATCCAAACTAGTGCAGAATTAAGATCAATAGCTGTAGGCGTGCCTAACATTCATCTAGCGATTGAATCCTGGAAAACAAACCACAATACACAAGAGACTTTTAGGTGGTTCGGTCCTCCAGACCTACATCCACCCCTTACTCAACCGAGTAAGGATTCCTACTGACACACAGCTTGAACAATCGCTGATCCATAGCTTTGGGGATAAATCCCTACAGACCGCTGATCCACAGCTTTGGGGAACAAATCCCAGACCGCTGAGCCTCACAGCTTGCTGTCCGAGGAAACACCCTCGCCCGCTGAGCAATACAGCTTAGCTCTGCTGATACACAGCTTAGAAAGAATGGATAGACAACAAAAATTGATAAATGAAAACAGCAATGAAAAGCTGAACAATAACACCTCAAGATATAGCTCACTATGGAGCACACGCAACTTGGATCTGATCCAGAGGCTACAACAACTGATTCTTCTACTGCACTTTTCTCCTCAGCTCTGACGACTCTCTATTCACTGTTCTTGCTTCTCTCTTTCTCACTCTCTGATTCTTCTCTGTCTCTCTCTTATTGTAGCACCCCGAAAAGTTAAATAGAGAATATATGAAAATCATCATGATTATTAGTCGTAGAAAATTTAGTGAATTTAAAATTTTTGATAAAGAAAAAGTGAAACCAGATATTTAGCGTAAATGGTAATAAATGGGCACAAATAAAGTATAAATAAATGATCGAGAAATAAAAATTTGATATATCCTTTTATCTATTTATGGTTTAAATTAAAGAAAATACGACTCCAGTATTTAGAAGGAATCTCATGCCAAAAATATATTTACCTAAAGACTCTCATAGGATCGAACCCGACTCTGATACCCGAGCCATCGGTAAACATCTAAATAATAAGGAATAAGATCCTCCAAGACCAAGTAACCCACTAAGCTCACAACTCACATATGTATAAGTGTGTAAAGATAGAAGGCCCAACATGCAACTTCAAAACCCAATAAAACTGAAGCAAAATAAAGCAAACCCAACTATGCACCATCCGATTACGCTTAAACCACAGACAGGCCCAATTAACATTATATATCGATATACATATATATACACAAAAACCCACGTGAGTTCTCTCAAGGGCCAACACAAAGCCATGCACATACAAACCCAACCCAACTGCCTTTATATATTCGAACACATGGTGTAGTTTTAGGGTTTCGTTTACGAACTTAGCAGGTGGCTGCTAGTTAGGAAGGGAATTATTAACACGTGGAAAGAATTAAAAACCTTGCTTCCATTCGTTTACTACCACTATTTGGAAAATCCTCTCTATAAAAACACCATGCCATCAATAGCCTTCGACCCCTTCTCAAAGTTTTCTCCTTATAAATAAACTCTCTAGTCGAACGTGCATACCTTGTGGCTGCCGTTCGAAGGATTCCTCGCGTCCTCTTCATCCTGCTAAAGACCAAGTAATTAGAAGCTGGCGTCGTCATCTTTTTTCCCCTGCTTCCACTTCGTCTTCCTGCTGTTGTGGGCGTGGAGAAGCTTGGCACAATCCCTTTCTTCCTCCTGCTGCTAAACTGAAGCCTCTTCTTCTTCATCTTCTCCACGGCTGCAAAACAGAGCATTGTTTTATTGCGTACCACTACGAGTTCTTCACTGTTTATCCAATCGATCCAAAGGGTAGGCAATCTCCCAAGCACAACAAGATAGAACTAGTAATAGCATGCAATGTTGTCATGTCTTAAATTCTGGAAATCATCATTCGTAGTTCCTGATTTTTAAAGTGATCCACGTCCGCACCCGAGGCCGGTATTTAAAATATCGCCTGACACTACGGATGCTATTCGTTCATGAGTTTTGCAAGCTATTTCACAATACTCATATTTTGTAAATCGGACGCCCATTATTTTCTGCGTCCGTTATCCTGGACGCTAAAACAAGAAATACATGTTAGTATAATTAACTTGAATAGTAATTTCCTGTAAACAGTAAACAACCAGCGCATGACTATATGAACGTTAATATTTTTCTGCGCCCGAAGGACATGACGCTAAAACAAAAAAAAACATTTTTCTGTAATAAACATGTTTTATGCATTCTTGTAAACATAATCCAATTTGCGCTCGTCAACATGAACGTTAATTGATATCTGCGCCTTCCATGAGAACGCTATTCGATATGAAATAATATCCATGCCCTGAACTGAAAATCCAATTACAAAATTTAGTAATAACCACCTTCCCGGAAGGGCGCTTATTTTATTAAAAATTCAAATATGTTAATAAATGTGCGCCTGTTATCTCAGACACTAATTGAATTAGCATCTGTGATATGGGACGTCATTTACTTTTGATCGACTGCTTCCGTGTTTTAAACCTCACCATGGGGCATCGCTGGCACTCTCATCCCATTCCATGGATGAGATCCCTATTTTGGTTCTATCGTACACCCTTAACTCTCCGAGGTGATTGAGCTCTCCGTTGGACATTCCGTTCCTTCGGACTAGTGATTTCATCTTATAGGCCTCCGGAAGTCTCCGCTAGCCTTGGATTCCCTCAAGGCAGCCGAGCATGTTGTACCCTAAAAACCCATTACACAATTTAACTGTCATGTCCCTCTAAAGAAACATGACGATCTAGCCCTCAAATAATGTTGTTCTGGCATTTTTGAGAAAATTATTATCTCCTGGTAATCTGCGCCCTGTATAGCAACCGCCATTTGTTAATAGTGCCCCTTCTAGTGGACGCTATTTATTCGTGCCTTTTATCTTATTTCCAGAATGAGCGCCCATTGCTATGGATGCAAACTCTAATCAGCGGCTCCCGTAGTGGACGCCAATTTTCTGAGGTTTCTCGCATTATCTCGATTTTGTGTGCCATCTATCTCGAATCTCTGTTCATTGAAATCTACCCTATTATTCGTACATGCTTGATCCTTGGAATTCTTGGCCATTAAAGTGGAATTATTCTAGTCAAATGTCAGGGGCTATGGGTCTCAATTAAATGACATTTAAATGCTAGTGTTATGGGGTCCTGATCTGATCCCACGGGCGAGGCAAAGTCCAAACATATACCGGTATTATGATGATCGGGTGCTGGCATTCACCAACTCGGTTAACGGCATTTAGGGGCAATCATACAGTCGTGAGAACTGCTAAGTGTGTAACCAAATACTACCTAGTGCTATTTCCATGAGGGGTGGTCATATCGTCGTGATTTTCCCCTTAGTGCATTGGCCAATCCTTTATAGTAATCTAGTGCTCATCGTGAAAGATCCTGAATTGCCATGTTGAGGGGCTATCATATCGTCGTGATTTCTTCTTAGTGTCTTGGCAATCCTTCATAGTGCTAGTTACATGAAAGCTCTCATGATAATGTCATCATAGAGAGAATATTGTGCTAGTGTCATTAACCGCCCTCGTGATATTGTTCGTCATAGAGGGATGATTGTTATTGTTTCCTCATTATAAGAAGTACTTGATATTCTGACATGAAAGTTCTTGCTATACTCCCTTGTTATCATCATCTCTACACTTCATAAATGTATCTAGCATCCTGCTTACTCGTCCTTGTGATTTTTATCATCATTGTTTTATAGTTACAACTCGTGCCATTATAATGCTCGATTTGCTTTACTTCTCGCATGACCTGCATGAGCATGATAAATTGTTAATCACTTAAAGCTAGCTTGGAGCATGATATATTAAGTCCTACTGAGCGTTCGCTCACCCTGCGTTTTCCAATATTTTTTGGGTAATGACCTTAGTGACGACGAGACCGAACGTGATGGGCAAGGGCAAGAGTGAAGAGAACTCTGACATCTAGATGAACCGTCTAGTCTGGTTATCTTACGTCTTATGTCTCATTGTAATTTTCCTTTATTGAGTCTTTTCGTTTATTATGGGCCCGAATATGTAAAGAACTTATATTTGAAATGAAATTTGTTATTTGTCCAAATTGTGTTTTGTGGAAATGACTATGCTCTGATTGACATGACTATTTAACTGTCACGTTCCGAGGAAACGACACGTTCCGCTGCTATCGGTTCGGGGTGTGACACTTATTTTCTATTCAAAATTCCATTATCATCAACGAACGCACGGCTGTGTCTTCTGTTATCGTATATGTCCCGTGTGAGAGGGGCGCGTGGAAAATAATTTTCCCGCCCAGAAGATTCGATCAGATCTGGAATTCAACTGTCCATGTGTCACGATCTTAGCTTCTCTACACTTCATGTGTCGAAGTCTCCTTTGATCAGAATGCTCTTGGATCACGTGCTTCTTCACCGTCCTGTTGGTTAAAGCAGAAGCATTTTTGTTAGACACATCGTAGTCAATCATTTTCAATATGCACAGACTTGATAAGGTATAGGAAGAGTGCGTACAGATTTTGTATGTGCAAGGTGCCGCGGATGCACAGACCTGAGGTGTTATAAACGTATCATGCACATACGTTGCATGTGCAAGGAACAACAATCGCACTGACCTTCATCAATCAACGTGGAAGTATGCACCGACGAAGTTGTGTAGGAGACACTTATGCATAGACCTCAGTTAGCATGTGCGAAGACCTGCACAGACCTTGACTATATGCAATGCATGATATGCACAGACTCTAAGTTAGCATGTGCGAAGACCTGCACAGACCTTGACTATATGCAATGCATGATATACACAGACTCTCATATGAAAAGATGTAGAATGTTCACCGACTATGGTATGTGCCTTAGACAGAATATGGTCAGACTTTTATGTGTATAGGAACAGTGGTATGCACCGACTTTTTAATGCATGGAGAAATGATGCACCGATGCATAAGCGAAGGATACACCATCTTGAAGTCTCATGTACACCGACTTAGCATGAAAGAAGGGAGAACATGCACCGACTATGAATGCAATGCACCGACCCTGAATATGCAAAAGACTAAGACATATACCAACGTTATCTGCCAAATAATGTGGTATGCACAGACCTAACCAAAAGGTGCACTGACCTTCTATATACGAGAGACTAAAACATGTACCGACTTTCAATAGATGTTGTCTTTAAGTGTGCACTGACCTTGAATGCACAAACAGACTGTGCACAGACGAGTCTTACCCGATGCGAAGTATGCACTGACTTCTTTTATGCTTGAGGAAACACTGCACTGACTTTATCAACATATGCATGAATTTTGTATGCAACAAACACAACTATGCACAGACTTAATCATGTACGCAAACGCAACTATGTACAGACTTAATCATATGTGCAATGGTCAAATACAAGCATATTTATGCAATCCAGTCTCACATGACTTATAGATTGTCATCATCAAAACCAGGGTTCCAACAATCTCCCCCTTTTTGATGATGACAACTATAATTCACGTATGATTGAAGCTAATAGTGAATTTATTTGCTAACATGCATAGCAAAGATAACATTCAACATAAAACATGCATTCAACACAAATATGCACTATGTATTAATTACATTTTTATGTATAGTAAGAGAATACAAACTAGTGTTTGAGTGAAGTATCTCATACGGCATTTTTTACATCAGAAAACTGAAAACTATCCATCAGTGAGCTGTAAGCTTTCATACATGACTAACTGTTCACCTTCTATCACAATTCACCTTCCACCACAATTATCCCCCTTTGTCATTATCAAAAAGAATGGGGAACTCTTGGAAATCAGTAACCTCTGTAACTTCCCCGGTCTCTTGGATATGGTGCAGAGCTTGAGCTAGGGGCTGAAAGTCTATTCATCACAGAGGCCTAAAAATCTCTGGTGGAGATTGACAACTCATCTAACCTGTGATGCACCGTGCTCCCCAATCTGTCCACTAGGGAGGAGTTGGAATCTTGTTTTGTGATAACCTGTTTGATATTCTCTGAGAGGTTTTGTAATTGTGACTGAACAGCTTTAAACTTATGTATGATCTCATGCTGACTTGCTGTAATATTGTTCGTTGTAGACTTTATCTTTTCAAATTCTATCTTGAGATCAAAGGTGTGGTCAAGAATTTGAGCAAGCTTGTTGAATGATGAAACTTGGGTATCTTGCATTTTGCTCACCATTTCACCAACTCTATTGCTGACTCCCATAAGAGATTCCAAAATCTCTCGAATTGCTGCATCAGTTCTTTGTTTATCAGACATAAACTGAATCCATTGAGTTTTCATAATATTTTCTAAATGTTGCATTCTAGCATTTACTCTGTTCAGATGAAAGTTTGTGAAAAGAAATTGAGCATTCATCTCTTCATTCTGCTTCATCACTATATTTGTTAGATTAGTCAGCATTTCTGTAATGTTGGGCTCAGCACTGGTTCAAGGTGAATTAAATGAAGATGCGCTAGAGTCTGGAAACTCAGTATGGTAGGCAGGTTGCTGTTCATGAGATAGAGGAGGTGGTATACCAAGACCGATCATTCCACGGAAATGAGGACCATATGAAGGAGCTTGAGCAAATGACATTCTTGGATACATTCTATAGTGAGGGGCAGGACCCATAACATATTCTTGTGAGTTTTCCTCAGCTAGTCCTGGAGCTGGAGCTTGTGGTTGCTCCTGTGGAACTTCTTCAGCAGCTTCTTAAGCTCCCTGTGATTCATCCTCCTGTTCATTAACCACTGAATCAGCAATTTCTTCATAGATTTTGTCAACAGCTTCTTTCATAATTTGTGTAACCATGTCAGCTAGTGATCCTTCATCTGATTCAATTTCTTCTTCTTCACCTTATGAATCTACCTATTGTTCAGTCGCTTCTCTTGGTTGATCTTCAGCTGACTCTTTAGGAGACTCTTCTTGAATCTCTTCTTCATGATGCTGTTCAGTTATTTGATCTGATTATTGCAGTCCAAACTTATCAAAAAAATTATCAATGTGTTGATCTAGCTATTTTGAAACTTGTTCTTCAGGCAGGTTCAGTTCATGGACCTCCTGCTCCAACTGCAGATTCACAATATGTTGTTCCTCTGTTTCTCCTTGATCTTTCCCTTGACTGATCTGAGGCTATTCAATGTGTTCTCTGATAGGACATGGCTGAGACTGTTCCACAATATCTAATGTAGCTCCTAAAATTTTCTTGTCAACTGTATCTTTCATCTTACTGACTTTGGATGACTTAAACCTCAAGTATTTCTCAATGAAATCCATGTTATAAATATTTACTTTGAGAATTTCTTTTGAAGACTACTCTTCTAGTGGAATGTCCATTTTTCTAAAAATTGCGGTCAAATGAGCTGCATAAGGTAGATTTCTTTTTGACTCCGAAAGTGCTCATTATCTGGATCATTATGGCTGGTAGGCAAATCGTAATACTTTTGAGTAGGCAATAGAGAATAAATCTCTGTGACTCGGTCACTCTCCCTCTGCCTCCAACTTGTGGAGTTATCATGGTGGTAAGGATATGATGTAGCAATCTCCTTAGAGGGGTAAATTTGTATGCATTGAATTGAGCTAGATATGTTTGTTTCCTTGGGTCTCTGGGATCTCTAGGCAAGTCAGTGATGAGGGAGTAGGCTTCATGCGGGTTGACATCAAAAGCACCTTCTACTTCCCCTCCTTCTGGAATTCGAAATATCTTATGTAGAGAGTGCCTAGATAAATCAATCTTGATCCCTTTAACTACAGACTAAACTGTTGACCTTTCAGAATCACATCTCAGATTGTAGTAAAATTCAGCAACCAGTCTAGGATAGTACGTCCTATGCTTACTCAAGAATTTCCTCCATTTCTGAAACTCAAATATCTCCAATAATTCAGGAAATGCAGAAATCATAGGTTGGTCGGCAAAATCAACATACCGGGGAAGCATGATCTTTCCTACTTCCAATATCATCTCAACATGTGTAGAAGCCTTGGCAGGGACCACTTTTTCTTCAGATTAATACTTAGCAGCTTCTGAAGTAACCATCTTGCGCCGCTTGGAGGGAGTCCCTTCTGCCTTTTCTTGCACTTTTTCTTTCTTCTGTAGAGAGACTTCTCTGGGCATATCGGCTGGCTGCTGCTCCTTCGAAGGATCCTCAGGCTGTACTTCCATTTCCTTCCTCTTCCCTTTGACAGACTTCTTCTGAACCGATTCAGAAGTTGCTCTTTTTGCATGTGACTCCTTTGATCTGCGCTCATAGCGTTGAGTCACATCGGTCTTCGTGGCTTGAGGAGACGAAGGTTGCTGCTCTTCCATGTCCTTCTTCCCTTTACCCGTGCCGGATGGAGAGGACATGGTGGATGCAGTGAAGAAGGAAGAGCGGATGATGGAGGCACAATGAGAGGAAATGTGAAAGAAGGAGATGAAGAGGTGAGACTTGCAGTGAGAGCACGAGCGAGGGAGTCGCGAGTGCGGGAAAGCGTTTCGGCTTGAACGAGAAGGGTATGAATGACAAATGATAAGTAGGGTTGAGAATATAACATGAAATACTACCCACTTTACCAAATTCGACATTTAATACCTAGAATACCCTTTGCCTAATAGAAAATGCCTCTCTATGCCTTTATGCGATATACGGTATATGGGATTATATCCTATACTATGAACCTTCTCACAACATTCCTATGAAATGAAGTCAATGAAACTTAACCATCTTTATCACGGAAATAGCCCAGATAGAGAAATCATTAATCTTACTAGTCCTTTTCATTAGTCAATACTGATTGAAAAATCTATTTTATATAGAACTTAAGACAGTTTTGGATTACTCAAAAGACTTCAGAGTCAGCCAAATTTTTCATTAAACTTTTGTAAAATTTTGATTGAACATTTCAGTATAATTGCACTTTGTTACTCAAGGAAACATGTTGATCAAACACCAGAGTCCCTGGTTACTCAGTGCAGTTTACCTTTATGTTTCATAATTTTTGAACAGAGATATCATTCATTATCATGACTTGACTTCTGAATTTCTTTGATACAGATGGTCAGTTTCTCAAATAATATGCCATTGCTCTGCCACAATTAATTTTTATTTATTGTCATATTCTCTGGTCTTTTAATCAAAATTTTCTAAAAACATGGGTTACAGACCATATATGTAACGACCCGAGAATTCGATTACCGGGAAGGCCCGATAGCCCGAGACTTGCACCGCCACCCACGAGCCCGAAAACTCGGAAGGGTTAAAAGGATGGTGTGGAGACTACACAAGTATCATAAATAATTATAGAAATTAAACAGTTTATATGATTAAGCAAGAAATAAATTAGCATTTTACATGATACATGGTCCACAAGATAAAACAAAATAACAATAGTAGTCCACAACTCGTACAGAGACAAGAAAGAAAAGTACAGCTACATGGGACATACCCCGGCTCTGACCTCTGGCAGTAACGCTGGGCACCTGAACTACACTTACTTGCACGCATACATGTACATCCACGAGCATTGATATTAATCTCCTCACTGTGCAAGTTTTCCCCATCGTACCGCTTTACCGTTTTATTAGTAAGATTCGGTGACCAGGGGAGGGGGAACATTCTCCTAATTTCTCATCTTGATTGCTCGGTCTGCAGGAGCCCATTCGTTAATAATGGGTCCCCGAAGGTCAACGAGTGCATAGAAATTGGGTTAATCCCAACATTCCAAATCCACGGTCCTTAATGGGCCTCATGGTGGCCATGAGATGGGTGCCCCTCGTAGGCTGGCCCTCGGGGTTTTCCCTCTCTCCTCGTGATACAGGGGAGAAGAAATCCAGAGTCCGATGTGGGACGGCCTCATCTCCCTCTGTTCATAGTCGAGAACAGGGGGGCATGAGGAAGGTGGCCCAAAACGGGCTGAAGGGACATATATATGGATGCACCTCCGACGATGAAAACGTTTAACATTCGATGGGAAGAGAAAACCCCGGAGGGGGGTGATTGATGTAGCCCATGGATCACGAGGGCATATGCGGCGCCGAGGAAATGAATCCGAGTGGCTTTTCGCTCAACAAAACCGTTAGATACACAGACGGGAAGGAGATGGCATACTGCTCATTCCGGCGCCGGCGCCGAGACACGACGCCGGTTCCATGGCCAAGAAAGGGAAAACACAAAGAGAAGCAGAAGAGATGATACAGAGGAAAGCAAACAACATTGATCCATCGACTCATTAGTGCACTTGTGAACACCATTCATTCCATCAATAAGGAAAGACGCACATATTACATACATCGGCACCGGCGTTGTCGCACGGTCACCGTCAACAACAAACGAGAGAAGCAAGCATGGAGGAAACACAGAGATGGTGAGAGAGGGGGAGGTCAGGCTCATATCATCGCCCCTCCCCCATTCTCGCTTACATTACAACAGGAGAAAAAGAAAACGGATGAAAGGGGATCGACGAGTAACACAACGGCGACCCACCTAAGCAGACAGGGGGAGAAGAGACTCTTCTTCTTCTCCGACGCCGTAGGATCGAGCGGAATAGAGGACGGCGGTGGTGGCCAGAGAACCCTTGGAGAAAGCCTTTTCCTCAAGAAACCCTCCCCTCCGAAGCTCTGATTGGTGAGGCCGTTCGGGACTCCAATGTAGTTGTGCTACCGACCGACCTGCACATCATTAGCTTCAGGGTATAATGTTGGGGGTGTTATTCTGCCCACATCCCTGGATGCTGTGATATGAGAGACCACCTTGGGCTTGACATATCCGTGCGGCGGTGGTGGGTACCAATTGTCGCCGGATGCGCCTCTCGATGCCCCCGCAGGGGTCTTAGCTTTAGAGGTCTTCTAAGAAGGCCCCGCATATAGGTTGGCGTCCACCAAGTGACATTCAAATACCTCAAACGGGTGGGGGTCAGCAAATATTCTCCCCTCCTTCCCTTGAAGACTATATTTGATACATTGGTGGAGCGTAGAGGGCACCACCATATTTTCATGTAGCCATGGGCGGCCGACCAGTGCTTTGTACGAGGTGCGGGAGTCGATGACATGGAACTGCATCGTCGTAGTGAAATCCGCTAGGGTAAGGGTGAACTCTGCCACCCCCATCGACACTTCACATTTTTGATTGAAGCCGGCGATACGCATATCCCCGACTTTCTCGAGATGCACGTTGAAGTGGTGCCTCTCGTATATTCTATAGGGCAGGATGTTGACCGCTGCACCGGGGTCAACCGGAATCATGTTCAGCTCCCTTCCATTCAGGTGCCCCTTCATATACAGCGGCCTATTGTGGCTGATGGTGGGCAGCAGCATGTCATCTGGAGTGAAGGTCATGCTAGCTTCCGACATTGCTTCAGCCAAGCAGGTCTCAAAATGAGCAGGCGTCTGCAGAGCAGTGATGATCGCCTGTCGAGTCTCTTCACTCAAAGAGAGGATCTCCCAGATGGTAAATCGAGCAGGGAGCTTCTTGAGTAGCTTCATTATTCGGCTCCCAGCTCAGACATTGGAGAGCTTCATCTCTTCAGCCCACCTGGGCCTGGGAGAGTCCCGAGTTGCGGCCCCTGACGGACCTGCTTCATCTGCCTTGGACTCGGCGCCTTTCTGGTTAGCCCCGGATCCCTGATGTTCTTCATTAGTTGCTGCGGGGCAAGCTCCATCTATATTTGGAGCTTCGACAGACTGTGCTGGTTGCGGGTGAACATTCCCGGGTGCAGGGTTAGCCTCCTGGCAAGGCTGCTTCCCCTTAGACATCTTCATGAATTCAAGAAATGAAGGGACCGCCTTGCCCCCACTCTTGTTATATAGGCCTGGCGGAGGAGGGATCTGAACTCCTTTGATCTCCGGCAGAGGTGTTTTGTAGGGCTGCTCTCCCCTGAACATGATGTTGTGGTTGGGTGGCGGCTGGCGCCCCCATTTTCGGCCTGACCGGGTTACATGTATAGTAGTTGAGGCCTCAACCCTGCCTCCCCCAAAAAGGGGTGTGAAGCAAATTTCCTCTTCTTCCTCTTCTCCGGGCAGGTTGAAGAGTGCTGATAGAGTATTGCTGGAGACAACCTGCACTTTATCGGCCTTAGCAGCCCTTCTCTTCTTCTTTCTTACTTCAGTAGGTGCCTGCCCCCAGAACAGACTGCCCTCCTTATCGGATGATGTATCAGCTCCCTCCTTTTGCTCGAGTGAGAGCTGCTCCAGCTCTTGCCATGGGACATGGTCCCGTACCAGCAAGGGCTTCAATTCGGGCTGCACATACTCATCTAGCCCTTCAATAAGATTTTGCAATCGGGAGATCCCTATTGGGATGGTTTTATTATTATTATTATTTATTTAATCATTTATTATTTTTTTATTATTGGCGTGCCAGTCACCGGGGTGACAATTTTATTATGCGCTCGATCTGGCTCAATCAGTCGATTGTGAAGTCCGAGTCAGGACCAAAAGTCCGCCATACCATAAAGGCTATGACGTTAATTACGCCCTTCCTAAGAAGGACAACCCTTGATTAAACGCCAAAATAGGAGGCCACTCGGGGCGGTAATAAAAAGAAAATAACAGTGTGTGATATTGAAGCTCTTGTCATTCTAAGAATGTAATTAGGTAAATGACAAACTTATTAAATCAGCATGACCTCCTCTTATATGGGTCGTGACGGATAGAAATAGGACACCATCCACGTAGCGACGGGGCGGAGCCTGGACAATCATTGGGGACATGTCCCCTTCCACGTTTCTAATCCGACAAAGGGCCTTACAACATTTTTATTCCACGAAGGATCGAGCCAGACGGGAGGTGTATGATATACGCTTCACGGGGCTTGTCGGGGTCAAAGCGTTAATCGATATTTCGGCAGCACCTCCCCATAATCTGGATTATGCCCAAGGGGGAAATAGGCTATCATCCACGGAGTGCCGGGATGAAAGCCGAGAGGAGGAGAGAGGCCAAACCTCCCGACCTATATATATTTGCCATGGGGCAATGTTTGATTTTCCCTTAGGGAAGTCGGCGAAACGCATGCAGTGGCAGAGCCCTCCCGAGCTAAAGGGGTTACTCATAAGTCCGATGCGGGACAGTGGAACATAAGGGAGTCTGACTTCCTTTAAATTTATCCCCGGGACAGGTCTGGTGACTCATGGGCATCCCTGGCTTGGTTTGATCAAGGTGCCAGGGGTTCAATTGGATGGCAGAGTAGGCTCTCGGGGCAGCTTAAGTGTGCATATAGGCTCCCGGCACGAAAACCACCACGCCGGGAAGGGTTCTTCGTGAGGCGCTATTCTAGGGGCCGGGAAGCTGGCACAAGGGAAGCTCTCGGCGTGAAGGTCGAGTGGCCAGGGGGTTCCCGGCGCACCCACGAAATAGGGTTCCCTGCGCCAAAGTGGAGTGGCCAGGGGGTAGGTTCTCGGTGCGCAGGGGAGAAGGCCAGGGGATGGGCTTCCCGGCGCAATGGCAAAGAAGCCAAGGGGGGTTCCCGGCGCGGCCAATATGGAGGGGTTCTTGGCGCAAGGGCCAAATGGCCAAAGGGGTTCCCAGCGCGAAGGCAAGAAGGCCAGGGGTTCCTGGCGCGATGACAAGAAGATCAGGGGTGGGGTTCTCGGCGCCAGAAGCCTCGCGCCGAGAACTATTCACCCCTTTTACTGTGCAGGGGGCCGAGATGGGTGATGGCGCCGATACGGGTTCTGGGATTTTACGGTGCCCTGTTTTGGGTTTCTTGATGATTCAGGATAAGGTAGGTGGATTCTGTGAGGTCAAAGTGGATCGATTCATCAGATTAGAACTAGATTAGGTTTGGGCTTTATAGAAACATCAAGATCGAGGAGGAATTTGGGAAGACCAAGGTCTAGAGAATCCCTGTCACCAATATTATGCAGAACCCAGAGACAGATTTGATGTGGTCGTTCATCACCCTAGGAGCCAAGAGATGGCTATCTCTAGACCCAGAGGTGATTTCGACAATGCTAATAGACAGAGTATAAACATCTAGAACTCCGGAGTATCATAAACCTCGGTCATTGTATAGCTTTGCCTTATCCCGGAGGCCAAGGGATGGTCTGTCCCTGGCTCTGGAATAAGCACAGAAAGCATTTGAAAACCAAGCAAAGCGGCAGAACCATGATCAGACTGGGGAGGGGATGACATGCTACGGAATCTAAGAGAAGACATAAGGGGATGGCAGCAGAGCTTCAGAGAAAAAAACAATAGCAGGCGGCAACTGCGGCCCGTCGTATTTATTCACTCAATGTTGGATACTCCCTACATCGAACAAGATACATAAAGAGAAAATGAACAGGGGGAGTTGCATCTTTCCATCAGCGTGAAACCGCTTACAGTATTATAGAACACATCAGAGAAGGCAGAAAGAAGAACAATCGAAATGAAATGAACTACGAAAAAGGGAGGGGGAGGGTGGAGCATTGACTCCTCTCCATCCCCGTTGCCCACCTTGGATCAGCCTCGAGCCCTCCTCTCTGCTTTCTCTCTTCTCTCTTTTCTTCTTCGTCTCTTTCCCTCTTTTCTTTCTGGATGAGGTTGTAGGTTTCTTCTCGCTTCCCCTCTTCACTTTTTTTTTGCTCTCCTCCCTCTTTCTTTCGAAGGAGTGGGTTTATATAGACCCCGCCCCCTGGCTTCTCGGCAGATGGGAATGGGCGTGACCTCTCATCTTCACAGCGCGCATCAGTCGCTCAGCAGCTCCCGGCGCGTTAGGTGGCATTCGTGGAGTATCTCGGCGCCACTTCCACGAGCCCATTTCGTAGGCCCATTTAGGCCCTTTTTAAGACTTCTCGTGGACTTGCTGACCCTCTAAGCATATTAGAACCGCAGCAGCCTTTTGTTGGTGGACCCAGGTCTTGATAGAACCATGGAGACCTTCATTAGTCAGTGGACTGGGATTTCATCAGCGTCGTCACCTGAACGATGACAAGGCAGGACATCATTTCATCATCATTGCCACCCGAAAGATGACAAAATCGGTTATCAGCTTTAGCCTGAGAAGGCTTCAGCCAGGTGTAAAGCCCATGGAGACGGTTCTTCTTCTGTTATGACCTTGCATGGGTTTTCATAGTCTTCATTTGCTGGTTCTTGTATTGATCTTCTCTTCGGTCCCATCTTTGATCTTCTCTTCGGTCCCATCTTTGCTCTTGATTATATTTCAGGTGTCAACAAATGCCCCCCACCTGTGGATGGCGTAAGCGCAGAATAAGCGGCACGGGGTCTGCAGGTGCCTTTTTAGCATTCGAGGATATCTTCCTCGATTACTCTTTGACATTGTCCTTCAGCTTGACCATGTTGCTGTAGCAATATTATGCACACATACTTTTTATCTCTGTGTTCTTTTCTTTCCAACACTTTGGAGTCTTCTCAGCATGATGTTCATGTACTTCTCGGCCCGAGGATTGGGCAGACTGTCGGCGCGCCGCTTGATCAGGTTCTTGGCACGAGGATTAGCAGCTTCTCGGCGCGTTCTTGGTAGTTGGCACGCCAGCTCTCGGCCGGGGCTTCTCGGCGCGCCTTGGCAGTCGGCACGCGAGCTCTCGGCCGGGGCTTCTCGGCGCGCCTTGGCGCGACGGGGAGGGGTTCTCGCCACTTCCTTTGCGCGCCGGGAAGCCCACGTCGGGAACCTGCCTGGCCGTCTCCTCTTCGCACTAAGTAGCCCCTTGCGCCGGGAGTCCCCTTCTACCTCCCAGCTGCACCGATAACCTACTCAAATATTGTTACTGGGCCTTCAATCCAAATTTTGTTCCGGGGGCTCCGCCCCCGGAAACCCCCGCTAGGGGCGCTACCCCCTTGACCCCCGCGACCTGACCGCGTAGGTCGATCCGCGTGCGAGGGCGCAACATTGAGCGTTCGCTCGCTTTCCATCGTCCCGCATCGGGTTCATGAATAACCCCTTTAGCTCGGGAGGGCTCTGCCACTGCATGAGTTCCACCGGCTTCTACAGGGAATATCAAACATTACCCCATGGCAGATATGCGGTTCGGGAAGTTCAACACTTCTCTCTCTCGGCTTTCATCCCGGCACTCCGTGGGTGATAGCCTATTTCCCCCTGGGCATAATCCAGATTAAGGGGAAATGCTGTCGAAATACTGATCAATGCTTTAAACCTCCATCATGGCCACGGCTCAGTCTTTGAACCGCTGACTTAATGATATCGTCTCTGAGCCGCCGGCTTGACGATACCGTCTGTTTCTACAGCTGATGTTGTTATCTTGCCCGCCTTCCTGGCTCTGGTATGAAGTTCCATTTTGCGCACATGAATACATGTTTGCCTCTCGAGGCCTCCTATTTTGGCGTTTAATCAAGGGTTGTCCTTCCTTGGAAGGGCGTAATTAACGTCATAGCCTTTATGGTATGACGGACTTCTGGTCCCGACTCGGACTTCACAATCGACTGACCAAGTCAGATCTAGCGCATAATGAAATCGTCACTCCGGTGACTGGCACGCCAATAAATAAACAAAATAAATAAAAAGAATAATAAAGCGCGTCCACAGGTGCTTAAACCGAACTATGCTGGTAGCAGCAAATGTCCTTTTTGGCCATATGTGCCGCAAGGGAGACGGTTTGCGGGAATGCGAATGAAGAGGTTTAGAGCATCATCCGGAACGGGCAAATGGTCCATCCCGGGTAGATTTCAAAGCCAATCGGGGCAATGTGCCAATCGACCAGTGCATGATTTCATCATCGATATTGGGATCATATCGATGCAAAGAAATCTTATAGGTTTCATCAGAGTAGACGGAAGGTCTAGATTGGGTAGAGGTTATCGCAGGTGGGACATTGAAGGGTGCGTGGTTTTCATCAGGACAGACGTAGGGTCTGAACTAGATAGGATTTCGTCATTGATCGGGCGAGGTGCCGGTTGATCAATAGCTAGTTTCATCATCGATATTGGGTTTATATCGATGCAAAGAAAATGTTATAAGTTTCATCAGAATAGACAAAAGGTCTAAACTGGCAGGATTTCATCATTGATCGGGCGAGGTGCCGGTCGATCAACGGTGGGACGTATGTAGAGGTGTAGGTCTCGTCAGGACAGACGTAAGGTCTATTCCAGCAGGTTTAATCGCGGGTGGGACTTCGCCAAGAAATACGTAGGTTTCATCAGGATAGGCGTAGGGTCTATCCTGGTAGGGTTTCATCGTTGACCGGGCAAGGAGCCGATCGATCAAGGGAAGGTTTAGGAGTTTGATCAGGACAGACGTAAGGTCTGAACTGGCCAGGCTTTATCCGAATGGTGACGGGTTTTATTGTCGGTGGGATTTTTTTGAAAGAGGGTATGCAAATTATATCAGGGTAAACGTAAGGTCTGCCCTGGAAAGGTTTCATCGTTGACCGGGCAAGGAGCCAAACGGTTAACGGAAGGCCATATCAAGGGAAGGAAGTATGGAATTTCTCATATTTACCACGTTACTGGCCCAGGCGCCCTTTCAGGTTTTCACCGGAGCCAGGCCCCTTTGGCTTTTGCCCACGCGCCCTTTCGGGTTTTCACGTGGCGGGGTACCCGATTTTGCCTGCAGTGCCCTTTTGGGTTTTCACCACAGCTGGGTTTTAGCCATTCTTGCCCTTGTCCAGAATGCCTGAACAAGTCTGGCGGGGTATCTCTATTTTTAACCCCACTTTTCATATATATATTTTTTATTCTTTCTCTTTTCTTTTGTCATCATCTTTCCTGGAACTAGAACTTTCATTCTATGGACCATGGGGCCATATGTTTATTGTGGATACATGATCATTGATGTGGGTGTCAACATCAATGCAAAAGGAAATAGGGTTTCATGATCTATCCAGACGAAAGGTCCGAATTGATTTAGAGGATATAGATAGCAGCTCAGGCACGAGGCCATTTGCTGGAAATGTGAGTTTCATCGTTAATGTGGGGTTTAACATTAACGCAAAGGAATAGAGTTTCATGATCTATCCAGACGAAGGGTCTGAATTGATTCAGACAGCTGTGTCGTGTTTGTCAGAGCAGACGGAAGGTCTACCCTGGATGGGTTTTAGCATCGATCAGGCAGTCTGCCAACCGATCAGTAGCAGATTTCACCATTGGTATTGGGCTCATACCAATGCAAAGGTTTCATATGTTTCATCGGGATAGACATAAGGTCTAAACCGGACAGGTTTCATCGCCGATCGGGCAGTGCGCCTAGTCGATCAACAGCAGATTTCATCATTGGTACCGGGTTCATACCAATGCAAGGAATTCATATGTTTCATCAGGATAGATGTAAGGTCTAAACCGGACAGGTTTTATCGTTGATCGGGCAGGATGCCATTCGATCAATATCAGGTTTCATCATCAGTATTGGGTTTATACCAATGCAAGGATTTCATAGGTTTCATCGGGATAGACGTAAGGTCTAAACCGGATAGGTTTCATCGTTGATCGGACAGTGTGCCGGTCGATCACTATCAGGTTTCATCATCAGTATTGGGTTTATATCAATGCAAGGATTTCATAGGTTTCATCAGGATAGACGTAAGGTCTAAACCGGGCAGGTTTCATCGTTGATCGGGCAGTGTGCCAGTCGATCAATGGCAGGTTTCATCACGGTGAGATGTAGGATAGGTTTCATCGGGATAGACGTAAGGTCTAAACCGGGCAGGTTTTACCGTGGTTGGTCTTAGACAAAAACAAGTGGAAGTGTTTTATCAGAACAGACGGAAGGTCTATCCCGAGGTGGGCCCCCTTTTTTTTGCATTGATCAAGGCAATATGCCTTGTGATCAACGGGGTTTCATCATCAGGTGGGACTTTATGATGATCGTCCTTCTCGGAGTTTTATCAGGTAGGGTAAAAAAAAAGGGAATTTTAAATTACCACATTACTGACCCAAACGCCCTTTCGGGTTTTCGCCGGAGCCAGCCCCCTCTTGCTTTTGCCCACGCGCCCTTTCGGGTTTTCACGTGGCGGGGTACCCGATTTTGCCTGCAGTGCCCTTTCGGGTTTTCACCACAGCTAGGTTTTGGGCCATTTTTGCACTTCTCCCTAACATAGGAGTAAGTCTAGCAGGGTATCTCTATTTTTAACCCCATTTTTTACTTTCTTTTTATTCTTTCTCTCTCTTTTTTTTAGAGGGTGATAGGTCGGAATGCCACCAGATCAAGATAAGGGTAGCTCGGCTAGGGCGAAGTGCCGCCAGACCAAGAAAGGGGTAGCTCGGCTAGGGCGTAGTGCCATTAGATCGAGCAAAGGGTAGCTCGGCTAGGGCGGAGTGCCGCTAGACGAAGAAAGGGGTAGTTTGGCTAGGGCGGAGTGCCGCTAGACCAAGAAAGGGGTAGCTCGGCTAGGGCGGAGTGCCGCTAGATGAAGAAAAGGGTAGCTCGACTAGGACGGAGTGCCGCTAAACCAAGAAAGGGGTAGCTCGGCTAGGGCGTAGTGCCATTAGACCAAGAAAAGGGTAGCTCGGCTAGGGCGGAGTGCCGCTAGACCAAGAAAGGGGTAATTTTGCCTGATCACTCGGGGAATGCCGGTTGTGCTGCATGATACAGCTTTAGATGTCTTCCGTTGAGTGGTGAGAATTGAATTTCCCCTCGATGGTTGACAACCACGTAGGCTCCTCCTTCATAGACCCTCTGTATCACATAAGGACCTTCCCAATTAGCATTCAGTTTCCCTTTTGGGTTGAACGCCATGACTTCTCTTTTCTTGACCATGACGAGGTCACCTTTCTTGAATTCTCATCCTCTTACGAGTTTGTTAAATGCATTAGCCATGCGGGCCTGATACATTTGTATATTCTTCTGAGCTTGGATGCGCTTCCCTTCCAATTCAGCCAATTCTTCTAATCTTCTTTCTGCATTGGTCTGTTCACCACGGGCCAGGTCATATTGGACTGCCACTCTGAGTGACGGGACTTCTAGCTCTAGCGGAACCACTGCCTCTGAGCCGTATACGAGTGAGTATGGTGAGCACCCTATAGGTGTCTTGAAGACGGTGCGGTACGCCCACAGAGCTTCATACATTTTTTCTTCCCAGTCCTTTTTATTGGAACTGACGACCTTGGCCAGCAGGGTGCAGAGAGTCTTGTTAAATGCTTCCGCTAACCCGTTTGCCTGTGGGTTGTAAGGGGTGAAAGTCCTCCACTCGATTTTATATTTCTCGGCAAGCCGATAGACCTTCTGATTTCTGAAATGGCTTCCGTTATCAGATATTATTCGGCTGGGGATTCCGAACCGGAAGATAATATTCTGCTTGATGAATCTAGCGACCAGCTCACCAGTCACTTCTCTTAATGCCACAGCCTCCGCCCATCGGGAGAAGTAATCTGTTATGGCCAGTATGTACTTATGTCCGACCGAGGAAGTCGGCAGTGGCCCGACTACATCAGTTCCCCATTGTGCAAATGGCCAGCTGGGAACTGTAGGGTGCAGAGTCGTAGGAGGCTTTCTAGGCA